>JAPPVO010000003.1:14508411-15157143 GCA_030407325.1 Camellia japonica
TGTCATGGCCAGCCGTCAAATCAACAAGCTGGTCAATTCTAGGCAAAGGAAAGCTGTCTTTCGGACAGGCACGGTTGACGGTCTTGTAATCAACGCAAACCCGCCACTTCCCATTCTTCTTCGGTACAACGACTGTATTTGAAATCCACCGAGGATAGTGAACTTCCGAATTGCTCGTGCCTCAAGCAGATTCTTAACTTCCTCCGCCACTACCTCGGCGTGGTGCAATGCTGACCTCCTTGTTCGCTGAATGACCGGCTTGGCTCCGGGGAAGACATTGAGATGATGGCAGATGAAGTTTGGATCGAGGCCAGGCATGTCATAAGGCGACCATGCGAAAACTTCAATGTTGGCCATAAGGAACTCCACCATCTCGGTCCTCTCTTGTGCCGTGAGGGTGGAGCCGAGCAAGAAGAACTTGTCCGGCTGCTCGGTATCAATTCGCACTTCCACCAATCCTTCCACGGCTTTGTCTTCTGCCTTAGTGCCCACATCATCCAGCACTACCTGGTCCTCCGGTCCCTCAATCATTTGAACAAATCCCTTGGCAGCCCGGCTTCCATTGACCGCCACAAAGCACTGTTTTGACATAACCTGATCGCCCCCAATCTCCTCATTTGGAAAGTGTGAGTTCTGGCTAGGGGAAGTCAAGTTCTTAGGCCATGTGGTTTCGGGGGGAGGAGTGTCTGTGGATACATCCAAGACTGAGGCAGTAAAGATTGGGCACAGCCTAAGAGTGTGTTTGAGATCCGCAGCTTTCTGGGATTAGCTGGGTACTACTGACGGTTTGTGAAGGATTTCTCCAGGTTAGCTTCGCCGTTGACTAGACTAACTCGGAAGGGAGTCAAATTTGTATGGAGTGAGACTTGTGAAAAGTCGTTCAAAGAGCTGAAAGTTAGATTGACCACCGCTCCGGTCTTGATTATTCCGGAGAGAGGGTTGGGTTATGCAGTCTATTGTGATGCCTCACGAGAGGGTTTGGGTTGTGTGTTGATGCAAGAGGGGAAAGTGGTTGCCTATGGCTCACGTCAGTTGAAAATACACGAGAAGAACTACCCTACGCATGACCTAGAGTTAGCAGCTGTAATCTTTGCCTTGAAAATCTGGAGGCACTATCTGTATGGTGAGAAATTCGAGGTGTTCTCGGATCATAAGAGTCTGAAATATCTGTTTACACAGAAAGACTTGAACTTGAGGCAGAGGAGGTGGATGGAATTCATAGAGGATTATGACTTCGAGTTGCATTATCATCCGGGGAAGGCCAATGTGGTGGTCGATGCCCTTAGCAGGAAATCTATTGGTGACGTAGCTAGTATAGCCATCTGGGAATGGGAGATGTTGGGTGCACTTGGGAATTTGATTTGCTTCTGGGCGAATCCGTTGAGGCTGCGGCCTTGTTTTCTGTTGTTGCGCAGCCTACACTTGTGACTCGAGTGTTTAGAGCACAGAGAGATGACCTTGAGGTAGAATCCCTCCAGAGAAGATCTCCAGTGGGAAGGTTGAGAAGGGTTTGACAGTGTATCCCGACTTGAGTGTGAGATACCGAGACCGTTTGTTTGTGCCGGAGTCTTGCCGAGAGGAAGTACTCCGAGAGTTTCATCATTCACGCCTTGCAGTGCATCCGGGAGGCACTAAGATGTATCGGGATTGGGTCGCCAGTTTTGGTGCGGGGTATGAAGAGAGATGTGGCGGTTTTCGTGTCTAAGTGTCTTACTTGTCAGCAAGTGAAGGCCGAGCATCAGAGGCCAGCGGGTTTGTTATAGCCCTTGCCTATTGCCGAGTGGAAGTGGGAGCATGTCACTATGGACTTCGTTGTAGGTCTTCCGAGGACTCAACGGGGTAGTGATGCCATTTGGGTGGTTGTAGACCGGTTGACTAAGTCGGCGCACTTCATTCCTATGCGCGTGAGAGATTCGGTAGATCATCTTGCCAACTTGTATATTCGGGACATAGTGAGGTTGCACGGGGTCCCAGTGACGATTGTCTCAGATAGAGATCCTCGTTTTACTGCTAGGTTGTGGTAGAGTTTGCAGAGTGCCTTGGGCACTAAGTTGACCTTTAGCACGGCTTATCATCCTCAGACTGACGGGCAGTCCGAGCGTACTATTCAGATCCTTGAGGATATGCTTCGGGGTTGTGTTTGATTTCAGTGGGTCGTGGGAGAGGCACTTGCCTTTGGTAGAGTTTGCCTACAACAACAGTTTCCAGTCTAGTATCGGTATGGCACCATTTGAGGCCTTGTATGGCCGACCGTGTAGGTCTCTAGTTTGTTGGGCCGAGGTGGGTGATGCATCTTTGTTGGGTCCGGAGTTGGTGAGGGAAACAACGGAGAAAGTTGAGCTTATCCGTAGGAGGCTTGTTATAGCCCAGAGTCGTCAGAATCTTATGCCGACCGCAGGAGGAGACCTTTGGTATTGAGGTGGGTGATCATGTCTTTCTGAAGATATCACCTAGGCGGGGATTGATGAGGTTTGGGAAGAGTGGGAAGTTGTCCCCTCGATTTATTGGCCCTTTTGAGATCCTTGAGAGGATTGGTGAGGCTGCCTATCGTTTAGCTTTGCCACCGCAGTTGTCCGGAGTTCATGACGTGTTTCATATAAGTATGCTTCGGAAGTATGAGCTGGATCCATCGCATGTATTGGATTGGACCGACTTAGAGGTAGATGAGGATGCCTCGTATGAGGAGAGGCCGGTTCGGGTCTTGGATAGGCGGGATCAAGTTTTGCGAGGCAAGACCATCCCTTTGGTAAAGGTTTTGTGGAAACATCACGGAGTGGAGGAAGCCACTTGGGAACGTGAGTTGGAGGTCTGAGAGAAATATCCGGATCTGTTTGTAGATGCTTGAGCATATGTTGTTTATTTTGTTGTAATATTGAACCTTAAGTGTATTGAATATAACTTAGGTTGTGAAACATGGTTTATGTTTTGAGTTGATGGAAGTAATTTGAAACTTGCCTCATAATGGAAGTTTAATGGAACATTGCATATGTTGAATATATTGTATAATTGGAAATGTATCATGAACATTGAATATGATACGAAATGGTGAATCTTTTAGATTGATAATTGTTGAATTGGAAAGAGATGCATGTTGATAATGTAAGTTGAAATATATGTTGTTTTGCATATTGTGAGATGCCTCTTGGTAAGAGATGGAATGACTGGGATTGGGTCAGGTTGTTTAAATATTGAAATGTTATATCGTCGGAAATTGAGAAAAACCTGTTTTTGAAAACTTGCACTTAATTTCGGGGATGAAATTCTTTAAGGGGGGGAGGTTATAGCGACCCCGGTCTTTTCCCATTTGGTTGTTGTATTCGGACTTAGGTTCCGTAGATCCTATTGTTATATAATTGTTGTTGTCGTCTTTTAATTCCTTATTTCTGAGTTATGGGATGCTTGGAGCAGGTTTGTTACAGGTTGGTTGTGTTTGGGAGCAAAGGGTTGCTGCCCAGAATTTTGACCCTTCGCTCGAGCGAGCAGTTCGTCGCTCGAGCGAGCTCTTTGTTTTTGGTCCATCACTCGAGCCAGGGTTTCTTCACTTGAGCGAGCGGCTGCGTCTAGGTATAGACCTGAGAGCTGTGTTTCTTGGCTCGAGCGAGCTCTTCTTCGCTCGAGCGAGCTGGTTTGTTCTTTGCTCGAGCGAGCGTTCCGTCGCTCAAGCGTGCGTCTGGTTGCAAACCTGAGGGTTTGAGTTTTTGGCTTAAGCGAGCAGTTTGTCGCTCGAGCGAGCTTCTGGGTTGTTGGCTCGAGCGAGACCTTCTTGGCTTGAGCGAGGGTTTTCTGTGTCTAGTCGCTCGAGCGACCAAGTCTTCGCTCGAGCGAGCTTGTTTTATTTAAATAGGCAGCAGCGGTTTTTAAAACACTTTTTCATCATCTTTTTTATTCCAGAACCCTAGGTTCGTGTTTTCTCACCCTCCACTCACATTCTCTTTTAGGTTTGATCTACTTAGAGTGTATTTCTACCCTAGGTCCTTTGTTAAAAAGATAGAGTGGGTCGAGGGCTTCGTTTTAATCTGAGCAATAGTGGATTTGGAGCACCTTGGGTTTCCGCCATCTTCTCCATTTGAGTTCTTCACTTCGAGGTAGGGATACCCTACTCCATCCTATAGGCTTTGTCCTAAGTTTTAGTTATTTTGATATGTTGGTGTTGTTCAGAAATTTTGGGAAAAGCTAGGGTTTGATTTATAATTTAAAAAGGGGGTTTTCATCTTTTAAACATCGTATGATTGAAAGTCATGAGAAATGACATTGATAGTATTAAATTGATAAAATTGAACCCTAGGGTTAATTTTGAGGAAAGGGAGAAAAGCCCTAACTGTTGTAATAAATTAATTTGCATAATTAATTTAGAGAAAAATGTGGAATTAAGTTTAATTTTTGAAATTGGTGAATTATGAGATTAAATGGTGTAGTTGGATAGTTTAATCACTCACCTATGAAAATGCTGAGTTTACCCTTGTTGTTACATTTATTTCCTGTTTAGAAATAACTGTTTTGGGCTATCGGTGGAGGATAGTCTTGATTGTTGTAGACATTGCATGTTGATTAGGGAAAACTAAAACTAATCACATTGAATAAGTCATTGAATATGACAGTTGAATTAATACAGCAAATACGTGTATTGATTGTATATTGTTTGGGAGGAGATAGGGGATGTACTCCATGGTTTGAGGGAAGATAGGGGATGGACTCTCAAACCTGTTTAGGAGGAGAAAGGAGATGGACTCCATTAGTACAGCAAATCTGTGTACTTATTGATGTATGGAAGTGTATTAGTACAACATATATGTGTGCTTATCGATTTATGGAAGTGTTTTGGTTTGAGCCTTAGTCTCACTTAAATTGTTGTTATTGGAAGTAATGTTGATATGAGATGTAATCTCATTACTATTGGTTGGCCAGGTTCTGAGCCATGTCTGTATAATTGGAAAGTTGATTAATAACGTAAAGCGCAACATATCATAGACATTATTGTCATAAAACTGTAAAGTAATATAATTGATTTTAAGTGGTAACCATCTATTGAATGCTATTGCTTTAGTCAATTTCTATATTTGGTTTAGTATATTTCTGCTGGGCTGTGGCTCACCCTATACGGGAACATCATTTTCAGGTCCAAGTGATATACTACCTCCAAGGACTTAGCTTGGGAGGAGTTGGAGTTGAAGACTCTTTCTTTTTAGTTAGCTAGTTTGTTATTTTGATGTTACATGTAATTACAAGCCAAGGGCTTAACCTGTAGTTGAGTTAGTACTCATTTCTTTTATGTCCAAGTATTGGCTTGGAAAGATGTAAGCCCGTAGGGCATTTACTTTCGTTATTACATGTAATGTTTTCTTTTAAGAACACTCTGATGAATGGAATAATATTTTATTTTTTCTTATGTCGATGCATGTCAATATTGTATGTATTTTGGGTTAAATTTTGAGGGCGTTACATTCACAATTTAGTTTATAAACTCATGTTATAAATTGAAGATATTTCTGATAAATCATCTTTCGATTGAAGCAAGAATTATAGAAAGAATTGGGACTTTTGCATAAGTTTATTCATATTAAACAATAATTTATTCTTAAATTTTAAGAAGTTCCAAAATTATCATCAACCAATCAAATTTAAATTGATTGATAAACATTTAAAATAATGTCTTTATAATTAATTTAACTTCTCCTACCTGAATCAACACTTAGGCTAAATACATTCAGAAAATTGATTTATTTATGAAAATTGTAAAGAAATTTGAAATAATATACTGTAAAATCAAAATTAAGATATTAAGATTCCAAAAAATATTACGATTGCTAGACATGACCCCTCGCCACTTTTAAGAAAATTAAAATTTTAAGTTGATTAGACTTGAATATTACACTCCAAATTGAAAAGAAAAAAAAAAAAATAGATAAGAGGGGAGGGGGAGGGGAGGGGAGGGGGAGTGTTATAATTTTAAGTTCAATAGGAAAAAGGTGATATGAAGTGTAATTTGCCTAAAGATCACTGTGTTACAAAGATAGGAAGTAAACTTCTTAAAAATTGACTTACAAAATTTGTAATGATAAGTTATTTTAGAAACTATGACAAAAAATATTTTACTAGTTTTAATTTAACCAAATAATAAAAAATATGTAATTATTTAAAAAAATTATTTTATGTCAAAATAAACCAACATTCTTTATGTGTTGTAAGTTTTTTTTCTTAAAAAGCTAAAAAATCCAAAACATAATAATTATTTTAACTCATATTTTAATTAAAAAATCAATAATAATTGTTGGATTACAATTAATGATTACTTAAATAAAGTTCTTGACTTACAAGTAATTGTAATTGAATGAGTTAAAATCCATATAATTCTTTTAGAAGTAAAATCCAATATATGTATATTGTTGATATTTTAATTTTTTTGTTTCATTGAAGTAAGTGTATGGATAGTGTTCCAATTATCTTCTACTGGGGTTGGGGGGGAACATAATTCAGGATCCCGATGAAGGTGTGTCATATGATGCTGAGTCGAAAGGAATATATGGGGTGCAACTTGGTACCACGCTTAACAATTTGAAAGAGATGTTCATGTCCAAGGTGGTAAGTTACGACGAAAGTGTCGGATTGAACTTCAAATGTAGATATCCTTATTGCCAGTGACAAGCAATCAGCAAATACAAGATATTACCAATCAATGACGATGAAACGTTGAACACCGTATTAAGTATCGGTGCAAGTTTTCAACCACCAAATTGTTTGGAAGTGTACATTGATAAAGAGGATGTGCGCAATGTCCCGAATATGACACAGATGGATTCTCGTCCCTTCACTACATTGCTTACACAGGGGATTGACACAACAGCGTTTCGGTCTCCTATGTATGCATCAGATCAACGTTATTCAGTGGGCTACACACAATAGACATTTGAGGGCCATGGTGTGAAATCAAGTTCGCGTGGTGGATGTGATTATGAATTTTATAATAACACAGAAGATGTGCCCACCTGCAGCCATCATACCACTCCAGTTGAAGTTGTTGGGAGTATGGCGGAAACGGTGAACTATGTGCAGTTTGTTGACAATATTGCTGACAATGACATGCATGGTCCTGAGGTCACCTTAGACAATGATGAAAATGAAATGTGTGATTATGACAACCCCGACTCATGGTTAACGCTAATTCATGATTAAGCATACTAAGTAAATGACTAAGATGAAATCCTAGATTAATTATGTGAGTGTGTCGCTTTAAATGCATTCTTATCTGTTTGATATAGAAAGATCTGTTTATGTTTTGATTTTAATTTGCGAATTGAAAGCCTTATCGGCAACTGATTTAGAAATTAACTTGATTTATATGCTAATTAGAATTTATAGAATTTTATGGTAGGTTTAATTAAAATTCGGTTCGGAACGATTAAATTAGATTAAATTAATGTCATTTGATTAATTATGATTAATTACCACCAATAAGGCTATTTTTGACCCCACTAAGTTGAACCTTACATCTCATTCTTTCTTATATGATGCTCAAACATAAGGAAGGGAGAGAATAGGGAGATTTGGATCCTAGGCTCAAGAATTGAACTCAAAACAAAGGGAATTGTTAGGAGAAAAGAAGAAACTTTGAAGATTTGTTCATCTAGCTCAAGAATTTAGCACCTAAAGCCCAAATTGAACAGCTAAGGTAAGAAGTCAAGTCCCTAGTCTTGAATTTAAGTTGAAACATCTATGAATTCAAGTGAATTGAGCTATGAGATATGAGATTTGAGCTTAAGAAGTAGAAATAAATATTAATTCATGTATGCATGTCCATATCATGGAATTTTGAAGTTGTGTTCATGAAATTTTCTCATGCATGTCATAGATTGAGTTTAATTATGGGAAATCATCATGTTTTCTATCAATTTGCCAAGTTTGATCATGTTTTGAAGTAATGGAGTTCAAGAGAATCCTTGCATGTCATGTTTTTGAAACAATCATAAAGTTTAAGTTGAATTTGTGTGCAATTGGTGTACTTTTGGGCTTTCATTTTATGAAATGATCTTTAAATCATGATGTGTTATGAGTTTCTAAGTGTTTTCCAAAATTTTGGCCCAAAAGGATGAGTTTTGGAATATTGAATCCATGGTTTGAACTTTGGGAGCAAATTTGGAAAACCCAGAATTTTGCTTCCACGCTCGAGCGACCACCTTCATTTTCATACTTTCACTCGAGCGACAAAAGGCTGGCTCGAGTGTAAATTGTATGCTCTCAGGTGTTGGTGCATCTGGAAGCACGCTCGAGCGACGAGAGTTGTGCTCGAGCGAAGAACTGTGTCTCACGCTCGAACGAGCGTCGAGCAAGCGTCGAACGAAGATTTCTTGCAACCAGAACTTTTCACATTTTTGCAGACCGCTCGAGCGAAGGAGTCTACGCTCAAGCGACCACTCACATTCGGCATGCTCGTTCGAGCGAAGGAAGCTATGCTTGAGCAAGACCCCTATTTTCAGCAAATTTTGAAAAAACATTGGCTAGTACATTTTTGCATCCTCATTTCATCCTAGGCATTCCTAGGCCATGTTTAAGACATCATAATGAGGATAATGAATTAGAACCACACCAACTCAAGTAAAAAGATCAAGTTATCAATTCCGGGTGTGTAATTTAGTATACGTTTGTTCTGTAACTGTGTAGGGTACACGCCTCAAGGAAGCTAAATAGCCCGCTTACAGCCCTATTAGCTGTGAGTAACAATGTTGTAAAGATATGTTCAAATTGTATCTATTTTCTGAACGATAAATTATATTGTTTCTAAATGGTTACTTCCTATTGATTGAATGATGATCATCTTTTGAATTGTATTCGTGGCATCCATAGCGTATTGTTATTGTTATTGTTATTGATATCGCTATTGTTACAGAAATCTCTGTCAGTTCCAAATCTTGGAACTATTATTATTGTATGATGGCCATCAATTAATTGTTTGGTCTTTTAAGACCTAGTGTATTGTTGCTATTGGATGTACCACGTATGACCTAAGTGAATATGATAGATCGAATTGATTGAATTGAATGATTGATTGACAAATGATATTGATTGAAAACGTTCTAATGCTAATTGACTGTTTTAAAAATTGAAGGACATCATTCTTAACCCCTTTACACATTTGTTATTCACTGGGCTATAGCTCACAGTTTATATATATATATATATATATAGGTGGCCAAGCACTGGACCAAAGCTAGAGGCGTCGACCCCAGCTCTTGTTTTGTCAAGCCAGCCATTGTGCCTCATATCGAGGTCCCAAACCTGCACGAGTTAAGGCTGTTTTGGGGTGATTCAGATTCACCTTTTTTGTCTCTACTAATGTAAAAAACGTCTAAGACTATCAATTGTACAGTTTTTTTTTTATGATTGGATTATGTCCCTATTATGTATTTCACTTTTCTTTTAAGTGATATATGAATATGGCCATGTGCATGAAAGTTTTTCCATTCAGGTCTTCATAGCTCATTGGACGATGTAGATTATTATTGATTGGCTTTCGCCAGCCTCTTTATATTGTTTGATAGTCATTATTGTTAATCAGGCCTTCGGTAATCACGGGTTACTGGCCGGTTACGATGCTGAACCCATAGGGGCGAGTTTGGGTCGTGACAGTGATGAAGAAAATTTATTAGCCGAATCAGATGATGATGATGATGAAGATGATGTCGACGGCCCCGTTGACCCTGAAAATGTCCCCATCCCACTTAGACCTGAAATCCCTTTCTATGAGAACATTCACATGGGTGGTGATTTTGATATGAGTAGCCGTGATGTCGTTCTCTGTAACTGAATCTGGAACGCTGAAAATGTAGAGTTGGACAAAGGGATGGTTTTCGTCGATAAGAAACAACTTGTACATGCTGTGAAATTGTACCACGCAATAAATAATTTAGAGTATAAGGTCGTAACCTTCAAGCGAGACCTTTGGGTGTCTGCTTGCAAGCACGATTGTAGGTGATGGTTGCGTGCATCTCTTAATAAGAAGCATGGTCTTTTTGAAATAAAGCAGTACAAGGGTCCTCACCTTGTTTATACCCAAGAATGAACAGGGACCACTAATATTGAATCCAGTTACATTGCTTTCATCTTCTCATCTTTCGGAACAAGTTGCGGTGAGTATAAAAAATAAATTTATATATATATATATATATGTTGTTTATAGTGTTCACACCCAAATAATCCAACTCATATTTGATTGCCGTATGCAGAATGAACCTCATATGCCAATTAAGAATGTCATCAAAGATATCAAAAAGACCATGAACTACAATATATCATACAAGAAGGCGTGGCATACAAGGTCAAAGGCAATTAGAATGGTATTCGGGGATTGGGATGAATTATATAGGCAGTTGCCTAAATTTATGCATGCATTACAGACATCTAATCCTAGCACCATCGTTCAGTGGAAGCATAGATATGCCGAAGGTATAACCATTATGCCCGTCTTCCACTTTATTTTCTGGTCTTTCAAACTCGTCATCGATGGATTCAGATATTGTAGGCCTGTTATAACCATAGATGGTACATTCATATACGGCAAATATACTAGTGTGTTGCTTGTAGCAACGATTGTCAGTGCCAATGGCAAAGTATTACCGCTTGCATTCACTGTTGTGAACAATGAGAGTTTGGAGTCTTGGTCGTTCTTCATTTCAAATATCAGGGAACATATTGTCATGGACTGACAGGGAGTGACTTTGATATCTGATCGAGCTGAGAGTATTTTAGCTACTGTGAGGCAGCATTGGCTGAATCCCTCACTCCAATTTGTTGGATATCATCGGCACTGCCTTCGACATGTTTGTAGTAACTTCAACACAAAGTTTAAAAATAAGGAGCTAAAACAACTTCTATGGAAAGCATGGAGTACTCATCAACGACGAAAGTGTAATGCCTACTTAGAACAGATACAGGCCATTAACCAAGATGTCATCGATTGGGTTCGCAAGATGAATCCTGTGGAGTAGGCCCTTGCGTATGACGGTGGATATCGGTGGAGGGTATTGACCAGAAATGGCACAGAGTGCTTTAACAGTGTCTTGAAAAGTGTAAAGAAGCTACCTATCTCAGCTATGGTTGAGTTTACATTTCAACGGCTCGTAAAATATTTTGACGAGATGGGAGCCCAAGCAGAAATAGATGCACGGAATGAGTTCCAATACCCTAGAGAGATGCAAAAAACTATCGAGGAGGGCATCGCAAGGGGAAATACTTTTCAGTTGATATCGTACAACATGTTAGTTTGTAATGTAAACTAAATTGTGCTTGTTATGTTATGAAGTTAATTACACCTAAAAACATGAACTTTATTAGTTTGTATCAATAATGTTTTGAAGGCCCCGCCGCGTATTTGAGGTGCGAACATCTTTTCTCTATGGACGAGGTCGCGATACACAGATTGTGCGCATGAATTAACCTACGTGCAGTTGTGGCAAATACGAGATAAGACACTATCCATGTTCCCATATGCTCGCTGTTATGTCTGAATGCGGTGACAATCCATTCGAGTATGTTGATCCAGTATATAGGCTTCTGTAGACACCCCATTTTTGACCGCCCTTAAGACTTGGGCGCCGCTGATTGCTTACTTGATGGTGTAGGCTATGCTATGCAAAGGTTTGATTTCTTCGGCAAGGAGAGCGTCAAATCCAAACCTCACACCCCATTTTTGGACCAAAAAGGTTTTAGATCTTAAAACCCTCTCTTTCAAAACATTTTTGAAAAAAATATTTCTACGATGTTCCAAGGCTTGCATTTCGTTAAATGTTGCGCTTTTGGGTAAACCAAGCAAGGACAAAGTGGAAATGAATGAAAGAGAGGTGAACTCTGTGAAAAATCTTTCAAAACATCTTGGTTAGAGGTTTGGGGTTGAAGAAAATTGAGGAGAGGGAAGAAACCCAGTTGGGGAAGAAGTTGGACATAAATCGTTAAGAGAGAGTCAAGCAGCCATCGCTAAATCAGACCTATCTATTTGTACACTTGGATTTCAGCTATGAGGCCACCACCGTTGGAAAGAATACTTCTGGGGCTTCATTTTTCATTCAAGAATCTCCTAAAGCTGAGGCCAGATGAGAGAGATATGGTTGGTTGAAGTTGGACATCAATTCATTTGAGCTGAAACTGAATAGTCTTCACTAAAAGAGGGATATCTCTCAGCACAGTTGTAATTTTGATGTGAGGTTGCCACCATTGGAACGCTTACTTCCGGGGCTTCAATTTAGGCACAAGAATGACCTGAAATGGAGTCCAGATGAAGGAGTTATGCCCATTTGAAGTTGGGCCCGAAAAGCATATTTTTGTGGCTGGTCGGCCACCACAAGTGGCCAGTCGGCCACCCATGTCCAGAAAGCTCAGAATTGACAGATATTTCTCCTCTACCTATCCTACACTGCTCCAGATATTTCTATCTTGATATTTTCGACCAAGGCTCCTCTTTTTGCTATATATTGAGGCCATATCTATCATTTTGAAGAGGTTAGCAAGTTTGGAGTCTCTCTCTCTAAAATCTCTCTCTCTCTACAAAATTTTGTAATCAAAATCTCTGCCTCTCTCTCTAAAGCTCTCTCTCTCTTGCCCTTTTGTGCATAGAAGTAGAGAAACACTTCTAGCTTGCCTAGACATCTTTCATCAAAGTTGTATATCTTTGGACTGAGGTCCCTTGGAACCTATTTTGAGGTCTAAGGCTTGGTTTTAGCTCAGAATTTGGACTAATTTGCTGCTGTGCTTCAAGGGTACAGCTTTACCCTCTTTTAAGCTTTGTTTTAATCCATTACTTAGCCACCTTTGCATGTTGTTTTTGGCCTAGTTTCCAACTGCAAAAACCTCTGTTTTTAAGGTTCTAAAATGGTGGTTTGAGCCTTGTTTGCTTAAGGGGTGGTTTCCTCCCTTTGCTCTTTGGCTTGCAAAGCCTTTTGAGCCTTCTTTTTAAAGCTTTTGAGTCCATCTTTTTTTGGCCTTAAAACCACTGAATTCCAGAGGAATTTCAGTAGTAGAAAGTTTGTTTTCAGGTCCAAAATAGAAGGGGTGGCCTTCCCTCCTTGTCTCTCTATGCCATGCCTAGTTAGCATTACAAAGTAGCATATTTTTGTGGTTTGTATTAGCTTATTTCAAGCATGTTTTTGTGACTTTTTGGACCTGCTCTAACTCTATTTTTGGCTGGTTTGGCCATTTGTTGCTTGCTTCCTGCACTTGTAGTGTAATTTTGTTTACTAGCCTAACATGCCAAATGAGTTAGCCTATCATTTTAGCTTGAGTTAGCTTGACTCCAGCACATTTTTGTTAATGTTTTAACATGCTTTAACTCTGTTTTGGGTGGTCTTGGTCATATGGCTCATGCTTTGTATAGCTATAGTGCAAATGTCTTCACTAGCTTTGTGTTTTAAGGCTTCTAACATGCTTTACATGAGATTATTGCATGATGTAGCATCATTTAGCATGTGATTTCAGAGCATATATCATTGTCACACTCTCACATATTCACTCTTTCATTGCTTTTGAGAGTTGTGTTTTGTGTCTTGTTTGTGAGCCAACATGTGCACATGTTTTTCTTGCCATTTATGCTTCAATTTCAGCATGTTTAGGCCACTGATTTAGCATGATTTAGCTCTGTTTTAAGCTGGTTTGGTCGTTTGAGCTTGATATTGCACGCCTCTAGTGTAAAGTTCTTTACTAGTCTAATGCTTTTGGCCTTTTAGCATGCATTGCTTGCATGATTTAGTGTCTTTTGCATGCCATTTCAGTGCTGAAATTTCTGCAATCTTCCTCCATGCTTCACTCTTTCATTTGCTTCGAAAGTGGTCTTAAGCCCCTTGTTGGCTTGAGCATGGAATTGAGGCTCTCATGCCTAATGGTGTTAACTTTCTCTTGAGGGTTTCTACTAACCAAAAGCATGAGGCTTCTTTCATGCTCAAGGTGCTTGTGGCTTAGGCCACCTTTCCAATTAGAGGACTTTTCACATTGGACTTAACTGGTTAATGGACTAATTGGTAAGCTAAAATGTGTAAACAAGAACTGAACCAAGTAAAACTTATATAAGATAAGCATGTTGTTTGCATTGCATGTGTTTGGATCGGACGTTAATCCAAACACAAGAAATGCGGGACGTTTCATACTCAAAGTGATGAAGCGTGTTACATTTCTTGGTCGCCAACACCCTTGATCATGCATGATAGGGTGAAGGCACTTTGAGTCTTATGTGCGCATTCACTAAGCTTGTACAAGCTTGGTTTTTGGGCGATCATGCATTGAGATGCTTGGTTGGTGGCTTGAGAGCCGAGTGCCACTCTCCTTTGAGCTTGAGAAATGATGAGGAGTGTGGCAGTACATACATTTCTTGCAAAATGCATTGTCTTGGCTCTGCTGATCTCTATTGCAGCAAAACCAGGGTTTGGGAAAGGAGGTAGCCGACTGGCCACATACACTAGCCGACCGGCCAGTTGAAGTGGCCGGCAGCCACTTTTGGTGGCCGACCGGCCACCAGTCCAGTTTTGGTGCAAAATGTTCCTATTTTCAAGCAAAAGCAATCTGGAGTTGGCACAATGTTCAGAAAACAGGGGCGAGTGCAAACAGAGACAACCGACGGCAAGGCGATGGATTTCCGGGATGACGCCAATCGAGCATGCATCTCTCCCTCGCCCGCGAGGCCACTTTAATTGCTTTAATTAGTTAGAGTAGCTAATTAATCATTCAATTTGTTTTGTAATATTTTAATTAGCTTAGTTAGCTAGTTATTCAATTTCAATTGTGTTGTAATAATTAATTAGATAGAATAGTTAATTAGTTTGTTTTGTAATAATTAGCTTAGCTTATTTGTTCGAACCCTCCTTCGCGAGGGCGTAATGTTGTAATAAGGGTGCGTGTGTGCATGTCTTCCAACCCCACATCTTTCTCCATTTTATTTATCCGTTTTCAGTGGTTAGATTAGGGCACGTTTTTATTAGCATACCTTATACTTGCATGTTTGCATCATTCATTTGTATTGCATGCACCGGGCTCGGCGCATCATTCAAACTGCATCGTATTTCAATACTTCTTTGAATACGTGTTTCAAAGCATGTTATTGAAGTGTTACATTCATATGTCATCTTAGGTAGCCAAGCCTATTTAATTACATTTTTGCATGTGTTGCATTAGGCATTGTTAATATAGTTAGGATCATGCATGATTTCTAACTAGCCTTTTGTTTTGGCTCGGAGTACACTGTAAGTTTTACACTTTAGCATACTTGCATGAGTGTGAGTGTTGCCATGTTTCGCATGCTTGCCATGATGCTATGTGCTTAAGTGCTTAACTGCGTGAATGCTTGTGGGTGAAGGCTTGATTGCCTGAATTGGAACAACTCGATGATTGTGACTTATTAAGCCCACTTTGCAAAGAGGCAAATCATGTTTTAAAGCCCACTTAAGGGTGGCAAATCTGCGCTTTAGTCCACTTGGCGGTGGCACTTTCAAACCATTTTCGAAAACAAACATGAGTTGTTTTGTTCCAATTCTTATGATTTAGTCTATACTTGTATGCTGTGCGCATCACATAGTAAGTTAGCTAATAACCGGAGTAAGAACACATGTGTTTTTAAAACAACATATCATGCTTCGTAGAGGCCGATCCTTTGATCGGGCGAGCGGGGGTGCTCATTTCAGGACCTTCCCCTCTCGTACCCAAGTTCCCGAGCCGAGGCAACTTTGGTGATGACGGACACGTGGCCTTTGGCACGAGTCAGGGTTTCCTAAATTTTTCAAAAATAAAATATTTAGGTGGCGACCTGTAATCTGGCAAAGTAGTCCAGTTTGGCATTATTTGATTCAAAATCGATTTTCCAAAATGATTTGCCGGATTGGACTCTTTGGTAATTTATCAGTCTTACATTGCACTTTGTGAGATTAGATTCAGAATCGTGACAGGAGTCCGAACTGTAGGAGGACCAATTCGCGCCTTCCCCGAAAGGGGGGCGCGCGAAGAAAGTCGGGTCTACAGCTTCCTGTATACATGAGGGTTTGGGAAACTAAATTCAACCCAATACCACATCAAGATTATTGGGATGATCCGCAGTGGACCTTAATGCCTAATGCAGTTCGTCTGCGAGAAGTAAAACGGGGTTGTAAATCTATGTCCCATATTCCGAATGAGATGGATATATCAGATAGGCGTTTGACCACTCGTTATAGTGAGTGCCAGCAGATAGGTCATGACAGGCGGACATGTCTGGCGAGGCTTGGTCAATGAAGACTATGTAATGCTTACCTGAATTTCATGAATTATGAAATTGTAAAATGGTTACCCTTTTTAATTGTGAGATTGTAATTGGATAGCCCATGTGAATTTTTAGCTTGTAATGCAAATGACCCAATGTTAAACTATTAATTAATTATATTTACTAATGTTTTAGAGGTTAGACCAATTGAATATTTTGCAAACCCTAAAGTCATTTTCTTAATTTGAACTCTAAATAGATCATTTTTAATTTTTAATTTTTAATTTTTTATATATTTTAATTATTTTATATTAAAAAAAATTTACAACTAATATACTAAACAAAGAAATTAAAGTAAATATGTATGCAAAAAAATTTAACTATAGCACATAAGCTTAAGTTTTTTATTGTGTATTTGATTGAAAATGTGTATTAAAAAATTCTATACTTAATCAAATAGTTCTTCTACCTTTTGAAAATTTAATATTTATAAATAAATTTAATATTTTCAAATACTTCAAGCATTTTTTACATTTAAAAGTTATGAATAAATTTATGTAATTTAAAAATTTTATACCTTATTAAAACTTTTAGCATTACAAAATCAATAATTAAGTTTTGTCAAATATGTCATAAATGTAATCATCAACCTATTTTTTAAGCAAAATTTTTTCATTCAAATTTTTGGCAAATTTTTATGTAAGAAAACTATCCACATGTTATTGCACTATGTTCATGGTCATTATTAAGCTTATGTAACTTAGGCCCTAAAATAATTTTGAAAAAGATTTCTATATTAGTTATAGCATAGATAACGTTAGTTATGTTGAATTGTTTATCATATTTAATGACACATAATTTTAAATCTTAAAATAGAAATATATATATATATATATATATATGTATATTAAAAATCATAAATTATGGAATAATTAGAGTTTTTTTATGATTATAATTAGATTTTAGTGAATTGCTTTCATATTAGTGGCACACAATTTATAATTTTAAAATAATTGAGCATATTTTTCTTTTAAAAGTCGTAATTTATGGAATAATTAGAGTTTAATTGTTATAGTTAAATTAGAGTTAACCAATAGAGTTTTTTGAAATAAAAAATAATTACATTTTAGTGAATTGCTTCCATATATAGTATCGCACAAATTTAAATTTTGAAATAGCTGAGCATAGTTTCCTTTTACAAATCGTAATTTATGAATAATTAGAGTTTTTTTTTTGTTATGATCTAGTATTTCACTTGTGCAGGCTTCATGGCACATCTACTTAAAGAGGTCTTACTTCTCATTCATCTATCGGGCCGACAGTATATGGGCGCATTCGGTATGCAATGTTTGTTGGACTTTACGCTTACAATTAAAATACCCTTCATTTTGTTGTATCTTACGTGATAATGCTATTATTTAAACTAGTCATTCTGTTATGCAAGAGGAGGCACGGGCAGCGTTGACATTCCGCCGGCAGATTTTGGCCTATGGTAGCATCTGTTGGACCATAGAGTGCTACAGTATATACTACGCGTAGGATTCTATGGTGTCTACCGTATCGGTCCTATTAGACTGGACCACCCACTCATCACTACTCTGACCAAGAGGTGACGCACAAAGACGCATACATTCCATTTTCCGATCAGAGAGGCCACGGTCACATTGCAGGACGTATTTGTCCTATATGGTCTATGGATTGACGGCCGAGCAGTTACTGGTATTGACCCAGCATTTATGAGGAACCAGTGGATAGCGCTATGTAGTGAGCTATTGGGAGTAGCACCTACACCTGCAGACTTACAGAGAGGTAGACTGAGGGTGAGGTGACTAGCCGAGCATTTTGGTTCTCTTCCAAAGCAGGCGCCAGATGAGTTGGTACGGCAGCATGCCCAAGTATATATTCTGTGGCTTATTGTGGGGGTATTTCTCCCTGATAAGTCACAGAACCTGATTAAGTTTATGTACTTGCCACTACTGAGAGACATCGACGAGATCGGCGAGTACAGCTGGGGTGGCGCGGCTTTGGCATGCTTGTATAGAATGATGTGTCGAGCAACTCAGGTGGGTGTGAAAGAGATCGGAGGACCACTTGTATTGCTACAAGTTAGTAAGAATTTTAGTACATGTCAATTCATGTTGTATGACATATATCAGTATTGTAATTGGGTCCAAACTATTGCAGATTTGGGCGTGGGAGAGATTCATTCGCATTGTCCCATCTAGGCGGTAAGTGGTTGTGCCTGGGGAGCTTCCCATGGGGCAAGGAGAGCAGCAGTTTCCACCCGGACCTCGAGGCAGCCGGTGAAGGGTTGACTTCGGCCATGAGGTCGTATCAACCCATGTAGTCGTCGTTTATAGAGACCAGTTCAATCGGATGATCGAGGGGAAGGTTTGAAATTTATTACATTTTAACTATCTTGTTCATTGTATATGTTTTAAGTTCACAAGCGAATTTTAATATATTTCTCGTTGTTGTAGTTTATATGGCAACCGTATGCTTGGGTCCTTAGTACGCTGCCAGACTACTGCCAACCAGGCCGAGAGATATGGATGGTGAGAGTGCCACTTATTTGTTTTGATGTGGTTGAGTGGCATCTCCCTCATTATGTCCTTAGATAGTTTGGTCGGGTCCAATCCGTGCCGACCGGTTCAACACCGAGTGGCGGTTGTATTCGACTGATAGGCATGGCCGAGCTGGCACTGATTGGAGTCAATTTTACATGCGGTATATACAGTAGTGGGATGCCCGTCAGGACACGATCGTACAAGTTGACCAGAGCGATGAGGTACTCCCGTCGTTCGACCCTTGCATGTTGTGGTATCGGCGACATATACGTTTACTAGTTGGTAATATGAGCCACCTTTCTGAGTCCGGATATCAGGGAGTTAGTCCTTCTCTTGAGGCATTGGTGAGTATCATAGCATGTGTCAGATAATTATTAAGATCATAATTGATTTACTTTTAGTCAATTTAGCCTAATACGTCCAAATTTTTGTTCAAGTGGTTCGAGCTAGGAGGTCATGTCACTTGGCTGAGGACGCCCTATTGAGACGTGATGGACAGCATGCCTTGTAAGCCATTGGAGAGATCTGAGACTTATTGTACGAGGTGATCCAACATGCCCATCGGGGGATCGTCTATTTTGGCCACTACGGTGTACAGAGTGCAGCAGCTGCTCTAGACACATCAGTGCCATCCACGTCAATGCCTTCCACTTTAGCGCCGGCCACATCAGGTCCTTGGACATTAGTGACCCCACTGCATGCTACCCCATACATATCTCCAAATTCCCTCCATGTACATCCTATCTAGCATACTTGCATACCTTATGTAGCTGACCCTGATTGGACACCTCCCCAATACATGCATGAGGTTGTTACTTTACCCACCCAGTTAGCACCACCACACAGTTTAGGTGTGTGTAGTGTTGGAGTTAATACATGTACATCACATATTCCCACACTACATACACCTACTTTTGTGGGGACTAGTTCGACCGCAACCACGACTACACATGATGCAGTTCTCACTGACATCTCGCACGCTCAAGATGAGGTCTATATTGAGGCCTCCCCAGAGTGCGAGGGAGAGGCCGAGGTTATGGTCGTGTGGACGTTGCAACCGAGGTCAGGGTGCGGGCAGAGGCAAAGGTCAAGGTCCAGTTGCAGATTGTGATACAGTTGCACCAGATGAAGGAGTTTCACAGCTCACAATAGTATTCGATGTTGTGCCACATGGAGGATCAAGGCAGCACAGGAAGGAGACGAAGGGTCACAGTCACAGGCTCCACAAGTAGTTGTTGGAGGGCCACATGCAAGGAAGGGAGCGCCACAGGATCCGCATTTGCGATTGGGGGAGCCATATATTCAGAGAGTCTATGGGAAGAGACCAAGGAGGGAGGTCCACAGTCGGGGTTGTGGGACTGGGGACAAGTTAGGGCATTAGAGGATGTGATATGGAGTGTATAGTATTTTTTATTTATAGTTGTTGTTATAATTTTTGTAAATCAAACTTGTACAGATGATAAATGTGCTATATTTATTTATTCCAAAATAGAATTTTACAATTTTTGATTCTTACTTATTCTGAGGCTTTCCTAAATACTTCAAATATTCAAATCATGATGTCATAATAGGTCAAACAATATGAGTAAATTCCTCGTAAAAAGTGAATGCGTAGTTATTAACTAATATATTTTGCATCAATAGATAAAATAAAAAGAAAATTGAGAGAGAAAAAAGTTTTAGTTAAAAAAAATTTTGAGAGAAAGAAAATGGTGCAAATGGGTTTAAATAGGGTGATTATATACATAAGAGATTGAAAAAGAAAGGGAAAAATATGCTCTGTTTTAAAGAAAGTGGACAAAATCTTGGACGACATTGTGAGTCATTGCTCCTCTCACGCCCTTCTGCCGCAGTTGTGCTGCATTTGGTACCATATGGATTTTCGTTTTACAATAATAATATATATATATTTTTAAATAGTTTTTTTAAATTTTTTTTTTTTTAAGAACAATGAATTATTTCTTTACAAAAAACACAATAAATAAATAAATAAATAAAATTTATTTCTTATTCTGTACTTTTTTCCCCAAAGAACTTGATAACATAATGGAAAATTTAAGAACACTTTTTTTTTTTAAACACACACACACAAATTTAAGATTAAAGAAAACTCCCCCAAAAAAAGGTACAGAACCTGATAATATAATAGAAATTTTAAGAACATTGATTTTTTTAAACAATACGCACACGCACACGCACACACATACAAAATTAATAAAACAAACACACAAATTTTTAATACTCTGCTTTTTCCCCCCCAAAAAAACCTGATTACATAACGAAACTTTTTAATGAAGAAGATAAAAATCATAATTAACAATATTACACTTACCGTGCAAGATGAGCAGTAGATATATATTTTGAACAACCACTCTATCAACTTGCAACAAAACTATAAGATTGCAATGTTCTTCAATAGTCTTTCTCCACACCAAAAAAAATTTAAAAAAAAAAAAAAAAAACAGAAAGAAAGAAAGAAAAAAGTTCTTGAATACTTGAATAGTCTTTCTCCACAAAAAAAAAAAAAAAAACAAATTTTAGTTTTTGAATAGAGTGAAGATGGTGAAATGTGGAATTTACACAAAGCAGTTTGTTATAAATTTAAAATAAAATAAAATAAAAAAGAGAAGAAAATAGTGAAACGTAGAACTACATAGCAATTTGTGAAATATGGGAAGTGAAAAAGTGTAAGTTATTTAGTGAGTTAGTAATTTATGATTTGACCATTAATTACAAATTGATATTAGTTTTAAAATAATAGATTATTTAAGAAGTTATGGTCATTTTAGGAAAAATAGAAAAAAATTTCTAAGCCAGGCTTCATGACACCAAAATTGGTGTTCCCTTTTAATAATAGAATACATTAACCCCCCAACTGGACTAACAACTTGCAAATGAGATTGTTTCTGCAGCTTCCAAATTCTGTTTCTTGCCAACCCTCATTCCTTCCTTCCCTCCCATCATCACTGTGGTCATCGTTCTTACTCGACTTCTTTTAGGAATCGCCTAGTGAATCTTTCTGTCATCCTGTCTGAGACTGGAATTTAACTTTACTATGGCCCTCTTCACTCGAACAACCCCAACCCCCTCTACTGGACCCTCAGCCATTTGCCTTCGACATTGTGTCGTTCTTCAAAATCTGATTTTTGTCTAACAGCCCACTCGTTACCACCATTGGACTCACTATTTTTATTACAACTTAGATATTAGTGGGTGACTCATTCTCATGCCCGGTTTGAGATTGTATTTCAACTTTACTCCCCTTAGTATTCAAAGAACCCCAAGTAACAAAAGTTTTTGACTGAGGTACATGTTATACATCTTCTTACTGGACTGTATGAGCTCCCCAATTGGACCAACCACTTGGTTTGGACACCGTCGGCCCTGACCCCCAATTATCTCTTATATCCATATGTCAATTGGGTTACAAGCTTGCAGAACAGGTTCATCTGGTACTATGAACAGGTTCTTAATTAATGGAAGTTCAATCATGAAGAAGAAATTTTTTATTTGTGAAAGAGAATTGAGCTTCTCTATAATTTGGAATGAAGCCAGTATTTCGCCTTTAACAATAAATAGTTTCTCCAGCTCCCAAATTTTGTTTCTTGCCAACCCCCTATTCTTTCCTTCTGATCATCACTGTGGTCATCATTCTTACTCAACTTTTTCCAGGAATTGCTTAGTGAATCTTTCTGCCATCCTGTCTGCAACTGTAATTCAACTTTACTATGGCCCTCTTCACTTGAAGAACCCCAATCCCCTTTACTAGACCCTCAGCCATTTTCCTTTGACGTTGTCTCGTTGCACCATTGGACTCACTATTTTTATTACAATTCCAGATATTAGTGAGTGACTCATTCTCATGACCGGTTTGAGATTGTATTTCAACTTTACTCCCCTCAGTATTGGAAGAACCCCAAGCAACATAAGTTTTTTACTGAGGTACATGTTCTACATCTTCTTACTTGACTGTGGGTGTGTTTCACAGTGCTGTCTGCGACTGAGAAAATAAATTCGGTTTTATCTCATGTAACTTAGCTCATGGGCATTTCAAGACACTTGAGGGTATTATAGGCATTTCAGTATTTATTTTTGATGACATCAACAGCTTCGGTTAGTTGGGTGGACAACAGTACAAAAATGAGAGAATCTTGATATTGTCAGTTAAAGTAAGGGAGATTTCTGTAATTATTAAAATTACAAGAGAGATTTCTGTATTTGTCAAAAATCTCAAGGGAGATAAGTGTAATTTACCCAATAAAAAAAGAAGAAGAAAATGCAAAGAGGAGAAAAGGAGATGACTGTGAAGTTTTATAAAGTGAAAATAAGATAAAATATAGGCTGCAGTGCCAATCTTCTTTACATATCAGGTGACCATTTTATTATTATTATTATTTTTGTAGTGGGATAATAGGCGTCATAAAGGTAACTATTTTTTTTTGTTTTGTTTTGTTTTGAACATTGTTTTGGTGAAAAAATCAACGATAGTTTTGTAGGTCGAAGTGAGTTGGAAGGTTGTGTATTTATTTGCACTCTGTTTCATAGTTGTTTATGAATAGTATTGCTTTAAAACAAAGAAGATTAAAGCCTCTGTTTCATTTTATGATTTAATTTATAATTTTTTGCAAATACTAATTTGTACTAAAATCGTCAGTTCAAAGTGGCTACTTAGTGTATTAAAAAAGCAAGCATCAGAAAACAGTTTACTGTAGCGATGTGACAATTCACTACATTAGTGATTAATTTGACAACTCACTGCTCGAATATGAAGGGATTGCATTGTGAAAAAGACGACCCACAATTATTATTTTATTTGACAATCACATCCGTTCATTTTCTGCTTTTGTTTCTAACTTTATGAAATTGTAATTTTGGTCTACAAGTGCATGTCCGATGCGACTACTCACTGCGACAGGAAAACAAGCTATGTTACTTGAGTTTGTCATAGTGGGATGAGGGGTGTCAAAAAAGCAACTATAATGAATTGAATATTAAATCTACCAAAGTGACTGCATCACGGGTACACAAAGTCACGGACAACATATTACTCAGGTTACATGAAATGAATAAGGTAAAATAATATCACAGGTATCACTTCTTCTATAGTGCCCCAACATCTCAATTATCGTCACCATGTCATTCTGTTGCATGTCTATAAATAGCGCTACCCCAAATATGATGTTTGTTCAATTCATAACAATAGTAATATATCTACAATTATTATTCTTTTTTTATTTTTTTTTAATTTTTATGAACAATGTCTTTAAGAGGTGCAGGAAGTTCATGCCGTCAAAGAAATCCAAAAGTGTGGCTACTACCTCCATTTACTTATGACTATAAGAGTGAAAAGTACTCAAGTTCGAAGGATTATTATGCTAGTATCCGAGCAGAATGGGCGTTCAGGGTAACGAAGCAAGAACGATTGTTTAATGATCTACGTAACTTTGGGGCACCGGTACTTCATCGTCGTTCATTGACCATGGCTAGACGAAATGTGAGTGACTATGAAAAAGCAGTTAGGAGAATTAAGAATGAGAACAATAGAATGTTGATGCGAAGATGTCGACATTTCATGCTTCAGCTAGCCACAAAAATGGCAGAAGCAAGCAACAAAGAATTGACAGTGATTGAGCGAAATAATGTCTTAAACAATGAAAAATATCTCTCTGACTACTACATGTCAGATGAGAAATGAGAAATCAAACACCTTTATCTTTCATCTATATTTGTATGTTGTGTCATATCTTCGTTATTGGGGTGTAAGACAATAATGTTGTTCATCTAGGTTACGGATGTATTTCAACTATTTGTTATATGAAGCTGAAATTTATGAAATCACTACATTTATAAGTACACATGTCAAGATTCGTTACAAATTTCTCTTCCTATTGATAACTCATGTATAAGCATTGCAAAGCCATTACAATGAATGAAAACGTTTGGTCATACATGCAACCAAATTCATTCAGTATCATCATTATATTCCACTTCAATAATGCATAAAATCATGAAAGCGTAGTTCAATTAGTGTTCTTCAATATAACAATAACGGAGAGAAAGCAAATGTAATTATTATTTGTAGAATTACAAGGACTATTCAAAAACTATTGAAATTTCTCCCTTTATTGTAAGTCGTGGATAAGCATTAGAAATCCATTACAAAATAAATGGTTTGGTCATTCATCCAAACAATTTCATTCATTATCATCATCATCTGACATCTCAATGTCAGATTCATACATAGCATCTATGCTCCAGGTGAAGTACTGGTGCGCATCATCCATTAACCCATCTTCGGCATGCTCATTTGTAGTCTTCATTAGTTTGGACATTTGCAAACGTTGGGTCATGCAATTAACTTCGTCGTGGATACGACGCAATGCCCTTTGCAACAACTATGGAGTGTCAATTAGCATACGCATGGCTAATCAGCGAGGAAATTTAATATTAACTTCACGACATAGCTCAATGAAAACGCTTGCTTGAGCTATGCGAAATTCCCACTCAGCTCTCATGGTATTGACGGCGGCATGTGAGTAACGCAAATTTGGATTTAATGGGTATTAAAATTCATCTTAATCTGCAACCCAATAGCAACCCATTGCTGAATATAGATCAACCACTGTATATCTCATGATGATATCACTCAATATATCTATTAAACTTTTGTTGTGGTATGATGCGATATTTATACCACATATGCACAGTTGTTGCAACATGCACAAATTCAAAACGGAGATAGACGCAAGTATTCATGTCTTATAAACTCTAACCTCACATGCCGACAATGAAGTACTGATATTTCAAGAAGTTTATATGGTAGCTATATGTTTAAAATTATTGTAAAAGAGTTGTCACGTCAACCTTTATGACCTGAACAACTATGCATGAACTTTATAGAAGTTGTCACTTCGACTTTTATTGACTACTCAGTGCATATCTGAAGGTTTTAAGCAAAGTTCAAATCCGCTTAGAAATTTAATTTCACTTTTCACCTTACATATTTAATCTAATTTAATTAGAGAAATTTAACCAATTTAATTTCAAGTTAACTATGTGTTGCTTTAAGTCGGTGTTGTTTTTGTCTGCATACTAGGCTAGCTTTTATCTGTAACACTTTCAAGTTCTATACATCCAAAAACCCATCTATAAGTACTTTACTACAAATTAATCTTTAATACATTCCAACTCTATAATATTTTCTCTTCAAGGTTTATGAATATATTTGAAGCTGCACAGGGTGGCTTTTTAAACATAAAGGGTCTAATTGTTTTGTTGTTTTGTTCTGACACCCTCTCATCCCATTATGAATTGCTGAAGTTCACATGGGTACAGTAACTATGGTATGATGTCTTGCTTTTTTCATATAGTGAGTAATCTCGTCAAAGTCGTCGCAGTGATATGTCCAACATTTCTCAGTGATGCAGTGACTTTAACAGACGTAATAAATTAATGGACTCAATGAAATGGCCAAGTTCACATAGCCACAGTAAACAGCGTACGGATGATTGGTCTTTTTGAAAAAGTGAGTAGTCACCTTCGAGTGACGATTGAAGTGCTAATTGTGTGGAGTGTGTTTAGCATTGATTGTTTATTACTCATAAATATGTGGGCTTTTAATGGCATATGACTTTATGCAGCGTGACTTAGATGCTTTGTTTTTTCCTCACATTTCAGAACTCATCTAAGTCACATTAATACGACCACATGGCAATAGTGTTGACAAACAACTACATAAAGAACTGAAGGAGTGATGGTAAACACACAACCTTTCCACTCAGTTCGCCCTAGGAAACTATAATTCATTTATTTAGAAAAAATCAAATGGAGTATAGATTCACGGCAGGGGGTAAGAATTGTAGAGGTAAGAGTTCACGACAAGGAAGAAGAACGGGAAGGGGACTCACAAGGGGTAGGAACTTCGAAAGAGGTGAGAGTCACGCCGAGGAAGAGGAACGGGAAGAGGAAGTGGCGATGCTGAAGATGAAACACCATTTGCTTTGTTAGATGCCTTTTGTGCTTATCATGATAGGTTTGAGAAGCGACATTTTGTCATGCCTAAGTACTATCGAGATCCATGTGGTTTCATGGAGGATCCATCTGATAATCAAACAGGATATGGTTTAGCAGATGCTACACTTCTAAAGTGGCCCACACTATTTATAGAGTGAGTGCAAATGGAAAGATTATGTCGGGAAAATCGACTGAAGGTGCCGAAAGCACGTTTAGTTGAGATCCAAAAGGAAGATCCAGATAATGTTGATCGACTATGTGAAAACTTCGACGTGAGATTTCTCAAATGCGCCGTAGGTCAGCCCGCGATATAAAACTATCTATACTTAAGTCGGATACCAAGAAGAATGGAACAGCACCAAATGGTGAGGCTATCAAGGCTATCAAGGAGGATCTTGCACTTCTCTCTGGCCTGAGCTCTCAGATTGTTTGGACTCTGAGATTATCGATTTGAGCGAGGATTAGGCGTCTATCTGTCTACTAAATTATATTAGGTTATCCATGATTATGTATTGTGTGTGTTAAAATAACTCTTTCGACAATGAGTTTGTGAAAGGTTTGTCTAATATTGTCTATGTAACTGTTAAGTATTGTACTTGTCACTTCATTTTATGTACTGTGTTATGTTGAATGTTTCTACAAATTATTTTTGTGGGATACTTATGCTTGAACTAGTAACATCGTTCTAAAGTGTTATAAGTGTTATAGTCATACCTTTATTTTGTTTCCTTGTTCGTAGTAGTAATTAGCAAATTAGATACTTTATATATGCTGTGTGAAATTTTATTTAAATATTTCTTGACAACAAATATTTAAGGGAACAACAAATATTTAGTTTGGAAAATTTCACGAAAATAGACTTAGTTTGGGAAATAAATTAGTATAGGGGCTTAGTTTGGGAAAAGCTCCGAGAAAATCTCTCTGAAACTGCGCGAAATGTTCTCTGGGGAGGGTGCGTGTCTCGATGCCATTATTTTCTTTTTCTTTTTTAATTTTTAATTTTTAATTTGTTGTTTTTATTTTTGTCCATCATCGATCTCTTTTAAATTTTATTTGAATTATAAATTTAAATAAAAATTAAAAAAACAAAATAATAAGGTAAATTAAACAAGTATTTAATTTATATTTTTTCATATTCTTTTTTACTTTTATATTTTTAAAGTCATAAGCGGTGATCATTGATTCAATGGTAAAATCTTAGTCTAATAATCTTTGAGATTATGAGTTTAAGTCTCGGGACAATCACTTTGTACACTATGTCAAAGGTTAGGTGTGTACCTAATCTTTTTTCTCTAAGTAATACTAAGGATCCCAAATGTTTTACCAAATATTTTACTAAATATTTCATATGGGTGTGAGACCCACATGGAACGCACATGGTGTGGGTCCCATATCCATGTAATACATTTGATAGAACATTTGGTAAAATATTTGGTCTAGCATTTTTTTTTTCCTCTTTCCTCTCCCAGACACACATTAATATTAGGTGTGTACCTAATCTTTTCTCTCTTTTTTCTATGTTTACACATTAATATGTACTATTAAATTATGTGTGTATTCAATTTTTTCTCTTCTACATACACATTAAGATGTACTATTTAAACATTGTTTTTCTTTTTATTTAAATTCATAATATAACACATTATGCGAGTACCAACTGGTACTATTTGGCTACTCAGAAAGTTGTTGAGAGAATCTCTTCATTTTGGGTTTTCGAATTTTTCAATAAGGGGATTACATTTAGGTAGAAAAAAGAGAAAAAAAAAATTTATTAACACATGGTGGATATAAGCGTGTTTATGGTGGGTTGTAAATGAAAAATTGTAGAGATGTAAGTGTTATTTATACCCCTCTATGTGTTGATTGTTTTTTCTCTAACTCTCACTTGTATGTAGTTCTCCCGTTCGATAATAGTGTGACAGTGTCAGAACTGCGTCATTAATCATTTTACTTTTACTTTCATTTATTTGCAAGATGTATGGTCACAAATCTGATTTAGACAACAAAAATGATTGAGAGTTTTAATTTTAGAGCTCTAGGAGGAGCTTTAATGGTGGGACGCACCATGTGATATGATGTTTATGCTTGCTTGTTTGTGATTTTCTTTTTATTTTTTTATGCCATATCATTAGAGCTTAAATCAGAACGCTAGTTTTAGAGCTCTTAATCACTACTTTTAGACAATTCATGCTGTTTATTTTTTAAAAATTTTATGTATAAATTATTGATGTAAATATCAAATTGATCTGATAATCGTATATATAATTTTATCATTTAAAAAAAAAAAATGAATGAGAAACATAATTTTAAAATTAGATAATTTATTTTTAAATATTAATAAAAAATAATAAAATTTGGTAGCTAAGATTGTTTATCAATATGATATTTTATATGAATAATTTATATATAGAGATCTAAAAGATGACTGAGTGAATTATAGAATGTGGATTGAAGAGAAATCAATCAAAATAATAATAATAATAATAATAATAATAATAATAATAATAATAATAATAAACAGTTTTTACTAATTTAAGATGCTGGACAAACAAATATTTTATCAAATTGATCTGATAATCGTATATATAATTTTATCATTTTAAAAAAAAATAATGAATGAGAAACATAATTTTAAAATTAGATTTTATTTTTAAATATTAAAATAATAAATTTTGGTAGCTAAGATTGTTTATCAATATGATATTTTATATGAATAATTTATATATAGAGATCTAAAAGATGACTGAGTGAATTATAGAATGTGGATTGAAGAGAAATCAATTAAAATAATAATAATAATAAAAAAAAAACAGGTTTTTACTAATTTCAAATGCTGGAGAAACAAATATTGCTTTAAAAGTGTGGTTCCAAATTATGCTTTCACGCTTTCTCTTAAAAGCATGTTTCCAAATCGCGTTATCACTTAAACCTGAAAACGCTAATAGCAACAGCGTTTAATTAATTAAAGTCTTATTTTCTAACCACGCTTTTATAATTTAATTAAAGTCGTGTTTTCTAACCATATTTTTATGATTTTATTTATTTTGTCCGCCTGGGTCAGAAACATGCTGAAAGCGTGTTTTGTAAACACACTTCAGCTTATTCTGGGAAATTCAGGCAAACTAGATTTAGTTTGAGAAATAACTTTAGTAGCTAGGCCTAGTTTGGGAAAAGCCTCCGATTAGAACTCTAAAATTAGGGAGATGTATCATTGTTCGACTTTTTATAATACAGGATAATTTCAAGAAAGAAAATGTTAGTTAATGTTTAATGAGAAATGGTTGCTTTTGATATATATATATACATTAGTGTATGACCATACCTGAAAGTACGGTGAAAATATAAACATCTATGAAAAAAAAAAGGATAACCCAATGTCTACAATAGTTTTTTTTTTATTTTTTTATTTTTTATTTTTTTATGAAACATGCATTAAGAATCTTAATCATTAATTTATTCAAGTTGTTGGCAAGATGATAATTAATTGTTAATCAAAGCTAAACTTTTTTTTAATTAAAAAAATAATCATGTCAGGATGCCATGGTTTGGGGCATGTGAAAAAACTCCGGCGGCTTTTGCCACCTAATCAGCATGCCAATGAAATTCCTTTCTTTTTTATACACTTTTTCGTAAAAATGTTTTCTATCTAATTTATATCTGATCAAGTAATTAATTAATTTAATGCATCCTCAACATTTAATTAATCATGGGGAACATGAATATATTAGAAACATTGTATGCTACCATCACAAATAAGCCAATCTTGTTTGAATAATTTTAGGTATCATTAAAATTTTGGAAAAATTATCCCCCCCAAAAAAAAAAAAAAACTTAGAATTTAATACTTGTAACAAAATAAACTATGAGTTTTTAATTTTATCAATTTAAATATTAAATTTATGATTTATTTTCAATCTAAACAATTTGTAAATTTTCAATCTAAACAAAATAAACTATTTGCATATTTTACTAAATAATTAATAATAAATAAATACCATTAGCAATCCAAGTGATTTGTCGGTGGAAAAAGTAGCCATTAGTCCTTTGTGGGGTCTGTCTTTCACATATTTTTTTGCATTCTTATTGAAAAAAATAATAATATATCAACACAATTTGAACAGCACATAAAATAAATAAAGATGTGATAATGGCCAAGCATTTGAATGCGCAACATAATCAAGAAAACCCACCACTATCTCTTTTCTTAATCTGTTTCTTTTCAATTTCTTTTCAACGAGACGAAGAAATAGTCCACGAATTATGAGTGAAAATTTAAATTGGGTTATAGATATAAAATAAAATAAAAATAATGACTCGTAAGAGACATGCGGGTTAAAGAAAAAAAAATAAAAAAGAAAATGTTGAAATATTTAAAAAGTGTTGTGCAGTCTACTCCCAAAAACAACCAAGCTCTTCTTTTCAACAACCCACACAAACCAATGTCAAGACCAACACTTGACAACACAAAAATGAAAACAAATACATATCAGTTTAAGGTTTAGAAACACCAACCCAAATAAATTGAAAGCTGCATAAATAAAAAATGAGAAAGAAACAAAACACAAAAAAAAAAGAAAAAAAAAAAGAAAAAGATAAACCCAAATACATATCAGTTTAAGGTTTAGAAACACAAATCCAACACAAACACATCAGTTTAAGGTTTAGAAAAACAAATCCAAATCCAAATCTTAGAAACACAAACCCCAATTGATGTGTCTCTTTTGCTTTGATTCCAACGATTTGAATGATTTTCAATGCTCTGTTCCAATGCTTTGTCTCTTTTGCTTTGTTTCCAACTTTTTCTATGGTTCCATTGAATGCATACCTAGTCACACAAACCCAAACAAAAATCTTAAAAACATAAAAGGTTTAGAAAAATAAATATTACAAACATAAACACAAACCAAAATCTTAAAAACACAACATAATCAACAAAAATAAAAATAAAAAAGAGTAATGATACATAGCTCTAATTTGAGAGCTCTAAATGGAGCTCTAGTGAGGTGGAAGAGAGAGAGAGAGAAGAGAGAGATAGAGAGAGAGTGTGGGTCCCTCTTTCATATGGATACTCTCCACATCATTAGAATTGCATTATAACTCTCAAACATTATTGTAAAAAAAATAACACAAATCCAACACAATTAAACATTTCAATGAAATGATGAAACATTGAAAACCATCTCTCTTCCTTTTCTCTCTAAAACCCTTTTACTCTCTCTAGCTCCTCTATCACCATCTCAGCCCATGCCATCGTCTTCGTCGTAGGCCCACCGTTTCCTCCTTCCGATAGTGAAGTCCGATCATCGATGCCGACGGCCTCGCTGCCATCTGAGAGCTACGAAATGTTCATCCGTCGTTGTTGGTGTGGTCTCCGTCACTGTCTCAGCTCACGCCACATCTTCGCTGTGGGCCCACCGTCTCCTCCTTCCGATGGTAAAGTCCAATCATCGATGCTGACAGCCTCACCACCATTGTTGGTGTGGTCTCTGTCTAAGACCTACTCCGATGAGTGTTGTCTTGTGACATTGCCACATTCTCCCTACGAATCATAGTCAAATATGCGCTTCCTGATCAAAATTGAAGCAGATGCGAAAAGTTGAAGCAGATTCGCATTGACTATGATCAGAACTATTCGTCGTTGGTGTGTATCTAATCTGACTCTTTCGTTGCTTATATCAGTAGGTAGATTTTTGGATTGACAAAGTCTATTGTTTAGAAAAATATGTTTAGAAATTGTTGAGTTCTACATCCATATTTAACTATTAACTTTAAATTGGAATTTCTGATTCTAAAGGGTGAGAAGAACAGTTGTGATAGAAGGGTGGGTTTTTTTTCGTTCTATTCAAGAAGAAGAAGAACAAAGAGTAACAGAGAGATAAAGAGGGAAGGTGGGGGGGGGGCAGACGTTGGTAGGTGGGACTCTTCACAGGTGTGAAATATTTGGACGGGAACCATCATTGATCTAAACCATTGATATAAATTTAGGATTCATCTCAGCCATTCAAGTGAAATGTATCTCTAATACATTTTATACATTTTCAAAAACCCTTTTGTCTTATTTTATATATATATATATATACTAAAATGTGTATAAAATTATATAAAAGTTTATGAAGATTTGTAAAATATAGATTAAAATTTTAATTTTTTTTAAGATCATTGTTCTTAACGAACACTATTGAGTAAACAGTTCTTGAGCAAAACCTTTTTTAAATACTATAATCATATAATTTTGGACAAAATTTTGTATATATATTCTAATTGATTTATTTTTAATGAATTATAATTTGCAATTTAAGCAACTTCCTTTTTAATTGAGTGCAAAACAAGGCCCAAAGCAAAACCGTGAGTTTGGAAATAAAAAAAGAAACAAATCTGCAGAGCAACCAATAAAAATAGCTTTCATATTCAAGGCCTAATGAATGGGCTGCGCGAAATGTGAAGTGGCTAGTCTCATGTTTCCTACCTTTATGTTCTATCACTCTCTTGAACCATTGATCACTGATGTAATTAGGTGGATCAGCCTGGACCACAATTAAAATAAAATAATCCACATTCAAAAACAAGAAACACGTGAATGAGGTGGCCATACTGATAGGCATAAGTCAGCAACATATTAGACCAACAAAACAATAATAATAATAATAAATAATTTATTTTTTAAAAAATACACTCAAATTTAAAAAATGAATCAAATAGATCATCAAATTAGGACCATGATGAACAGTGGGCCGGACCAGGGACGGATTCAGGATTACGACTCTGGGATGCTACTCTATAGTTTAAAAAATTAGAGGGCTACTCTACATAATTTTGAAATTATCTAAAAAAAATTTAAGAATACAAACTCTTATAATTTTAAATTATTTTAAAAATTTTAATATAATATAAAATATTTTTAAAATTTTTGGGATGTGGCCGCCCCCCAGCCGCCCCCTAGATCCATCATTGCCGGACTGAATGGCAAAACGTTAGGCTACTCTCCTTCTTGTACCTATTTAGGAGTATAAAAAGTCGCCCCGTAGATCCATCATTGCTGGACTGAATGCTAAAACGTTAGGCTGCTCTCCTTCTTGTACCTATTTATGAGTATAAAAAGTTTGGCTGCTCCTTGATTGGTAATCTTCATTTGAAATATACAAACACAATTATAATATTCACACATCATAATACAGTTGATAATTACCTATATCAATTAAATAAAATTATTTGATTAAGGTGAAGAAATCATGAATCTTTGCAAGTCACATCGGAGACAGATTGAGCAGATCCAGACTAGGTCCCAGCAGCAACATGAATTAGGAATTTCTTTTCAAATTGCATGAATTAAACTTGGTGTAATCCCAACTCTAATCAATTATCACGTAGGTAGCATGAGACAGAGACTGAGACGGAATCTTAATCAAAAGCATCATTTCTTCCTTCACGGTTCACGTGTTAAGGATGTTTGTAACAAAGTATGGCTAGAAAACAACTAGCATTGGCAAAAAATGTTGCATAGTATTCACTTCTACAGTAAATTTGTCTCAAAGGTACCCAAAATAAAAGCATATGTTATTGCTAATAAACACCCTTCATGCAGAATGAGATGCTTCAAGGTTAGACATCAATGTTCACCTCAATAATATGGGTTATATGCATCAGATTTGCATCTGAAGCCAAACGTGCAAATTTGAGAGCAGTTTCCTTAACTTGCTCCATTAAGACTGCAGCTTATATTCCATCATGCCTGGTTGTGTAGAGATGACCTAATCAAAAATTTGGCAATTTTCTCACTCACCAGTAATCTTTACAAGAGCATATGCCATCAACAAAATGGTGAAACCTATTGCAATCTCTAACAACAATAACCCGGCCAAAATTCCTAGAAATCATCTTTATAGCAACATGACAATCATCACATATCCTAAGGTTTTTCACTATATATATAGGTGAACCTGCACTCGTCTTTAAAATGGCAAAAGAAACAGCCAATTTTTCACTATGAAGTGAGAGTGCTAGCTCCTTTCCTTCCTCATCCAAGTCAAGTAATACCTCCTTTGTGTTTGCCACATAACCCTCCATCTTCAACCTCTTCATAATCTCTTCAAGCATCATATATATTTCTCTTGTCTCTGGACGAGACTCGTCTCCCACCAAAAACTCATGAATGACACCCCCCACCTCAACCATGCTACAACCAGGAACTTTCCTAATCCCCTTTGCCTCCATTATATCCCTAACGTGCCTTACATCCTTCCACCTACCAGTCTTTGCATACATGTTCGACAAAAGCACATAAGCTCCGCTATTCGTGGGTTCCAACTCAATTAATTTCTTCAGTGCAACTTCACATGTTCCAATGTCCCCGTGCATTCTAGATCCACTCAAAATTGCTCCCCATACAAGAACATCAGGTTCCATTGGCATAGATTTTATAGTATTCCATGCCTCCTCTATTAGGCCAGCTCTTCCATAAAGGTCAACCATGCAACCATAGTGTTGAATCAAAGGCATAATGCCAAATTCTACACTCATCCTCCTAAAATACGATTCCCCTTCACTCACTAAACCCGCATGTACACAAGCACAGAGAACACCCAAAAATGTAACAGCATTAGGTCTCACCCCATGCTTTGTCATCTTTGAAAATAAGTCAAGACATTCTTGACTCTGCCCATGCATAGCCAAACCAGAGATCATTGCACTCCAAGCCATTACATTCTTGTTAGGACCTAAACTATTGAACACCCATCTTGCTCTTTCAATGCTCCCACATTTGGCATACATGTCTATTAAAGAAGTCCCTAAAACAACATCAACTTCCATCCCACATTTGTCAATATAAGCATGGACCCATTTCCCATGCTCAAGTGCACCTAACTGTCCACAAGCCGAAAGCACAACCGACATGGTGAATTCATTGGGCCTAACATCCCTGGTTCCCAACTCCTGCATCTCCCTAAACAACACAAGCGCTTCTGTACATTCACCACACCTCACGTACCCATCTATCATACAACTCCAAGAGATTACATTTCGTTCAGGCATTTCATCAAACAACTTCCGCGCAATTTCGACCAAACCCATTTTCACATTCGCATTGATAATCGAATTCCAAGAGGGTAAATCGGGTTGGACAATCTCGTCAAACACATGTTGGGCAAAACCCAAATTGCCACAAGCAGAGTACATGGTGATGAGAGATGTTTGGACGAATGGATCACAATCGAGGCCAAAGCAAAGAATTTGAGCATGAATGTTTTGTCCAGAGGGAAGGTGAGGTGGAGAACAGAAGGATTGGAGAAGGAAAGGGAATGTGTGGAAATCAGGGTCGACGCCATGGAAGCGCATGCGGTGAAATATGGTGATTGGGGCATCGATGGGGCTTGTGGGTCGAGTCTTGCCTTGGACGTGAGCTCGAATGAGGGTGTTCCAGATGAAGGATTCGAGAGTCGGATGCGAAAGGTGAAGACTTGGGTGCGTTAAGGATATCAGTTTGGTCAATGCTCGCATTGTTGATTCTGAAATTGGGAAGATAAATCAAGCCATTTCACTATGAATTGGGTCTTCCTCGATCTCCAGTGGGTGAGCCAGGTAGTAAGAAGAACCCATCAAACCCTGCAATGGCAGGGACGAAGCAAAGAAAGGAGATGAGGGGGCATTTTCCTAAATAAGCCAAAATACTAAATCAATTCTCAAATTAAGCCTAATTTTGAAAGAATTCTCAAAATAGGTTAAATCGTGGTTCACAATCACGATTTCAACATATATGCGTTTGTCTCGCGTGAAATTTAGGAAGTCTTAAAATCGTGGTTATAAAACGCGCTTTTGATTAAAAATCGCGGTTATAAAAGGCACTTTTAATTAATTTTTTTTCTTCTTAACTCGCTGTTCTAAATCACGCTTTTATCAAAAAAAAAATTTCTTCTCAACTTGTTGTTCTAAACCACGCTTCTATGAAAAAAAAAATTTCTTCTGAACTCGCTGTTTCGAACCATGCTTTTTGGCCAAAATTTTTTCTTCTGAACTCGTGGTTATGAACCACGCTTTTAACCTAAATTTTTTTTCTTGTGAAAGCGCGGTTCTGAACCACGCTTTTTGGCATTTTTTTTTTTTTTTTAGTTTCAATTTAACTAAACTCTGAAGAAGAAATTTTTTTTTTTGTTTTTTTTTGGTTTTTTTTTTTCTGTTGTCATTGTTTTGTGATAATGTATTTCAGAATAATTTTTTAGGTTAAAATTGTTTTACTAAAACCGTTCTTATGTTAATTTTTTTCTTTTCTTTGTCTTTATTTTTTGGTTAGAATGTGTAATTAGCATTTTTTTTTGTCTTGACTAAAGTAAATTTTTTGTTTTTTCTTGTGTTGTTTTGGGTTAGAAGGTAATAATGTAATTCATAAATTTTTGAGCTTTAGTAAAGCCGTTTTGATGTAAATTTTTTTTAATTTATTTTTCTTTGTTTTGGGTTAGAAGTGTTATTCAGTAATTTGTTTGGGCTTTAATAAAGCCGTTTTCATTTAAATATATATATTTTTTCTTTTGTCTTTGTTTTGGGTTAGAAGGTGATAATGTAATTCATAAATTTATTTTCACTTTACTAAAGCCATTTCATGTAAAGTTTTTTATTTTTTATTTTTCTTGTCTTTGTTTTGGGTAGAATGTGTTATTCAGAAATTTGTTTGGTTTACTAAAGCCGTTTTTATGTAAATAATTTTTTTTTTTCTATTGTCTTTGTTTTGGGTTAGAAGTGATAATGTAATTCATAAATTTATTTTCGCTTTACTAAAGCCGTTTTCATGTAAAGTTTTTTATCCTTTTTTTTTTCTCTTGTCTTTGTTTTGGGTTAGAATGTGTTATTCAGAAATTTGTTTTGGCTTTACTAAAGCCGTTTTCATTTAAATAAATTTTTTTTTTCTATTGTCTTTGTTTTGGGGTAGAAGGTGATAATGTAATTCATAAATTTCTTTTCGCTTTACTAAAGCCGTTTTCATGTAAAGTTTTTATTTTTATTTTTTTCTCTTGTCTTTGTTTTGGGTTAAAATGTGTTATTCAGAAATTTGTTTTGGCTTTACTAAAGTCGTTTTCATTTAAATATTTTTTTTTTTCTGTTGTCTTTGTTTTGGGTTAGAAGGTGATAATGTAATTCATAAAACCTTGAGAAAAAAACACATAAGTTTCCCACAAAAATACATAGGTAGTACAGACATAAGTCTCGGACAACAATACATTGTGGACACCATGAACTGAACACACAATACATAGATAAACATAACAGCTAGACAGACAAATATTAGCCAGACAATCTGACAAACTCATTACGGAAACACTTACTCTAACACAGACATTACATATTAATGCATGATCTAATATTGCCGAAGTGTAGACATTAACACCTAATTCGCGCTTAAATCGGTAGGTGGCTCAGAGTCTGAATAATCCGAAAGCTCAGCGTCAGAGACAAGCTCAGGATCCTCTATGATATCCTTGATAGCCGCATCATTTGGTTCTGTTTTGTTCTTCTGGGCATCCTTCTTAACTATGTATAGCTGCATATCGCGGGCTAACCTACGGCGCATTTGAGAAATCTCACGTTGTAGTCTTTCACATAGTCGATCAACATTATCAGGATCTTCCTTTTGGATCTCAACAGAACGTGCTTTTGGCACCTTCAATCGATTTTCCCGACATAATCTTTCCATTTGGACTCGCTCTATAAATAGTGCGGGCCACTTCAGAAGTCTAGCGTTTGCTAAACCATATCCTGTTTGATTATCTGATGGTTCCTCCACCAAACCACATGGATCTCGAAAGTACTTGGGCATGACAAAATGTCGCTTCCCAAACCTATCATGATAAGCGCAAGAGGCATCTAACAAAGTGTAATAACCCCGACCCGTAGTTAGCTCCTAACCGGTAATTAAGGATGTTAATTAAGTGATTAAGATTGATGATGGGATTAATAGGTAATGTGTAACATAATTGGTCGCCTATCTGTTGACCGTTAAATCGTCTGTCCATGCTTAATGGTTAAAACTGTAAATTAAAAGCCTTATCGGCATCCAAACCCGGAATTGATTATACCATTGTGTTATTTGGAATTTTTAGAACCTTATGGCATATTTAATTAAAATGTGTTTGGGCATGATTAAATTAGATTAAATGAAGCAAATTAAATAGTTGGCGTAAATTACAATTTTGCCATGTTAGTGGCTTATTTCTTCAACACCTTTGAGCCTTATTTTTGTTGTTCAATTCGTTGGTCCCTTGGTGTAAAAAACCTGAGGAATCATTTTAGAGAGAGAGGGAGAGCAATTCTAGAGAGAGAGAAGGAGGAATTCAAAGAAAAGTTGAAGATTTTGCTTGCATTCACCAAGGTTGTGCTAAAATAAGTGAGATTAAAGACTCTAGGTATGATTTCAACCTCTAATTTGTGAAGCTAAGTCACTTAGCATGAGATTTCTTCAAGATTATGGGTTTACTCATGTAATGGAGCTTAGAAGGAGGAATTGTAGCTCAAATCATGCATGCATGCATAAATTTCCAAGTTTTGGGTTTGATTTCAAAGGTTTCTTCCATGCATGTGTTAACATCTACATTTTGGCCATTCAACTTGTTTTCCATCAAATCACCAAGTTTGATCATGTTTTGGAAGGTTTAGTGTGGTAGAAGTTCTTGCATGTCATGTTCATGAATTGATTTTGGGTTTCTAGTTGTTTTCATAGAGAATTCTAGCATGTATGTCCACAATATTGATTTAATCCATGAGTTCATCTTGTTTTTCCATCAAATCAGCAAGTTTCCAGTTATTTCATAGTGTTTGATTATGCTTTAAGAGGTTTGAAACAAGAAAAGTCCATGCATGTGGTGTTCTTGAGCATTCATCATGTTTTAAGTTGAAAATGTGAGTTTTGACAAACCTTGGGCCATAATTTTATAAATTGATCTTTAAAACTTTCATATTCTACAAGTTTTCTAGGTTATATCGAGTTTTGGGGCCCAAGAGAGGTGTTTTGGAGGTTTTAATTCGAGTTTTGAAGTTGGAGGTGCAATCTGGAAATTCCAGATTTTGCAGCCTCGCTCGAGCGAAGGTTTTCTCGCTCGAACGACCACTCTGAGATCGTGCTCTTCGCTCGAGCGTAAATTTCGAGCTCCCAGAAGTTTGCATCATTTACAGATCGCTCGAGCGAAGGAATGTGCGCTCGAGCGACCAGTCACATTTTTGCATGCTCGCTCGAGTGAGATTCGCTCGAGCGAGGACTTAAAATTCTGAAATTTTGCCTATGTGTTCCAGAGCATGTTTTGACAACCTCATTGCATCTTAGGCATTCCTAATCCTTAATTAAGCTATAGTAATGAGGTTATGGGCTAGAAACGCACACTAAAAAAAGAATGTAACGAGTTATTGAATGACAAGTGTGTGAGTTGAGCATTGAAGTAAGTATGAATCACACTAAGAGATTGCAAGGGTGTGTGTGTTCTAAGCCATGTGATAAGAATAAACATGAACCAACGTGATGTAAGCTAAGCCTTAATGGCCACATGAATAAGTAATGATAAGATTCGTTGGTGCTATGTATTTTGTGATTGTAGGTCAACGTCCGAGAAGTGATTGACCATCTACGGAACCACTGTAAGTAACGTTATCGTAAAGATACGTTTATATGAAATTATGTTCCAAATGAAATGTGATAAGCTATGCTTTCTGAAATGATATATGTTTCTGTGAACGAACATTCCAAATTTGAAATCTATTATGGCATCCATAGATAGTCCCAAGTCATGGGGGACGGCATGAAAATGCGGGTCCGTGACAGTTACGAGATCTCGCTAGCCACTTCATTGTGGTGTTTGTTTAATCGGTGTCCGGGACCGGTTACTCTAGTCGGAAGACGTTATGTGATATGTGATATGTGATATGTTCTATGGGATATGCCATTATTATGTTCTGATATGAGATGACTATGATTATGCTATGATCTGTTTTGTACGTATAAAATGTTCGGATTTCGTTCACTAACCCCTTTACCTTAATGTTATTCACTGGGCTTTAGCTCACTGTTTGTATATATATATTATAGGTGAGCATTCTGGAGTGCAAGCCCGAAGGTTTTGTGGGAGACTGTGTTTCTGTTGTCAGCCAGCCTTTGTGCCTCACGTGGAGGTTCCCGAAGTGTCTTGGGTTCAAGGGTTGATTAATTCTGTTTATGCATGGGACTTTATTTTAATCATGTTGTCTGTACCGAAAATACTGTAACGTGTGTGGTATAATATAATGTATGGTTGACTTATGGCTATGTAAATAAAGTTTTAAATTATTTTGTTTCATGTAAGTCAACACAGCTCATTGGACAATTATATTTATGTAATTGCTTCCGCTAGCCCCTTATCATATGCTTATCTGTCTAGAGGCCTTTGGTAATCTAAGGATTACTGGCCGGTTGCGGCGCTAAACCTATAGGGGCGGGTTTGGGTCGTGACAGAGTGGTATCAGAGCACGAGTTATACCACACACACGTGTCCATATGAGCTATAGGATGTCCTAGAAATGAAATAGGGACATTGCATTATCATGTGTAACTATGTGAACAGAGATGAATTGAAATGGGACTTATATGCATGATCAAAGAAGTTAAATGGAATAACATGTCTTGATAATTTCAAATACCGAATGTGAAATCTGTATAAACACGAACGTATGAAAACAAAGAATCATGTGACTGTATCTGAATTGAACTTGAAGTGTAAACATGTCTGGAATGAAATGAAATGTGAAATCTATAAGAACTTTCCTTGTATTGATAAGCACCCTGTTTCTGTATAGATCAATGGAAAGGACAAGGAATGTAGGCGAATCTGAATCTTCTGACGCTAGAATTAGCCGGTTAGAGGAAATGTTTGGAGCCTTAACTGAAAATCTGAAACAACAGCAACAAGGGCAAACATGTGTACCTGAACCAGCTAGTTATGATATGATAGAACTGACACAGAAATACAATAAGATGAAACCACCTGAATTTCTGGGGGGTATTGAACCGTTAAAAGCCGAGGCTTGGGTTTTAGAAACTAAGAAAATATTTGAGGTATTTCCGTGTACTGAGGCACAGAAAGTTTTGTTGGCAACATTTACACTTAAAGAAGAAGCTAGGAGATGGTGGATGTTAGTCCGAAATGATAATGAAGAAGTGACCTGGGATAGATTTAAGGAAATTTTCTTTGAAAAATATTTTCCCCAATGCATCCGAGATAGGAAAGTATCTGAATTTATACAACTGAAACAAGGCAAAATGACTGTAGCCGAATATGAAACAAAATTTACTGAGTTAGCCCGTTATGCACCCCATATGATAGACACTGATTATAAGAAGGCTAGGAAATTTGAAAGTGGGCTTGACTTAGATGTGTTTGACCGAGTTGGTGTCTTGAAATTACCAAAGTACGTGGATGTTCTTGATAGGGCCTTAATGTCCGAAGCAAACATAGCAGCGTTGAAAATATCCAAATCAACCGAATCAGAAAGAATGAAACAAAGAAGCAGAAAGTTGAAATGTCAAGTAATTCAATGATCAACGTGAATGAGAAATCTAGGTAATAACTGTGAACAAAGAAGGTCAGGGGAGTAATGTGAACAAAGATATACCTGTCTGTAGAGATGTGGGAAACAACTTGGGGCATTTGTCGCCGTCTGTCAGGGGCTTGTTTTAGATGTGGTCAGAAAGGGCACTTGGCTAAATCTTGCCCGCGAACTTATCCGAACAACAAAAAGCCTTAATCTACACCCTAGTTCCAGAAAATGCTCAGAACACTGAAATGACTAACGCAGGTATTACCCTAACTATGTGTAATTGTTTTATGGGAATTTGTGTGTGAATCATATGTTTCTTAGTTGATATGATATAGATGGTGGACGTGTTAATTGGGTAGTTTGAATTGTTAGAATTATGAACCCATGATAATTAAACCTGGTGAACTGAACGAACCACTTATGCCTCGAAAATTATTAGAACTTGGGAACAGCGGGAATTTGTCGGGTTAAACCTTTGTACCGTACTGTGAAAAAAAATTTAATATGAACTGTTAAGTGTGAACATTTGAACCATGCTAGAACTGTTAAATGTGGGAACACAATATGATTGACTGTAACTGGGAAATCTGTGTGACCGTGACTAGAATTGAACCACTATATATCGACTGACATCATCGAATAATTAGACCCATGATCTCGTATTGTATATATGAATCAGTCACGTAGAGAATTGCTGAAATTGAGAACCTATGTCCGTTGGGAAGAATGAACTTCTGCTTATGAATTTGCGAACGAATGCCTAACTGACAATTGATCCTAGACTCGTATCAATACATATATGTGTGTCCTCGTCTGTGAGACTATTAGAATTGATGGGATCGAACTGTGATTAATGAATATTCTGAGACCTACTGTTTGGTGTGAACTGTATGTGCAATACTGTGAACCTCTGCTAACAATTACCTATGCTTGGGAATGTCATTAGACTTTGAACATGTACATATATGACTATACCTTTGCTTAGAATGATCGATGTGATTATTTGTTGATGATCTTTGGACGGTGGACTGTGATTGTTGAACATTGACTAGACTGTTGACTAGACCTGTGAGCCTATGCTTTAATGACTGTATGACCAATTTGATTTTGACAAGCAAATCAAGTAAAACCAATTGGGTTTTAAATTTAGTTCCCCAACTAGACCAACCACTTGGCTTTGAGCTTGTTTGTTCACCCCCCCAAGTTTAGTTATCTGTCAACCCCCCATTCGTTACCAGAGTCATCATTTTGACTGAACTTCCAGGAATTGGAAGGCGACTCTTTCTTCTTTCCCGATGGAGATTGAAATTCTTTACGTATAGGATCTCTATTTCACGAGCCCCAGTTAAGGGAAGCTTTTCACCGAGCTATCTGTTCTGTTTTATGTGTTGTTCAAGGCGGTAGTTCGTTTGTATGAACTTTATTTAGTTCCCCAACTGGACCAACCACTTGGCTTTGAGCTTGTTTGTCCAACCCCCCAAGTTTAGTTATCTGTCAACCCCCCATTCGTTACCAGAGTCATCATTTTGACTGGACTTCCAGGAATTGGAAGGCGACTCTTTCTTCTTTCCCGATGGAGATTGAAATTCTTTACGTACAGGATCCCTATTTCACGAGCCCCAGTTAAGGGAAGCTTTTCATTGAGCTACCTGTTCTGTTTTCTGTGTTGTTTAAGGCGGTTGTTCGTTTGTATGAACTTTATTTAGTCCCCCAATTGGACCAACCACTTGGCTTTGAGCTTGTTTGTCCAGCCCCCCAAGTTTAGTTATCTGTCAATCCCCACATTCCTTACCAGAGTCATCATTTTGACTGGACTTCCAGGAATTGGAAGGCGACTCTTTCTTCTTTCCCGATGGAGATTGAAATTCTTTACGTACAGCATTTTCCATTTTCACGAGCCCCAGTTAAGGGAAGCTTTTCACCGAGCTACCTGTTCTGTTTTATTTGTTGTTGTAGACACCCCATTTTGACCGGCCCTAAGACTTGGGGCACTTTCTTTTGAATACCCCATGATGTAAATTGGAATATGTCATTTTATGAATTTCTCAGCCAAAAAAATCAGATTGAAGTTTTAATCCCAAACCTCACCCATTTTAGCCAAATTATTAATTTGTAGTATTTTATAATTTATGTGTATACATATTTTAGGTGGTGTTATATAAAGTGGTACATTTTAGCTAATTTTGAAAAATAGAAAATAATAAAAAAAATGAAAATAAAAAAATAGAAAATGAAAAATAAAAATTAAAAAAATGGTCAGAATGATGGGTTTGTGTTTTGGTAGAAGAGTGGGTGGAGAATTATTATGTGGAGAGAGTAGACAGCTAAAAGAAAAAAAAAAAAAAAAAGGGGGTGGTGGACAATGATTTTCAAAAGAGAGACATAGGGAATATTTTGTAGAAAGAAGAGGAGTTGATTTGCTTTATGTATGTTAATTCGGTGGGTGGGGTTCAAAGTAAGCGGAGAAGATTGAAAAAGAAAGAAAACAAAGCTGAGTGGGGAATGAGTGATATATAATGAGAGGGGCGGTAAGTGGTGTGAAAAAGGTGGTAAAAGATATTGTTTTTTTTTTTTAAGAGAAAGAAAGAGGAGGGTTGTAGGGGCCTGAGAGCTAAACAAAAATACAAAAACACCACTACATCTCTCTCTCTTCATGGTCTCTTTTACGTGATACCCAACAAGACAAACCCAGAAGAGCTACGGGGAAAAGGAGAAAGAGGGAGGAGGAGGAGAGACACGGCTGATACACACACCACCCATGCACACCATTCACACATGCACAGTCTCTCCATGCATGATATAGACACATACAGACCCATTTTGGGAGCTGGATCATCAACACCATCTTCTCCTTCTTCTTCTTCTTCTACCTGTTAATGGTCTGCCGAGCAAAGGTGACGAAGGGTGTGTGCATGAACGGAGAGCTTTTCTAGAGAGGAGGAGAGAGAGCCTTGATCTGAGATATAAAGACACACACACAGCACACACAACACACACAGCACACACGGCACAGACTGAGACACAAACACAGCACACACGGCACAGACCGAAACACACACCATACACAACACACACTGAGCTTCACCAAAGACACCCAGCATATACACACACAGCAGACCATACACACACCACACACATGGCGACCCACTCAATCTCTCTTGGCTCTCTCAACTGATACACACACCAAGACCTTGCCTATCTCTCTCTCTCTAACCCTTGGATACCGGCGGGAAACCAAAATAAAAAAAGGACATGCACATGATCACCAGAGGATAACACACACACTGTTACTCTGTCCCACACACACACGGTTTTGAGGGAAGACCCATACACATGCACTCAGCGGAACCATGCAAGACACGGTCTCTTTCTCTCTAATCTTTCTCTCGGTGTGTGCATGGGGAGAGGGTGCTTGAGCTAAAAAAAAAAACAAGAGAACCCACAGCTTCAAAACCCATTTCGAGGGCTGTCTCTGATGGCCTCTCTCTCTCGGCATGGGCTGAGGCCAACATATGTAAGAACGCCATCCTTCCATCCATGGTGATCTGAGATAATATATATATAGAGAGTGAAGACCAAACCTTGGGGAGTGAGAAAGAGGGATGGACTACCAAACTTGAGTTGGTTTCGCATGGACTATTAGTATGGGCTTCAAGGCTCGAGTTGGTTTTACATGGGCTCAATTTGTGGGCTTAATATGGGTTTTATCAGCAGGTGCTTAGTTATACAGGGTGTGTCCCTACTTCATTTTATTTTTATTTTTATTTATTTTATTTTTATTTTGAGTGTTTGTGAGAATTTTATTTTATTTCTCTCTCATTCGGATATGTAATAATTCAGGTGTTGTAATAATCCCCCCACCCCGCTTCTTTCTATCACATTCTTTTATCGCTTTCCCTAACTGTGTGTATGTATATATCTGACATGCCATGCATATCCATGCTTTACATTTATGTCTCATGCATTAAGATTCGGCTACATTTTCATGTGTGGATTTAATCAATTCTTCTGTGATTCTATGCGCTACCTCATGTTCTTGAGATGATTCACATGCCATATCTTAGAAGCCGAATCTTTAGTTACATCTCATGAGTGAATTGCATTAGGATTCTGTATATAAGATCATGCATATTTTACTAACTTTGTTTTGTAGCTGTTCGAGGGACGTCGGTAAATCTGTGAGTTTTTATGCTTTAACATCCCATTTGTGTGTGATTTTCTTATTATGTTTAGCATCCTACTATGAGGCTAATTGATTAAATGATAAACTGTTTGAATGCCTGTAGATGAAGGCTGTTGCCTGAATTGGAATGATTCAACGACTGTACGTTTTAAGCCCACTTTGTAGTGGCAAATTCACAAACTTTAAGCCCACTTTGTCAAGTGGCAAATTCAAACCCTTTTCGAAAAACAAACATGAAGTTGAATTGTTCCAATTTGAGCAAACTAGTCTATACTTGTATGCTTCACATAGTAAATTTTAGGATTTATTCAATAATCAGAACATGAACATATAAAGAAAATAAAAAGTCATATCATGGTTTAGTAGAGGCCGATCTTTTGATCGGGTGAGCGGGGGTGCTCATTATTGACCTTCCCCTCTCATACCTAAGGTTCCGAGCCAAGCATCCTTGACGAACACTGGCCTTGGCACCGAGTCATGGGTTTCCTAATTTCCCAAAATATTAGGTGGCGACTCTGAGATCTGATGACGCAGTCCATTTTTGACAAAATTGCAATAAAATGGATATTCAATAAAAGTTGCCAAATCTGGACTCTCATCTATGTTTCACATTGCACTCATGAGACAAGATCAAAGAGATCTCGGGAGTCCGAACTGTTTAACGCGCGCGGGTACCCCCGGGCATGTTACAGTTGTTCAAGGCGGTTGTTCGTTTGTATGAACTTTATTTAGTTCCCCAACTGGACCAACCACTTGGCTTTGAGCTTGTTTGTCCAGCCCCCCAAGTTTAGTTATCTGTCAACCCCCCATTCTTTATGAGAGTCATCATTTTGACTGGACTTCTAGGAATTGGAATGCGACTCTTTCTTCTTTTCTGATGGAGATTGAAATTCTTTACGTACAGGATCCCTATTTCACGAGCCCTAGTTAAGGGAAGCTTTTCACCGAGCTACCTGTTCTGTTTTATGTGTTTTAAGTATTCACATAATTCAATATACATTAATCCATTCATCAATCCAGAACATTCATTAACTCATTGCAATTCAATAAAGAAAGTCATGAACTAATAAATGTGTAGTTATGAATGTAGTTATTTCATAAACTTTAGGTTCATAAAACAAATACTTGAAATACATCCGTACGTTAGATGAACAACAACATTGTCTTACACTCTAGTAACGAAGATATGAGACAACATACAAACATATATGAAAGATAAAGGTGTTTGATTTCTCATTCCTCATCTGACATATAGTAGTCAGAGAGATATTTTTCATTGTTTAAGACATTATTTCGCTCAATCATTGTCAAATCTCTGTTGCTTGCTTCTGCCATTTCGGTGGCTAGCTAAAGCATGAAATGTCGACATCTCCACATCAACATTCTATTGTTCTCCTTCTTAATTCTGCTAACTGCTTTTTCATAGTCACTCACATTTCGTCTAGCCATGGTCAATGAACGACGATGAGGTACCGGTGCCCTAAAGTTACGTAGATCATTAAACAATCCTTCTTGCTCCGTTACCCTGAACGCCCATTCTGCTCGGATACCAGCATAATAATCCTTCAGACTCGAGTACTTTTCGCTCTTGTAGTCATAAGTAAATGGAGGTAGCAGCCACACTTTCGGATTTCTTTGCTGGCGTGAACTTCCTGCACCTCTTGAAGACATTATTCATAAAATAAACAAACAAATAATAATAGTAATTGTAGATATATTACTATTGTTATGACTTGAACAAACATCATACTGGGGGTGTCGCTATTTATAGACATCATACTAAAGGTTAACTAGAGATGATCTAGTGACGATAATGCATGCTGGGGCACTATGGAAGAAGTGATACCCGTGATATTATTTTTTAGCTTTTCATTTCATGCAATCCTAAGTACCCGTGACTTTGTGTACCTGTGATGTAGTCACGGACGTGGTTGTCAGATAAAATCATAATTGTAGGCCAGAGGATGATAATGCAATCCCTTCATATTGGAGCAGTGAGTTGTCAAATAAAACAACATGCAGTGAGTTGTCACATCGCCACATGAAACTATTTTTTCATGCTTACTTTTTTAATACAGTAAGTAGTCACTTGGAATTGACGATTTCAGTACAAATTGGTGTTTTCAAAAAATTATAAATGAAATTAAATGCTTAAATTTTCTTTGCTTTAAAGTAATATTCTTCATAAACAACTATGAAACAGAGTGCAAGTAAATACACAACCGTCCAACTCACTTCGACCTGCAAAACTATCGTTGTTTTTTTCATCGAAATAATAAAATGGTCACCTGATATGTAAACACGATTGGAACTTTGCAGCCTATATTTTATCTTATTTTCACTTAATGAACTTCACAGTCATCCCATTTTCTCCTCTTTGCATTTTTTGCTTCTTTTTATATTCGGTAAATTACACTTTACTCCTTCAGTCCATCACATAATTGTTTATCAACACTATTGCCATGTGGTCGTATTGATGTGACTTAGATGAATTCTGAAATGTGAGAAAAAAATAAAGCATTTATTTGCGTTGCAGAAAGTCACATGTATCACTTAATGTGAGGAAAAAAGTGACAAACTATATAAGCATGGTAAAGTCATAAAGTCACATGCATTACTGCATCATTGTATAAAGTGACATGCATCACTGCATCACTGCACAAAGTTACATGCATCACTGCATCGCTGCACAAAGTTAGATGTATCACTGCATCGCTGCACAAAGTCACATAGCATGTGAGGAAAAAACAAAGCATCCAAATTATTACGTCTGTTCAAGTCACTGGCGAGCATCACTAACAAATGTTGGACGTATCACTGCGCCAAGCTACAATTTATTATCGTACCATACCTACTGTACCCTTGTGAATTATGCAATTCATTAAAATTTTGAGGGGGTGTCATAACAAAATAACAATAAATTAATAAATATGTCAATACACCTAAAAAGTAAAACAAATTTGTGAATAAATATTTCCACAAATTTAAAAATATTTTAAAGATTTTTAAATTGTAATTTCACATTTATTTTTTTAAAAAAAATTCAGGCAGAGAAATTTGATTAATTCAGACGTTTAGTCGGTTGATCAGCTTGGTTCTTTTCATTTTTCATAAAATATTTTTCCGAAAATTCTAGTTTCTTAATTTTCGTGTTTTTTTTCCAAAGTTTTTACTAATTTTTTAAAATATTTTAAGCAATTTTACTAATTCAGACGTTTTTATTTTATTTTATTTTATTTTTATGTTTTTACTTTTTGTTTTGGAATAACAATAAATTATGCAATTCATAAAAGTTGAAGTGACAACTCCTATCAAGTTGATGCATAGTTGTTCAGGTCATAAAAGTTGACGTGACAACTCTGATGCATAGTTGTTTACAATAATTTCATACATACAGCTACCATGTGTATATATGGTATAAATATCGCATCATACCACAACAAAAGTTTTACAGCTATTTCGAGCGATATCATCATGAGATATACGGTGGTTGATCTATATTCAGCAATGGGTCGCTATTGGGTTGCAGATGGAGATGAATTTGAATACCCATTAAATCCAAATTTGCGTTACTCACGTGCCACCGTCAATACCATGAGAGCTGAGTGGGAATTTCGCAAAACTCGAGCAAACGTTCTCGTTGAGCTATGTCGTGAAGTTAATCTTAAATTTCCTCGCCAGTTAGCCATGCGTATGCCAACTAACACTCTACAGTTGTTGCAAAGGGCATTGCATCGTATCCACGACGAGGTTAATCGCATGACCCAACGTTGCAAAGGTCCGGACTAATGAAGACCGCAAATGAGCGTGCCGAAGATGGGTTAATGGATGATGCACACCAGTACTTCGCCTGGAGCATGGATGTTATGTATGAATCTGATATTGAGATGTTAGATGATGATGATAATGAATGAAATTGTTTGGATGAACGCCCAAACCATTTCTGTAATGCATGTAATTTGTAATGCTTATCCACGACTTATCAATGAAGGGAGATATTTCAATTGTTTTCGAATAGTTCTTGTAATTCTACCTTTACTTTCTCTCCGTTATTGTTATTTTGAAGAACGCTACTTGTAACGCTACTTGAACGCTACTTGTAATTCTACCTTTACTTTCTTCCCTTTTTATTCATATTTCTCCCCACAACTATCCATTATGCAATGTTTACATTTTTTTCCCAGATTTTTTTTGTATAAAATTTTTACTAACCTGTAGCAACACAAGTGGTCCTCCAATCTCGCTCAATAATAAAATCCTATCAATTCTTATCCTTGTTTTCCTGTTTTCCTTTTCATTTTTATGGAAATCATCAAAACAAGTAAGAATAAAAAAATGGAAAATTATATTTTTCAAATAAATAAGTATGACACATTTACATCATCTGTACAAGTTTGATTTACAAAAACTATAACAAAAACTATAAATAAAATAAACTATACACTCCATATCACACCCGCTAATGCTAATGCCCTAACTTGCCCCCAGTCCCACAACCCCGACCGTGGACCTCCCTCCTCGGTCTCCTGCGGTAGACTCTCTGAATATCTGGCTCCCCCAATCGTAAATGCGTATCCTGTGGAGCCTGTGAGTGTGACCCCCCCTCTACTGCATGTGCTGCCCCTGATCCTGTCTGTGGCCGAAGATCGGATACTACTGTGAGCTGTGAAACTCCATCATCTGGTGCAACTGTATCACGATCTGCAGCTGGACCTTGACCTCTGCCTCTGCATCTGCATCTGCCCCACCCCGACCTCTCCCGCAACGTCCACCACGACCAAAACCTCGGCCTCTCCCGCGCGCTCTGGGGGGGCCTCAATATGGGCCTCAGCATCAACGTGGGAGATGCCAGTGAGAACTGCATCATGTGTACTCATGGTCGCGGTCGAACTATCTGGTGGTGGTAACTGGGTGGGTGGGGTAACAACGTCATGCATGTATCGAAGCGGTGTCCAATCAGGGTCAGGCACATAAGGTATGCCAGTATGCTGCGTAGGAAGTACGTCGAGGGAATCTGCAGATATGTATAGGGTAGTATGTGGTGGGGTGACTGATGTCGAAGGAGCTGATGTGGCAGGCGCTGAAGTGGAAGGCGCTGACGTGGACGGCGCTAATGTGTCTGGAGCAGCTGCTGAAGTGTGTACACCGTAGTGGCCGTAATGCAAACGATCTCCCCGATGGGCAACTTGGAATGCCTGGTACAATAACTCCCGGATCTCTGCAACGGCCTGCAAGGCATGTTGTCCATCACGTCTCAAATGGGCGTCCTCAGCCAAGTGAAACGACCTCCCAGCTCCAGCCACCTGAAAAAAAAATTCAGACGTATTATTAGGCTACAGTTGACCGAAAGTAAATCAAGTATGATTTTACTAATTATCTGACACATAATATGATACTCACCAATGCCTCAAGATAAGGCCCAACTCCCTGATATCCAGATTCAGACACGTGGCTCGGATTCCCGACTAGTAGGTGTGTATGTCGCCGATACCACAACATATAAGGGTCGGAAGAGGGGATCACCTCATCGCTGTAGTCAGCCTGTGTACAATACTATCCTGGCGGCATCCCACAACTCATATATATGCATATAAAACAGATGCCAGTCAGTGCCAGCTCGGCCACGCCTATCAGTGACGTGCAACTGCCACTCAGTGTCGAACCGATCTGGCACGGACTGCACCCGAACCAAACTGTCGGAGGACACGATGGGGGAGATGCCACTCAACCAACGTCAAAACAAATAAGTGGCACTCTCGCCATCTATATCTCCTGACCCAGTCGGCAGTAGTCGGGGAGCGTACCGAGGACCCCAGCGTAAGGCGCCAGATAAACTACAATGACGACAAATAAATTAAATTTTGCTCGTGAACTCAAAACATATGTACAATTAAGAAGACAACTAAAACGCATCAAAAAATTTCATACCTCGCCCTCGATCATCCGGTCCAGCTGGTCTCTATAAACTACCACTTACGTGGGTCGAGACGACCTCGTGGCCCATGTCAACCCTCCACCGGCTACCTCGCGGTCCGGTGGGCAACTGCATGTCCCTCACCCATAGGAAGCTCACTAGGACCAACCAGTTGCCGCCTAGACGGGGCAATGCGAATCAATCCTCTCCCATGCCCAAATCTGCAATAGTTTGAACACAATTAACATATACTGATATATGGCATACATATGAATGACATGTAATAAAATTACTTTAACCTGTAGCAACACAAGTGGTCCTTCATAATTCTCCCTCGTACCACCTGAGCTGCTCGACATAGCATCCTATACAACCATGCCAGAGTCGCGCTACCCCAGCTGTACTCCCAATCTCCTCAATGTCTCTCAGCAATTGGCAAGTACATCAGCTTGAGCAGGTTCTATGACTTATCAGGGAGAAGTACCCCCCAATACCACAGAATATATGCTCGGGTATGCTGCGTACCAACTCATCTGGAGCATGATCTGGAAGATGAGCAACTGCTCGGCCAGCCACCTCACCCTCAGTCTATCTGCCTGTAAATCTACTGGTGTAGGTGCTACTCCCAATAGCTCAGCACATAGGGCTATCCACCTCGTCGCGAAGATGGGTCAACTCCAGTAACTGCTCGGCCATCAATCCGAAGACCATATAGGACGGATACGTCCTGCAACGTGACGGTGGCCTCCCCGATCGGGAAATGGAATGTATAGTCTTGTGCGCCACCTCTCGACGAGAGCAGTGATGAGTGCGTGGTCCAGTCGAATGTCCCGATACGATACACACCATAAGATCCCGCGTAATAGATACTGCAAGACTCTATGGTCCAACGGATGCTCCCACATCCAAATCTGCCGACGGCATGTCAACACGGTGCGTGCCTCATCCTGCACAACAGAATGACCAGTTTAAATAATAGCATTATCACGAAATATATCAACAAAATGCAATGTATTTTAATTGTAAGCGTAAAATCCAACAAACGTTATTGCATACTGGACGGTCCCACATACTGTCAGCCCGATGTGCCTGTCTGAACAGTGGAACCTCCTCAGGTACATGTGCCATGAAGCCTGTACAACTGAAATATTAGATCATCCATATCAAAATCTCATTAATCATAACATAATAACAGAAAAACTGTAATTATTGATTTTGTGTACTTAACGATTTAAATACAATGAAGTAAATCTTATGGGTTCGAGAAAAGACAAATTTATGTGCCACTTACACGGAAGCAATTCGAAATTAATGATTACATTTATGGCATATTTGACAAAACTTAAATATTGATTTTGTAATGCTAAAAGTTTGAATAAATTATAAATTTTTGCAAATTACATATAAAATTTGTAATTGTGAACAATGACTGCAGCATTCCAATTTTTAAAATTTTAATTTATAATAGGTTAATTTTTTTAAAATTTGTAAATTTTTAAATTATAAAATGTGAACAATGATTGCAGCATTCGATATTAAATTTATTCAAAAATATGAAATTTTGAAATGGTAGAAGAACTACGTGATTAAGTATAGAATCTTGTAATACATATTTCGAATCAAGTACACAGTTAAAACTAGTACACATTTTCAATAAATTATACAAGTTTGAATAAATTATACACATTTTCAATTTTGCATTACACATTTTGAATCAAGTACACATTTTAATACACATTTTAAATGTACGACCCCGTTTACAAATAAAGAATTTAAAATACATAATTAAATGATCTATTACAAATAAAGAATTTCAAAATATTTATTACAACATGTAAGCATTACATAGTCTTCATCGACCAAGTCGCGCCGACATTTCGCCTGTCATGACCTGTCTGGTGGCACTCACTGCAACGAGCGGTTCAACGCCTGTCTGATATATCCATCTCATTCGGAATACGAAGCCATAGATGTACGACCCCGTTTTATTTCTCGCAGACGAAGTTCATTAGGCATTAAGGTCCACTGCAGATCATCCCAATAATCTTGATGCGGTATTGGATTGAATTTAGTTTCCCAAACCCTCATTATATGGAAGCCTATATACTGGATCAATGTATTGAATGGATTGTCACCGCATTCAGACATTACAGCGAGCATATGGGAACATGGAATTAGTGTCTTATCTTATATTTCCCACAACATGCACGTGGGTTGATTCATCCGTACAATCTGTCTATTGCGACCTCGTCCACAGGCGAAAAGAATGTTTGCACCTCAAATACACGGCGGGGCCTATAAGACAATATTGATACAAACTAATCAAGTTCATGTTTTTAGGTGTAATTAACTTAACAACATAATAATAACAATTTTTTCACATTACAAACTAACCTATCATACGATATCAACTAGAAAGTATTTCCTCTTGCGATACTGTAACAACCCTCATCACTGATCACCGATTAATACTGATTACTGCTAAACTAAGACCGATTATGACTGATAATTGAGTTGATTGAAATACTGAACTGACCGACTGAAATCTAGAACTGATTGATTGACTGTATCTGTCTGAATAGCATTTCTATCTGTTTCCTGTTTAGTTATATGTTCATGTTTTTATGTTTAAACTGTGAATTGAAGGCTTTATCGGCGGCCGAACCAGAAATTGATTAGTGTTTCATGATCAGTAGAATTTATGTGATTTAATGGTGTATTTATCTGAAAAGTGATTTGATATGATTAAATTAGATTAAAATAAGCTAAACTACATAAGTTAGATTTATCTACAACTTTGCCACTTAGTAGACTTTGCTAGCCTTTTTGTTTTAAGCCTTGTATTGCATTTGTTACAACTTTTCCATCAGCCACTTTTGAGAGCAAAACCGATCAAGAGAGAGAGTGAGAGATTGACTTGTTCTTAAGAGTTTGGTTAGAGAATTGAAGAATTTGTAGAAGATTTGTGCAATTGAGCTTCTAGGCTTGAATCACAAGACATAAGGTAGAACATCCACCTTCTTAAACTTGTATTTAAGATTGTTCTTGCATTGGTCATGTCAATTGGTGAGCTAAGTCAGATTTGTGTCTAATAATGTTGAATTGGAGCTCATCCCATGCATGCATGTTGGTATTATTGAGTTTTAAGTTGATTTCATGAATAAATGTTGCATGCATGTTCATATTAATGTTTAGGACCATGATTTCATCTTGTTTTTGAATGATTTGGCTCATTAGAGCATGTATTGAAGCTTTGAATTGATTTAAAACTCATGCATGTCATGTTTGAATCATATTCACGAAATTTGGGTTGAAATTGGATTTAATTGAAACCTCCTTGGGCTTTGATTTATCAAATTGAACTTTGAATCATGTTATTCTATGTGTTTACAAATGTTTTCCAGAAATTTGGCCCAAGAGGATCGAATTTAGTGCATTTAAACTTGGTTCTTGGCTTGAAGGTGCAATCTGGGTTTTCCAGATTTTGCACTCCCGCTCGAGCGGGGAATTCGGGCATCCAGTACTTTGCACTGCATTACAGTCCGCTCGAGCGGGATATGTGACGCTCGAGCGGGACCTTGTGTCTTGCGCTCGAGCGGCTATCGAGCGCCCAATCGAGCGTGATTTTTGAGCATCCAGTACTTTTTGGTCCGCTTGAGCGGTGGAGTTTACGCTCGAGCGTAGACCTTTGTTGCGTGTCCGCTCGAGCGGGACTCTGTTTTTCTAAAAAATTCTGAAAATGTTTTCTAAGTGCATCTTTGCATCCTCATCCCATCCTAGGCATTCTTAGGCCTAGTTTAAGGCATCTTAATGAGGATATAGATGTAGAACCACACCGAGGTAATTTAGGGATTAAGTTATCACTTTCCCACTGTGTAGCTTAGTGTGTGTTCAATCTGTACTGTGTAGGGTTGGTGACTCGGGACGCGCTCTAGCTTACTGTAGCCCAGAACTCTGTGAGTAACAATCGTGTAAAGATATGTTCAAAATGATTATCTTTTGAATACTGAACTGTACTGCTTTCTGAACTAATATTTGTTAACTGAATGAATGTATGTCCTATATTCTGAACTGTATTGTGGCATCCTTAGCAACTACTGTTACTGACTGTTACTGTTACAGAGATCTCTGTCGGTTCCCTCGTTGGAACCACTACTGTTTACTGATTGATGGCCATCATTTACTGTTCGGGTCTTTTAAGACCTACTGTTTACTGTTATGCTAATGGATGTACCACATATGACTGTTTACTGTATGAACAACTGATATACTGACTGACATGAACTGTTTTCACTACTGAAGGGACATTCATTCTAACCTCTTTACGCATTATGTTATTCACTGGGCTTTAGCTCACTGCTCATATATATATGTAGGTGCAGGCACCGGACCAATGCTAGAAGCGTCGGGTAACTCCAGTTTTGTCAAGCCAACCTTTGTGCCTCATGCGAGGTTCCAAGCCTGTTCAAGCTTTGGCTTAGGGGTGTTTTAATCTCCCCCGTCTGTCTCTGCAACCGTATTGTATCTGTATAGACTGTTACTGCACTGTTAATGGGAATTAAGTCCCTGTTTTGAATGATTGTATATATGTATATACTGTTTTGTCACCGACTGCATATATGTATGAAAAGTCTTTTTGCATACAGACTGTCACAGCTCATTGGACATTGTTTTATTACTGTATTGGCTTCCGCCATGCCCCTGTACTCTGTTTTACTGTATTACTGTTAAGCAGGCCTTCGGTAATCTCGGATTACTGGCCGGTTACGGTGCTAAACCCATAGGGGCGGGTTTGGGTCGTGACAGATACCCTCCTCGACAGTTTTTTGCATCTCTCTAGGGTATTGGAACTCATTGCGTACATCTGTTTCAGCTTGGGCTCCCATCTCGTCAAAGTATTTGACGAGCCGTCGAAATGTAAATTCAACCATAGCCGAGATAGGTAAGTTCCTTGCACCTTTCAAGACGCTGTTGAAGCACTCTGCATCATTACTGGTCAATACCCCCCAGCGATATCCACCGTCATATGCAAGGGCCCAGTCCTCAGGATTCATCTTGTGGACCCAATTGATGGCTTCTTTGTAACAACCCCCACTCCACTCTAGTCATGCTTGCATTTATTACATGATCTTGTCCCGAAATGTTGCATTTGCATTCCTTGACTTGTCTTGCATAAGTGTTACTCGCATGCTATGTTCCTTGTTTGGTGTGTGTTTAAACCGAGGTCATCTTGAGCCTAGGCCGCTCCTTTAATACTCTTACACCTAGAACCATTTTGGGATTCCTTTGGTTGACCTCCACTCGCACCCTGACATATTGGCCGAGATGTCATTATTTAGGCCGAGGTGTTCATCACCAAGGCCGAGATGTGTATTATCTAGGCCGAGATGTTACCCTTGAACCCAAGTGATCTTGTTCCTGGACAGGTATGACCTAGACCGAGGTGTGGCACATCTAGGCCGAGGTGTGGCACAGCTAGGCCAAGTGTTGTCCTTCCTAGCCGAGATCATTGAGACCTTACTTGCCGAAGCCTCGTTCTTAGCCGAGATTGTTACTTGCCGAAGTACCCTTGCAACCTAGCTTGTTGAACACGCTTTGTCATAGTCTTGTCTTTTCCGTCAGTCACCTTTTTGAGCTGAACCAACCAACCATTGCCACGTGTCCGAGCTGAGTGTTAAGTCAGCCGGCAAACCTAGAAATGTATCATTTTGTATCATATCTTTGTTCTTGAGGAGAGAGAAGCTCTAGAAGAAGAAGAAGTCTTTAGAGAGAGAGGTAGATCCCAAGCTTGATTCCTAGAGTTCAAACCATTTGATTTGTGTTCTGAGGTTAGAATCTTGATCAACTCTTGTTGCTCTTATTGATCATCTAGCTGCATTGCATGATCGAATCTGTTCTGCATGCCATGCATTGATTTAAAGTTGGTTTTAGAAAGAGAAGTTAGTATTCATGTGTTCTTGAAGAAAAGCCATGATTTGATCCGAAAGCTTGCAACAAGATTCATGTATTTGTGTTTGTTTTCCTAAGATCTTCAAGTATGGGTACCCAGGTCCATGTTTTCAAACTAATAAGTTATGATCTTTGCATTCATCTTCTTCATGCTCTTCATGTTCATGTTCTTCATGTTCTGGAGTAGAGGGAAACCCAGATTTTCCCGACTTCATTTCCTTGAATGTGGCCCTCGGGACCACACCTCGGCGAGGAGGTGTGGAACCTCGGCCTAGACCTGGTTGGTGCCCAGCATGTTTTCCCCGAGATGAGAAATAGTGTTTGTTTTGATTTGACTTAGTTTTGAAGAATGCCGAGATCATTTGTATGCATGTGAAGCTTGTTTAAAAGCGCATTCAATAAACTTGCCATGTGTTTGTAGGACTTGGACTTGCCTCGACCCCGACGTTTGAAGAGCTATGTGAGTGGTATTTTTAATAAAGATATGTTATAAAGCTTTGATAAAAACCTTGTTTTGCCTCGTTCGGAAAGTATTTATGAGCTTGAATGACTATTCCTATTTTGTATACTAAATACTATCTTGTTTTGATGACATTCTTGGAAAAAGTCCGTATGTGCTAGGGGACTCTAAGCATTCGTAGCACAAGTCCTTAGTGTCAGGAGACTATAATGCAACTGCACTCTTGTTTTGGAAGTCCGTATGTGCTAGGGGACTCTAAGCATTCGTAGCACAAGTCCTTAGTGTCCGGGGACTATAATGCAACGACACCATTGTTTGAGATATCTCCCTTGTCTTGTCTTGCCTTGCCACTGACGGTTTTACCGCGTGGGTTTGTTTGTCGGGAATGTCATCCCTTGTATTACATTGATGTTAGTAAGCATCCCTTGAAGCTTTGAAAGATTTGATAGATGAACTTGATTCATCCCATGTATTGTTTTTGTTAAAAGATCTCGGATATCATTCATGTAAACCCTTTATTCTTATACCATTCACTGAGTATCCAAGCTCACCCTCTCTATATATATGTAGGTGATGAGCAGGGACGGCGGCGACGCCTAGATGTGTTTTGCCGATGTGTTTTTTGGATTCGTGTTTTGCAAACATCTTGAAGATCATGCTTCTTGGCTTGTAGTTAATTTCTTTTGTATATGTCGGCTTGAGAAGCCTTTTAGTCAGGATGTATTTTTGCACTTCATCATATTTGTATTCAAGTTGTAAAGCTATGAAAAGATGTATACTATTTCATTTGACTTATGCACGGCTCTTATGGACTAATTAGATTTACATATATTGCTTCCGCACATGTAAGCCCCATATATTATACTCTGTTGTGTGTGAATTTTGAAAGTAGGCCTTCGGTAATCTCGGATTACTGGCCATCATGGCACCATTCTACTAGGGGCGGAATGGGGTCGTGACATTCTTGGTTAATAGCATGTATCTGATCTAAGTAACCATTATACTTTCGTCGTTGATCAGCACTCCCTGCTTTCCATAGAAGTTGTTTGAGCTCCTTATTTTTGAAATGTGTGTTAAAGTTATTGCAAACATGTCGAAGGCAGTGCCGATGATATCCAACAAATTGGAGTGAGGGATTCAGCCAATGTCGCCTCACAGCAGCTAAAATTCTCTCAACTCGATCAGCTATCAAAGTCACTCCCTGTCGGTCCATGACAATATGTTCCTTGATATTTTGAATGAAGAACGACCAAGACTCCAAACTTTCCCTGTCCACAACAGCGAATGCAAGCAGTAATATTTTTCCATTGGCAGTGACAATCGTTGCTACAAGCAACACACCAGTGTATTTACCGTATAAGAATGTACCATCTATAGTTATAACAGGCCTACAATATCTAAAGCCATCGATGACGGGTTTGAAAGACCAGAAAACAAAGTGGAAGACGGGCATAATGGTTGTATGCCCGGTATATCTATGCTTCCATGTCACGATGGTGCCAGGATTAGATGTCTGTAATGCATGCATGAATTTAGGCAACTGCCTATATGATTCATCCCAATCACCGAATACCATTTTAATTGCCTTTGCCCTTGCATGCCACGCCTTCTTGTATGATATACTATAGTTCATGGTCTTTTTTATATCTTCGATGACATTCTTAATTGGCATATCAGGTTCATTCTGCATACGACAATCAAATATGAGTTGGATTATCTGGGTGTGAACACTATAAACAAACAAATATGTATATATATGTAAACATTTATTTTTTATACTAACCGCAACTTGTCCCAAAATATGAGAAGCAATGTAACTGGAGCTAATATTAGTGTGGTCCCTGTTCATTCGTGGGTATAAACAATGGTGAGGACCCCTGTACTGCTTTATTTCAAAAAGACCATGTTTCCTACTAAGAGATGCACGCAACCACCAACTGCAGTCGTGCTTGCAAGCAGACACCCAAAGGTCTCGCTTGGAGGTTACGACCTTATACTCTCGATTATTTGTTGCATGGTACAATTTCACAGCATGTAGAAGTTGCTTCTTATCAACAAAAACCATTCCTTGTCCAACTCTGGATTTTCAGCGCTCCAGATCCGGTTACGGGGAACGACATCACGGGTAGTAATGTCAAAATCACCACCCATGTGAATGTTGTCATAGAAAGGGATTTCAACTCTAGGTGGAATGGGGGCATTTTCAGGGTCAACGGGAGCCTGGGCGTCATCTTCTTCATCAATCATCATCTGATCCGCCCAATAAATTTTCTTCATCACACATTTCATTGTCATCATCGTTTAGGGCGACATCAGGACCGTACATGTCACTGTCAGCAAACTGCACATTGTTACTGCTTCTGCCATATTACCAGCAACTTCAACCGGAGTGGTATGATGGCTGCATGTGGGCACATCTTGTCTGTTATTGTCAAATTCATAATCATATCCACCACGTGAACTTGATTCTACACCATGGCCCTCAAATGACTGTTGTGTGTAGCCCATTGGATAACATTGATCTGATTCATACATAGGAGACTGAAACGCTGTTGTGTCAATCCCATGCGTCAGCAATGTAGTGAACGGACGAGAATCCATCTGTGTCATGTTCGGGATATTGTGTACAACCTCTTTATCAATGTAGACTTCCAAACAATTTGGTGCTTGAAAACTTGCACCGATACTTAATACGGTGTTCAACGCCTCATCGTCATTGATCGGTAATATCTTGTATTTGCTGTGTGTTTGCCACTGGCGATAAGGATATCTACATTTGAAGGTCAATCGGACAGTTTCCCCGTAACTTGCCACCTTTGACATAAACATCTCCTCCAAATTGCTAAGCGTGGTGCCAATTTGCACCGCATATATCCCTTTCGGCTCAGCATCATATGAGACGCCTTCATCGGGATCCCGAATTATGTTTCCCCCCCAGTAGAAAATAATTGAACAGTCTCCATATACTTGCTTCAATTAAGACAAAAAATTAAAATAGCAACAATATACTTATATCTGCTTGTACTTGTAAAAGAATTATATGAAATTTAACTCATTCAATTACAATTACTTGTGACGCAAAAACTTTATTTAAGTAATCAGCAATTGTAATCCAACAATCATTATTGATTTTTTAATTAAAATATGAGTTAAAATAATGATAATGCTTTCGATTTTTTAGCTTTTTAAGAAACAAATCTTACAACACATACAAAATTAACATATGAGTTAAAAATGATTATAAATTATAAAGTAACAACATTTGTAATCATTAAATAAATATAATTGATGTAAGTTGATTTAGGTAATTGATAAATTATAAATCTAAGTAATTTACATCAACTTATGAGTGTAAGTTGTTAATCTTGTTACTTTGAGTGTAGGTCAACTTATGAGTGTAGGAAAATCCAACAATCTTATGAGGTAGGTAAACTTATGAGTGTAGGTAAACCTAACTTTACATCAAAGTAACAACCTACATCAAAGTAACAATATTTCTAATTTACCTAAATTTCTAATCATTACATAAATTATGAGTGTAGGTTGTGACTTTATATAAATTATAAAGTGTTGGTAAACTTGATTTATACATAAAGAAATTTGATTTATACATATTCGTGACCACGCTTGTAAGTAAAATATGTAAAAACGTGTTTTCAAAACACATTTTGAACAAAAATTCAAAATCAGCACTCACTTTTCTTTATCACAGACACTCACTCTCTCTATCTCTCTCTCTGACACACACACCCACAACACTCACACTCACATCAAACATATATAATTTTTAATATATATAAATTTTATTTTATAAAATTCAAACAATTAATTTTTTTTAATTTAATTTTTCTTTTGAAATAATTTATTTTTCCAATTAATTTTATTTTTTTTCCAATGAATTTTTTTTTTCAAAGGTGGGGGAATAACTGCCATAAACATAAACCTCAGGGGTGTCAGTGTAATTTACCTAAATAAAAAAATTACATTTTAAGAATTAAAGTAAAAAAATAATCATTTTATATAGTTGATTATTATTTGCTATTATCAATTATTATTATATATATTTAATATTGGTCTGAATTTTACAAAATAAAATTTATATATATTAAAAATTATATATGTTTGATGTGAGTGTGAGTGTTGTGGGTGTGTGTGTCAGAGAGAGGGATAGAGAGAGTGTTTGTGAGTGTCTGTGAGAAACAAGAATGAGTGCTGGTTTTGAATTTTTTGTTGAATTTTTACATTTTGCTTAGAAGTGGTTATTATCCACGGGTCAACAGTAAAACCGTGGTTTGCAACCACGTTTTCTGAAGATAGAAAGAATTACTTAACAAAAGCATGGTTATGTATAAATCAAATTTCCTTAATCAGATTTACTTTAAAAAAATAATTACTTAAAAATTTATGTATAAATAAAATTTCCTTAAAAGCGTGATTTGTAACCACGTTTTGTTAATTAAAAGCGTGGCTTGTACCACGCTTTTAAGATTTTACAAATTGTCCGGGAGGGCCACAAAAACGGTGAAAGCGTGGTTTGTATCCGCGTTTTAGCTTAGTTTAGGAATTCTGTCCAAACTAAGCCTACTTTGGGAAATAAATTACTATTTTGCCTTAATTTGGGAAAAGCCCCTAATTTGGGCAATGATTTAATCGTACGCATGTAAATGGTAACAATTTAAAAAACACTTATTTTCAGGATATTTTGATAAATCTTGATCTATTCAGACATTAGTATTTCGATAAACTAGACAGATATATCAATAATTTTGAATATGAAGACATTATGAAGATTCTTCTTTTATTTTTCTGTTCATATAATTTTATAGTATAATTTGTATCAAGTATTGTATTTATTCAGTGCGATTGGACAAAATTGGACAAGTCATACAAAAATCTTAAATCATAGTGTAACTTTTTCTATGAAATTATTATTTTTTTCATTGAGTTGAAATAACTCGACTGATTTTGTATGACTTGTTCTTAATTTTTATTTCAAACATTGTTCACGTAATTTTTTAAAACTGGTGGTCCAATTAGTGAGATTTATGGACAATTAAAGAGAAGTTACTTTTATTTGCTCAAGCTTCTGCCAATAGGGACCTTAATGACAAAGTTATTTGGTAGGTTATTTCCTATGAGATTATTCCCTAACTTAGGGAAATAACCTCATACGAAATAACGTAGGAAATAACTTAGGAAAATAACGTAAGAAATAACATAAATAAAAAATTAATGAGCTCTCATAATTTTAAGCAATATAAAAAACATAACAAAAAAATTATCGACCTGAATCGAGTCAAACTTGAGTTTCATTAATATTAATGAGCTCTCATTATGTGTTAAAAATTAGGTATGCTCCTTTCAGATCTCAAGTTGTACTCTCCGTATGTGTCATGTTTATAGGTATTAATTGAGATTTGTCGGATCTACGTGGAAGGGACGTTTGGTGTGGATTATAAGATTAGTCGATAAATACGTAAACTGATTCAGACATCCGACTATCATAAAAAGTTAAAACTAAATTGAATAAACATAATGCAGGCGCATAGAGAATAAGTCAATTGGATAATTCAAGTGGGTAAAAATTATCGAGAATGACTCATTTTATAAATCAAATATTTTAATTTTTTCAAACATAATTCTTAAACAATTTTTTTTTTTTTTTATATCAAACGTTTTGATAATAGCATTTTCCATGACGACTTGAAAGGCCTCTTCTGGCAAAGAGGTAAAAAGTAATTTTTTTACTTCTAATTTTTTGACCTCTAATATTTATATCAATTTTTTTGTGGATCACTTCTAAAAAGTCATTTATTTATATCAAATTTTTTGACTTCTAATGTTTTGGTAATTTTTTGGGAAAGAGGTAAAAAGGCATTTTCAGTATTTTTTTTACACGTTTTTCCAAAAAAAATTATAAAATACAAAAAATTAGCTTTTAACTTATTTCCTAAAACAACCCAAAAAATTGTTTCTACTAGTTATAGTGGCCTAATGATGAAGCTGAAGAGATAAGCGAAAGAATAACAAGATTTAACCATATCGACAGGACTAAGAAGCAATCAGAAATTATATTTTCAATTCAAAAAATATAGACAGGATTCATAATTCAAAATTCAAAAACCTAATTTGTAAAAAAATAGATAGGATTCACAACTCACGATGCAATAAATATAGACAGGATTCACAATTCAAAACCCAAATTCCTGAAACCACAACCCTAATTTCTGATTTCACAATTGAAAACCCTATAAAATATATTTGTAATTCACAATCACAAGAACGTCGTCGACGACCATCTTGGGTTTCACTCAGACTATTCGCGGCGAAGGACACGACCACCCTCTCACAACTGAAAATTTTCTCCCCTTCCCCTTAATTTTCTCCTCATTTTCTTTTGACTGAACTTGCTTTTCTTTTATGCCAAACATCCCCTTATACTTTCCATAATAGAGAAAGAAAAAATGATTTAATGATCAGTTGGATCTATGGACTCGGGATAATTAGTACTAGACTAACCATGACAACTTTAAACATAGTTTCTTGTAATTCAATTTTGTATGACACTGATATATATTATATGATTCTATTTTTTTTTTAATATATCGTAAATATTGTTAGGCTGTGATTAATTTATTGGAATGAAAATAAAAGGGAATGGCATGATTATTCCTTAAATATGTTTTGATTAAAAAGAAAAATTTGTGGAAAGTGAAAGTGAAAGTGAAAGAAAAAAAAATAATTTGGAAATTTTGAAAGAAAGGGATAGAAAATTTTGAAATTTTAATTATAGATAATTTTTATATAGACAAAATTAGATTTTCTTGTGTTTTGCCATGTTTTTTTCCAATAAATTATAAAGTTAGTTACGATAATAATATACAAGAAAATTATTATTATTATAGATAATTATTTATTGATTATGTAAAAATTATTTGTTCCTAAAAAAAATCATATAACATTATTAAAAAAATTTAACTTATCATAAATTTCTTAAACCCTAATTTCTGAAACCATAACCCTCATTTCTGATTTCACAATTTAAAACCCTAACCCTAATTGAAAAATGATTTCACATTCATCAATTCAAAACCCTAACAAAACCAATCATTTCTGATTTCACATTCAATAGAAAACCATAACCCTATTTTCTCATTTCAAACATAATATTTAAATTTTCTAAACAGATTCAACATTCAACAGATGTCACATTGAACAGAAATCTGATTTCACATTCAATAGAAATCTAATTTCACATTCAACAGATTTCACAATTATAAACAGATTTAAGATAATATAAACCATTCAACATTCACATTCAATAGATTTCTAAACAGATTTCACAAATATAACCCTAACCCTGATTTAAGATTTAAGATTTAAGATTTAAGATTTCACATTCAATAGATTTCACAATTATAAATAGATTTAAGATAAATATAAACCATTCAACATTCACATTCAACTGATTTCTAAACAGATTTCACAAATATAAACCCTAACCCTAACCCTAATTTTAGATTTAAGATTTCACATTCAACGGATTTCTAAACAGAGTTCACAAATATAAACCCTAACCCTAATTTATTATTTCTGATTTCACAACATTTTCACATTCATGAACTCTATTCTACCAACATTATACCCACATTCATGAACCCTAACCCTAATTTATTCACATTTTCACAAACACAAAAAACGCATTAAAGTAGATGACAGAAGCCATACCAACGAGAGAGAGGTACCGACAATACTGAGAAGCAGAGGGAGCTCGAGCACAGAGACACCCTAACCCTAATTGAAAAATGATTTCACATTCATCAATTCAAAACCCTAACCCTAATTGAAAAATGATTTCACATTCATCAATTCAAAACCCTAATTCAAAACCAAAACCCTCATTTCTGATTTCACATTCAATAGAAAACCATAACCCTCATTTTCTCATTTCAAACATAATATCTAAATTTTTCTAAACAGATTCAACATTCAACAGATTTCACATTCAACAGATGTCACATTGAACAGAAATCTGATTTCACATTCAACAAATTTCACAATTATAAACATATTTAAGATAAATATAAACCATTCAATATTCACATTCAACAGATTTCTAAACAGATTTCACAAATATAAACCCTAACCCTTATTTAAGATTTAAGATTTCACATTCAATAAATTTCTAAACAGATTTCACAAATATAAACCCTAACCCTAATTTATTATTTCTGATTTGACAACATTTTCACATTCATGAACCCTATTCTACCAACATTACACGAAATACCAAAATAATGAATCTAACACAAAACACCAAAGTTGGCCAAAAGTGCCCGAAATTATAAAATTATTGGGTATGGTATGGTATGGTTTAATTTTAAAATGTCCAATTGCCGAAAATTGTAAAATGTCCAAATGCCCAAAATTGGCTTTCATTTTTTAATTTTAATTGGGTATGGTTTAAAAAAAATTGTAATCAAATTAAATTATTAAAATTATTCAACCAATTTGACCGAAATCATTTAGGATTTTATTTTCTCTACGTTTTTACATAATTTGTTCCTAAAAAAAATCATATAACATTATCAAAAAAATTTAACTTATTATAAATTTCTTAAACCCTAATTTTTGAAACCATAACCCTCATTTTTTATTTCACAATTTAAAACCCTAACCCTAATTGAAAAATGATTTCACATTTATCAATTCAAAACCCTAATTCAAGACCAAAACCCTCATTTCTCATTTCACATTCAATCGAAAACCATAACCCTCATTTTCTCATTTTTGAAACATAATATTTAAATTTTTCTAAACTTCAGGTTCATTCAACAGATTTCACATTCAACAGATGCCATAAATGTAATCCTAATTTCTCAAATTTCACATATAATTAACCAGATTAAGAGAGTATTTTTAAATCAGATTAGGGTTTTAACCATAGAACGATTATGGCATTTTCACAATTCATTTAGGATGAATTTAGAGTATTTTTATGGCATATGTAACAAAAATCTGATTCAATTCGAAGTTAATGTTAAATGTTAGATTTAACCCTAGAACGATTTAGAACCACATTCATGAACCCTATTCTACCAACATTATACCCACTTTCAAAACCACAAAAAACACAATAAAGTAGATCAAGAGAGAGAGACAGAAGGCATACCAACGAGAGAGAGGACAGAGAGCAGAAAGGGAGCTCGTGCACAGCGAGAGAGAGAGAGAGAGCAGTAAGAGTGAGAGAGACGGGGCTGAGCGAGAGAGAGAGCAGGAGCGAACTGTGTTATCTAAGAAGCGTGATTGCAAATGACGGGGCTGGGGAGGGTTTATATCAGTTCTAAAAGCGTGGTTACAAACCACGAGTTCACTTAAAAAAATTGTATAAAAAGCGTGGTTCACAACCATGATTTCAGCAAAAAAAAATTTGGCCAAAAAGTGTGGTTCGAAACAGCGAGTTCATAGAAGCGTGGTTTAGAACAACGAGTTCAGAAGAAATTTTTTTTTGGATAAAAGCGTGGTTTAGAACAGCGAGTTCAGAAGAAAAAAAAATTAATTAAAAGCGCCTTTTGTAACCGCGATTTCTTAATCAAAAGCGTGTTTTGTAACCACGATTTTAAGACTTCCCAAATTTCACGCGAGACAGGCGGATATATGTTGAAATCGTGGTTGTGAACCACGATTTAGCCTATTTTGGGAATTCTTTCAAAACTAGGCTTAGTTTGGGAATTGATTTAGTATTTTGGCTTATTTAGGGAAATGCCCCGGAGATGAGAGCATCTTACAACGCTGCTAGCCATTTTACCTATCTAAATTATTATAAACTTACTAATTTTTAAAAATTTACGTGTAGGAGAATTTATTGTCTGTCAAATACTTGACTCGCAGGCTTGACTGGCTCTATGAACTTACCTAAAAACAAGGAAAGGTAATAGAAAGACTAAAGAAAGAGAGAGAGATAGATTGAGGGCTATTTTGAGAAGTTGATAAAAAGTTTTTTTTTTTGTTTTTTTTTTAATTTGTTTTATCTTTTTATAAATAAAAAATATAAGAAATGGATGTGATCTAAAATTAATAAAAAGTTAAACCCTCTCCCAAAAGATCTCTGAGCCTCCGTTTAGGAAGTGGGTTGATTTTTTGACTTTTTGACTTTTTTGGCTATTTTAGTCCGGGCTAAAAAGCTTGGTTTGGGAAGGACTTTTTGGCTTTTTGACTTTTTAAACTTTTTTTGTGAGAGAAAAGTGTAATGATTATGGGTTAGATGTGATTTTTTGTTTGTTGTGGTTAAAATAGCCTATTTTGTCTTTTGTAACTATTTTAGCCACAAACCAACTTGCCAAACAACACTTGAATGCTCTCCTGTAACCTATTACTTGAAGGCTTACTTGTTTTATCCTCCTGTTATGCTTTCTTTCTTTTCAGTCCGCTTTGGCTCCTAATCTTGAGCTCGTTGTGTTCTTGATCCTCAGGCTTGACTTCTTCTTGGAGTCTGTGCCTTTCGATAGTTTATGCCGTTGCCGTTGGCCCGGTCTCGACTATGTTATTAAAAAATGTTATTAATTAATAATTTTTAATAATAATTTTAAAATTTTGTCAAAAAAATTAACAAATTATAACTGATAATGACTTAGTTTGGAAAGTAGGTTGGTTTTTTAGCTTTTTAATTTTTTTGACTATTTTAGCATGGAATTAAAAAGTCTCGTTTGGGAAAGACTTTTGATTTTTTTTTTTTGACATTTTTGTGAGAGAAATAATGTAATAATTATGAGTTAGATGTGATATTTTGTCTTATTGAGGCTAAAAAGCCTATTTTATTTTTTGTAGCAATTTTAGCCCCAAACCCACTTCCCAAACAATGCCAATGTAATACTGTCAATGGGAGATTGATCAAACTGATCTATGTGCTCCACGGGTTTACTGGCCTTCGTCTCCTTGATATGTGCCTACAAAGAGGTCCAATAGAGAGGTACCAAGGTTGGAGTGGTTTCTCCCCGTAGACACTCCGATGATTAAGTTAGACAGGAAGTGATCGCGAGAGAATGAATGGAGAGAGTTTGAGAGAGAGATAAGAGAGTGTTACTTGTTGTCTTTAACGTTCTTTACAAGCTTCTTTATATCTTTTACCAATCACTTCCTTATCCATTCGAGATGTCTTATTGGCCGAAAGTCTATGGTCTACTCGCCGTCGACCATGACAGTTTCACCATATCAAGGAACAAGAGGTCTTGTTGCATTTAATACTATGACATCCTCATTTAATGCTTGATGCCTAGGCTTAATAACTCTGTAGGATCTTTGTCTGTTACGTGACTGACTCCCTTTCCGACAGATGTCCAAACGCTATTGGATCTAGGTTGGACTTCTCATGGTTATTGGCTTTAGCTCGTGCGACTGCTTGAGGGGCTGTCACGTCCCAAAATTTGGACAATCAAATATTAAATTAGGGCTAAACCCCAATCAATATTCCATCATACAAATCTTAGAGGTGAAACCAAAAAAAAAAAAAAAACTAAACACCAACCAAACCATCCACCATAAATTTCATAACTAACCAATACCTCCAACATTAAAGTAACAATACGTAATCAAAATAACTTAAATAATGTACGGTTACAAACCATGCCAAATTATCTCAATACTAAAGTCATAGAAAAAAATAATAAATACATAAACTAATATCAACCCTAAGCTCAAGAAAACAAAAGAAGTCCAAACGACAAGTCCAACACTATAGTAATTCCACATTACCACCGTAGCCCCAACTAATCCTGCGAAGGAAGCTCAGCTGCGCTCAAACAGAACGCACCCGAGTTGCCAAGAGACAAAACGGGTCAGTATACATGTATACTAGTGTGAGTATAAGATTTAACACCCATATGTCCACTAGACACAAACAAAAATACATTTAATTCTTATTAAGAGATAAGACAAGTAGTTCCCACCACACCGAGACGAATGAGTAGTTTCCCGAGATACGGTGGCATTTAGTTTCTTATCCGTACATAACGGAATATAAATTGATTATAAAATAAACAAAATAGAAATAAAAATATGGTGGGTCAGCCCTGCATAAAAAAAGTTAGTAAGATCCGCAATCCTACAAAAAAAATAAAGTTAGTATAATTTAATCATAAGTAACTTGTTGAAGAAGTATAAAAATGCACCGTTTCATGCTTAAATAATTCGAATTGACCAAAACTCAAAGAACAAAAGTTGTACAGAATCAAATTTCCTAAAAGACAACGTGAACGAATTTAACAAAAACTGAACAAGTTGAGAGAAAAACTTGATAAAAAACCTAGACGGAATTCAATCGAAAGATCTAAAGCTGAAAACGAACAAAAACTACCCTAAGATGATTTTTTTCGAAAAAGTTCAAAACACGAAAAGTGTGCAGAATAATGTTTTACTTTAGCCTATAAGAAACCAAAAAAAATGAGCTCGTTTCTTGGGTTAAAACAGCCTCTAAAATCTGCATTGTTAAAATGAATCAAACATACAATAACCAAGATCATCCGATTATAAGTTCTAATCGATCTTTTTAACAAAAAGTTAAAATACAAAAGTTGTCTAGAATCACGTATACATGCCTCTTCTCAAATTTCATAATTTATCGAGATCGTTTACTGTTTTTCAAGATGTACAAATCAATACAATTCACACTATACTAATAAACTCATGATTAAATTCTTTGTACCTTAACTCCACCACTTCGGCCCTCCACTTCCGACCTACACATATATCCCATGTGCCTCCTGTACACCTAACACCGCTCCGAAGCTAAACTTGCACAGGAATATCGTCTCGAGTTTGACTTACACTCCTCGGATGGTCAGCATATACCTATGCACGTAAATCAAAGCACTCGTCTACTCATGAGAACGAGGCAACAATATATATATACACAACATCTCACTCGTGAGAATAAACATAACAATGCCAAGCCTAAGGTATCCAAATAAATCTCATAATCCTCATCTTTTTTTTTATACACTCTTTCTCACCAACACTCAAATAAAACAACAATCATGGAGTCATGGTGGAGTGTAAGGAATTTATCTATGAGTTCCTAATTTATTTTAATTTCATATATCCATGAGTGTGATTACAACCATAAAATAAATCCATACAAAAACCCTAAGCCTTGCATACACAACTAATCAAAATAATTAAAATCAATCAATCATCTAAAAACCCTAAACCTTACATACACAATTAATTAAAATAATTAAAATCAATCAATCATCTAAAAATCCTAAACCTTACATACACAACTAATCGAAATAATTAAAATCAATATATCATCTTTATGTAAAAACAAAATCAAACTAACATCAAATAAATAAATAAATAAATAAATAAAAATAACGAATTAAATATAAATCAAGAGAAGTGGTTTTATACTCAAAATATTTTTTTGAAGATCAAAAATTATTTGAAGAACTAAAAGAGCCACCAAAACAAAACCCTAATCTTTTTTTTTTCTTCCCTCTCCTCTTTCTCCCTTTGAGCCGTCTCTCTGCTCTCGCTCAATCTCTCTCTCTCTCTCTCACACTTTCTCCCCGTGTGTGGCTTGTGGCTGCTGTGTCCCTCTTTTCTTTTCTTTTCTTTTCTTTTTTATTTATTATCTAAGTGAGGCTCTAATGCTTAACCTAATTGACATTATTTATATTTTATTTTATTAAATAATTGCAACATATATAAATATTGTTTATAAAATCAATACATATAACACCCTTTTTTATATATAAATATATAAAAATAAATATTTGGATTAATTATTTATAATTAAATACCAAGTTAAACTAACTAAACAACACATTAAATTCTCATGTAATCTACACAATTAATAAAGTCAAAAATAAAATAAGATAATAATAATCATAATAATAATAAATAATGACTTAAGAAAATTATAGTCGCTACAATATACACACCTCAAAAGAATCTCGTCCCGAGATTCGATAGGAGAGAGTACTAGGTAAAAAGTTCTAGGTGCATATGCTGAACTTTCTCTTCTAACCCCCAGGTAATATCGTTCTCATTTTCGCTCCATTGCACTTTCACCAAGTTCACTTTCTTGTGCCGCAACTGCTTTACATCCCGATCTAGAATAGTAACCGGTCACACCACATACGTTAGATCATCACTAATCTCCAACACTTCTGGTGATGCTATTTGGGAAGGGTCTTGCACACACTTCCGCAATAAAGATACATGGAACACATTGTTAATCATAGCTAAAGCAGGTGGTAGAGCTAATTTGTAAGCCATATTGCCAATCCTCTTAGTAATCTCATATGGTCCCACAAATCTAGGTGCCAACTTTCCCCTCTTTGCAAACCTCATGACCCCCTTCATCGGCGAGACCTTCAAAAACACAAAATCTCCAACATTCAACTCAATCTCTTTATGTTTTCTATCAGCGTAACTCTTCTGACGACTCTGTGCAGTCTTAATACGTTCCCAAATGATGTTCACTTTCTCTGTGGTCTTTCTCACCGACTCTGGCCCTAACAATGGCGTATCTCCTACCTCCATCCAACAAACAGGTGATCGACATGACCTCCCATACAAAGCCTCAAAAGGTGCCATCCCGATACTGGAGTGATAGCTATTATTATAAGCAAACTCCACCAATGGCAAGTGTTCTTCCCAACTACCACCAAGATCGAGGACACAAGCTCTCAACATATCTTCTAAGATCTGATTTACCCGCTTAGTTTGCCCATCTGTCTAAGGATGATAAGCCGTGCTCAGGTCTAACCTAGCACCCAAAGCATGCTGAAAGCTCTCCTAAAACTCTGCCATAAACAATGGATCACGATCCAAAACTATAGAAACTGGTGCGCTATAAAGTCGCACCACCTCCCGAATATATAGCCTAGCTAGTTTATCCGCAGTTCGGTGAACACTGATAGGAATAAAATGAGCAGACTTTGTGAGTCAATCCACTATCACACAAATAGAGTCATTGCCTCGCTTAGACCGCGGCAATCCATTCACGAAGTCCATAAAAATGTACTCCCATTTCCAAGTAGGAATCTCAAGAGGCTGTAAAAGTCCAAACGGTTGCTGGTGTTCTGCCTTAACCTGTTGGCACACATAACATTGAGAAACATACTCTCCTACGTCTTTCTTCATACCTTCCCACCAAAACGTCCTCTTCAGGTCATGATACATCTTAGTCCCACCAGGGTGAATGGTATATCGGGACCTATGGACATCATCATAATCTCTTTTCTCAATTCAACAATGTTAGGTACACACAACCTGCCCTTGAATCGCAATCCCCCATCTGAATCCACAGACCAATCATTAGGACAATCATCAATCAAATCCACTACAAGATCATCGAGCTTCCTGATGAAAAACCCATCTAAATTCTGCATCTGACGAACTTTACCCAGTAAAATCGGCTGCATGGTCAAACTACCATTGTATGCCTTCTCAGCACTCTCTATTAGTTGAACATCATGTATCAAAATTAACTCCAAGGACTTCCATTCCTGAATCATCAAAGAAGTTATAATCCCATGTTGTCGACTAAGTGCATCAGCGACCACATTTCCTTTCCCTAGGTGGTAAAGGATCTCGAAATCATAACTACTGACGAATTCAACCCACCTCTGTTGCCTCATGTTCAACTCTTTTTGAGAAAAAAGATATTTGAGGCTCTTGTGATCTGTGTACAACTCAAAGTGCTCCCCCAAACAAGTAGTGTCACTACACTTTCAATGCAAAAACAACTGCTACCAACTCTAAGTCATGAGTACCGTATCGTCTCTCATGAGGTTTTAACTGTCGAGAAACATAAGATACAATCTTCTAATGCTACATCAACACACATCCCAATCCAGTTCCACTTGCATCAATAAACACTACTAACTTTTCCCCTTGTACCGGTATAGTTAACATCAGAGCAGTAGTTAACCGCTACTTTAATTCCTGGAAAGCTTTCTCACAATCATCTTGTGACAACCCTTACCTCCGATTAATGTTAAACTGTGTTTGAGCATGATAAGTAATTGATTAGAATGAAATCCTGAATTGACTGCATGAGTGTATTGTTTTAAATGCATTTTTATCTGTTTGTCATTTAATAATCTGTTCATGTTTTAATTTCGAACTACGAATTGAAGGTCTTATCGGCGACCGAATCAGAAATTGACTAGTGTTATATGCTAATTAGGATTTATGTGATTTTATGGTAGGTTTAATTAAAATTTTATTTGGAACGATTGAATTAGATTAAATAATGCTAGATTAATTGGACCTAGGTTTATTACCTTTTTGCCATTAAGTGGCTTGGCTCATTGACCAACCCTTTTTACACCTCATACATATTTGATGCATCATTTTGTCCATCTTCTAGACCAAAACCGAGTGTGAGAGAGTGAGTTGAGAGAAATTGAGTTCAACAAGAAAATTTGGCTTGGATTTTGAAGAATTGTTCATTTACTCTAAGACCTTGCTTAAGTAAAGTTTAATTGAAGAGCATAGGTAAGAGCTCAACCCTTTAATTTTGTTTTTGAGCCATCTAGAGCTTGTATGTTAATGAAATAGGTGAATTCATGGTTAGTTGAGTTAAAATTTAAGAGGATGAAGCTAATTCATGCATGCATGTACATGGTCTTGAATTTTGAGGTTGTTTTCATAAGAATTTCTTACATGCATGTTCATATTTTTGTTATGGTCCATGAATTTACCATGATTTTGAGCTCAATCTTGCATTTGATCATGTTTTGGAGCATTGGAATCCTTAGGAACTCATGCATGTTAAGTTCTTGTATTGTTCTTCAAGGTCCTTTGAAATTTGTGTTCAATTGTCTCACCTTTGGGCTTGATTTTACAAATGATCTTCAAAAACATGTTGTACTATGAGTTTCCAAGTGTTTTCCAGAAAATTTGGCCCAAAAGGATGAGTTTTGGTGTGTTCAATTCTTGGTTTGAACTTTGGGAGCAAATCTGGAAATTCCAGATTTTGGCTTCCACGCTCGAGCGACCATTCTTTTGTTCAGAGCTCCGCTCGAGCAACGGAATGCTGGCTCGAGCGTAGATTGTAAGCCCTCAGGTTTTTGTGCACGCAGACGCACGCTCGAGCGACGAGACCTACGCTCGAGCGAGGAACTGTGTTTCACGCTCGAGCGGGCATCGAGCGGGGATTTTCAACATCCAGTACTTTTGCATTTTTACAGACCGCTCGAGCGAGAGAGTTTGCGCTCGAGCGACCCCTCTGTTTTGGTAAGCTCGCTCGAGTGAGGAAAGCCACGCTCGAACGAGACCCCTGTTTTCTGAAAAATTTGAAAAGTGTTTTAAAGTATATCTTTGCATCCTCGTTTCATCCTAGGCATTCCTAGGCCATGTTTAAGGCATCTTAATGAGGATATTGATGTAGAACCACATTACGTCCAGTTAAGGGGCTAAGTCATTAATCTCAAGTGTGTAATTTAGTGTGTGTTCGTTCTGCAACTGTGTAGGGTTGGCACCCGAGGACGCTAACTAGCCTGTCTTTAGCCCAGTACTCTGTAAGTAACAATGTTGTAAAGATACGTTCAATTATAACTATTTCTGAACGATTGATTATACTGCTTTCTGAAATGGCATCGTTTACTGAATGAATGTTTGTCCTATTTGTGAACTGTATTCGTGGCATCCATTGCAACTTACTGTTACTGTACTGTTACTGTTACTGTTACAGAGATCTCTGTCAGTTCCAATGCTTGGAACTACCACTGCTTACTGTTATGATGGCCATCAACTGGCTGTTCGGTATGTTAAGATCTACTGTACTGTTTTGCTATTGGATGTACTACATATGACTATTATGGTTTCTAAATAACTGTTATGGCATGAAAGATGTGCCACTGATTGAATAACTGATTTACTGATACAATTGACTGTTTTAATTACTGAAAGGACATTCATTCTTAACCCCTTTACGCATATGTTATTCATTCGGCTTTAGCTCACTGTTCATATTTATATGTAGGTGTCCAGGCACCGGATCGGAGCTAGGAACGTCAAGTTAAGCCCCTATTTTGTCAAGCCAACCTTTGTGCCTCACTTCGAGGTTCCAAGTCTGTTCAAGCTAAGGCTGCTCTGGGGTGTCTCAGTTCCACCCTTCTGTCTCTGTTTTGTAATAAGTGTTTTAGACTTGACTGTACAGTTGTGGTGAAGGGATTTGGTCCCTAACCTATTTATGTTTGTACATGACGTATGTATATATGTTTTGGTTATGAATGTGGCTTGTTCAAAAAAGTCTTTTTGCATTCAGTACGTCACAGCTCATTGGATATCTTTTTATTACTATTTGGCTTCCGCTAGCCCCTTACTCTGTATTACTGTCATTACTGTCAAACAGGCTTTTGGTAATCACGGATTACTGGCCGGTTGCGATGCTAAACCCATAAGGGCGGGTTTTGGTCGTAACAGAGTGGTATCAGAGCGATATCAAAGCACGAGTTATACCGCACACACGTGTCCAAAAGAGCTATAAGATGTCCTAGAAAAGTAATTAGGGCATTGCATAAGCATGAGAAAGTGTGTGTGGCCATGATATGAATATATGTGCTAATGTGCTTAAGTCAACAGCTTCCTATGTTTATTATTACCATATTGCCTATAGTGAAATAGAGAATACAAGAAATGCCGATGAATCCGAATCATCCGAGGCAAGAATGGCAAGGTTAGAAAGAACGGTCGAACTGTTGACTGAGGCCTTAAGGCAGTAGCAGAACCAATAGTGTCACGACCCAAACCCGCCCCTAAAAGTTTGGCATCGTAACCGGCCAGTAATCCTAGATTACCACAGGCCTTACTGTACATAACATAAATAAACGGGGCTCACGGAAGCGAAAACAACTACAATAGTCCAAAGAGCTGTGCATAAATATGAACAAGTGTTTACATGCCAAAAATGTTAATTTACCTACTACATTACATCACATAAAACAAAAGATCATATACATCACATAGGCAAAAGCCACAGATACAACAAGACAAAGCTCACAAAACGGCCTTCCAGGCCTAGCCCCGACTCGGAGGCACACCAAACTGGTAGGCTCGATGCAAAACGGCGGCTCAGCTTGAACTCCGCCTAGGCTTGACTTCCAGAAGGCTCACCTATAAATACATAAATACAAACAATGAGCTAGAGCTCAGCAAGTAACATTAACGTAAAGGGGTTAGTGAACGAACTCCAACATTTCATAAATCTGTAAAACGTAACATTCATAAACATAATGGCATACTCCATAGAATTTAACATGTGTCGACTAACGACTAGAGTAACCGGTCCCGGACACCGATTAAACACATACCGAGATCTCGTAAACTGGTCATGGGTTTGTCCTTCCATACCGTCCCCCATGACTAAAGCGCATGGGCCTGTATGTTCTCGCCCCCACGACTGAACTAACTATGGATGCCACACTAGATTTGCAAATAGGACATTCGTTCACAGAAGACATTATCATTCATAATCATTTATAACGTATCACTTGAACATATTTCATAAGAACATACCATTTACAGAAATGTCACTTACAGTGGGTTTCCAAAACCGAGGGCACGGTCTTCACTTCTTGACCTGCAAATCATCAACAGTATAATACATTTCTTATCATTCATCATCAATACATCACATAAGTCATGCCATTTCACATTCCTTCATGCTCAATCTAGTCTTTCTTTACTTTAATTCATACTCATGAAATGCTAAAAGATGCCATTAACATGTTGGAATCACGTAATTCAACTTTCCAAAATTTCCTGAAAATAAGCTCTTCCGCTCGAGCGCTACTTTGTCCGCTCGAGCGGACTGCACATTTCCCCCAAAACTGCTGAGAGGCTGATTTTACCGCTCGAGCGGGCTTCCCTCCGCTCGAGCGGACCCTGCGAAATTCTAAAATTCTGGTTCTTCTTCTACACTTCATCTTTTCTTTGCAAATCCACTTCAAATACATAAATACTAAGTTCCAAAACACTTGATTAACAACTTGAGTAAACCATTACATCTTCAATCAAAACTCACATGGAACCTAAACAAGATCAAAACCCATGAACCAAGATGAAAAACATGAACATATACATACAAGCTTCATATATCTATAATCATGGAGGTTCTACCTCAAATTGACCAAATATAACTTAAATCATGCCATAGATGCTCAATTACACATAATTCCCCCTTTCAATCCATTTCCACAACATAAGACCATTGATGATTCCATCTTATTTCAAGAAATAGGAGAAAATCCTTACCTTAAACACTTGATTGAGAGGGTTAAGCTCAAAACCCCTTTTTCTTCTCTTCTTCCTCCCTTGCTTTCCCTTTCTCACGATTCTCTCTTCTCTCTCCCTCTTTCCAGATCTTTCTTTTCTTTAGTTGAGTCAAACAAGGGTCAAGCCTTATCTATAAGTTATATATATACCAAGTAAATCAATTAAGCCAACATACTTGAGCCAAACAAGCCTTACGAATCAAACGAAATTCAGTCCTCAATTTATCGTTTCGAATGGTTCTAAAAATTTCCCGGTATCACATAGGCATGTTCAATTTCGTTTTCTGAAGCCATTACAGTTGTCAATTTAAGTCCCAAAGTCGTAATTCCAACAGATATTTTGTTAAGTCAAACAGATAATCTTCAATTAAATCATATAAATGTATAATTAATTACTGATAATTGTGACACACGGTTTCGGGTCATTACAAATAGCCTCCACCTCCTCCAGTACAGCCAGAACCAAATGTTAATGATGATATAATTGCCTTGACACAGAACTTCAGCAAAATGAAACCACCATCATTCCAAGGAGGCCTTGAACCACTAAAGGCCGAAGCATAGGTTCTAGAAACTGAAAAATTGTTCGAAGTGTTTCCTTGTTTGGAGGCACACAAGGTATTATTGGCTACCTTCACCTTACAAGAAGAGGCTAGGCGGTGGTGGATGCTTGTCCGTGATACCAGTAATGCTATGACTTGGGCTCAATTTAAAGAAGCCTTCTTTGAGAAATACTTTCCTCAGTGTGTCCGAGATCGCAAGGTAACTGAATTTGAACAGTTAAGACAAGGTACCATGTCAGTAGCAGAGTATGAATTTAAATTCACTAAACTCGCCAGATATGCACCACACATGGTGGACACTGATTATAAAAAGGCCAGGAAGTTTGAAGGCGGGCTCAATGTAGAAATACTTGATCGAATCAATGTCCTGAAGTTACTTAAATATGTGGATGTTCTTGATCGAGCAATAATGGTTGAGTCGAATATCGAAGCATTAAAACAGACTGAAACACCAACGACTGAGTGGCGCGATAAGAGACGGGGCTTTAAGTTTAAGAAAGGCCGGAACAGTTCATTGAATAAAAAGCAGAACACAGGGTTAACAAACAGTACTAGTTAAGGAAGTGGTTCCATACCACCCTGCTCCGAATGTGGAAAAAGGCATAAAGGGGTTTGCTATAAAATTTCTGGTGCTTGTTACAGGTGTGGCAAGGTGGGCCACATGGTCAAAGATTGCCCTTCCACTTCTCAAGGCAATAGTAAAGCTGTAGCTAGTGCCGCAGCATCAACTGTTACACCAAAACCCAATCCCAAGGCTACTGGAAAAGAGCCCTTAAGGCAAGACCGGGTGTTTGCACTTGTACTGGGAGATGTGCAGAACACCGAGATAGTTGTGTCAGGTATACTCTCAATTTGTGCTCAAAATGCATACATTCTGATTGATTCGGGGTCTACACATTCATTTGTCTCGTATGCTTTTTCACGAAAATTAAATAGACCATTGGAACCCATGAACTATTTGCTAGCTGTATCTTCACCTGCTGGGGGATCCATGACTTGTGCTTATGTGTATCCTGCATGTGAGATTGTTGTTGGGGATGTACATTTGTATATTGATTTACTGCCTTTGAACATTGATCATTTCGATGTAATTTTGGGAATGGACTGGTTAAAGAAATATCATGCTACCATAGACTGTGTAACGAAACAAGTTGTTTTCCATCCACCTGGTTTACCTGAATTTGTGTTTAACGGAGTTGGTGTAATACCTCCTCCATATCTGATTTCGTCCATGAAAGCATTCAAATTAATCAAAAAGGGGGGTGTAAAGGGTATCTATGTTGTATATTGACTGTACCTACTGACACTAAAGCTAATGTGGACAGTATTCCTATAGTCAGAGAATTCCCAGATATTTTTCCAGATGATTTGCCAGGGGATTTGATTGATAGGGAGATTGAGTTCACTATTGAAGTATTACCGGGTACATAGCCAATTTCCAAAGCTCCGTACAGAATGGCACCTACCGAACTGAAAGAATTGAAAATTCAGCTGCAAGAATTGTTGGATAAGAAGTTCATCAAGCCTAGTACTTCACCGTGGAGCGCACCCGTTCTATTTGTGAAGAAGAAAGATGGCTCACTAAGACTCTGCATTGACTACCGTGAACTGAACAAGGTAACAGTGAAAAACAAATACCCACTGCCTCGTATTGATGATTTATTTGATCAGTTACAGGGTGCGCAAGTTTTCTCCAAGATTGACCGTAGATCCGGATACCACCAGTTGAAAGTCAAGATAGGGGACATTGAAAAGACTGCCTTTCGAACGAGGTACGGACATTATGAATTTCTTATTATGCCTTTCGGAGTTACTAATGCGCCTGCTGCATTTATGGACCTTATGAATAGAATTTTCAAACCATTCCTCGATGAATTTGTGGTTGTTTTTATAGATGACATTTTGATTTATTCCAAGAGTAAGGAAGAACATGAACGTCATTTGAACATTGCTTTATAGACCTTAAGAGAACAGAAACTGTATGCAAAACTGACAAAGTGTGAATTTTGGCTTAATAATGTGATGTTTTTGGGACATGTAATTAGTAAGGATAGCATCTCAGTTGACCCATAGAAGATTGAAGCAGTGGTGAATTGGCCCAGACCAACTAACGTTACTGAAATTCGGAGTTTCTTAGGTTTAGCCAGGTACTACAGAAGGTTTGTGAAAGATTTCTCCAAAATCGCTCTACCATTGACTCAATTGACTCAAAAGGGAATATCATTTGACTGGACCGATTAGAGAGAATCAGCCTTCCAAGAGCTAAAGACTCGATTTGTGACCGCACCGATTCTTACCCTACCCTTAGGTACGGATGGATTTACTATTTTTAGTGATGCTTCTTATAAGGGTTTGAGATGTGTATTAATGCAGAATAGTAAAGTTATTGCATATGCTTCCCGACAACTGAGACCACATGAAAAGAATTACCTGACTCATGACTTGGAACTTGCTGCAGTGGTATTTGCTTTGAAAATTTGGCGCCACTACCTATATGAGGCAACATGTGAAGTGTACACCGATCACAAGAGTTTGAAATATTTCTTTACACAGAAAGAATTGAACATGAGGCAGCGAAGATGGTTAGAACTGATAAAAGACTATAACTTGCAAATTTTGTACCATCCAGGGAAAGCTAACACCGTTGCTGATGCGCTTAGTCGGAAATCAATTGGGAATTTGGCCTGTTTACTCACCGGATAGAAAGAACTGCTATGTGACCTTGAGAAATTTGGAGTCGAGATTGTTTTGTGAGAACAAGGTGGGACATTTGCTGCTATTTCCGCTCAACCGGCTCTCATTGAGGAGATTAAAGAGAAACAACACCAAGATGACCTTTTGAAGAAGATCATTGATGAACGGGAATCCAAACCAAGGCCGGACTTTAAATTTGAGAACAATGTGTTGAGATTTCAGGGAAGGTTGTGTGTACCAAGTGATTCTGAACTGAAAAGGCGAATTTTGCAGCAGGGCCACAATTCAAAGCTTTCCATCCATCCAGGAAATACAAAAATGTACCAAGACTTGAAACTTAATTTCTGGTGGCCGGGAATGAAGAAAGAGATCGCTGACTTTGTGTCGAGATGTCTACATTGCCAACAAGTCAAAGCTGAACATCAACGACCCGCAGGCTTACTTCAACCCTTACCAATACCGAAGTGGAAATGGGAACATATTACTATGGATTTCATTGTTGGTTTACCTCGCTCTAGTAAAGGTATAGATTCAATTTGGGTTATTGTTGATCGACTGACTAAATCTGCTCACTTCTTACCTGTCAAAACAATTTATAATGCGAAAAATTGGCTGCAATTTATATTAATGAAATTGTCAGATTGCATGGAGTGCCTATGTCCATTGTTTCTGATAGGGACTCGAAGTTTACATCGAGATTTTGGCAAAGTCTGCAGACAGGGTTGGGTACCGAACTAAGACTGAGTAGTGTATACCATCCTTAGACAGATGGCCAGTCAGAAAGAACCATCCAGACTCTGGAAGACTTACTGCGTATGTGTGTTCTTGATTTCCAAGGAAATTGGGAAAGTTATTTACTTTTAGTTGAATTGGGAAAGACTGAGTAGTGCATACCATCCTTAGACAGATGGCCAGTCAGAAAGAACCATCCAGACTCTGGAAGACTTACTGCGTATGTGTGTTCTTGATTTCCAAGGAAATTGGGAAAGTTATTTACTTTTAGTTGAATTCGCCTACAATAACAGTTTTCACTCGAGCACTGGTATGGCGCCTTTCGAGGCTTTATATGGCAGAAAATACCGATCTCCTATTTGCTGGGCAGAAGTTGGAGATGGGCCTTTGCTTGGGCCCGAGATCGTACACGAGACCACAAAAAAGGTAAAACTGATCCAACAGAGATTGAAAACCGCACAAGCCGACAGAAAAGTTATGTGGATGTCCGAAGGCGAGACAGGGAATATAAAGTGGGTGATCATGTTTTTGTTAAAGTGACACCAATGAAAGGGCAGACTCGTTTTGGGGCTAAGGGCAAGCTAACATCGAGATATGTTGGGCCGTATGAAATTATTGAAAAAATTAATCTGGTGGCGTATCAAGTAGCGCTTCCTCCTGAAATGGAGCATATGCATAATGTCTTCCATATTTCAATGTTGAGGGATTATCTCCGAGATCCCTTCCATGTTATTGAACTTACCCGTGTAATGCTAAGTGATGACTACACTTATGAAAAACGGCTTATCCAGATTGTAAATCGACGAATCAAGAAACTGAGAAATAAAGAAATTCCGTTAGTGAAAGTGGATTGGAAAAACCATGGTGGCGTTTATGCCACTTGGGAGAGGGAAGACAATATGATGAAAAGATATCCTAAACTGTTCCCCCTGGATCTAGTATTCTTCCAAAATAAAAGTAATTCGAGTTTGGAGGGCCAAACTCTTTTAAGGGGAGAAGACTGTGACAACCCTCACCTCCGATTAATGTTAAACTATGTTTGAGCATGATAAGTAATTGATTAGAATGAAATCCTGAATTGACTGCATGAGTGTATTGTTTTAAATGCATTTTTATCTGTTTGTCATTTAATGATCTCTTCATGTTTTAATTTCGAACTACGAATTGAAGGTCTTATCGGTGACCGAATCAAAAATTGACTAGTGTTATATGCTAATTAGAATTTATGTGATTTTATGGTAGGTTTAATTAAAATTTGATTTGGAAAGACTGAATTAGATTAAATAATGCTAGATTAATTGGACCTAGGTTTATTACCTTTTTGCCATTGAGTGGCTTGGCTCATTGACCAACCCTTTTTACATCTCATACATATTTGATGCATCATTTTATCCATCTTCTAGACCAAAACCGAGTGTAAGAGAGTGAGTTGGGAGAAATTGAGTTCAACAAGAAAATTTGGCTTGGATTTTGAAGAATTATTCATTTGCTCTAGGACCTTACTTAAGTAAAGTTTAATTGAAGAGCCTAGGTAAGAGCTCAACCCTTTAATTTTGTTTTTGAGCTATCTAGAGCTTGTATGTTAATGAAATAGATCAATTCATGGTTAGTTGAGTTAAAATTTAAGAGGATGAAGCTAATTCATGCATGCATGTACATGTTCTTGAATTTTAAGGTTGCTTTCATAAGAATTTCTTACATGCATGTTCATATTTTTGTTATGGTCCATGAATTCACCATGATTTTGAGCTCAATCTTGCATTTGATCATGTTTTGGAGCATTGGAATCCTTAGGAACTCATGCATGTTAAGTTCTTGTATTGTTCTTCAAGTTCCTTTGAAATTTGTGTTCAATTGTCTCACCTTTGGGCTTGATTTTACAAATGATCTTCAAAAACATGTTGTACTATAAGTTTCTAAGTGTTTTCCAGAAAATTTGGCCCAAAAAGATGAGTTTTGGTGTGTTCAATTCTTGGTTTGAGCTTTGGGAGCAAATCTGGAAATTCCAGATTTTGGCTTCTACGCTCGAGCGACCATTCTTTTGTTCAGAGCTCCGCTCGAGCAACGGAATGCTGGCTCGAGCGTAGATTGCAAGCCCTCAGGTTTTTGTGCACGTAGACGCACGCTCGAGCGACGAGACCTACGCTCGAGCGAGGAGCTATGTCTCACGCTCGAGTGAGCATCGAGTGGGCATCGAGCGGGGATTTTCAACATCCAGTACTTTTACATTTTTACAGACCGCTTGAGCGAGAGAGTTTGCGCTCGAGCGACCCCTCTATTTTGGTAAGCTCGCTCGAGCGAGGAAAGCCACGCTCGAGCGAGACCCTTGTTTTCTGAAAAATTTGAAAAGTGTTTTAAAGTACATCTTTGCATCCTCTTTCCATCCTAGGCATTCCTAGGCCATGCTTAAGGCATCTTAATGAGGATATTGATGTAGGACCACACTAAGTCCAGTTAAGGGGCTAAGTCATTAATCTCAAGTGTGTAATTTAGTGTGTGTTCGTTCTGCAACTGTGTAGGGTTGGCACCCAAGGACGCTGACTAGCCTGTCTTTAGCCTAGTACTCTGTGAGTAACAATGTTATAAAGATACGTTCAATTATAACTATTTCTGAACGATTGATTCTACTGCTTTCTGAAATGGCATCGTTTACTGAATGAATGTTTGTCCTATTTGTGAACTGTATTCGTGGCATCCATAGCAACTTACTGTTACTGTTACTGTACTGTTACTGTTACTGTTACTGTTACTGTTACTGTTACTGTTACTGTTACTGTTATAGAGATCTTTGTCAGTTCCAATGCTTGGAACTACCACTGCTTACTGTTATGATGGCCATCAACTGACTGTTCGGTCTGTTAAGACCTACTGTACTGTTTTGCTATTGGATGTACCACATATGACTATTATGGTTTCTAAATAACTGTTATGGCATGAAAGATGTGCCACTGATTGAATAACTGATTTACTGATACAATTAACTGTTTTAATTACTGAAAGGACATTCATTCTTAACCCCTTTACGCATATGTTATTCACTGGGCTTTAGCTCACTGTTCATATTTATATGTAGGTGTCCAGGCACCGGATCGGAGCTAGGAGCGTCAAGTTAAGCCCCCGTTTTGTCAAGCCAACCTTTGTGCCTCACTTCGAGGTTCCAAGTCTGTTCAAGCTAAGGCTGCTCTGGGGTGTCTCAGTTCTACCCTTCTGTCTCTGTTTTGTAATAAGTGTTTTAGACTTGACTGTATAGTTATGGTGAAGGGATTTGGTCCCTAACCTGTTTATGTTTGTACATGACGTATGTATATATGTTTTGGTTATAAATGTGGCTTGTTCATAAAAGTCTTTTTGCATTCAGTACGTCACAGCTCATTGGACATCTTTTTATTACTGTTTGGCTTCCGCCAGCTCCTTACTCTGTATTACTGTCATTATTGTCAAGCAGGTCTTTGGTAATCACGGATTACTAGCCGGTTGCGATGCTAAACCCATAGGGGCGGGTTTGGGTCGTGACACATCTGTCCATAAGAACTTCACATTCTTGCAGGTCAACTTGGTCATGGGTGCTGCAATAGTGAAAAACTTCTCTATAAATCTTCTGTAATAACCAGCTAGTCCTAAAAAACTTCTCACCTCTGTAGGGTTCGTGGGCTGCTTCCATACTTTGACCACAACAACTTTCTCAGGATCTATCGCTATCCCTTAATTGGATACAACCTGTCCCAAAAATCGAACTTCTTTCTCCCAAAAGTAACACTTACTGAACTTAGCGTATAACTGTTACTCCCTCAAAGTCTGCAATACAACTTTCAAGTGTTCTCTGTGTTCCTCCTCATTCTTAGAATACACCAGGATATCATCTATGAAGATAATCACAAACTTATCTAGATATGGTTGAAAAATTTTGTTCATCAAGTCCATGAAATAGGCAGAAGCATTAGTCAAACCAAAAGGCATTACAGGAAATTCGTACAACCCATACCGGGTCTGAAAAGCAGTAAGTGGTATACTTTCCTCTGATACACCCATCTGATGGTAACCCGTTCTGAGATCAAACTGAGAGAACATGGTTGCCCCCTTCAACTGATCAAACAAGTCATTAATTCTAGGTAGTGGATACTTATTCTTGATAGTCACCTTGTTCAGCTCTTTGTAATCTATGCACATACGGAGAGTGCCATCTTTCTTGGAGACAAAGATCGCAGGTGCTCCCCACAGGGAGTTACTTGAACGTATGAAGCCTTTCTGAAGCATCTCTTCTAGCTGCTTCTTCATCTCCACAAGCTCTTTAGGCGCCATTTTGTATGCTGCCTTAGAAATTGGTGCAATTCCCGGCACTAAGTTAATGCGAAATTCTACTACCCGTCGAAGAGGAGGTCCAGGTATCTCCTAAAATACATCATCAAACTCACGCACCACATTTACCTCACTAATATCCTGCTTAGGGATTTCTACCGAGCATAGAAAACTCGTCATCACTGACTCTTCTCCATCGCTAGAAGTGTGAGTAAGCCGTGGCATACCAGGAATATCTATATTTACAGTCCTTCCAGCACAATCTAGAGTCACAAAATATTTTCGCAGCCAATCCATGCCCAAAATAATTATAAACCCTTTAAACCCTAACACAATTAGGTCTGCATACAAGACTCTATCCGCAAAGTCAATCTCAAAATCTTTACACGTCTCATAAAGAGTAACTGCCCCTCCTAAAGGGGTCTCAACACGAATAGGTCTAGATAAGGAGGTAGTTACAATATGTTCTCTTTCTACAAACTGTCTAGATATGAAAGAATGAGAGGCACCAGTATTAAAAAGTACTCTAATGGATTCTTAAAAAAAAATTAAAGATACCTTCCAGCCATTACCTTCAAATTAAACACACAAAAAGAATTCGTTCAAAAATGCTTAGAATAAATTCAACCACTAACCTAAACCAGCTAGCCCATGTTTCCACAATCCGAGGATCACCTAAACTCTCACAAGTCTAGGGTAACCTAGAGCTCTGATACCAAACTGTCACGCCCCAAAATTTGGACAATCAAATATTAAATTAGGGCTAAACCCCAATCAATATTCCATCATTCAAATCTTAGGGGTAAAACAAAAAAAAAAAAAAAAAAACTAAATGCCAATCAAACCATCCACCATAAATTTCATAACTAACCAATACCTCCAACATTAAACTAATAATACGTAATTAAAATAACTTAAATAATGTACAGTTACAAACCATGCCAAATTATCTCAATACTAAAGTCATAGAAAAGAATAATAAATACATAAATTAATATCAACCCTAAGCTCAAGAAAACAAAAGAAGTCCAAACGACAAGTCCAATACTATAGTAATTCCATGTCACCACTGTAGCCCCAACTAATCCTGAGAAGGAAGCTCAGCTGCGCTCAAACAGAACGCACCCGAATTGCCAAGAGACAAAACGGGTCAGTATACAGGTATAATGATATGAGTACAAGATTTAACACCCATATGTCCACTAGACACAAATAAAAATACATTTAATTCTTATTACGGGACAAGACAAGTAGTTCCCACCGCACCGAGACGAATGAGTAGTTTCCCGAGATACGGTGGCATTTAGTTTCTTGTCCGTACACAACGGAATATAAATTGATTATAAAATAAACAAAATAGAAATAAAAATATGGTAGGTCAGTCCTGCATAAAAAAAGTTAGTAAGACCCACCATCCTGAAAAAAAATAAAGTTAATATAATTTAATCATAAGTAACTTGTTGAAGAAATATAAAAATGCACCGTTTCATACTTAAATAATTCGAATTGACCAAAATTCAAAGAACAAAAGTTGTACAGAATCAAATTTCCTAAAAGACAACATAAACAAATTTAACAAAAACTAAACAGGTTGAGAGAAAAACTTGATAGAAAAACTTAGACGGAATTTAATCGAAAGATCTGAAGCTGAAAACGAACAAAAACTGCCCTAAGATGATTTTTTTCGGAAAAGTTTAAAACACAAAAAGTATGCAGAATAATGTTTTACTTCAGTTTACGCGAAACCAAAAAAAAATGAGCTCGTTTCGTGGGTTAAAACAACCTCTAAAATCTGTATTACTAAAATGAATCAAATCTACAATAACCAAGATCATCCAATTATAAGTTCTAATCGATCTTTTTAATAAAAAGTTAAAACACAAAAGTTGTCTAGAATCATGTATACATGCCTTTTCTCAAATTTCATAATTTATCGAGATCGTTTACTATTTTTCAAGATGTACAAATCAATACAATTCACACTATACTAATAAACTCATGATTAAATTCTTTGTACCTTAACTCCACCACTTCGGCCCTCCACTTCCGGCCTACACATATATCTCATGTGCCTCCCGTATACCTAACACCGCTCCGAAACCAAACTTGCACGGGGATATCGTCCCGAGTTTGACTCACACTCCCCGGATAATTAGTATATACGTACGCGTGTAAATCAAAGCACTCGTCTACTCATGAGAACGAGACAACAATATATATACACAACATCTCACTCATAAGAATAAACATAACAATGCCAAGCCTAAGGCATCTAAATAAATCTCATAATCCTCACCTCTTTTTTTATACACTCTTTCTCACCAATACTCAAATAAAACAATCATCCATGGAGTCGTGGTAAGGCGTAAGGAATTTATCTATGAGTTCCTAATTTATTTTAATTTCATATATCCATGAGTGTGATTACAACTATAAAATAAATCCATACAAAAACCCTAAGCCTTGCATACACAACTAATCAAAATAATTAAAATCAATCAATCATCTAAAAACCAAAACCTTACGTACACAACTAATTAAAATAATTAAAATAATCAATCATCTAAAAATCCTAAACCTTACATACACAACTAATCGAAATAATTAAAATCAATATATCATCTTATGTAAAAACAAAATCAAACTAATATCAAATAAATAAAAATAAATAAATAAATAAAAACAACGAATTAAATATAAATCAAGGAAAATAGATTTTATACTCAAAATATTTTTTTAAAGATCAAAAAATTATTTAAAGAATTAAAAAAATCACCAAAACAAAATCCTAATCTTTCTTTTTCTTCCCTCTCCTCTTTCTCCCTTTGAGCCGTCTCTCTGCTCTCGCTCTCTCTCTCTCTCTCTCTCACACTTTCTCCCCGTGTGTGGCTTGCGGCTGCTGTGTCCCTCTTTTCTTTTCTCTCTTTTTTTATTTATTTATTATCTAAGTGAGGCTCTAATGCTTAACCTAATTGACATTATTTATATTTTATTTTATTAAATAATTGCAACATATATAAATATTGTTTATAAAATCAATACATATAATACCCTTTTTATATATAAATATATATAAAAATAAATATTTAAATTAATTATTTATAATTAAATATCACGTTAAACTAACTAAATATCGCATTAAATTAACTAAACAACACATTAAATTCTCATGTAATCCACACAATTGATAAAGCCAAAAATAAAATAAGATAATAATAATCATAATAATAATAAATAATGACTTAAGAAAATTAGGATCACTATAGAGGCTTAGGACAAAGGTGGATTGGGCCTTCCTGGGCCATGGGCTGGGCTTTCCTGGGCTATGTCTATTAATAAGTTTTAGTGACAGTTTAAAAAGATTGTCACAAAAAAATATCACTAAGTTTCAATTTTCAACAATAGTTTAAAAAATTCGGCACAGAAAAACGTTATTAGTTGTAAGTTTTGACGACAATTTATAAAAATTATGAAAAAAAAAGTTTACTAATTATCAATTTTTAGCGATATGTACAAAAAAATCGCCACAAAAAATTATTTTTAACGATGGTTTTACTATGACTTATTTTCAATAGGACTTAATGAGAATTAAATCCAACTATTAGGACTTATTGGTAGGGGTGTTCGCGGTTCGGTTGCGACCGAAAAACCTCTAATCCGCCATCCATTCGCAGGATGGATGGATTAAAAAAAATCAATCGCATCTATCCGCCGAATTGACGGATGCGGATTGGTGGATTGACAAATAGATGCGAATTGGTTTGGCGATTTAAACTTTTACAAATTTTGAACATAATATAACAACTTGTCAACATTTTTTTTTTTTATAACAATCCAACTCAATATAACCAAAAGCTTGTCAAGTAAATTGTCAAATACCAATAATAAATACATATAAGAAAACCATGCATTATCAAAACTAATTCATTACTTTTTTTTTATTCAAAAACTATTTTATTTGATTTTTTTTTTAAATGACAAAATTAAGTATTATATTTTCTACACAAAAATACCAAATATTAACCCTTGTCATTTGATAAAAGGATTTCCAAATTGAAAACAAATTGAAAACACAACAAAATATCTAAACTTTTTTTTAATTGAAAATACAAACAGAATATCTAAACAAATTGAAAACACAAAGTCTTACAAATTAGGGATACTCGTGGTTTGGTGATTCAGTTGCGACCAAATGAACCTCAAATGAACCATCCGTCCAAAACTAGGCAGATTGAAAAAATTAATCCACAATCGTCCGCTCGTCATCACGCATTCGTCCAAAATGCAGCAGATCGATTCGGTCAATTTGGATGGATCGGAATATTTGTTGTTCACCCTTACCTATTGGTAGTTTACCCTAAATTTTTTTATTATTTTTATCTCAATTAGGATTGAACGAGCCGAGCATAAATATATTTAGATTTATTTATTAAGATTTTAATGAAATTAAGCTCAAACTCGAACTTAGTAAAAATTTAACAAACCGAACTCAAGCTGAGTTAGCTTAAACTTGACTTGAGCTCGAGTCTTAACAAACCAACAAAATTATATATTTGCGTATTAGACTAAAATTATAATTTTATAATTATATATACAATATATAAACATATCAAAAGAAAAATTAATATTTTACTAAAATAATAATATTTACCACCACTATTATATAAATGTATTTTTTTAGTTTATCATTTACATTTATATTTTTTAAATTAATAAATAACATATTTATCTTTATTTTGTTTACATATTTTTACATTATTTAATATATAAATAATAAATGTTACACGAGTTAGCCAACGAGCTGAGCTAATGAGCCAAGTTTTAATATGACTGGACTTGTTTTACTAAAATTTTAATGAGTTCGAGCTTGAATGTAAAAATAAATAAATTAATGAACCGAGTTCGAACATGCCTTTACCAAGCCGAACTCGACAATATTCACGAACAGCTCTATTTATTTACAATCTTAACTCCAGCCATGCTCTTTATTTTAGTTATTTATCTAAATACCATTAATTTTATCAAAAATGTTTCATGCCCCCTTTCCCCCCCACCCCCTTTGACCCCCTCTCTCTTTCATTGGTTACATTTTCTTTTTCTTTTTTCTTTTTTTCCTGCTCTTCCAATCACTACCCGCCACGTGTGTGTGGGGGTTGTGGGGGTGGTGATTGGAGGGGGTCTCTATCATGACTCTAATTTTATAAGATGATCAATGAATAACAAAGATGGAAAGAAATGATCATAAGAATTAAACACATTTTGTCTAACTTTTGAAGGCTAGCTATATATAATTAGTGAATGTGAGTTGACCCAAAATACTTAATCATAAGTATATTGAAGTTAAAAAAAAAAAATAAGTTAGGGTTGTTTGGGATATTCCAAATAAGTGTATTTTTTGACTTTTTATGAAATATGGGTTGGGTTTGAAATGATGTGGTAGATAGATGATGTGATTTAAATAAGATGATGTGACTTAAATAGGATAGTGACTTTTAACTTTTTGAATTTTTTAAGAGATGACAAAGAAGGCCTATATTTTGACTAACAAGCATTACAAGAGATAAAAGCAATCCTGTAAATATTTTAGTTAGGCTTTCCGTTATTGGCCCAAGCTCTAGCATGGGGACTAGTTTTATGAAGCCCGGCACTACAAGATTCTCCCGAACCTGGAAAGGCAGGCCCATGTACATAATTCTAGCCCAAAAGGCTTAGTCTAATGGGCCAAAATGCATGCCTATTTTTTTTTTTTTTTTCATTTTGAGATGATCTAAATAAGTATACGTTTTAATTTTTTACAAAAATATTTGTAGAAAAAGTACAGAGATGATATGACTTAAAAAAGATAAAAAGTGTGCTTATATAGTACACTCCAAACAATAAATTATTGGTTTGGGATAACTTACAAAAGTCAAAAAGTAAAAAAAGTCCATACTATTTGGGAGAAACTTATGGGGGAAGTCTAGAGGGTTATTATTTTGCTCTTTGAATTCAACTACCCAAAATTCAAAAAGTCAACAAGGATAAAATAGTCATTTTAATTTTATTACAATACTTTATTACACATCTTTTCGTAAAAAATCAAAAAATTATCCCAAACATGCATCTCTTTGTTCTCTATTTTTTTAATTAAAAAGTCAAAAAGTACACTTATATAGCATATACCAAACAATCCCAATTTATAATAATGACATAATCACATTATTCTTATAAATTTTTTTATATAAATATAATTTTTCTTTTTATTTCTTTGTTTGGCTCGCAAACCAGACCAACAAATGAATTGGTTTAGGCTTTAAATTCTATGCCCAACCCAGCCCAAATGTTATTCGGGCCGCCCCAGCAAGAGTACGAGTCTTTGCCAAGCCATGACCCAAATGATGACCCGCTCATTTGCTTACATCACCTCTTTGAAATTTTTTCTCCGTTAGCATCCCTAAATTGCCTTTAATTTGTGTGGCATTGGTAAATGTATTTCCAATTACGATATTGATTTCTCTAAATTTTTATTTTCTCCACACAGGAGAGAATAGTTCATATTGGTGGGCCTTAATCTGAATCCATATTTATAATTCAAATCGTTCAATGTATAGAACATGTTGAATATATCATTCTTATAAAAAAACCACATTATTTGATAACTACTTGATCAGTTTGTATTTATATCGCAGTTTACTTTGAAAATTATTTTGAAAATACGATCTGATCAAGTAGTTATTGATATTCAATCAACGTAATTTTTTACAGAGATGATATACTCAACAAATTATACATATTGAACAGTTTGAATTATCGATATAAGTCCCAAATAAGGCCCACCAATGTCGAACTCTCCTCTCCAGTAACTGGAGAGAACCCAAGTCCTTAAAAATATGAATAAGTCTGGGGACCTAGACTTATGGTCCTCGAAATTACACAAAAGAGTGATTGTGTGGTTGAAATTGAGTTTGTGTAGTATGGGGTTCATGTATAGAATAAATTTAAACTATTATATGATAATTCTAGATAATTTCTGGATAGTTAGGTCTAAATTTATAGTATTACTGTAAAAATATGACTCTGTTTGGTAGAGCTTTGTAAATTTAATTCTAACCCTTGGTTTGAGTGTAGTGCTTGGTAAGAGCTTTCAAAAATTGATTTCACGCCCACTATTTAAAACATGTCTATTCGGTCATTCTCCCGGACGTCTGGCTGATTGACTAGAATAGTGTTTTTTTTTTTTGCACCTGTTATTTTTATATTTTAAATAAAAAATATTTTCGGAATTTTTAAATTTTTTTTATGAGTTTTGAATAGAATTTTAAGTTGTATGTTTAGTTATGAGTTGTAAGTTTTTGAATAAAATATCATATGTCAAATCAAAAATTTTAAACTCAATTCAAAACTCTTTTTTCAAAACTCATAACTAAACAAATTTTTCACACTAAAATCATAATTCCAAAACTCATAAACTCAAAATATAACTCTATTATCAAATCATAATTCTAAAACTCTAACAAACACTACCATTGCTTTTCGGAAATAGTTTTTTTTTTTTTTTTTATATATATAAATATTACACATATATTTTGTCCAAGTGACTCTGGTAAATTTTTTTATTATTATTATTATTTAGAAAAGTGAAATCTATTATATAAGGAAAATGATCTTTTTAACCCACAAATCTTGTGGGAGTTCCATTATTCAAATCCTAATTTCTTAATTTTCTGATTTTTTTTTAAAAAGAACAAATTTTCCCGCCCTTTGATTTAAATAATATATAGATATTAACCTAAATCCTATCACCCCTATCACAGCAACCTAAACTTTGGGAGAAAGAGAATAACCTAAACCTAACTCAGCAACCTAAGCCTTTGGGAGAGAGAGAATAACCTAAACCTAACACAGCAGTCCAAACCTAAACCCTAAACATATCACAGTAGCCTAATCCTTACACAGCGGCAGCAACTTACACAACAATTTGGAAGAGAGACTACGACAAAATATTGGAAGAAAAATCTTTCAAAATCTGTAAGTAAATTATTTATTTTTTAATATGGTGATTATGTTTTTAAATTGATTAAAAATAATTGTATTCATTAGGTTTACATAAAGTATTAACTATTGATGACTAAGAATGATTGTATTCATTAAGTTTACATAAAGTATTAACTATTGATGATGATTGGATTGTATTTTGTGAGTGTGATTGGACGTAATTTATTTTTCAATACAGTAATTGTATTTTTAATCTATATTTAAAATAAAAAAAGATTGTGTTAAGAATGATTGTATTAATTAGGGTCACATAAAGTATTAACTATTGATGATTAAAAATGATTATAATCATTAGGTTTACATAAAGTATTAACTATTAATGATGATTGTATTTTATTTTGTGAGTGTGAATGAACTTAATTTATTTTCTAATACGGTGATTGTATTTTTAATCTATGTTTTTTTTTTTTTAAATAAATAAATTGTATTCATTATGTTTACATAAAGTACGCAGTATTGATGATGATGATGATGATGATGATGATGATGATTAGATTATATTTTATAATTGGATTTTTTAACTCATTGTATTCATTATACTTTTTAACTATTAATTAACTTAATTCGTGATTAGGTTTTTAACTCATCGTATTTTTTTAAAAAAAACATAATTATATTTTTTAATTACCAATTGACTTCATTGTTTTTTTATTTTTTTAATTTTTTACAACAGAAGTTCCTTCCCGAAACACATGGCTCACAGAAGATGATCTAAATCCCTTTAATAAATCATATGCTGCTAGAGCTAAATGTCCAAAACTAGATGGTGATTGCCCAGGAACTTGTATTGCGGAGATCGCATTTCTAGAATAATGACTCTGGTGATTAACAGTAATTTGAGTATTTCTCTTATTTTATTGGAGGGGACCCATTAATACAGGTAGGTCACCAATAATCGGATCATGGGTTTGTGTGCTTAGGAATAAATATATATTTTTTAAATTGGTTTCAAAATTAAACAGCTTACCAGTTCCTTTTATTTTGGATTAAGGTTTCAACCCAGTGGGTTGACCAATTTTTATAATTGACAAATCATTTCAAACATCAATTCGTCCGTAACTGATTTGATCATGTCTCTATCTTTCATTTTTACTAATTTTTACTTTATTTTTTTATTTTAAAATTAATATAATTATATTAAATTCATAAAATTAAAAATATATTTTTTAAATTCAATTTACCATAATAATAAATTAAAAAATGTATGATACAGTGAATGTGTGCTCTTGTACACGTAACCTGGAAAATCTTTTGGAGCCCATTCAAAGTTTCAATATGTCAACGAAACAAACCAAACCCAAAGCAAATCCAACACCTCCAAAGTTTACTCTCTCTGTAAATGTGACTGATTGTCTATTCTTAGAAAACTCTCTCTCTGTCCTCTTGCAACGCATGGTTGTCCTCTTCCTCTCTTGATGTGGTGATCTTATCCCCAGTCTTTCTAGAGAAGGATTTTCATTTCTACCACAGATCTACCACCGCGCATGAGTTCGTGGGCATGTCTATACTGATTGCTTAGTTTCTTCTTCTTCACTCATTATTGCATAACATGGAGGTTGAATATCACGAGGCGGGTCTTTCTTTTCTTTTCTTTTTTTCTTTCCTGTCTATTGATGTGCAATTTTGTTTTATTTTTGTGTGGCTTTTTTTGGGTATTTTTTTCCTTTTTGACGATGATCGTGCTTAATTGGTTGAATGACATTAGGAGTATATAAGGAATTCCAGAGGAGTTCAGCTCTTTACTTGCAGATGGTTGCCTTTCTCTTCTCCAAAGGCTCTTGTTTTCCTTTGCCATGGTATGGTCTCTCTCTCTCTCTCTCTCTCTCTCTCTCTCTCTCTCTCTCTCTCATATATGTATGTATGTTCTCTTCTTTTTGTTTATAAAGTAGAAGTTAATGGGCATTGCAGGTTATGGCATGGAATGCAGTGATTTCATGAGAGGTAAAAAATGTCTTCTGGGTTTTTTCATTTTCTTCTCATTCTCCATTTCCTTCTCCTTTTCCTTTTTTTTTTTTTATAGTTTTCCCAATTTTTGTTGCATGCCAATATCTGAGTTCAATGTTTAAATTGCACGGGATAATTTCAATCTGGTGCGCACAAGCTCTTCAATCAAATCACTTGTTTGAAAACAATTTCACTGTTAATTGTCCCATAAAAAATTCCCACTTAATTTTAAAATCCATAATCTGGCTTTTTTATGCCCTTGATTGGAAATAAGAAGTATCAGGGCCTAACCCTTGTTATTTTGTTTTGTTTTTTTTAAGTAAGAAGGGTATCCGCTCTAGGTCTTTGAGACCAACTAGTGTCGGTACATGTAATATTCGTCTTACATATATGAAGTAGGAAAATGTTATACAAATAAAAAAAAAATTATAAATTTTTCTTATAAATTGATATAGCATGAAGTGATACAACTTTAAAATATGAAATGAAGTCTAACTTACTAATATTTTAAGTGACACATTAATTTATGAGAAAAAATTATTTATATAACACTTTTTTATGAAGTAATTATTTAACAAAGTTGAGTGGCCCCAACTAGTCTCGTTTGTATGTATGGAGTAATAGGCCTTGGAATGGCCCCAAAGGTCAAGTGCTTTTATTAGAATTTGTGACTTGAATGGTTGTTGACTTGTTTATTATCAACTTTCCAATCTTTCAAAGATTCGTCTGACTACTACCAGTTACTAAAATAATTTATTTTCAAACAAGCCTAAGGTCAAGTTTAACATATTATAAAAAAGTTAAAAAGTCAAAAAGTTATTTAAAAAGTTAATACTATTCACTAAAAGTCAATAATTACGGTTGCACAACTCTCAATTCTAATTTTTCCTTACAAATCAATTTTTATAATTTTTTATTACACATTTTTCTATGAAAAGTCAAAAAGTTAACCCAAACATCCATATTTTCTTCCTCAATTTTTTAGTCTAAAAAGATAAAAAATATACTTATTTAAGACACCCCAAACAACCCCTAAGTCAGTTGATAATTATCTTCATTGAATCCAAGTAATCAGACAGTGCAATAGAAAATAAAAACCCTACTCTTTTTGCAGTATGCCCATACAACCTTTACTTGTCCACACTCTCTGCCTTGACCTCACAGATAACCAACCAAGCCAACAAAGAGACCATGCCCATTCATCTTATATTTTGCCTTTCTTTATTCATTCTGATGCATTGGTTGGTGTGAGCCTCTTCATTATGAGTCATGGGCAGTAAAGATCCATCATCTTTTGTTTAGTTTTTTTTGTCTCTTTATTCCAACTTTTTCTTTTTCTTTCTCTTTTCTTGTAAATTTATAGGTCTGAGCTCTATTATTATATCATTGGTAATAAATAAAACCAGAGTCTAAAACAAGTTAAAATTTATTGGAAATCGAAAAAATCCTAATTATTGTACATTCATTAATTATCTTTTTCATTAATGAATGCCTTAAAACATGAGTAGGTACTCTGTACTAGAACTTGATTATTTTTGCTTCCAATTTAAAACTACTCTGCACCATGGACTAGAGTGTTCTGTCATGGCTTTCAAAAAAAATTCATTGGGTTTGTCATTTGTTGTCAGGACTGCAAACGAACTGTGGAATCGCTGAAGCCGAATAGTTATGTACTTGGTTATAGGCTTGTTTTTTTGTTGTGTCTCGTGATTAATCAATCAAATTGTAACCATGGTAAAAAAATGAAAATGAGTTCCATATGATAATAAATAAATGAAAACGAAAACACAACTAAACTTAAATTAACATTCAACATATCCTGAGGTTTATTTTGGTAGAAGTAGTTTTTGTCAGATTCAAAGTTTCAAGTGCCAGAAGAAAAGAAGAATTTTAATACACAGGTCAACTTGGTTGTTTAGGTTGGCAACCAATTAATTGTTGTGTCTGAGACAAGTCACTGAATCCCACCTAGATTTTCATAAAATGAAGGATGCTAAAACCTAGTAACCAATGTTTCACTAGGCAAGACATTGCCTACGTGGTACTGAGGAATGTTATTTAGATCTTAGAGTATCTCCAATGCACTAGGCATATAATACTTGTTAGTTAAAATGCCTAGTGTGATTCATTTTTTTCAATTTCAATGCACTAGGCATATGATTAGGCATTTTGACTCAACTCATATTCACTAGCTACATGTAGCTAGCCTTCAATGCTAGACAAAATATATTCAATCATTAAGATCATTTCCCTCCATTTTTGTTGTTGACGTGGCATTCTATAAAATTAATAGTATTTGGATAAATAGCTAAAATAAAGAGCATGGTTGGAGTAAAAACGTAAAACAGTTGATAGGCAAAATAAAATATATACTTTATAATAATATTTAGATAGGTAAAATGCCTACTATCGTTAGAGATGCTCTTAATCCATCAATGAAATATGTGACCTAACATGTTACAAATCTCGATGATTTTAGGATGTGGGACCAGGCTAGCGAGCTATGGGTACGCTGTGATTGGGATGGACTATGAGGGGCACGGGCGATCCATGGGTGCCCGTTGTTACATCAAGAAGTTCAACAATATCGTCAGTGACTGTAGCGACTTTTTCAAATCTGTTTGTGGTAAGTGACTTCCACTCTCACCTCGCCCTTGCATTTATTATGACAATAAAAGATTTTAATAACTTCAGTTGGTGGATAATACCATAAATTCAAGATTGAATCTCACTGTTGTCTGATTTGGAATTGCCATCAGTGAGGGAGCTACCTTCCGCTATATGTCCCATCACATTTGTACCAAAAAAATAAAAATTTGATAGCAAACTTGCTTAGTATTATGAGCAAATTGCTCGAGTACTACTTTGTGGTTTGGATAGTTGGTCTTAAGCAATGGGCAATGCCCCTGGTAAAAGAGGTGCTTGAGCCCGCTCATGGTCCCGGGTCCTAGCCCCGGGGGCTAGTGTTTTGTTGGCAATAATATAACCCTCACTACAATAAATAAAAATTTTAAAAATTAAATGTTTTAGTCTTTAAAAGTGAAAATTTTGTTGCAAAAGACATTTATGGACCAATTTCTATCGTCATGAACATAGTCGCTAAAAGATCGTTCCAAAAAGTCCAAAATAAGACTTTTAGCAACAAAATTTTAAAAATGTTACTAATAAATAGATTTTTAGAAACAAAATAATTTGGTCTAAAAATGGTTTACTTTTTAAATAAAAAAATTGGTCCTAAAGGGATAATAATTCATCACTAATATCTAATTTTTGTTGCTAAAAATAAAATAAGTGCACTTTTCGTAACAAAAATATTTAGTCCTAAAAATAATTTTATTCCTAAATTTTGATCTCTAAAAACTTAATTTTTTGTAGTGCCTCTAAAGTTGTTTTTGATGGATATCAGCACAGGAAGAATACAGGGATAAGAAAAGGTTCTTGTATGGCGAATCGATGGGAGGAGCAGTGGCTCTACTAATACACAAGAAGGACCCGAATTTCTGGCACGGTGCTGTGCTCGTTGCACCCATGTGTAAGGTATGGAAATACATTACTTCATGATGGGTAATGGAGATGGAGTCGTATTTTTCTGGTTGGGAATGTGAGATATAGCACAATAAGGAAAATGAGTGAGAGCACTAATGATGTGGCAGTGGGCCCCACTATGAATGATTTGATGTTTTGGCTTTGGTGTTATATTTTTTTTCTTTTTTTATTGAGTGTCATGTCATTAGTGATCTTTTTAGAGCTCAAAAATTAGTGGTCTCTATCATTGTTGGCACAATAAATAGCATTGAACAAGTAATTTAATATTGGTTGGTGTTTGTAAATGCTAGATATCAGAGAAGGTGAAACCACACCCGGTGGTTGTGAACATACTGACAAAAGTAGAAGAGATCATACCTAAATGGAAGATAGTCCCCACAAAGGACGTCATTGATTCAGCCTTCAAGGACCCTGTCAAGCGAGAAGAGGTGAGGCTTACAAGTCAATTGTTAATTAGGTAAAGTAATATTTAATGGTATTGATGATCTCTCTACATCTCAATAAATATGGTTCAGGTTCGTAACAACAAGTTGATATACCAAGAGAAGCCAAGGTTGAAAACAGCGCTGGAAATGCTCAGAACTAGCATGAGCCTTGAGGACAGTTTGGACAAGGTTGTTATTTTCTCCACTTTCCGATCATTCTATTTCCCAGTATTATTAGGCTCACTCTCTACCACAATATGCACACAAGATAAGTAAGCTGCAAATGAACCGAGTTATTTGTTAGCTCAAGCTAGAGCTAAAATAAGCTCGTTTCATTTATTATCTATTTAGTAATAGGATGAAAATAGCTCCAAAAAAAAAAAGAGTAATAGGATAAATATATTATTTATGTATTAAATAATATAAAATGTGTTATATAGATAGAATAATAATGAGTTGACCAAGCTTGATTATCGAGTTGAACTTTTTCTTTATAATTGAGATTTGAGATAAGACGGATTACTTTTTGAGCCAATCTCGAGATTGACTTTTGAGCTTGATAAACAAGTGAGCCAAGCTCAAACCTTACAAAGCTTAACTTGACTTGTTTGTAACTCTAAGTACTTTATTATCGTTTAGTTTGTACTTTGTAAAGTTTTTTTTTTTTTTTTCCCTTTCTAGGTGACGCTACCATTCTTCGTGTTGCACGGAGAGGCGGATACAGTGACAGATCCAGAAGTGAGCAAGGCATTGTATGAACAAGCCAGCAGCAAGGACAAGACCATAAAACTGTACCCGGGAATGTGGCATGCTTTGACATCAGGCGAGTCAGACAGCAACATTGAGATTGTCTTCTCCGACATCATTGCTTGGCTTGACAAGCGATGCGTGGATGGCAACGGTCTTTCTATGCAACCAATGAACCATTCGGACCACCCTGCTATTGAAGAATTTACGCCCATCATATCACCACCATCGACAGGAGATCGACAGAAGCCCCAGCGAACACGGTGGCCGGCCAACTACTTTTGTGGGTGGGCGGGGCGTCGAATGCACCACCATCACCACCACTCTTCGATGTAGCAATGGCTTTGTCTTCATTTTCTTTTCAGTGTGTCAAAGTGAATTGCAAAAGGGAAATTAAAACAAAAATTAAGTTTCTATTGATAAACTTAGGCGAAGATGTTGAGTTGATCTAATTGCAATGGCAAGGTGTCTGGGAAGTTATTGGGTGTACTATACAACTAAATCATGGACTTATTTTAAAGTGTTTTTATTTTTTAGAGATATTATTATCAGCAATGTTAGGTATCATGAAAAATTTGTCATGAAAATAATCATGAAAGCTTTGTGACCCTTGGATTATACTTAGAATAAAGCACCACACACTAATCAAGATAATCCAAGGATCATAACTCTTTCATGATCATTTTCATGAAAAAATATTCATGATTCCTAACTTTTCTCTATTATTATACTTTGGTAGACTAATCTTGGAACCTAGCGTTTCAAATTGTGATTACTGAATAGAATATTAATATTAAAAATTGAGTTGATCCAACATTAATAAATCAACATTTTGTTTTTCTTTTTTTTTCGTTTTTTTTTTTATGAATAATTTACTTAGCATAACGTATAAGATGAATATTTTGGATTACAAAGGGAGCAATGCTAGGTATCATGAAAAAAATTTCATGAAAATGATCATGAAATATTTATGATCCTTGGATTACACTTAAAATAAAATACTACACACTAATCAAGGTAATCCAAGAGTCATAAATCTTTTATGATCATTTTCATGAAAGTTTTTTCATGATCCCTATCTTTTCTCTTACAAAGGACAAAACTCAAAATAAGTCTTTCGAGCCAAAAATATGTCTTCTCAACACTCAACTAGAATCTATTTCTTAAACAAAGTGAGTGTTTGAGAAGTTACTATTTTAATTTTTGACTATTTTAGTAGACTAAATTTTTTGTGTTTGGGAAGATAATTGAATTTTTTTATAATTTGATGTGATTTTTGTAAGAAAAAAAAAATTATGAATTTGATGTGATATTTTGTCTTCTTGACTGTTTTAACTTATTTTGTCTTTTTGTGGATTTTAGCCCATAAAACCAAAAAAAAACTCTTGCCAAACACTCCTAAAATATGTGGCATACTAAGCCGTATCAATGGGCCACGTCGAGCCTGAAACTTAAGGCCCAGGCCCATGGTTTTCACTACTCAATGGGCTAGGCTTGGGCCGACCTATATTTCTTGGGCTTAAAAATTTTTGTTTATGGGCATTAGGTTGAGATTAACCCATATGGGCTTAATTTAGATTTTGTTATGGACTTATAAAAAATAATAATAAAATTCAATACAAATTAAAAAAAATTATAATACAAAATTTTAAAATGCATCACAACAATCAGATTTGCACATTAAGGGCTAGTTTGGCATATTTAAAAAATTAAAAAGTCAAAAAGTCATATCTTATTTAAATCACATCATCTTATTTAAGTCACATCACCTCTCTAACACATCACTTCAAACCCAATCCATATTTTATAAAAAGTCAAAAAGTACATTTATTTAGATCATCCCAAACAACTCCTAAATCATGAAAAAGAATGTACTTTATTTACTGACATGCATAATTACTTCCATTATGATTATGTTAAATTGTGTGGGTCTTTAATTTTGTGAAAATATTACTAGAAAATATTTACTGACATGCTACTTAGGCGCCGTTTGGGAAGAAAGTTTTCAGGCTTTTTTGGTTATTTTAGTCACAAAAAATAAAATAGGTATTTTAGTCACAACAAACTAAACATCACATCCAACCCATAATCATTACACTCTTTTCTCACAAAAAAAGTCAAAAAAATCAGAAAGTCCTTCCTAAACCAAGCTTTTTAGCCGAGGCTAAAAAAGTCAAAAAGTCAAAAAGCCAACCCACTTTCCAAACGGAGGCTTAATTAGTTTCCCAATTAATAATTTTATTATTTTACTAAGAATGCATAGTACAGTAAAAGAGAAAGAAAAAACTATTCATTATTGGAAAATTCAATTCATAGATAAATTTTATATAAAAATAATGTTACTATCAAATTTATTTTATTTGAAAGCGAAAGATTCATATTGAGCAAGGTTCATATGTATGAAAGTTTATATAAATAGGTTTACAGGCCCTTATTATCAACCTAAGCCTAGTCAAAACTTGTTAATGATATTTTAATTTAATTTAAGGGGTTTTGTTAATGAGTGTCACTTGTAAAAAAAACTTGACATACTTGTATATAATTAATTTAAACATTATTAAACAATATTCTTAAGATACTCATTAATCAAATTCTAATTTAAATATTTAATAAATTAAATGCTTCATTTTTTCTTTCTGTTTTATTTTTATGGAGCGAGTTTTCGTTCTCTCAGCTATTTCAAAAAACAAAAAACAAAAAAATTCAAGAAATCGGGCGTTGGAGTGGGAGCGAGAGCTGATCTGGTAAGCGTTCTCTTCCACGGCTTCTTCGTTTATATTCTTTGAATTTCTTTCTTCCTAGCATTGCGATAAAGTAGACCAAGAACACTAACATTTCTTCCTTTCTTTTTTTTTAAAATATTTTTTTCCTCTTAAACCCTAGCATTCTGTTTTCTAGGGTTTTGCAATAGTTTACTAACCCTAACTCGTCCCCCCTTTTGCAGGTTTATTCACTGGTTTATTGTGTTTTACATCCTGGGCTTGATTCAATATGAGGTATCTTCGACTTTTCTTCTTCATTTTATCTGTTTCAAGTTGTTTTGAACATGATGTCCTAATTTTCCCCAAACCCAAAACATGTTCAAGTTTTTTTTTTTTTTTTTTAATTAAAACAAAACCCACAACCTTATTCTTCTTTAATTTTCACTTATTATAGATCTGATCTGATTTTGTGATAATCACTTCTTATTTGCAATGTAATTAGGTTACCAATTAGCATTTTGGTTGCAATTACAACTGAAAGGACGCTTAATATGCAAACATAGTTTGAAGTTATTGAGGGCATTGGGGGTGGAGTATTACAGTTGAATAAACTGACGACTTGTGTCTGGCTTTAGAACTTAAAAAAGACAATTTATACATTTTTCTACCAATAGCTATATTTTAGCTGCACGATTCCATTTTCAACTGATTAAGAACCATTTGGTATGCTTTTGGAATTTAAGTTGGTTTGGTTGCCATACTTAAAAAACCCAGAGAGATTTTCTTTCTTCTTTTGCCATCAAAATCTGTTTGCCCATTCATCCAGTGAAATTCTGCAAAACCTGTACTTTTCGTGAAGGACAATGTTAATGACCACCAAATGTGTCGTCATTAGTTTTGATGTACTTGTGAAAAGTGTATGGAAATTCCTTTAAGAATATGTGGTTTGATTTGGAATTCTGATTATTTTCTCATTATCTCCACCGTAAATGACAATCATAGGGCTGTTAGCATAACCTTTTCTGGAAATTTGTTGTTTGATGTGAAAATGGCATTGTTTTACAAGGTAATTTATGGTAAGTACAGAAAAGGAAAAAAAAAAAAGAAAAAAAAAAGAAAAAAAAGTTGTTTTCGAATAAATGTATGACCATAACAAGGATATATTATTGTACTTGGAACGCTCTATTATGTTTTGAATGAGAATTGTGTTACCTTTGTTACTGTATCATTTTTCTATGATTAACTTGGGTGCAAGTTACTAATTGCATTTTGTTTTTTTGCAGTCGTCCGATGGATGAGGATGCCACTGTAAGTTGTCCTGCTTATTATAATTATTTGCAATTTCATTCCTTAGGTGATTACTCGTCTTATTTACAGTTATTTGCCTAGTAGTAGTAATGTTTTCATCTTTCTTTATGCTTGCAATGTATCAATACTCCTTTTTTTTTTTCAATTGAGAATAGTCATTTCTTTCTTTATCAATCGAACCATTGCTATGATGAAATCTTCTATTGATTATAGAATTATAAGATGTTTTATTCTTATAAACAAAAGTCAAGATAAGTTTGCTAGTTTTGTTCATTTCACTCTATTTGTTTGTCACTTATTTAGAGTAGTCTTTACTATTCTTTTTATCTTTTTGGTTGCCATTGAAAAAATCAGGCAGTGTGCCACTTTTATTCCCCCAGATTCAAATTGTTCGTCAAAAATATACTCGATTTATATCTTTGTTGGTGCCTCATTTTGCATTTTTGCAAGCACTTGCTCCCTCAACTCCATCTCATTGGGTCACAAAGCTTGATATTTGGATATATGTTGTGTTTGCGTTTTTTAGGAAGATGTTTATGTCATCCCCTTCTTTGTACTTTCTGTTTTCCACTTTTTTAGGGAACCCAGTGTGTGCTCAACTAGGTTTGAGTTGAAGGTCAATTTTAACTAGGCCTGCAGCATGATTTTGCCAAAGTATATGGTTTATATCACCTTTGATTTGATGAATTGACTAAATAATACTTGATTTGTTTATAGAAAATAATGAAAAAGGGGGATGGGGTGTCAATATATGTTTTATTGTGAAGTGTGTATTGAATGTGTTTTTTGATTAATTTTTTTTTTGCAGGAAGCAATTTGTTTTTAATTACTGTAATATTTTTTTGCACAGGGAGGGCTATATATATATACTAGCGTATGTCCGTACCTGAAGGCACGACGTAAATAATGTTCGGTGTAAATAATGTTGGGATTAAAATGTAGTTATAATTTCTACGTATAATGTCAATTAATTAATTAATTTAATGCATCCTCAACATTTAATTAATATTTGGGAACATGAATATATTAGAAACATTGTATGCTGCCACCACACATAAGCCAATTTTGTTTGAATAATTTTAGGTATCATTAAAATTTAGGAAAAATTACCTAAAAAAAAAAACTTAGAATTTAATACTTGTAACAAAATAAACTATTGATTTTTTAATTTTATAAATTTAAATATTAAATTTCTGATTTATTTTTAATCTAAACTATTTGCATGTTTTCAATCTAAACAATTTGAGAACTTATACCTATTTTACTAAATAATAAATAATAAATAAATATCATTAACAATCCAAGTAATTTGTCGGTAGAAAGAAGTAGCCATCAGTCCTTTGCGGGGTTTATCTTTCACATATTTTTTTGCATTCCTATGGAAAAAAATAATAATATATCAACACATTTTGCATTCCTATTGAAAAAAAATAATAATATATCAACACAATTTGAATAGCACATAAAATAAATAAAGATGTGATAGTGGCCAAGCATTTGAATGCATAGCACAATTAAGAAAACCAACCATTATCTCTTTCTTTACTCTGTTTCTTTTCAATTTATTCACCATGTCTTCAACAGGGATGAAGAAATAGTCCATGAATTATGAGTGAAAATTTAAATTGGGTTATAGAAATAAAATAAAATAAAATAAAACAAAAATAATGACCCGTGAGAGACATGCGGGTTGAAGAAAAAAAATAAAAAAGAAAATGTTGAGACCCAAACCAATGTCAACAACCCCACAAACCAATGTCAAGACCCTAGCCTGACAACACAAAAAAGAAAAACAAATACATATCAGTTTAAGGTTTAGAAACACCAACCCAAATACATAACATAACTTAATACCAACCATATAAATTGAAAGCTGTATAAATAAAAAAATGAAAAAGAAATAGAATACAAAAAAAGAAAGAGAAACCCAAATACATATCAGTTTAAGGTTTAGAAATACAAATCCAACACAAACACATCAGTTTAAGCTTTAGAAAAACAAATACAAATATAAATACAAATACAAATACAAATACAAATCCAAATCTTAGAAACACAAACTCAAATTGGTGGGTCTCTTTTGCTTTGATTGAAAAGAAACAAATTGATTTTCAATACTCTGTTCCAATGCTTTGTGTCTCTTAAGCTTTGTTTTCAACTTTTTTTGTGGTTCCATTGAATGCATACCTAATCACACAAACCCAAACAGAAATTTTAGAAACATAAATATTAGAAACACAAACACAAATCGAAACCGAAATCTTAAAAACACAACCTAATCAACAAAAATAAAAAAAATAAAAAATAAAAAAACACAAATCCAACACAATGAAACATTGAAAACCATTTGAAAAATTACTTAGAATATCTTAAAAACCATTTGAAAACCAATTCATGAGGATCAATTATTATTTCAAACCTAAGGATCAGTTTGTATACCATACTACAAAATGAGTCAAAAAAAAAGAACTGCTCTTTCAACCCACCTAAATATTTCAATAAAGTTGCTCTACTAATTTTTTAGCAACTTCACATCTCCTTTCATTCTTACCTTCGTAACACAAACACAAAGTTGCTCACCAGTTTGGAAACACAAACACCAATCCAAATCATACCCAAACACGTACCTAATCCTATCTGTTCATCAACAACAACATAATCACCAAATCCTATATGTTCATCATCATCATCATAATCATAAAAAAAAAATCAAAAAATTAAAAATAAAACAGATTTGTATGTGCCTCTTCCAAGTACTTATTCGACCTCTTTGCCTCACTCTTCAACCTCTTTATCATGATCATCAATTTGGATAGATCAGAGCCTTTTATATGTACAAATTTTAGCTACAAAAATTTACTTTGCACAGATCAAGTCTTATACATGTATCTTATCTATTTCATCGTCATTCTACATCATCATCATTCATCATCAACAACAACAATATGCACTCACAACACCCAGATCATCACAACACCAACAACAATTAAAAATTAATCAGCAAGAAGAATACAGATCCAATCCTAAAATCAACAACAACAACGCACTCATAACACCAACAACAATTAAAAATTAATCTGCAAGAATAACACAGATCCAATCCTAAAATCACTGCACATACTTCAACCGTTAGATATTGATTAGGAATCATCTCAGCCATTCAAATGAAATGTAAAATTAAAAATAAATTAAAAAAAAAACCGTTCTCCCGTATTCAAAAAATAAAAAATAAAAAATAAAAAAATCTCAGCCATTCAATCGAAATGTAAAATTAAAAATAAAAAAAGAACCGTTCTCCCTTATTCAAAAAATATAAAATAAATAAAATCAGAGATGGGTATAGATGATTTACTGTCTTTGGGTCCATGAAAATCCACAGAGAACTTCTCCACACAACAACAACAACAACTACTACTACTACTAAATGGAAGAAAACCGTTCTCCCTTATTCAAAAAATATATAATTAAAAAATAAATAAATAAATAATACTACTACTACTACTACTACTAAATGGAAGAAAACCGTTCTCCCTTATTCAAAAAATATATAATTAAAAAATAAAAAATAATAAATAAAATCAGAGATGGGTATAGATGATTATTGTCTTTGGGTCCATGAAAATCCACAGAGAACTTCTTCACCTTATAGTTACTCATCATCCTATTTCACAACAATCAAAACCCAACAACAACAACAACAACAACAACAATAATAATAATAATAATAATTAAATGGAAGAAAAAAAAAACTATTCTCCCTTGTTCAAAAAATATAAAATATAAAATAAAAATCAGAGATGGGTATAGATGATTTACAGTTTCTCTGCGTTTGCTTTGAGAAGACATGGTGCTCTTGACGATGGAGGACAGAGGTGCCGTAGTGGGTTGAGATCTAATAGGGAGAAGAGATGAAGAGTTGCTGTTGGTGGAGATCGGAGGCGACGCGACGGTGGAGATGGCGAGATAGTGGAAGCGGAGCGGCAGTGGAGAGGAGGGAGAGGAAGAGGAAGAGAGAGATCTCCAAGGACAGAGAGTTTGAGACCTGAGAAATTGGAGAGGAGATCGGAGGCGGCGCGACGGTGGAGGTGACTTGACGGTGGAGAGGAGGGGGAGGAAGAGAGAGATCTCTGAGGACAGAGTTTGAGACCTGAGAGAGAGAGAGAGAGAGAGGTGTGCAAATAATGTTTGGGGTGGGTGGGACACAGGAGAGAGAGGGGATTGTTTTGGGCAGGAATTGAAAATATTACAAAGCATCTCAGCCCTCAATATTAAAAACAAATCATCTCAGCCATTGAAATGAACTGTATCTCTGATACATTTTACATATTTTCAAAATCCGTTCTGTTTTATTATATAGATATATATGTATAATTTGACATACCCATCATTTTTCATCTTCCTGCTAAAATAGACTTTTTAAGTTATCGTTATGGGGTGTCAATGTATGTTTTATTGTGAAGTGTGTATTGAATGTGTTTTCTGATTAAATGTTTTATTTGCAGGGAGCAATTTGTTTTTAATTACTGTAATATTTTTTTGCACGGGGAGGGCTATATATGTGTAATTTGACATACCCATCATTTTTCATCTTCCTGCTAAAATAGACTTTTTAAGTTATCGTTTACATTTTTTATTTGCTGTAGTTTCTGCCTCCATGCTCCTTTTATGATATAAAATTCGTTGAAACTGTCTGTGACAGGTCAAGAATGAGGAAGAGGAATTCAGCACTGGGCCTCTTTCTGTTCTGATGATGAGTGTTAAAAACAACACACAGGTAATGCATAATTTTCATCCCTGTAAATTGAGGATAATGTTGTTGTACCAGTGAAATTTGGATAGAAGGGTCATGGTCTTTAAATGGCTAAAAGCGGTTGTCCTCGTGGCATGTTGAATTTGAAAAAAAAAATTGTTTATCCGTTAGTTCTGGCCCTGGAGTTCTCATTTGTCTAGACATGGGTTGTGAAACCCTGAGGTAATTGTTTATGTATTAATTTGCTTACTTCTCACAACTGGATTTATGGTGCATTTGTTTATTGATTATATATCCTTGACGCTTTTGCACCAATCAGGTGCTTATTAACTGCAGGAACAACAAAAAGCTTCTGGGCCGCGTGAGAGCATTTGATCGGCACTGCAACATGGTCCTAGAAAATGTTAGAGAGATGTGGACAGAAGTTAGTTCTATGTCATTAGGAACTATTATATTTTTATTTGTTAATGTTGTATTGTCAACCGCCATACAAGTTGCACATCTCAAATTTGTGTGTTTGTCAGGTACCAAAGACTGGGAAAGGCAAGAAGAAGGCCCAACCAGTTAATAAAGATCGGTTCATTAGCAAGATGTTCCTTCGAGGAGATTCAGTGATTATTGTCCTTAGAAACCCTAAGTGAGAGGTACTTCTTCACTTCACTATGGTTTTCATTGATCAAGTAGAACAATTTTTAGAATTCAAATTTTGTTGGATCCATGTTCTGAGAGATCTCTTTCATGTGATATTTTGTTGTAATAGTAGTATAAAGACTTACGCGATTCTTCTTTAGTTTTTATAGGAGAGCTTTGTTTTGTATTTGTCATGTGTTCAGTGGTCATACCCCAGTGGTGCCTCTATAGTTTATTTATATAAAAAAGGTTAGATATATTCTGTAGAAGACTAGAACATGCATTCTAATGACAGTATCTTGGACGGTTCCAAAATAAGTTCATATTTTGATTGGTATACAAGTTGGCATGCTATGTATTCTGAAGTGTATATGCTCATAGAGCTCAATCTTGTCTGTCCATTGAAGGAGTGGGACAAAGTGGTGGGCAACTATGGTTTGTAGACCACCTATTAGGAATAACTGTTACTTCTTGACTTGATATTTTGAAGTTGAAGCTATATTTTCCGTTCAAAAAAAAAAAAAAAGTCGAAGCTATATTTTGAACTTGTAAACAGTGGTGGCTATTATAAATAACTTGTTTGATGCAGGTACGAGCAGGCATGTGGAGATGTAGAACAGGATTCTGGAGTTTTTTTGGAGAGTGTCAGTTCCCTTTGTAGTCTCAATTTCTGGCCTTATGTATAAGTCATTATTATATATGCTTTTTCTTTTCTTTATATTTTTGAGGAAATTATTATATTTACTTGAACCATGGTTGTTGGTATCACTTGATGAGATTTGTTTTTGTTTCTGGCTTCCCTACTGTTAAGTTCTCCTGATGCTTCTAACGATTTGGATTTTTTTTTTCTTTTATATAGCAAACACCCAAATTTATTTTTGCATAGAGTGCTTAGCCTCCATTCATGTTTTCAGATTTTTGTTCTAGTCAAGGATTAAAGAAGCCATATTGAATGAATTGTTGTTAAATTGGAGAATATGCATTCTGTTAACTGACTTTTATTTATTTATTTATTTTTTTAATTGGAAACTCTAAAATCGAAAGCTGTTTTTAAATTTCTTTGATATACCCACATTTTTTTGTTCTTCTGAGTTTAGAATATAAAGAGGTTTATGAAATTGACTTGTTGCTTTCTGGGAGCTGGAGTACTAAATGGGGCACCAATTGCAAGTACTAAAAAGTATCTCTCCATAACAATGGGGCTAGGAATCTGAGATATAGAATTATACTTCGGCACTACTGGACAGAAATTGGAGATCTAGAATTTTGAATTCCCTCTTTATTTGGTGGTGTTATTCAATCATCCAGAATTTTGAATTCCCTCTTTATTTAGTGGTGTACCAGCTTGAGTGCGTGTGGATTTGAATTTTAGGGTTGTTGGGTGTGTCGTCAGCCAGCAATCAGTCATTGGCCCTATTCCTATTTGGTAGTGTTTTTGCTTTAGATAAATGCATCTCTTTCCTAGCATGTAAATAATCAATTTTTTTAAAAAAAATTTATTTTAATTATTTTTACTTAATAAGTTATAAGTAAAAGTTAAATTAAACAATTTGATACAGATTTTTAAATTAAAATAAGTTATAATTATCCCTAGAAGTTGTATCAAACAATTCCATTATCAGGATGATAGACGTAGTAGTTCAATAACGACCTTTCATTTTAAAATAAAACATTCATAACAATGTCTTCATTTACAAAAATAAGACATTATTTTTGTAATATTTTTTGTCTGCATTTTATGTACCAAAGGAGTATTTCACATAACCCATCAAAATAGCTCTTAATGTTAAAAATCACATTATTATCACATCATCATTAAGCTGCTTCTGTGCTTATACAAACCAGCTGAAACAAAGCAACAATGCGACAATTTTACTTAAGAGAGAGGGAGTATTTTGCTCGTTGGGTGCTCAGTTTTTTCTGTTCTACTTTGCTCTTTTATCTTTTCTTGAATATTGAAAGCCAATACAATTAATGCAACAAGAATTACAAAATATTTTCTAGAATATTTAAAGCCAACGTAAGTAAATTTAATTTAATTTGACTGTTTTGCAAGGAGAAAAGGTCTTAAATACAAAAAAGCGAATATAATTAATGCAACAAGAACTATAGATCACATATAAACAGAAGATAGGGTAGAAATTATTCTTGCAAGCGAAACTTGCTATCTAAAAAGTATAACAAAGCATTTAAATGATATTTTTTTTCTCATCTGATCTTTTTTTTTTTTCTTATCTGATTCCAAATATGACAATAAAATATAAGGATGAGACAAAAAATGCTAACAGAGACCGCTCAAAACTATTCAATGGAAAAAAACGTGGGGCTTAATCTTACTGCAATTGTCGCCCCTTTTTTTGTATCAATCACAAGGATTTGGAATTTATATTTGCTTGAAAATATTCATTTTCTTCTACTTTTGTCACTCAAAATTATACTTCATCCTTAATCTGAGGACATGGTGGTAGAGGTGGTGGCACCACCGTCTTCTTTGTGGTCGCCAAAGATGCGTTGCCTGAAATCTGAGACCATTAGGGGAAGACCCTTGCGAAGGGACACCTTGGGCTCCCAACCCAGAAGATCTTTGGCCCTTGTGATATCAGGTTTTCTCTTATGTGGATCATCCTCTGTGTTAGGCTTGAATTCTATTTTTGCATTCGGGTCAATTGTCTCTTGGACCACCTGCACCAACATAATAATAAATATGGTGTTTAGAGCTCTATGTCATGGCATTGATTTTTCTAAGTCAACCGTGCGATCTTAAATGTTGACACCCAAGTCAGCCTACTTGAAAGAGAGCTAAAAAATATTTACTCACAAGAAATGCTTTGACACCCAAATATTTACACATACAAGAAATGCTTTGACACCCACCAAGTTTGCACCCAAGTAAGCCTAGTTGGAAAAGAGCTAGAAAATATTTACACTTTCTAGAGAGACAAGCTCGTGGAGAATGCTTTGATTATCCACTTGGATGGTTTGGACAAATCAGGCCTCTCTCCTTTCTATATGCTACAAGGAATATTCTATAAATGTAAGGGCGGAGAGGATTCTAGATCCTTCCTACATATTCTCAAATGTCTTATTTTAGAATACACACTTCTAGAATTATGTACAAGTTCTACCATTCTCTTAAATGTTCTAAGAAATTCTAGATTCTTCCATTAGTCTCAATTTTTATAACCTTTCCCTATAGACTTTGGTGAGAGGTGATATCTAGCTCAATTTTCCGTATTCTCCAATATGAATTCATATATGGGAAATTCTTCTTTGTATCTTCTTTTTGTATTCTTGTTTTAAAACAAATTTTCCATTGCAGTCACAATCGTAATCGTTTAGATTTTGGTATAACACGGTTCATTCATGTTTCTAATAGCCAGCTAAAGTTATTAAAAAAATAAAAGCGACTTTCTTGACAGAGGAAGCAAATATCTTGTGTGATATGTCACACCTCACACACTTCCTAACAATTTACAACTTGTTTTTTTCTATCTTTCCTTTATTTATATATTTATTAATTATTTTTTTTTTGGGAAAGTTGCGTCACAATCACACTTTAGAGAATTCTGTATTTTTTTTTCAAAATTTAGATAATTTAATCCAGTGAAGTTCTTATTTCCTCCCAAAAACATATTATGACAGATAAATTGATAAAACAAATTTAATTTAATGGAAATAGACATGTGAATAAGGAAAGGCGAGCACACCCAGATGCCCTTTAGTAAAAAAAAGACTGATAATATACCCTACCTGAGCAAGTTCGAGCATGGTAAATTCACCGGGGTTTCCAAGATTGAAAGGTCCTACATGTTCTCCTTCCATTAGCCGCATCAGACCTTCCACCTTCCAAATCAAACACAAAAAAATCAACTAGAGATATCATCGGGAAATGGTATCAATATCAAGTACATATTATGTCAAAATTAAAATATTTCAACCTCAGATTATGGTGTTTGGGAAGTATGGGACTTGGGTTTTTTTTGGTTTTTCTCACAAAAAGACAAACTTTTTGCAAAATCAAAAAAAACATATCCAAACAAAATATCACATACAACTCCATAATCATTTCATTTTTTCTCTCACAAACATCACATCCAACCACAAAAAAACCCATCTACCTAAACACCAAAAATTTTTTATCCAATAATATCCTACAACTAAAAAAACCAACATAAAAACTCACTTCCCAAACACCCACATAATATACTCACAATTACATAGGTTAATAGATAGTAATTACTACCCACCAGAACAGTTTGAAAAGGTCATATTATCTTATTTGCAACTTTGAATCTATGCAGCTAATTTTTATTTTTTCATTTACAAGTTGCTTTCAATAATGCCAGTTTTGGGGATCATAATAAAATTTGGAGGAAAAAATACATTTGCAAAGGTGGGTGGGAATGATCCAAATGTTGGCAATTCACTCAAATGTATAGAAAGAAACCAGTTAAACAAATCAAAGAACGTAAAAAATGAAAAAAAAAAATGAAAAAAAGAAGCAGATATATAAAACATTATTTTATCCTGTAGAAGTTTGAAAACCCAAATTCAAAATCAAAATTTTTTATTCATGAAAATCTAAGAAACAAAAATAAAAAATCATACCAAATCAGAAACATATTGGAAACTCCTTGTCTGCTTCCCATCACCATACACCGTCAACGGCTCCTTCCTTAGGGCCTGCGCAGTCACAGCCATAACAATTACTTGTCTTTCTTTTTAATCAGTCCAAGATAAATTACCAATATCATTAGAATGACATAAAGTTAATATATTAAACTAATAAGTTTGTAGGAATTTTTTAGCAAACTCTTGGTTCCTGTTTTTAAAAAACACTTTTCAGAAAATTATATTTTCTTGTTTTCCGTATTTTTTTGTTTTTATTGAATTTTTTTAATATTTTAAGCAATTTTTTTTATTTTTTAGACATACCTAACATAAATATACCTAAAAAGTAAAAAATTTGTGAACAAAACCTTTTAAAAATTCACTAAATACCAAAAATACAAAACAAATACGAGAATTTAGTACATTTTTTGTATTTTTATGTATTTATTAATTTTTTAAAATATTTTTTCACAAATTTTTTACTTTTTGGATACATCCAAGTAAGGTGAATCTAAAAAAGTAAAAAAAATATTTAAAATTTTAAAAATATTCACTAAAAACAAAAAAACACGAAAACCAAAAAACTCAATTTTCAAAAAACTTAATCCAAAAAACTCAAACCAAACACAAATTACTTATCATCACAATTCATATCTAATCTCAAATTACAAAGTAGCCATATCTAACTTTTACCCAAAAACTAAAGTTATGTTTGGTCTAGTTTTTAGAATATATCATTTTCATCTTCTACATTTTTTCAGAGTGGAAACCATTTTTGAAAATTGAAAGATGTCCTTTTAGACCGTGTTTGTTGGAAAATTTTTAGATGAATTTGAAAAGAGAATAGAAAAAAAGTGTGTGAAATTAGGTAAAATATAACTATATTTTATTTACATTCACATATTTTTTCTATTTTCCTTTCCAAATCCCTTCTCAAATCTTCTTACCAAACACAACATTAATATTTATTTTTATCAAATCAGAGAGGGAGTAGGCAACCAACCTGAGCAACAAAGTTACTAACAACACGACCGTCATCAATGCACATCCTTGGCCCATATGTGTTGAATATCCTTGCAATCCTCACCTGCACACATTCATACATTCCTTGTTCATTCATTCATCAATAAATACAAAAAATACCAAACACATAAATAATTAGGTATCCATGGTAAGTAGTAGCATTTACCTGCCTTAATTGTTTAATAATAGTAATAAGTTTTAGGGTAAATTATAAATACACCCTTGAATTTTTCTTACAATACAAATTACTTAGGTTGGTTTAGGATGTCGGTTGGTTTTTTTATTTTTGAACTTTTGGTTATTTAACCTAAAGTTAAAAAATCTCGTTTGGGATGATTTTTTTTTTACTTTTGTAAGAAAAAAATGTTAATAATTATAAATTAGATGTGATATTTTGTCTTATTACGCTAAAAAATTTATTTATTTATTTATTTATTTATTTTTTACTAAAATAGTCAAAAGCCCCAAAAAAGTTTATGTCAAACGAGCTCCCGTCTTTAACGTTTCCAATTTGATAACAATTAATCATTTTATCAATAAATTATTAAGGGGTGTTTTGGGAAGATGGTTATAATCTGATTTTTGGTGAAAAGCTGATTATAAGCAGATTATAATCAGCTTTTTCTGTGAGAGAAGAGTTGGTAATAATCTGAAAATCAGATTATTACCATATTGCCAAAAGAGGCCTAAGTTAATTAATAATTTTTAATAATATCATAAATATATTTTAATAATAATTTTATTATTATATAAGAAAACAGTTTAAAAAAAAATTCACAAAAATTTCTTAAAAAAAATATTTATAATTTTTTAAATTTTAAAAAATAATTCGTATTTTAATTAAAATCTTTATAAGAAGTTGTATTTGTAGTTTATTATAAAAAATAATAATAAAAATAAAATTAAAATTAAAAAAACAAACCTCAACATCAGCACCTCGGTGGTAGTCCATAGTCAGAGTTTCGGCAGTACGCTTTCCTTCATCGTAGCAACTTCGAACACCTGTCCTCGTCCAAATCCACCCACGTCAGTTTCAACTCAAGGACCACACACACACACCACACAACAACAATAATCACCACGAACTCCGTCTCGGATCTGGGACTTCACGCTCGAAACGTGTGCCTCCCCGACTGCATTTACAAATATACCCCCCAGATCCAAGTAAACCTCAACCGTCGGATTAGTGGTCCCACCCCTAATCACGGGAACTCATCCCATCCCTTTGACTATTCCACCTCCACCCCCGGACCGAGATCTAGGTCATATCGTAATCACAGTTCTCCACGTGGCTCAATTATTAAAAAGGAAATGGCTTCCTCACTCCGTATTGGAGGATACTGTTGCTCCGTAGTCCACACGATCCCTTTCGATAATTTAAATTATTTAATATATAAAATTAGTTACGTATTATATATTTATAAAAAATTACGTTAATTAGATATTAATAATTATTTAAATAAATTAATTTTTTATAAAAAAAATAAATCGTAAAAATAAAAAATTTATAAAAATTTAATTTAATCACATAATTATTAATATCTGATTAATATAATTTTTTATAAATATAAAATATTCAATAAATTTGACACAATAAACAATTTGAATTACGGATAGAATTTTCACAAACCTAACTGTAACTTCCAATCCAATTAGGGACGGTAAGGAAACATTTCCTATTAAAAAACATACAAGCGTTAGATTTCTATCTACGGTGCATGTTAAGCGCCACGCTCATGCCGTTGCTAACTTCAGCATGTACGGACTCGCCGGCGAATGTTGTCAGCTACCAGCCAGCAAAAAATGGAAAATTTTCACCAAGTTAAAAAAATACTATGGGTAGGTTTGGTTTGTGTTTCTGAAAAAAATTTCAAAAATTTTCTCTATAAACAAATTTTAGAAATTTTCTCTACCAAACAAATTTTCCCAAAAAAATTCCCAAACACACAAACCAAACAAGTTTTCCAAATAAATCTCTCTCACACACACTCAAATCAATCACTTTTTCCAAAACTCTCTCTCAAACAATTTTCCAAAACAAATTTCCCAAAAAACCAAACCAAACATGTTTTCGTACTTTTTATCTCTAAAACACATCTCTCAAATACAAACCAAACATACCCTATAATTTTTTAAAATATTAATAATTAAAAATATAAACTTTTTCATGAATCTTTGTTGAAACTACTATCATTAATTGGTATTTTTTGCTCAAAAAAATTTACTGTAGGAAAAATCTGACCCACCGATTGGATTGACGTTGCCCCAGTAAGTCTCGACCTGAGGGTGCTGCAGGGGATCACCGTACACCTCACTGGTGCTCGTTAGCAAGAACCGTGCACCGACTCTCTTTGCCAGCCCAAGCATGTTCAGAGTCCCCACCACATTTGTCTTGTGAAAAACCCAGAATTAAGAAATTCCAAAAACAAAAATAGGAGAAAACAGATTCAGAAAGTAAAATTGATTTCATGATCAAGGATATGATAGTCTTGACAGGGTTGAACTTGTAATGAACAGGAGAGGCGGGACAAGCGAGGTGATAGATCTGATCCACCTCCAATAGAAGTGGCTCAACGACGTCGTGTCGGATGAGCTCGAACCTCGGGTTCCCAAAATGGTGCATCACGTTCTCTTTCCGACCCGTGAAGAAATTATCAACGACGATCACACTGTCTCCTCTCGCGATCAGACGGTCCACCAGGTGGCTACCCACGAACCCAGCCCCGCCCGTGACCACGATCCGCAAACCCTTCCTCTTCAGCCCCAACGGAACCTTCCCGCCCGAATTCATCGACCCGTACCCGCCATGGCCCTGGTAGAAGAACCGGTGGGTAAGCTGAGTTGACTCGGTGGGGAAGTGCGAGTCAGAGATCGGGGTGTAATCGTGGTTGTTAGAGGAGGAGGAGGAGGAGGAGGAGGAGGAGGAGGGGAGGAGAGAGAAGACGAGGGTGGCGATGGCAATGCCAACGAGGACGAAGACGAGTCGCTGCTCTCGAAGCATGTAACGAATCGGACGAATCACGGAGACCCATGGCTTCTGAGGCTTCGGCGAGTACGTGTCGGGTGTGGGTTGGGTCTCGTGACCCCTGTAGATCAACTCCGACCCCATCTCTCTCCTCTCTCTCTCTCTCTCTCTCTCTAGAAATGTATATGTTCGTATATATATATATATATATAGAAGGGTTGAATCGATGATTGGGGTTTGGAGAGAGAAAGTAATGGGTCTAAATTTAGGGGGCGGCAGTGGCGGTGGCTATTTGATCAATCTTCTTCTTCTTCTTCCCCGGCGAGTGATCGATGGTTGTGGTGCATTTGGGATGAATCTATGAAGAGTTTGGAGTTTAAATAGTGGCTTTGATTTGGATGATATTACGAAATTGTCCTTTGGTTCGGTTTGAAAAGTAAACGGTGGTGGCTACTATTAGTACTAGGTCGGATTGGGGAGTGGTGATCCAAAGTCTATGAAGTGGTAGTTCGGTTTGCAGCAGACCAATCACGACCCCAAACGTGTTTGTGTATAGTCCCTATTTTCCTGATAAATAAATATCATTCCTTTTTTTATTTCTTATTTATTGCATATTTATTTTTGGGGGGTTTTGGATTGTCTGCGGTCTGCCTAACCAGAGTTTAATAGGCTGCCTACATGTGAGACATCAATGCCCAATATCACCCCACTCTTGGCATTTTCCTACAATTTTCCAACATTTGCATGTTTAAAAACACTACCCAAAAAAAAAAAAAAAAAAATTATTGTATCTATTTATGTAGTGGATAAAAAGAAAATATTATATAAATGGAAAATTTTTAAAAATAATTACAAAATAATGGAGTAGAAGTGAGAATTGTGCAAAAAAAGACTCCATTTTTTAAAACATTTTAAAGGGAATATTCCATTTTCATTTGAGTTTTTTCAAAACACACTCAAGTAATATGGAAGTTATGGCTTACAATTTAATGTACATTTACATAGAGACTTTGGTATAATAATAATGATGTGTCACATGCAATTAGCATAAAGTTTACATTTATTGTATAAATGAGTGCAATCGTTGATTATATAGGAGTGTTCTACCTTTTTGATTTATTATTTTTTCACATTGTATGTCCAATAAAAAATAAAATTTTTAAACTTTTAAATAGTTACATAATTTTTACTATACCCCTTATGGAACCAATATTTACAAAAATCCATGAAATATACAATTCTCTAAAAAAAATGATACATTGCAAATAAAACCAAAAGGGTGCGTATTTAAGTACACACACACACAAAAAAAGTAGATTATAGACTCGTAGTGAAAAGGACTTAAGCAAATGGGTTAATTGTAGAATTTTGACTTTTTGTTTCGTAAATTTAAGAAGGAGAGAAACTAGTGGGCCCTATTGACAAAGATGCTAGAGAGGAAGTTGCTTTTTTTGTTGAATCCAGCCCAACAGGCGCACAATTTTGTCATTTTACCAGTAAAAAAATTAGTTTTATAGTTTTTACCTCTCATTTTTCTATTTAATAGTTGATATTTTAAGCAAATTTAATGATTCCAAGGCATGAAAATTTTTTGGGTGCAGATACGGTATCATATGTCATGTCAGATGGTGTTTTAAATCAATCACAAATAATATGGCCTCTCATGTTGTCTTTCCATCAACACATAAATGTAACTCTTACTCTATAAAAGAGAAAGATATCACATAATACCTACCCTATCTACACCCAAAAATTTCTCGATACGTATTATGGCCTCGTTTGGGAAGTGGCTATTTTAGTAGGCTTTTTGGCTATTTGACTATTTTAGTAGGCTATTTTAGTTTTTATGTTTGGGAAGATGAATGAAAATATTTTCAAATGATAGTATTGGAAAGAGTGTTTGATATGATGTTTGTTATTAAATTACCAAAGGGCATTGCTAGGGCCCGAATATTTGGCTCAAATTGTGGCTCAAATTTCTTTATTAGGTAAAAAAAAAAAAAAAAACAAAACAAAGTTACTAAAACTGGCAATTTGAGCCAATTTGAGCCACAGTTTTAGGGCCACCAATCATTTTCCATTACGAAATTGCCCCTACATAACCAATCTTCCCGCCGTTGAACTCAGCTCGGTAAATCCCTCACGTGGACGTACGGATTGCACATCAGGATTGTTGTTTTGTCAAAGTTGAATTGTAATTGAAATTGTAAAAGTTAATTGGAAAAAAAAATTAAACAAACCTGTACCCATTGTCATTTAATTGAAAAAAAAAAAAAAAGGATTGTTACTTTTAATTGAAAAAAAAAAAAAAAACCTGGGTAACAAAAAAAAAAAAAGAATTGTCATTTATTTTAATTGAAGTGTAATTTTTAACATGTACAGATAAAATAAATATATATGTAAAACTTATACACAATTAATTACATATATGAACAAACCTTCAGTCATTTATTAAATCTGACTCATTAATATAATTTATAATTCTTTTATAATTTATAATTTATTAAAAATGGCCAGTTTATAATCATTTTTTTTTCGAAAAATACATATTTTTCAACAATTATTTAGTTGTCAATTATTTGCTTTTTCAAATAAAAATTCGAATTTACTTTTTTCCAAATTAATTTTGTGTAAATTACATTTGTTTGAATTTTTTTTTTCCAATTTCTGTTTTGAACTATTTTTCTTTTCCAACTATTTTGTTTTCAATATTTTTTTTTTCAAGTAACAACTTTTCCCCAAATAAAAATATTTTGGGGAAAAGTTACTATTTTGTTTGCATTTTTTTTTCAAGTAATTTTGTTCCAACTCTAATGTGTACGGTCTCATTATCATAAATAATAAAAATTAAATTAAAATATATTTTGGCCTTGATCGCGAACTCTTTTCTTTAGTTGATGTTTACAAAAATTGAAAACATTTGTCAAAATCTGTTAAGAATTAATATGAATTTCTATGTTTTTCTACAAATAAAAAAAATCAGCTTATAAAATTATTGAATTTCTCATAAATTGAATAAATTATCAAAAAAAATTATGAACTACATTTCAAAAAAAAAATGCAATTCTTGTCATGAAATTTGACTGGGAGGCAAATGTAAAAGGCATCCAATAGGTGCAAAATTGAATGAAACTAAAGGATGATCTAGTTAAATAAAATTTATAAGTACATTACAAACAAAACTGATACTGCAGTTCGAATATTGTGCATAACAAATAGTTCCATAAGTCCAAAGGCTTGCTACGTGGGTCACATTCCAAAACAAATTTCCACATCGAAAAGAGCATATTCACAATAGTCCCAACCTGCGTCTATAAAACAAATGGTCGCGTATGCGAACACGAACTCTTGCCATATCCACATTTGTATCCCCAACCATGAGCCCATCATCGAGATTTTGGCCACCGGCGTAAACGTCGGGCATGTCATCCGGGGCTGATGAAACAAAATAATGTCTGTTGTTGCCCAAGGCAGCTATCTCGTGTCTACGAATAAAATTGTGTAAGGCCATTGATGCACCGACCAACGGCACTTGCACCGTCGCAAAATCATAGTCCGGCATGTTGTGCAGGAACTTCCACCAAGATTTCCACACTCCAAAAGTCCTTTCCACTACACTCCTCAGTGACGCATGCGCTTCGTTGAACATTTCTCTCGGGTTATCGGGTTGTCCATGTTCCCGAAATTGTGCTTGATGATACCGAGACCCTTTGAATGGTGCCAGGTACCCCTTCTTGTTTGGATATCCCGCATCCACAAGGTAATATTTACCTATAGTTAAATAAAATAAAATAAAAAAATAATTATATACACGTGACATGAACCCCAACTAGTAATGAATCTGAAATTTGTTACCTTCTTGTAAGTGCAGAAACGGTGCACGCTGATTTTCAATTACTTCCTTAAAGATGCGACTATCATGCATGCTTCCATCCTAGCCGCAAGAAATAAAAATGAAGCACATGTCGAAGTCTACCACAGCTAGTATATTTTGGATTGGATACCATTTTCGGCCGTAATATTTGCCCGCATCACGGACAGGCAACACAGCTTCTACGTGAGTTCCATCCAACACACCTATACAATTCTGCCATAATAGAACACATCACAACTATTTAATTGAACACTGCATTGTACACAAGTGTTCTTAACGACAATTACAGCATTCTTACCTTGAACGGTATGTATTTGCCTCTTGAACGCAATTTGGGATGCCTACTAGTTTGAGCTCTTGTGGGCTTGCAATGCTGTTCAGTGAACAACTTTATTGCATCCAACACTACATGAAAATGTCGAGAAACCGTTTCTCCCGAGTGCTGAAACCGCTCTTGAATGCTTCGATTTTGGTAGCCAGCCAAGGTATGTATGAACATGGCAACACTTTCTTCAATGTGTAATCCATGAGGTCCTTTAGGTACCCGTAAACCAAAATCTCGTCGTAATGTATGACATAACACTTTAAACACATACAGAGACATATGCAAATTTTCTTCACCCCTACCCAAGTGTCCATCAAATAATTCTTGAATCCATGCACGACCGGTTAAAATTGAAATTCGACATGGGATCTTGTCCATGTACTTTACGTAATATTCCATTGCATGTCGCGCTGCTTCAACGATTACATCATTCTGTTGGTCCTCTTGTTCTTCTGCTTGCTCGATTATGTAATCATCATTATTTCGATACAGATTGCTACATTCACCGTTCCACATATCAAAAGTGTTGAACCCTACAATACACACAACACAGGATTAATTATGTTGACCATGTAGTCTTATCATATTGCATAAACTACTACACAAAATAAAAAAGAATGGCAACACCCATGCATACATCCACATTTTCCTACAAACCATAAAGAGGAATGCAGTCAATGAAATTGAACAATTCTAGTTAGGAATGCTGGTATAGTCAACACAAACCACGCTTCAATGAAGCAATACTGCATAAAATGTTCGACATTAGGTCCGCATCCATTCACCCAAAACATTAATATTAACTAACAGTACTGATAAGTGAAGCTAGCAAAAAGCAAAAAAAAAAAAAAACAGCACAAGTCATGTCCACAAACACCCACAATTGTTTCCATTTTCCCCAAAAACAACAAACCACAGTTCTCACAGTCCTTTAGAGGCCTTCAATGCTGCAAGCCAACCGACCACATTACCATCATCAGGCATGCACATTAGTATCTCACGGTAATCTGCATTCTCCAAAGCAATGCAAGCAAAGTGGAAAAGAGGCGTACTGAGAAAGTCGGGTATAGCCATAATCCTCTGCATGCATGCCTCAATGCCATACTTCTGAGACGCACCAGTTCCATGCCTGATCGTAAGGTGCTTCTGTGAACGAACAGCCTCGGAGAGATGGTTGAAACTGTCTGCAAGCACTGATGCGCCAGTGGACAGCTTCTTCGACTTTCCACTTGTACTCGCCCCCTTCTTGCGCTTTGACCCTTGCTCCGCTTCATCTACCTGGACAATGGGGGAGGGTGGTGGTGAGTCCACAACCGGTTCATATGGCGCAGTAAATGGCTGCAACCCAGGTGAGTCAGCAGAATCGGATTCACCGTCAACAATGTCCACAACTTGCTCGCCGGGGGTCCAATGATGTTTCCCCGTGGCGGTTGCACCTGTGAAAACTTCCCGCATCAAATCTTCATGTTCCAATGGCTTGGTCTTGAATTTGTACGCTAGCTTGTTTGTCTGCAAATGAGAAGAATAACAATTAGAAACCCAAATTAAAGTTGTAAAGTAACAAACAACCAAATTAATTATGAATATGAATTGAGCAATATAGTACAAGTATATATATTCCATTACATACCGATTTCAAATTTTCCTACCATTCGTCTGACGCGGTGAACAACCCGGTTGACCTGTCGAACCCAATCCCAGTTACACCCTTACTGGTGTCCATCAATTTATTTCAAGCCTGCCACTCCTTTTTCAAAGCAAGGTACTTGTTCTTGAACTGTTTCATGTCATGACGTCTGCTTGTGCGCTGAGCAAATTGCACAGAAATTTCCTTATACCCGGCAACTGAGATAGTTGTACCTAGCCTACGTCCTGCTAAAATTTGCTCCCGCACACACTCTAAGAAAATTTCGGTTGATACACTGTCCCAAGTTTCTTTATGTGAAAGATCAATGTAATCAGGCAACCCTTCAGTAGGCAACTGTCCAACACCTTTATGTTTGGACGGTGTTCGAGGGGAGGAGCGTGTTGCCGCCATTGAACTAATTACGGTAGAAGGTAGTGTACACATTTTCCACAAATAAATTAGAAACGGAAAATAGACAACATCTCACAGGCAAATATGATATGCAAAAGTAAACTGGAATGTAGGAGAAAAGTAGAACATAACTAAAAATAGGAAGTTGCATTTACAGTAGTCTAGTTTTTTTACTTCAATTACTAGTTAGACAAGCATCCAACGTACATACGCGATGTTGTAACAACGTTTTACATGCGCAGTAATAATATGATAACCGTTATGCACAACACAGAAATAATCGTTTTCATGACACGCAAGGTATTAAAAATTTGCACGATGTCAGCCCGTAACTGCATGACTTCGGTTGGGGATAAGTCATGGTCGGGGCTCGGTCTCCCTGATTCATCACACCAACCAATCCAATTTACACATTGCTGATGAGCAACAAACATAACTGTGGTTAGCTAACGAAGTTCAATTTTGCCAATAAATGGAGATTCAAATAACATATTTTACACAACTCACCACAGGCCGAGGACAAACATAATATGCACGACCAGGATTTTTGTGGGATCTGGAAATCTTAACAAAACAATGGCCGTAGCCACAAGCACACATTTGTCGTGGCCCTGTTGACGTGCTAGTGGACATAGACGAAGCCATCCGCTGTTTCTTACTAACAAATATTTAGTAAAAATAGTGATTTTTAAAATTTACGAATACACTTTACAGACAAAACAGGTTCATCTTTAGTATAAATAATACTGATCTGATGTGATTCTATCTCAACAAACATGCGTCATCTAAAGTTTGGCGTGGTCCGACATTATCATTGTAACTCTTAAATGAACAACTCAACCAATACAATTATTTGAATATGAAACAACAAACTCTTAAATGAACCACTCAACCAATAGATACCAACTGCCATATATGTATTTATAAATTATAATTTAGAAACTATAAATGTATTCCAAGAACATGAACTGGGCCATGGAAATGGGTGCATTACCAATTCTAATAACACATTTTTTCATGTCTTGGTTTTCACTAAACAAAATAATTTCATGTCTTGGCTTTACCAATTCTAATAACAATTTTTTTCCCCCATCCAAATGAATACCTAAAGCCTACAAGGCCAACACCAAAATAGAACACTCAAAACAAGACATAACGACCCAATTTCCACTTATTATTATTAGTATTTTGTTCTTGTTTTTAATAAATAAGGCAGCCAGTATATAAGAAAGTTCATGGAAAAACTGAGTTAGTATAACAACTTAATTCAATAGATGTATTCCAATTCTCTAACCCTACCACTTGCAAAAGCAAATTTAGCAAAGGTGACCAAGTTCAGAGCATTGCAGTGTAGCAGTTTTGGGATTTAGACAGTCATGATGAAATAGGTAAAATAATGAACAGAAATGACGAAATGAGGAAATCAGATTAAAATAATGAACAGAGCATTGAAGATTCCCAACATGTTGTTGTACCCTTAATTCAGATTAATTGATAGGCTTGACAGAAATTTTTTTTTGCTCCATCTCATAAACACAGATTGACAGAAAATTATTGAAAATTTTGGTCCATCTCATATATGATGCACAAACACAGATGGACAGAAAAAAATGGGAAAAACACAGTGGATTGTGAATGATAATAATGGAAATCAAGGGGGATTACATCATTCGGATGGGAAAAACAGGGAAAAAATGGGAAAAACTGGATTGTGAATGATAATTATGGAAAAAATCGTTTTGAAAAAAAATAAATAAATAAAAAATTCCAAACCTAAGCAACGATTACATTACTCCAAGCGTGAATGGTAATTATGGAAATCACGAGGGAAAAAACCTGGGTAGCTCAACACAATATTCGCGGTTCTGTGGAAGGCATTTAACTGAGGCGAGAAAAAAAAAAAAAAAAAAATGTTGTCGGCGATTTATATTTGGGGAAAGATGGATCATCACCAGATCGGCGTAAATACCCACCGAATACCATCACTATGGGCCAAAACAGAGGAAGATCTTGTAGATCGGAATGGAAAAAGTTTCAAACCGAGTCGACAAAGGTAACAAACACATGTATAATCGGTTCAAGTGATTTACCTGTCGTAGTTCTTCGTCCGTCGTGTTCTGTGGAAGGCAGAGGTCCGCCGGAGATAGGTCCGCTGGAGAGAGATCAGTCGCGCACTGGTGTTGCTACAGTCGGTATGAGAGACGGAACGAAAGAGATGAGAATAGGGCACTTGTATTTCAGCTGTGTGTATAACCCATACCCTTTGAAATAGTCAAAGGGCAAAATGGTAATTCCACCCCCCGTTTCTAACCTAGCTGTACCACGCGTGCACTGTTCACGCTTTTTGGCTGAAATTTGAATTAAGGCTATAATAGCCTAAACCTCAAGTTCCCAAACAGCGCCATAGTTACTATTTATTATATTGTAATTAATTTTGCATCTAGCAACTATTTATTATACATTAATTGCACAACTCATACAAACATATTGATATGCAGTTGCCATAGTTTTTATCCATAAAAAGAAAAAGAAAAAATAATTGTAGTTTAATTATTTATTTATTTTTTGTTGAATTATTTTCTATAGATTTCAAATTTAATAATTAATTGCAATGGAGCCAGAGATTCTTAAACTCATTTCATATATATATAATTTAAATTAAATTAAATTAAATGTTGAGATGAAAGGATTAGATTTGATTGACAAAGTCCTCTTCTACCTAATGTGACATTCGATTTGAGTTTTAGCATTGAATTATTTCCGAATTCATATCAATTTTAATGAATGGACATTTGCATTAGTTAAATTTTTTTTTAATGTTTTGACCAATTATAATTAATTAACTTGATAATAAGGATATTAATTAGGGTTGAGCATAGGGTTATCCGACCTGCTCAAACAGCCCTACTCGATTCGGCCCGCACACATATGAGCAGTTTCGCAAATATATTAAGGTCGAGTACAATTTGGATTTTGGCTGATTTCCGGGTTACGAACGAATTGCAGGTTTGAATTGCACCCGCACAACCCGCTCGCATTAACCTCTCTCTTTTTTTCTTTTATTTATTTATTTATTTATTTTTTTTCATTTCAAATCTGGACCGTTCATTCACTTCATCTATAACAAACAAAACTACGAAAACCTCAATCTAATCTAATCTCTCAAACTCAACGACGCAGCTCTTTCTTTCCTCTTATCTCATCTCATCAATCTCTTACTCTTTCGTTTTTCATCTACACCGATCGACCTCGCAAGATCGACTCTCTCTTATCACAAAATCGATCGATTGAACTCACTCTTTCATCGCACCGATCGACCTCACATGTAAGTCTTTGTCTCTATCTCTATCTTTTTCTCTCTCTTTTTTCCTCATCCTCTCATCAGTCTCTCACTCTGTCATTTTTTATCTGCACCGATCGACCTCGCAAGATTGACCGATCAACCTCACAAGATCGACTCTCTCTCATCGCAAGATCAATCGATTGACCTCACTCTCTCATCGTACTGATCGACCTCACAAATAAGCCTCTCTCTCTCTCTCTCTCTCTCTCTCTCTCTCTCTCTCTCTCCCCGATCTTTGATTTTTGTTTTAGGTAATCAGATCTGTTTGTCTATCTGTCTATCTCTCTCTCTTTCCTTGGTCTCTGAATTTTTTTTATGCATCAGATCTGTTATTTGTTTACGCAAACAAATCTGTTATTTTTATGTAATCATATCTGTTATTTGTTAGGCAATCAAATATGTTTATGCAATCAAAATTGTTTTTTTTTTTTTTTTTGTAACAACGGATCTCTGAGTTTATTTGTTCATTTCTGTTTGTGTGATTAAGATTTTGTTTCAATGGTGATTAGAATTAAAGCTGTGATTGGAATTAAATCTGTTCATTTCTATTTGGAATTAAATCTATTCATTTCTAATTGGAGTTTATTTATTCATTTCTGTTTGGAATTAAATCTGTTATTAAATTTGTGATTGAATCTATGTTATTATAATTTTATCTGTTATTTAATTTTATTATAATTTTATCTGTTATTTAATTTTATTGTAATTTTATTGAATCTGTGTGATTGAATCTGTGTTATTGAACCTGTGATTGGAATTAAATATGTTATTATAATTTTAAATTGAATTTGTTATTGAATCTGTGATTAAATCTGTTATTAAACTAAATCTGTATTGAATCTGTTATTAAACTGAATCTGTATTGAATCTGTTATTAAATTGAATCTGTTATTGAATTTGAGATTGAATTGAATATGTTATTGAATCTATTATTAAATCTATAATTATGTTATTGAAATTGAATCTGTAATCTGTTATGTTATTGAAATTGAATTTGTAATTTTTGCAATCCAGTTTAAATGGAGGATAGTGTTCAATCTCCCGTAATCAATCTTTTACCTCCGGAATCCTCTAATTCTTAAATGAATCCCCCCTTAGCCTTAGCCAAACCCGAACCTGAACCTAAGCCTTTTAGACCCCCAAAGAGAAAGAGTGAGGGTAGATGGGGGAGAGCACCATCCACAGTTTGGGATCATTTTGATAAGGTTATAGGGACCGATGGGAAGCGTAGAGATGTATGCAAATATTGCAAAGTGATGGTTAACAAACATTAAATCTTAGATCGAAACAAAATGAAGAGGGTGTTGAGGTTGTAGCAAGAACTTTTAATTTTGATACTTGTAAAAGGTTTTTTGCGAAGATGATTGTCATTGATGAGTTGTCATTTAGATTTGCGGAGATGGTTGTCATTGATGACTTGTCATTTAGATTTGTGGAGGGAGTTGGGTTTAGAAAATTTTGTAATGCCATACAACCGAATTCACACCAATCCCCTTTTGTCATACCCTATCTAGAGAAGTGCTTAACATATTTAAGAATGAAAGAGATAAGTTAAAGAAGGCCATGAAGGGTCGTAGAATTTGCTTTACTGCGGACACACTACAAGAAAAATCAGCTTTGGCGACTAAAATTTTAGTCGCCAAAGGTTCTATTTTAGTCGCCAAATGTCGAAATGTCACTTTTCCCGACTAAAAATTTTAGTCGCCCGTCTTGTCGCCAATATATGGTCGCGGAAGCCTTTGGCGACTGAAAAACTGTTAGTCGCCAAAATATATGTCTTCAGCGACGAAACACTTTGTCGCCAAATGAAATTCCATTTTTGGAAACTTTACATTTAGCGACTAAAATTTTAGTCGCCAATAGTGTTTTTTTTTTTTTTTTTTTGAGTTTCCCCGACTAAACAGATCGTCGCCAAAACGAAAACCATTCGGCGACTAAACTCTTTAGTCGCCAAAAGCATTTTTGAGAAAAAAAAAATTTCCCTGAGCACCTCTTGTGATTTGAACCTTGGACCTCCAACTTCCAAACCTTGGACCTCCACAGCACAGTCCCTCCCACTATGCCACTGAATCCTCACGCGAATATAATTGCAACTTATATTATTTGTACATTATTTTCACCGGTATTAATAGAAAACTATATATATACATATAATTTATGTATAAAATAAATGATTTACTAAAAAAAATTTTAGGACACTTTTGGCGACTAAAATAAATTTTTAGTCGCCAATTTACTAATTTTCGGCTACTAATTACTTGTTTGTCGCTAAAAATGAAGTTCAGTGTACAAATAAAGCAGTTTTGGCGACTAAATGTGGTTTTAGTCGCCAAAAAGGTCCCCTTTTGGCTACTAAACTGAGTTTTAGTCGGCAATTGACAGTTGTTAGCTACTAATTTTTTTTTTTTTGTAGCCAAAAATCTGCACTTTCAGCGACAAAAATGTTTTTAGTCGGCAAAAGACCTATAATCGGTGACTAAAATGTTTTTTAGTCGCCAAAACCATAACTTTTGGCTACTAAATTAATTTAGTCGCCAAAAACTGTGACTTTTGGCTACTAAACAAACTTTAGTCGCTAAAAACCCTATATTCGGCGACTAAATCGCCTTTTAGTCGCTAAAACCCTTATGTTTGGCGACTAAACTCTTTTAGTCGCTAAAACTGTTATGTTCGGCGACCAAAACTCTTTTAGTCGCCATTTCTGTGACTTTCAGCGACGATTTTTTATTTTTTGGTCGCCATTTGTGCTTTTTCTTGTAGTGACACTTGGACATCTATTCAGAATTTGTGTTACATGTGTTTGATTGCTCATTTCATTGATGATAATTGGAAACTTAAAAAAAGAATCATAAATTCTCAACAAGTTGAAGATCACAAAGGAAAAACACTGGGTAGAAAAATTAAGTCGTGTTTGATTGAGTGAAACATTGATAGCATATTCACCTTAACAGTTGATAATACTAGTTCTAATAATCTGACCATTCAATATTTGAAAACAATAACTAAAGATTGGAAGGGGACTATTTTGCAACATAAGTTTATTCACATGCGTTGTTGTGCACATATTCTTAATCTCGTTGTGAGTGATGGGTTGAAAGAAATGGACGATTCTATTACCAACATTAGACTTGCGGTGAGATATGTGAAGTCTTCTCCTCATAGGCATGATGCTTTTAAGAAGTGTGCAGCCACACCCAAACTTGATTCAAAAGCTCTTGTATGCCTAGATGTACCAACTAGGTGGAACTCTACCTATTTGATGTTAGAGGCCGCTGAAAAGTATGAGAAGGCTTTTAACCACTTGAAGTTTGTGGATTCCAATTTTGAACCTTATTTCAAGATGTTGATAGTGGCATAAGGAGAAGTCCTAATGAGTTGGATTGGAAAAAATGTAGATTGTTTTTGAGATTTCTAAAATTATTTTATCTTGCAACTAAGAAGTTTTTGGGGTCTCTCTTTGTTACTTCCAATGCTTTTTACAAAGAAATGTTTGTTATTTAAAGCAAAATTAACCAATTAATTTTGGAGGACGATGATACTTTGAGCACAATGGCAAAGATTATGAAACAAAAGTTTAGCAAGTATTGGGGGGATGGACGTAAAATAAATTTGTTACTGTATGTTGCGATTGTTCTTGATCCTACCAAAAAAATGGCATACTTGGAGTTCTGCTTTTCAAATTTATTTCTTGGAGATAATAAGAAGATGGAAGATATGGTAGACAATGTTAAGGGTTGTTTAAGTCGTTTGTATAGCCATTATGTCACACTTTATCCTTCAAATGAGAGACTTCCAAGTGTGAGTGAAGTTGTGAATATGGTGGAAGATGATGATGATGATCCTTATTCTTTGGTTGACTCCCAATTTAATTCCTATTTGGAGAGGCGATGCACTAGTGAATCTAAGTTGGAATTGGAACAATATTTGTCCGAGGTTGAACATTTTGCAAAGAATCAAATATTTGAGATTTTGGATTATTGGAAGGTAAATGTTACCAAATATAGAGTGCTATCGCAACTTGAAAGGGATGTGTTGGCCATGCATATTTATATCGTTGCGTCAAAGTCGGCTTTTAGTACGGGGGGCGTATTCTTGACCCATTTTGTAGTTCACTCTCGCTTTCTATGTTGAAGCTTTTGTATGTACTCAAAATTAGTTTCGAAGCAACCTTCCAATTTCTCTTCGAAAGGTAATGGATGATGTGGAGGAATTTGATATGACTCAAGTGATATGAGATTTTTATTTGTATTATTTATTTTCTAATGTAAGTTTTATTGATCTTCTCTTGTTGACTCTTAATTAGGTACTTTGGAGTCAAGCTCATTTTCAAGTTCAACCTATAATGTTGATGCTAATACTATAATTGAACTCTAATCGATTTGCTTATTGGTAAATTTTTCATATACTCAACACATTTTCTTACTATATTGAGATGTAATATATAAACATTTGTTTATCTTTTCATTACTTTATTCTTTTACACTTTTTTTGTCAAAGGAATTATGAAGATTGAAGATTAAATTTTTTATTTTTCAATTTGTTTTTGTGCAGGGTTCATCAACCAAATGCATGGAATTGAAATTTTTGGAACTTGGATGTGATTCATGATGATGGAGTTTTGAGATACTGTGTTGCAAATGCTTTTATTTTATTTGACAACAATTTTATTTTATTTTTTTATTATGTTTTGGATGAATGTAAAAGTTAATGAAGTTTGTTTGACAACAATTTTATTTTATTTTATTTATTTTATTATTGCATTTTGGTGCAATAGTTAATGAATAATTAATTTTAGCCAAGCTTAGGATTTTGAATGATTTTACTTTAATTTTGTATTATTTGGTAGTAGTAGTAGATGGAGAATGTTGAGAAAATAGTTGGAGAATGAGATTGATGATTTACCTTAGGATTGTGAATGATTTTACTTTAATTGTATTGTTGGATAGTAGATTAATTTTGAATGATTTTAGGATCTTAAATGATTTGTTTGTGTTATAAATTGATTTTGTTGTGTTTTTAATTTTATGAGTTTTAATTCATTAATTATTAATATTGAGCATTTTAGAAAATTGGAAGAAAATGACTCAAAATAAATATTTACAAAATGGGGCAAAAAAATCAAAAATTAATTTTTAAAAGGAAAAATCTAAACCGCAAACCGTCTGCAACCGCCCACACATCCGCAAACCACATCTGCACAAACAGCAAACAACACTATGGGCAATTACGGTATAATTTTTTTCCAAACCGCATAATTATGAACGGATCAAAACCAAACCACAAACTAGACAAATTTGCTCCGCGAACACCCGTAGTATTAATTCCATCTATCAACTAAGAAAATTTAAATGGGCCAACGCTGGGAAAGTTATTTGACGGATATAAAGTGATATTGTCTTATGATATTTTCGACTAATGAGAAACATATCACGTAATAAATGTATTTTTTTAATTTTTAATTACTTAACAAATATTCTCTCCATCTCATTTTATTGGTTCATTATTTTATTTTTTATTATCTCAAAATATATGTCCACTTTGAAAAGTCAAAACTTTAAAAAGGTTTTCCAAATTATCCCTTATAAAGTAAGTAAATATATTTAAAATTTAAGATTGAGAATAGAAGGGTATTTTTAGAATTTTATGCTTTAAAATTTGAATGTAAAATGTAATGATTATGTCCCTTTAAAAAGTTTGAACTCACAAAAAGGACTATTAATTTGAAACGGAGAGAGTACAAGTTAATATGTATTATTTATAAAAACAATTTGTTATGTGATTGATTTAGATCATTATGTAGACATGTCATATAAGCTTTATAACTAATGAATAATTATCTCAAACTCTACACGCATATGACCCATTCATAGTTAATGGTTTGAAAATTTATTAAGAGTTCAATCGATACCAATAATAAAACATGACACCTTCATCAAGTGTAAAAAGTTTTCGAAAAATGATAAACAAATGTAAGACAACATGTGTCTCATTCAATAAAAAAAATTTAGAGCACAACTAATTGGTGTTAGCATGAGCTTTAGTAAACACTAATTGCCAATTAGGATAATATTTGATGATTTGAATTTGATTAAGATGGCTTCACAACAATGAATAATTTATCTCCAAAGTTATTTAGTGGTTACAAAAAGAATGGTGTTGGATGGGAATCTCCTTATAACCTACGCCAATTGATTCTGATATATTAAAGTTTTGTTTGTCAATTATACATTTTAGTTAAAAAGTTATTATAAATTAGGAAAATGGTTTGTAGCTCGAATCCTCGCTTTTTCGAATCCCCCGACTGTCCAAAACGACGTCGTTTTGGATAGTTTTTCTTTTTTTTTTTTTCTCCTTATGTAGTCTGAAATAGAGGGAGAGAGAGAAAAAGGGAGAGAAGAGAGAAGAAGAGAAGGGAAGAAAAAGAGAAGAGAGGGGAAGAGGGAATGGAGAGAGAGAGAGAGAGAGGGTCAATCGCCGATCGCCGCCGCCGCCGCCGCCTCCACTTCTGCCTCCGCCTCCGATCGCCGATCTCCTTAGCCCGTTTTTTTTTTTCAGATCGAAGCCCGATTTTTTTTTTGAAAATGTGTTGATGATGATGATGGTGATGTTGATGAAGATGTTGTTGTTAATGATGAAGATGATGAATGGTTGTTGATGATGTTGATGTTGTTGATGTTGTGGTTGAATGGTTGTTGATGATGATGTTGATGAAGATTTGAAGATGATGATGTTGTTGATGATGATATTTTTTTCTCTCTTTCTCTCTCTCTCTTCTACTCTCCTCTTCCTCCTCCTCTATCTTCTTCTTCTTCTTCTTCTTCTTCTTCTTTCTTCTTCTGCGTTATTGAAAAAAAAAAAAAAAAAAATCAAAACGACGAAACGACGTCGTTTTGAATTCAAGGGATTCGGGGAAGGGAGGATTCGAGCTACGTAGCATAACTGTATAAATTATTATATCACTCTCTCTATTTTTCTACATATCTTTTCGTAAAAAGTCAAATTTTTTTTTAAATAGTCTGTTTGCAAATGAAACCTAACTATCAATCTATTTATTATTATTATTATTATTATTATTATTTATTTTTGATCGAGACTATTACGCAATTAATTTATGAGTTGCATATTGACAATAATGGTTTTTAATGAGATGACCCCAATCCTCGGAACAACTTTATTTTTTGCCTCAAAAAATCACAATCCAACTAATTGCCTAAATGCCACCAAGGTTGGTGGCCTGGTGGAGGACGTGGCTCATTCCACAGCCGAGGAACCAGGGTCGATTTCTGAGAGGGGCATTTGAGATCACTCCCTGTAAGCAATGCCTTTACTCCCCTCGGTCCCTGACCTCTGCTGCGGCGTGGGGTTACCCTCCATTGGTGTCCTAGTGGTGGGTCCCCCACTTGGTAGGGGTTAATTCCTAGCTAGCAACCGGTTACCCCGGGGCTAGGGCCCAACGAGGCTATGATGACACCACAGAGCCCTTTTTTCATAGTTCAAAAGAACAAAAAAAAAAAAAAAACTAATTGCCTAAATATATATTACTATAATATTAACGTTTAGTTACATGGGCAAAGTTAGGACCACTTCTTACCCAAATTAAAATATTTGGTGAATTATTTATCCTTACATTTTTTTTATTTTTTATAATAGAGGTAGTCCATCATCCTGTCATATTTATGATTTATATTTCTATTCAAAAATAGATTGATCAAGTATCGATTATTATATAATTGGATTATATTTACTTTGTTTGGTTTTAATTTTTTTAAATTAAGTTTTTTATTTTTCATATTTTTTATTTTTAGTGAATTTTTTTAATATTTTAAGTAAATTTTTTACTTTTCAGATACACTTAATATAAATATAATTAAAAAATATAATATTTGTGAAAAATTCTTTAAAAAAATTCAATAAAGATCAAAAATACAAAAAATATTTAAAATTACTAAAAATAAAATACTCTATTTTAAAAAATTAATTTTAAAAAATTAAATTCAAAAAATTAAAACCAAACAAGAGGATTAATATTATTAAAAAGTCAATAATTTATTTACAAAAATTATATAAAGATAATAATAATAAATTTTATAATAAAATATAGAAGTAAGTAGGTAGCACTATTCACGGCACCAAGTGAGGTTGAAAGAAGAACATGAAGGACAACAAGGGACGTATGATTGATTACATGGTATCAATCTACACCGTACTTATTCAAAGTCATCATTTTATCTGTAATTTGTACCATTAATTCATGTATAACGACCCTCTTGCATCATGAATCACAAAATGAAAAAAATTATAGGGTGTTGTTAACGAAAAATTAGGTGGTTTTCGGGACATTGCTATATGATGCCTTAACTCAATATGGTTGGTTGAAATTATGAAATTTAGTATTTTTTTGAATAAATTATAAATATATTTCTTGAGATTTGCTTAAAATACTGATTATATTTTGTGATTTGAAAAATTACAAATACCTTCTTGTTAGTATTTTTTATTTAACAGAATTAACTAAAAAAATGAAATTCATAATTACTCTCCTATATAATAATAAAATTATCTAAATTATTAATTGAAACATATTCTTAATATCATTAAAAACTATTAACTGACTTGATGATTTATTAATAAAATAGGCGATTTGTTATGAAATTATAAATCTCAGAGGGTGAAATGCAATTTTCAAAATCACAAGGACGATTTGTATTTTGATCAAATCTCAGGAATATATTTGTAATTTATCTTATTTTTTTTTAGGTTAGTAGGAGACAATTTGGGGAGCTTCTATTTACACACACCAACCTACTCTATACACATACTTAATGAAGATGATGTGCAAAAAGTGTAGTGAGGAGGATGTGCAAAAAGTGTATATTTTGTGTGCAAATAGAAACTCCTAACAATTTGTTACTTATCAAGTGTTTAGTAATATGGAGCAATACTCCTAGACCACCCAATAATAACCTCACGTTGTTAACATATGGGCACATGTTAAAAAATCAATAATTAATTTTACTTATTTCTATTAATATGAAAAATGTTGAGTAAAAATATAAATAAATTTAATATTTTTAAAAAAGTTAATAAACTTTATATTTTCTTTTGTGTGGACAAAAATACCCTATTCTTGGGATATGAAGTTGATGGTGAAGCTGTTTAACTATTACAATGTAATGTTAAAACAATAATAATTAATTAAAATTAAAGAAAAAAATTTAAAATTTCCATGTGAGAGCCCAACAAACTTATTCAATTGTTTATCATTCGTCTTCTCTTTTATTTTTAATTTTTAATTTTATATATTGTATCTTTTATTGAATTTATAACAAGTTAATCCAAAATAAAAAGACCTGGAAATCATTTTTATTTGGTTGAATTCTGAAAATTTATTTTGAAAAATTAAAAATTAATTTAATAAAAATAAATACAAACAAAAAAATTGTATCAGATTTGTATAAATTATTTCTATAACAAAATAAATAAATAAAATAAAAAGTTAAAATGAAAAAGAAAAAGAAAAAGAAAAACGATAAGGGTGTTTTGATCGTATTATAAAAAATAATTATTTAATTTAGACAGCATTTAAGTTTTTATAACTTCCTATACTAGTGGAGGTAGTTGTATCAATTTAATACTTTCTTTTCTTAACAAGTAATCTTAGGGCATATGTTAATAAAAGTCAAAATTATATGACCCTTTTGCATAGTATAATGAAGACCAAAAAAAATAAAATAAAGAATAAAATAACACTATACGTATTTCATTGATTTTTTTTTTATTTTTAATTTCTTTTGTGAATTTACATAATAAATGACAACTCAACATTTTGTGAAAATTATAATAAATGGTGAGTCCTATATATACAGATGATATTATGTAAAATATTGATCTTCTTTCCTGTCCACATTGGAATGGGAGGGTATTATTAAGACATGTGAGGTTCATCATTAGACCATATGTTTTTTTTTTTTGGATAAATGCGATAAAATAAAATTATTATAATTATTAAATTAACTTAATTTTTTTTTAAAAATTATAAATAATATACGCTAGGAACCTACAAAATGAAAATTTTAAATTATTAAAATGAGGCTGTGGTGTGCTCCACCACAATCCATAACACCCTCCAGTTAAAATTGTGAACGGAGGAAAAGTCCAAACCTTTTGTAAATTAATAAGATAGTAACCCAAATATTTTAGTGCAATTCTCTATTGCAATGGAAACTTTAAATTCATAGCTTATATTTTATCGGTGGTATTATATGCACTAATTAGTATATTAATTAGTATATCAATATATGTTATAGAACATTATTATTGATCATACCCATTATATAAATTATAAATACCCAAAATCTTTAAAATTATATCACATTGTCTGTTAGTACATTAATTGGTATATCAATTGATACATATAACATTACTCATATTTTATTTAGTTTAAGAAACATTTCTAATCTTGTAAAAACAATTGAACTTGTTCACAAATCATGGAAGGTCAATTATAATTCATCAAACTATTTTTTGTCTTAATTTAGCAAAATAGTATTTTGTCATGGTGTAAAAAGTAAGTAATTTTTGGATTAGTTGTACAAGAAGTAACATCTCATCTCATGCATGCTTCTTCATAAGTCAAAAATTGTTTTCCCGACAATTGTGGCCATTATTAAACATTCAAATTTTCAAGTCAATCGAACAAAACAAAAATATTTACTCTTCCTCCCTTTTTTTTCTTCCAAAAGAATAAAACTATATGTACAATTGGTATATTAATTACCATACTAACAAATGATGTGTTATAATTTTAGAGTTTTGGATCTTGTAATTTGTATAATATGTGGGGTCTATAACTTTAAAGTGACAATATCATAATATATGTTGGTATATTAATTAATATATCAATTAGTACATGTAACATCATTCCTTCCAAAATAGACATATTTGGAATTGGGATTATTATTGTCATACACGGTGGACCCATTGTATGAAAATTTTCAAGATCTGAAGTATTTATTTTTAAAACACGTCAAGGAGACTATAAATAGTACATTTTTTACAAGCTCGAAGTTGATAATAAAAAAGTAATAACAAAAAAACACAAATTCTTTTGATTTTCAAAAATTATGTTATTTTTGTTTTATACGTTACAAATAAAAATTGCATAAAACACTCTGACAAAAATATTAAAATAATAATTAAAAATTAATTAACAATTTTATTAATTGATACTATTAATAATGATAGATCATTAGTAAATTCCCATAAAGAGGAGATGGGTTTTGGTCCAAATGATGGCAGCTGTACGATGGAAGCCTGAAAGGCACTTAAAGGCCAATTTGGTGAGAGAGAGAGAGAGAGAGAGAGAGAGAGCTTTGAGTAATTTAGAAGCTCATTTTTCTTAGAATATTAGTCAAAAAGCCTATTAACATGCAATGCAACCAATCTAAATTAGGCTATCATAACATCACTACTATATACTATTATTATTACTTAATTATTAAATTATTATCCCATTATACTATTTGTTTAGGTATTCAGTCCTTCAAAGTTAGCACCACTTTACGTAACTAGACAAAATAAATAAAAGCCATTCCCAATAATGAATGTTGACATTTTATTTTTGGTTCTCTTTTTGTTCCTTCATTGAAAACTTGCAACTGAGTAATAAATAGTTTGTCAATAATAATGTAATGAATTTTTTTAAAAAAAGAAAAAGAATAGAACTTAAATATGCATTGGCTGCATATACACTTCAGTCTGTACAAAGAAATGACAATTGTGAGGTCATGTGTGTTTGTTAGATTTAGATTATAATTGCAAGATGAATTTATATTTATTTGTGCATTAGTGTAATAATATTAGTTAGTTGTGATTGAATACTTTTAAAATTATGTAAAATAATTGTTATATAAAATATGACTTTATTATCTTCGCAAAGTAAATGGATAAAATGGGATTGGATTATCAAATGTCACCTTCCCAATAAAAAGTGGAGGGTACTCATAGCCCTAAGAAAATTATCAATCTCATGACATTATAAAAATAAAAAGTTAAAAGAATAGAGATATAAGAGAGAAAATTAAATTTTAATTTATATTTAAGATAATATTTTTGATAATCAGATAGTTGGATTAGTTTACACATGTGTCATATTATATTCAGGATAATATGATATCCTTGTATCACAACTTTTAAAAATAAAATTTAATCAATTTGAATTATAGTTTTTTTTTTTTTTTTCTTATCATTTTCCTAGCTAGAATTGTCATACAATTTTAATTTGAACAAAGACTTATTTTTCTTCCAGATTTACTCCATTCCTAAAAAAAAACATACCCATTAATTTGAAAGAAAATATTGGTTGCAACTTTTTCCTCAATTTTCACGTTTTGTTCCTTAAAAAAATAAACGAAAATAATAATTTTAAAAAAAAAACAAACAAACTCGCCGCCTCATGGGTCGTCCATGGCTGACCTGAACATTAGGCTTAGTTTGTTTGTGAAACTAGAAATGAGATTATTAATACATTAAGATCGAGTGAGTAAAATAATAGGTTAAAAATATAAAATAAATTAGATTTGTTTATGTAATAATGTGATCGTATTATTTAGTAGAGATTAAATCTATAATTTTACATAAAAATTTCAATATATAAAATGTAATTTTATTATTTTTGTAAGGTGATATTATAATACCTAGAAGGGATTTTTAGTCTCATGAAATTGTTAACCATCCTATATATTGTTTCAAAATAAACATCTGTGTGACATTTATCAGATTGTTTGTTCAATTCCACCACGTTCGGACTAAAACAAGGGCCTAGTAGTGTAGTTGGTTTTTGCTTTAGTTTTAAAGTGCGTTACACCATTTCTAATTCTTTAATTTTTTTATTAAATTTAAATTTAATGAAAAAATATTAAAAAAATATTTCTAACTCTTTTTTAAATATTTTCAAATTGAGAGAGAATTATTTTGTTTTTTATCAAATTTAAATTTGATAAAAATTTTAAAAGATGAAATGTTATAAATATTTTTTTAAATCAAATTTGATGAAAAATTTGAGACAAGAGAAGAAAAATTAAAATTTTTGTAAAAAATTGATTAAAAAACTACAGTAATTCATACCAAAATAATTTTTTTTTTCAAAAAAAATTTAAATTAAAGTGGATGACAAAAAGTACTAAATAGTGCAATAAAATCGTTGAAAAGGATGGGGACGGTTTTTAACTGGGCCTAGGGAAGTGAGTATGTTTTTTTTGTTTTTGTGGGGTGGGGCCCAGCTCTGAGGGAGGTGGGGGGAATTCTCGTTAGCACGTCGTAGTGGATTCGAGGTAAAGCAACGTCAACTCACTGCCCTACACGTGGCGATTAACGGTTTCCCACGTTTCCGCCTCCTCATTCGACCAACCACCACCAACACCGTCGCATGTTGATCTTTTACAGAAATTTTTGGGAACTCTAATTAAGCTGTTTCTGATGGGTTAAATTTGTGCTTATCAGTCCATCTCTTAGACGGTCATTCGGATGATCAGATGAAACGTTTATTAATTGTAGTTGTCACTTTGTTAATTGTAACTGTTGGGTGATTATACAGTACTTTCGGAATATAAACACGTGGTGTTTCATAGGGTTTTATTTGGTAGAGAGGTATAAGGGCTCACAATTTATACTGGGAATAGGAGAACAATATGGGGCTAAGTAATTGGTGATTGACTTGGAATATGACTACGTAGTGCTCCGAGAGTATTGAATAATTTTCCGTATCCGCCAGTCTTTTTACTGAACGACTGACTAAATGACTAATAAGATAAAATTCGAACTATTTAGGGCAAGCTCAAATTCAAGTTAAGCAACATTGCTTTAAAAAAAAACAAAAAAAACACAATTCCAATACCTTGTTAATATTGAAAATGTGATAAGTGTCTCGAGATTTTTATTTTATTTTTTAATTTTTTCTTATATCTTACAAACACTGGTTAGCAAAATAAATAATAATAATAATAAATAATTAAAAATAATTTTTCCCAAACAAAGCTGTATAATAGTGTAGAACTCTCTAGCTCTTGACCAAAAGGTGTATGTTCGGTTATTAGTTTGGAAAGAGAGATTGAATTGGTAATTGGTGAGTTCAATCAAAGGCATAATTTATTTTAAATCTTCAACTTAATATTAGTAATTTTATAACTTAATTTTATTGTACTTATAATATAATTTGCAAATCAAACATAAACAAATATTTGAGGTTATATTTAGGTCAAGTTTGGCAATTCCAATATAATCCATCTTTTTATTTTTTTATCTTTTTTTCATCATATCATCTCTTTATTTTTCTACACATATTTTTGTAAAAAGACAAAAAGTACACTTATTTAGGTCATTCCAAACAAACCCTTAATTTATGATGGGACAAGAAATTATTTGTTTCATCTGAAAAGTCAATCTCTCTTTCTCAATTGATCTTAATATATTTTTATTTTTTTACTCAATTAACAATAGAATTTACAAATATCACGAAATATATATATGATTGGACATTCAAACTATATATAAAAAATAACATATTAACATACACATTCCACAAATCCAAAGAATTACACAAATCACATAACAATGCCGCCTAAACGGGGACATAAGGGCAAAAGAACTATGTATTAACTTTTTAAATTATTCTAACAATCAAAGTGACAAGACATTTTTTCTTGCAAGTTTTTAAGAAAAATACTTGGGAACACTAAAAATAGAGTACTAAGGCGAAGTTTGGGAAGACTAAATAAGTGTACTTTTTGACTTTTTTTGTATTATGTGTAGAAAAATTAGAGAAGAGATGTTGATTGATGTGACCCAAAAAAGATAAAAAGATGAAATAAGTGCACTTTTTTAGTTTAGCCAAACTTGGCCTGAAGGAGCACTAATGATGTGGCAGTGGGCCCCGCCCACTATCTATGCCTTTTTTTTTTTCTTACCATTCCCAATACATTAATGCTATTAGTGGTGTATTTTTTAGTGGTCTAAATCATTGTTGAGTTTTTAATACTGACTAAACAATTGAAAAATTGTATAAAATAATTTTTTATTAACAACTCTTTTTTTAGACATATTTTATTATATGGAAAAACAAACATAGCCTTATTTTCTTCCCTTCACTTGAATCCAAAAAAAAAAATTAAAAGAATTTTAATTAAATTCAATGGAAACACCATATAAATGCAGAAGGGATAAACCACAAAGTAAGCACTCTCGCGTAGGGTGGACATGGCCCAATGGCTCGCTCAAGCCGATCTATAAGACTTTCGATGATATTTTAGGCTTGTAGAGCAGGGTTGCACAATTTTTTAGGCCCATCTATAATTGTGAATTCTTAATTTTTAACATAAGCTTTTAAAATTTGCTTAATTGAAAAAATCAAAATCATTTATCCATCAATATTATTTTGCATTTAAATTGAAAAATACAAATATATCTAATTTTAGTAAGGGTAAATTATAAATACACCCCCTGAGATTTGTTTAAAATACGAATTACCCCCTGTGGTTTGAAAAATTACAAATACCTCACTGTAAGAATTTTTATTTAACAGAATTAATTAAAAAAGTGAAATTTCTAACTGTTCACCTATACAATAATAAAATTATATGAATTATAAATTGAAATAAAATTCTAACATTATTAAAAACTGTTAATTAACTTGATGATTTATTAATAAAATAACCTATTTGTTATGAAATTAGAAACATTAGGGGGTATAATGTAATTTATAGAACCATAAGAGGTAATTTGTAATTGAAGTAAACTTCATTTACCCTTTTATTAACTAATGGACTATTTAGGCAGACTCAAGATTATGTGAATTAGTACATATTGTTATTGTGCAAATCTCACTTGGCCTTGACTATGTACACTATTGAAAGTTTTAGATATATCAATAATGGCATTGTTAAATCCTATGGAGTGAACCCAATTTTTAATTTTTCAATCAAAATAGTGTATGCATATAAAATAAATATATATATATATATATATATATATTTTTATTGTTTATTCTTTTCCTTGGATTTTGAGATGAAATATATTCCTTTTATAAAATTAAGGCCCAAACAAAACTAAAATAAGACAAGAAACAAAAAGAAGCTAGTAATCCGTACTATGAATAAAAAAGATTAGATTTCCATAACGTAGAGTTAATTGACTTTTCATGGATGGGGACTTTATGATTAGGTGATTTTCCATCTTGTGCATGTAAATGGTGGTCCATTTGTTGAGGCCATGGCTTAGAAAATTACTATTTATTTTTATTTTTATTTTTATTTTCATTTTCATTTTTGACTAATTTGATAGATTCGGAAATGTCAAATTTTATATACTATGCCCATCTTAAAAAAAACTTTCATACTCTATCCCCACCTTTTATGGCACTGTTTGTTACAACTTAAATGATTTTTTTAATTTAATTTTGGATTTATTCCCCAAAACATAGATTAGAGGAGGAATCTAACTCAAGACCTCCTTAGTGAGGTTCGTGGGCTCTAACCCCGGATAAAAATAATGTCAATAAAGTTTGAAAATTTGGTTAGGTTGAATATATATGAGTTCTAAATTTAAAATTGATTGTGTTGAATATATGAGTTCTAATTTTTTTACTCGAAAGATATAAGAATTACATAAGGAATAATGATTCATTTTCTTAATTTTGTTTCTTCAATTCCACCCCTAAATGATGTGAAATTAAGGAGGCTAAAAATGAGAGGGAGAGGAGTGTAGGACCGTTTCACATGAGAGTATATCACGTCATTAAAGATAGAATTAGAGGACAAAATTAGAGGGATATAGCACCACTCATTACATAAGCCTTGGTTGACCCAAACAAAGTGAATTAATATGATGGGTCTGGCCCAATGAAGCAACCCACCAAGAAACCTAGCTAGGATTTGCCAAACTTGGTGGGAAAGAGACCTATCATTATGAATAAAAGAAAAACCTCGAAGAAAAGGTATTTTGTCATTCTATATACAATCTCTATATGCAGTGTCGGCTTATATTTTTTAGATATTTCAGACTAAAAGTCAAAATAAGACGTTATCTAACTAAACTTTTGAAAAGTTAAAACTTTAAACAATTTTATTTTATTTTTTTTTAAATTTTCTTGTGAGCCGAGCCACCTCACATGTTTTCTTTTATATCAAGGGCTAGTTGCAAGAAAATAGTAGCGGAGCAAATACAAACTTTTCTAACATTAATAGGGCTTTTATTCTTTCATACAATTCCATCACATTGTGAGGGAAATATAAACCATCCCAAATCCCCAATTTTCACATAACAACAATACCCTATATTCTGATCATCAAAGACACCCTTTTCTAAAAGACATCTATGGAAGATCAGTACTTATTAGGCTTTCCTGGACCATGGGTTGCTAGTTTGTTAACAAGAGCCAGTGCATTACTAGTGATATAACTCATATTCAAAACCTTATTACACAATAACCTAACTTGTTTTTCCTTCTGGCCATTGAAGCCACCCAAACAAGTATCTTCATCAGTCATTGCAGCGCTCAACCACGTAGTAATATCATCCATTTGCGTGACAAATGCTTTGCTATTGAGTTTTCTAATCACGCCAAGTGACTTGTGAAGGCTGTCGAGGGTGTTCTGAAAGCAATCGATGCAATCTAAGAGAGCAACTCGGTTTCTTCCCCTCATAGAGCCGTATCTCTTCAACTTTATCAAGTATTGAACAACAATTTTTGCTTCACCTATACTCACCGAAATCCCAGCACGTGCCCATGTAGTAGGGTTTCGTTTGGCTGTCTGTGAAAATGGTGCGAGCGAGTGAATGCAGACATCAGGGTAACGGGTGACACTACAAGCATCTCGAACATAACTATTGCCATGCCCGGATGCAGATGTGCACAGAAGTGTCATCCATGCAGGGAGCAAGAGCATTAGAACACACTTACTAGCTCGTGCCATTTTCATGGATCAAAGAATAAAAAATAGTTTAAAATTTTGTATTCATTGACTCTTTTTATAAGTACTAGAACTAGAATATTAGGGGAGGAAAGGAAGAGAGTGAAGTCAGGTATTCAATACATGAAATGAAGAGCTTAACAGGGTGTGCTTTTAAAGGATGGGGTTTTAAATGAGTTGGCAAGGATTGAGAGCTTTATGTGTAGGAGTTTGTTAGAACGCAATAGGGTAGTGAATGCAATAAAAGAAAAGGAGATTGGTGAGCTCATGAATATAGGTTAGGACATTGATGAGATCATGTGAATGGGCAGGCGAGTTTCTCATGAGTACTTTAGGAGAAGAGATCTATTTGGGATTTTATTTTTCTTTCATATTGATGGAAACTTGGAATTAATACTTCGTGTATGCAGTCTCATGCACAGAAGCATATCAAATGGACAACAATCAAAACTATCTTGTTTTTAATTGCCTTGCAATGTTTTAAAAATCAGACCAGTGAGCAAATCGAAAAAGGGATCGGGTTGACGAGTCACCGGTTCAACTGTCGGATTAAACCGGAATCGAATTGTAACATAATAAATATATTAAAATTATATTTAAATAAAAATATAAGTAATAAAATTATAAATTTAAAAATATTAAATTATCTTAAATATTTCTCATAATATTTTTTTTACTAAAAAATATAATAATATATTTTAAAATATTATTAATTTTAATTTTGGAAGAGAAAATCAAATATTCAATATTCCTTCCATATGATTTTAATTCAAATAATTTGATTGAAAGAAGAGGAAAAATTTTAATTTTGGAGGGATACCAAAATTTTAATATTCCCTCCAATACATTTGATTGAATCCCACATAGATTTATTGAGTTTTTTTGAAAGAATATTTTTCTTATAAATAGGTAGAGACTTTCACAATAATTTCAAACTCTTAATGGGATTCCTCACAAGAGGAGACCCTTGAAAGAGAGTTTCTAATTAAAATTTTCTAATATTCTTATATATATATATGTATATGTATGTATATATATATATATAAAATAAGAAAGAAAGAAAGAATAAAAAAAATAGAAGAAATCAAAAAAAATAAAACAAAATTTTTAATTTCATCGACTCGGCGAACCGGCTCCGGGCCGACCGGTTGGTCGATTCAACCGTCGGTTTTCCCGATTCTCTCTAAATAGGCTAGTTTTTAGCTTCGAACGGTTTAGTGAGTATATTCAGACCGGAATCCTGACCGGTCAACGATTCAACCGGTCGAACCGACCAGTCCGATTTGATTTTCAAAACCATGTTGCCTTGTGTAAGGTTGAATGTTCTTGAGTAGAACACATAATTTGCTGATACTGACGTAATCTAGTTTTGTTCTTCTGTTTCATCACTCATGATCATGAGACAGAGCAATAGTCACATTTTTGGGAACCAAGAAATGGATCCCACTAGTAAAATTTTCCGCTATGTTATTGATTAAGAGCACCACATAGACAATTATATATGATATTCTAGGACTATTAGCCACTAATATAGAGCATTAGATCATTTTGGAGTTGTTTGAAATGTCCTAAATAAGTGCACTTTTTGTCTTTTTAGACTAAAAAGTTGAGGAAAAAAATATAGATGTTTGGATTAACTTTTTGACTTTTTACGAAAAAATATGTATTAAAAAATTGTATGAATAAGTGTATAGAGAGAAGTATTTTAGTTGAAGTAACAGTACGATCCGTACAGTCTGGGCAGAGTAGTGGGTTGAGTAGGAGATAGGAAATGGTTGCCTCTTTTTCGGGCTTGAATTGGACAGTGTTGTTCGGTCTGTGGGGCCCACCACGGGTCCCGTTTTGCTAATCGGAACCGTTCAATGTGTAAAACTCGTCGAATATTATATGATTGTAAAAAATCATATTAATCAGATATCAATAGCTATCTGATCGTATTAATTTTTTGTCAACCGTTAACTATAACGCCATCAATTTTTTATACAAAACTGATTTGATCATATAGTTAACGATATCCGATCAATGTGATTTTTCATAGGCATATAGTACTCAATGAGTTCTACACATTGAACGGTTCAAATTATCAAAATGAGACCCGTGATGGGCCTCCACAGGCCGAACAACACCGCATTGTTTGTGCACCCCGCCTATGCAATTTTTTCAAAAAAAGTCAGCAAAGTCTGTGGAGAGATAGGCACCAGTTGTAATAATTAAGTGTAAAATTAATTTTTTTTAAATATCTTTTTTGGTGAATAGTAATAATTTTTTAACTTTTTGAGTAATTTTTTGATTTTTTAACTTTTTTTATGTATCCCAAACCAAGCCAAAGTCTCATTTTCCCACTTAATTGGGACACAAGACTTTGTTTAGTTTAGATTTGTACACATTTCCCAAGATCTATTTAGATTTTTTTTCGAAATTAAATAAATTCATAACCCAATTAGGCAACTCCATCACCACTTGTTGCTTACCATATATTTTCTTCTTTACTATCTTTGCATTTTTTTGAGTTTTTTTCTTTCTTTCTTTCTTTCTTCTTCTTTTTTATTTTTTATGTTTTTTACTTGGGGGTGTAGAGAAACTTTCCTTTGATACAACCTATGATTCGCTTCAACTCCCTTTGGATGTTAAATTATGCATGGCATTAGCTTGCCATCATTTGTCCTAGTTGGGGTGTTGGAAATCTTGTACCTATTATGAATGTCACGAGCATACAGCACATGAAGCCCCTGCCACAACTAGATCAGTACTTTTAGGGTGCCTTTAATTGGGAAGATTAGGGAGATTATTTACTGTTTAAATTGTTTATTCGAAGGAGTGAGTAGTTTATCGTTTATTTTTTTTTAGTTCATCGGACATGGAGTCCGGCCGGACTCCTTATCTCCCATATGGGGGATTATACTATCCCCGGAGAAGGGGTGTGGGACAATTTTGGAGGAATTATTTACTGTTGGGAATATGTGATAAAATGACCATTTTGAATGCATTATATTTAGTAAAATTCAATAAAATTTAAATGTCTCAATTTAAAAATAAAGTAATTTTATTTAACTTTTTATTGATGTTTTATTTATTTAATTTTTTAAAATAATTTTTTATAGATATTTTATTTAAAATTTTATTTATATTTTATTTAATTTAATTATTTAAATTTTAATAGATGTTTTATTTAATTTCATTGTTTAATTATTATTATTCTTAAAAGCAAATTTATTTAAAATTTTAATTAAAAAAATAACATATATTTTTATTGATATTTTATTTATTTAATTTTTAAAAAATAAATTTATTTCATTGTGTAAAAAATAAAATAAAATAAATTTTTATTTAATATAGCTAAAAATAATTAAAATATTAAAGATATGTTTAATATTATTATTACTTAGTAAATAATTGAAAAATGGTAAAATAGTCTTTTGCTCATTTATCCTATCCAATCTGTCCAACCAAACATTGGATTTATTAAAAATAGTCTTTTTCAGACATCTAATCCCATGAGAAAATAAACACAAGATACATATCCAATCCAACCAAATAGTCCAGGGAATTCACAATCCCAGAATTCAAGTCCGATGAATTCACTTCTTCGACAGCCAATTCGGTGAAATAGATGGCATCAGAATAATGAGCTTCATGGGTCTCGAAAGGCCTTTCTGTAGCCTGAATCGTCACCGTCTTCTTTCCCCATTTAGCTTTAACACACTGATGATAACTCGATGGTACAGCCCCATATCTATGCATCCAGGTCCTTCCTAGAATGATGTGATAATTTGCCTCGGAGTCGATAATGTGGAACTTGGTAGCCGAGCGAATCTCTCCGACAGCTAGATCAACTGTTACACATCCTATAGTGACTCTCCTTTCTCCACCGAAGCCAGTGATGACTATTGGCTGTTTCATGATGCGCTCTTCAGGGATTCCGGCCTTTTCTAGAGTAGCGCGAGTCATAATGTTGATAGAGGCTCCGCTGTCCAGAAAGGCCCTTTTGAACTCAACCCCGTTAATAAAAGCAGTCACATAAAAGCGTGGTGTGAGAAAAGGGATACTTCCAATCAGTCTCGGAGAAAGTAATGGCACTAGATTGTTCTTTGCCTCCCTCGGAATAGATCCCTCGGCCGACATGCATTCCTCATAGTGTGCCTCAGCTATATTGATGATAGACTTGGTGATTTCTGTTCTTGCCTCCCTGGAAAGTCCAAGCTGGTCGAAGAATTGCTTGAACTTTACACAGTCTTGCAAGGTTTTGGCATAGTGATCCGAATCTTTTTCCACTCTTGGAGGCTCGTAGTTAACCATCTCCTCGGTTTCTTCAAAATAAGATGCTACATAAACATGGTGTCCTCCTCTTCCATAGTACGCTTCTCCTCCTTCTGGATCAAAGGGATCTTCGCCATGAGTCATAAACGTTCTGCCCTCTGGATCGAGAGCACTTCCATAGTAAACTTGCTCACCCTCTGGCTCGAGGATGTCGTCCAGATAATAATCATCGTCATCGAGATTGGCAATAGCCTCAATCATCGGGCCTTCATAAGCTATCATAGCAACAGTCTTGCCCTTGTCTCGGTGCTGAGGATACGGTTGTTCTCGGATGTCTTGAGTCCCTTGCTTTTTAAACCTCAATTCGTCTGCCTCGACTTTATCTCTGAAGATTTTCCTAAGAGTCCAACACTTCTCTGTCGGATGTTTCAATGTACGATGGTAGACACAAAATTCAGGGCTTTCACGGTCCTTTTTTTATGGCATTTCTTCAACATAAGGCAATTTTAGCTCTCCGTCGGCCACCCATTCCTTAACTAGAGCTTTTACTTCCTCGATTCCACATGGATAAGAGACATTTCCCTTTTCACCATTATACTGCTTTCTCTTTTGGCCTCTATAACCTCCTCCTTGTGACTTTCGGGTATCTGGGGCAGAGGCAGCAGCAACAATAGGTCCACGAGACGATTTGAAGCTAGTCTTGTAACTGGCTTTAAATCCGGACTCCTGAGCCTGAGGGATGCTAATGTTCCGAGCTGTTTCTATTAGTGCCGAGAATGTGGGTAGCTTGTGATTAACTAGGAATATTTTCTACCTGCTCAATGCCCATTCTAGACAGATTTGAACCAGATAACTCTCCTCCACTGCTTCATGGCAATCCACAGCCTTGTCCTGAAACCTTTTAACATAGTCAAGGATGTCTTCGCTTTCTTGCTGTTTTTCTTTACACAATATAAGTGTGGTCACCTTCTCCGCCACTTGAAAGAACTTAGAGTGGAATTTGTTGACCATTTCCTCCCAACTTCGGACAGAGTTTGGAGCCAAATTAACATACCAACTATATGCTTGGTCAGTGAGTGACTTAGAGAATTCTCTCAGCCGGAGGACGTGGTTTGGACCATGAATGCCCAGAGTCTCGACGAATCGCACAACATGTTCTCGAGCATTTCCTTGTTTGCCATCGAATTTAATGAACTTTGGCACTGTGTACCCCTCAGGGTATGGATAACTCAGCACCTCAATAAGGTAAGACGGCTTGACATCCGGATCAGGTAAAGAGGGTAAAGTCCTCTTGCCTCGTTCGAGATCGAACATGGCTTGCACATCGGCGAGAGTAAGAAACTGTTGAGGGAGAGAGTTGTGTGGATTCCAGATCTCGTTGAGACCATTAACCAATCCGCCTCCCCAGGGAGTCGCCAAATGTATGAAAGGGTTCAAGAAAGTAGGTAGAAAATTCGAAGATCCTTGAAGAATAACTTTGAATTCTCTAGAAGATGGTGAGAGGCTTAGATTCTTCAATAATCTCAACTTAGGAACACAAAAACAAAGGAGATGATGGAGATAAGAGATTGGGTGAAGAAGAAGGCAAAATGGCTAGAGAGAGAATAATGGCAAGGCTCTCCCATGAATCTCCCACTTTCACTCTCAAGGTTGATAATGGAGAGGGGAAATTAGTTCTTTCCCAAGAGTTGAAAAATCTCCAAAATCCATCCCCTGTAAAGCTAAGAGTGGGTGCTATTTATAGGCACCTCATGATGTAGGATGGAGCCCATGTGCAAGGCACATGGGGAATATTCTCTCTAACCACCTTGTCCGAGGAGGTGACCTCTCCGAGGAGGAGACCTCTCCGAGGATGAGGAAAACCCCGAAGAGGAGATCAATCCCTCGGCGAACCCTTCTTCTTAGCCACACCTAACCAATGATCCCCAATCATCCCAATGGGTCAGGGGTAGTCCCAGAGGACGTCCTGCCGCAAAATATTGCCGAGTCTCATGGACCCCCCGAGGTCGTGCCACCTCGACCCGGGTATAGGCTAGTTTAACCGAAGAGTGAATTTATCTCCACTCACCGTCCTCGGGATCGGGTCCTTTGTTCGAACTCCATTACGCCCATGGTTCTGATGCGTAGACCCCGGAAAGCTCCGAGCCCGCAAGTGTTCTGGGACTCATTAACGGAGCGGCTTCTAGATTGCGTTTGAATCCATTCGAAGCCAAGTGCTTCGGATCTCTAGGTTCGTGGATCCGAACCCTTTCGAGTCCGAGTGCCTCGGATCTCTAGGCTCGTTCAATACCCTTTCGAGTCCGGACCCGAGTAAATCTCTAAGTCTCTAAATTCGTGGATCCGAACCCCTTCGAGGCTTAGAGCGATTCAGCCCGTTTGATAGCGGTAAATCCGGGCCCACTAACCTTGGATTTGCGATAAATTCGGGCCCACCAATCTTGGACTATTGGGCCTAATTAATTTAATGGGCTCAAATTAGCTCCTCTTACATTTGCCCCTTGCGTGTGTGAGAAATTGTAAATTTCTCAGACATGCATACTGTCATTTCTTCGGCCCGGCTTCACATCACGTCCCAAAAAAAAATATGTTGTCACGATAGAGCCTATGGATAAAGTTGATGACGCACTTCAATTTACAGAAAAAATTGACAAGCAAAATTTTTTTTTGTTTGTACTTTTTTTTTTTTTTTAACCAAAGAATTATAAAGCATTTTTTATACAAGACTCACAGACGTTTTTCTTTGTTGTTTGGCAAACACGGCCTACACATATTTAGAATATTCTAACAGCATATTCAAGGATAATGCTCCCCTTTTTTTATTTAAAGAAAGGCTCAAAAACCCTATTCTGTACATCTTCTTTCTTTTTACGCAACCGCCACAGGCACAAACCCAACTCGTCTTCTTCAACAGGCACAGACCCAGCTCCTTTCTTCCTCTCCAAGAAGGCTTCATTCTGGACTGCTAGAGGCCACCGACGTGCTCGTCTTCTTCAACAAACTACACTGCTGCCATTCACACAGACCTCCATCGCAGCTTCCATCAACGCTGCCGAAGACCCAGCCACTGTCACGGCAGGCCAGCACCAGCACCAGCTTCCAGCAACGCCAAGAAGGCTTCATTCCAGCACAGACCCAGCTCCTTTCTTCCTCTCCAAGAAGGCTTCATCCTGGACTGCTAGAAGCCACCGACGTGCTTGTCTTCTTCAACAAAACCACACTGCTGCCATTTCATCGCCAGTCACGGCTGTCCAGCGTTCTTCCTCATCTCTGCTTTCAGTAGGCATTTCGAATATATATATAGCTTATGATGTATATATTATATATTTTATTTTATTATATATATATTTTTTTAGCTTTGAATCTGCTGGTGCTTGCTTTAGATTGAATCTGCTGGTGCTTCAGTTTTTTTTTTTTTTACTTTGCTGCTTGACAAACTTTGGGCAAGAATATATATATATATATATATTGATTATCATATATATTTTTGTTTAGAGCTCGGATTACCTACATTAGCCTTGGCTTGTGCACAATCACCGGTCTCAAAGATGAAATAGAATCAACAATCCAGCAGCACTGAATAACTACATAAAGTACACGGTAATCGCCACCTGTATCGCACTACCCTTGTAAGATTGTAGCTCAAAGCCCTATTTAATTGCTGAAGATGCAGAAGAAGTTGTGGGAGCCTCAGCTATTAAAGAGACTGGTTGGCAAGCCTCTTTGCCATCAGAATCATCTGGCTCAACTTTTCCAGAATTGACAGGAGGGGATTCTTCAATGGGCCTTGTGGCAGCCTCATACACAGGAGTAAGAGCATATGATCTGCAGACAGAATCCCAAAAATTATTATAGTTTCAGAAGTTCTGGCAATACTAAGCAAGTTCTGGCAATACTAATCAGAAGTTCTGTTCCAACTCCGATCACTGTTGACTTCAACGGTTCCAACGCACACCACACACGTTCGCCCTCTCAACGCAACGTGTGTGGTTGCTGACTCTTCTGTGGTACCAGCGTTGCTTCCGGCTTCAACTTGTCCGACGCCGACCACGCACGTTCGCCCACTCAACGCAACGTGTGTGGTCCTACCAAGCCTAGCCCAGTCTTGTTGATTACAGTCTGTAAAGCCTCTCTGATTTCAGCTTAAATTTCCAGTATCGGCTTCGGACTTCACCTCTCTAACTGCCCAAATTTGTAAGTATGAAATTCGGCCCCCTCTTCCGAATATAAATATATTTAAATATATATAAATATATTTTTGTGGCAATGTAGAGGGCTCAAGCAATCTGATAAAAATAATAATAATAAAAAAACTGAATCTGAATATGGACTCAATTTTTGTGGCAATCCCAATGACATTTTTTTTTTAGCTCAAACACTGTGATTTTGGCCATATGGATACATACATTAGCACTTGAAACCTTATTGAGGGGCTTGGCTTGAACATAATTTGTTGAACTTTATCACCGAGAAAAGGCTGAATATAACTTGTTGACTAGTATTTGAGCTCCATTTTTGACATGGAGAGAGAAAATCCCGGGCTTATGAATATGGACTTTAGAAAGGACATTCTTGTAATTTGCATAACGACCCATTGAATCTTGCTACGGATGAAAAATACAAAATGCTTCTGATCTTGGGCCTGAAATTTGCTATTGAACTTCTCTCTGTCCAAATTTTGAGCCCCGTACAAATTGGACCTTTAATATGGAACATAGTGACTTTGAGAAATTGACCCGGTTGAACTTTATCGCAAAACGACCTATGATATTGCACCTCTTATCGACGATAGAAACCGAAAATCTGTATGTTGTTGATACACATATTGGTACTGTAATTTGTTGAGCTTGAAAAACACCCGAGAGAATGAATTGTTGATATTGAAATTTCATTCGAACGTGTTGCTTTCATTCCAATATTCTGAATTTTAATACGGTCACCTCCTTGCAATTTATACCTGTTTTTTTTTTCAGTCACATGTCTTCTCGAAAGAAACCCGTTGTCCCGAGGTCATCAGAACCGGCTCTCATGAAAGAGAGGGATGTACCTCCGGCATCTGAGTGGAGGAAATCTCCTTACTTTGGTCGGAAGGACCCCTTCTGGCGGGCGGCTACCTCCACCACTTCTCTTCTGACTCCGAAGGGAGCTCCATTATGTCTCACCGAGGACACTGACTCCGGACATGAGGCCCCTATTTCTCCTTCCTCGGTGCTACGTTTCCGGATTGAGCGAGGGGACTTTCCATACTGTTATCCTCAGTTCAAGGCGTTCTCAAACCCTCCTTTGGTTGGCAGGAGTGGGTCGATGATGTCCTCTCGGACAAGAGCCTCTGTCAGCGGCTTCTTTAGGAGGCTCAGCTATTGATCCCGGTGAAAGTATCTCGCTCCCTATCCATCCGGCGTAACAATGCTAGCCTTGAGGCCATGGCTCTTCGGTGGAGCACCGAGACACACACCTTTATACTTGGCCAGCACGAGATAGGGCCCACCCTTGAGGATGTGTTTATGTTGATGCGTCTGGAAATGACCGGCCCTGATGCCTTCGATCCTGAGCAGACACCCCCCAAAGATGATTCTTTGATCCAATCTCTGAAGCTAAATCTTCAAGCTTGTGGCCGATGGAGTTCCGTTTTTGATGGTTCAGCGAGGAGGACTAGTCGAGTAAGGACGGACCGTGCCTCCTATGCTGCATGGATCCGCCACTTCTTCAAGGATCTTCAGCCCTTGGCCAGAGATGCTGACCCTGACTCTCGGGAGTATGAGGCCGGTCTGATGTATGGCTCCAGGCTCTATTTCTTGGGATTTCTGGCTTGCTTCCTTTCATTCTTCATTCTTTCGAGCACACCTCCGGATTCCCTCAATTCTTTCGTTTTCCCAGTGGCAGTCAGGCTCTTCAGAGGAGATCGGATCCCTTTGGCTCCACTATTTCTTGGGAATCTCTACTATCGGCTGGATCTATTACATCGAGATATGGTTCGCTCTGTGGGTCGATATGAGCCAGTCTCCTTCATTCACAGCCAGTTCCTGCTTTGTTTCTCTTCGAGAGGTTTCCAAAATTTGCCCCTCTCCAACTGTATTCGAGGCAGAGGTTCTTCGGGAGATAGTGGATAAGGATGGCACCCCCGTGCTCGATACTGATGGGTCTCGACATTTGAGAAAGCGAAGTCTTGCCAGCCGTTGATTACACGTTGGTCACGTACCATTTCTACCTCATCCTTGAATACTCTGGTAGATGATCCCCGGCGCTTTGTGGCACAGCCGTATGTATGCCCAGGGGGTGTGGCCACACATCTATTATGGTTCCTCCCGCTCAGTGTCCTTTCCTTTGCCGAAGAACATTCCTGCACCTTTTGTTGATATGCTGATCATGATCCGTCCGAGTTCATTACCGGTATGGCATGAGGAAGGCGTTGATAGTGCCATTTATAGACCTGACCGTGTAGCATGTCAGTTTGGGTTTGACCAATGTGCCCCGGGGCCAGCACCTCCTTCATTATCTTTCTCGGAGAGTTACGGGCACTTTACCCGCAGACTCGTACATACCGTGCTTCCTATATCTGGGTCTTTGACGATGCTAGGCTTGAGCCGAGTAGGGGGCTTCACCCCCTATTTCAGGCGATATTGGCGGAAGAATATCGATGCGTTTATTGCATTTGTCCAGAGCAGACCGACCCTATGTTTGCCTCCGCCAATCTATAAGAAGGACTCTTCTCTTCGGCTGCCTGAGAGCCAGAAATCTGACCACATGTACGAGAGTTTCTTCACCTTATCTGCTCCAACTGACCCTCCGGCTCGGGCGTCTGCTTCTAGTTTGGCAATTGCTTCTCCAGAGCCAGTCCCTTTGAATAAGACCTCTGGTCCTCGGACGACCCGCCTTAAGAGGGTGGCTCACAAGAGGGCTTCTGATGCCAGTCCTTCCGCTCCTCGCCTTTCCAAAAGGCTCCATGAGGTATCCGAAAATTTTTGATTTGAATTTACTTTCTTTCTTGCGACTATACCTTCTTAAATGAACACTTTTATTTGCCCATGTTGTGTAGGACCTTGTGGTTGTTGACGTTCTCAGTACCGTAGCTCCTGGCCATGTTGCCTCCCCCAGGCCGGACTCAGACTTGGACGACACCCTACCTTTGTCTACAAGACTTGTGAAGATGCGCACCCCTGGTATAGCAGTTATAGATGACGATGATGATGACAATGATGATGAGGCTGAGTCCTCCGATCATTTTTGTGACCTTATTCCATGCATGCGTCGTCACCGCCCTACCGTAGCTGAGGAGGAGCGCTATCTTGGTGACGAGGTTATTGGGGCTCACCGTTCTGATGTTGAGATTACTGGAGGGACTGATGCCACAGAAATTGATGCCGCAGGCCATGCTAGAAGCAATGTAGAGATGAGGTGCCTTGGGAATGGTGCGGAGGTGGATGTGCTAGAAATCTCTGAGACTCGCTCTGGCACTTATGGTGATTCTCATCCTCCGGCCCTCCTTTCTTCTTCAGGGATGACTGCTACTGTTCAGGCTTCATCAGACATTGAGATCGATCAGGTGCTCCCTAATGGCCCAGTGACTTTGTTTGATGCTAGGAGTCCTTCAGTTGCTCCGGCTTTGCATATTGATTCTCCCTCTGGTAATCTTTTTTCTGAAGTTTGTCATTTACTTCTACCTGTGAGAAATCTTTACTCAAATGGCTTTACTGTTCCCTACCCCTAATAAGACTTCCTTATCTTTTCTTCAGTGTTAGCTGCTACCGGGGTCCTGCCTTCACCTGCCTCAGATTCTGCTCCAGTGTTGGCTGCTACCGGGGTCCTCTTCACCTGCCTCGGACTCTACTCCGACTCTCTTTGTGACTCCTCGTGGTTCTCCTTCTCAAGGGGGGACACCTGCCTTTGAGACGACTGCCAGAGGTTCTTCCTCGCCAGTGCTTTCGAATGTTTTGGACTTGAATCTCAGTGATTTCCACTTTGATAGTGATGCTTTTGGTCTTTCCCCTTATCGCTCCGCATTCTCAGGCTCGGGGCCTCTGCCGGGAGTTACCCCTCCGGGTGGTTCATCTAACCCGATAGACATTGGGGAGATTCCTGAGACTAGCAGCTTTCCGGCCCCAACTCCTCCTTCGGCTTCTGGCAAAGTATCATTTCTCCATTATTGGGTAGCTCCTGAGTTTGCTTCAGTTCTACAGCTTGTGCATTCGAGTTACCCGGAGACCTTTGCTTCATTTGCTTGCCAGTGTCCACTCATTCAGACTGCTCTTCTCGAGTCTTTTGCCACTATCTTATATAGCTTGGACAGGCAACAGTTATGTGACCTTAATGGGAAAGTAGTCGAGACGGCGTATCAGGGGATCTCTGACATGGAGCGTCACCAAGTGGACTTATCGTGGCTTCGGAAGCGCCTGGATATGGCTTCGAACGCCAGTCATCGGGTGGAACTTATGTCTGTGCTTGCCTCTTATCAGACCTCTATAGATGAGACAAAGGCAACTCTTCGTGAACTTGAGTCGGGTTATGCTCGGGCCTTGGAGACTTTAGAGGCACACTCTGCTGTTTGTCCTTCGGATATAGATGTGACGGGCAGCTTCTTCGAGGGTGTTTGGAGACTTTAGAGGCACACTCTGCTGTTTGTCCTTCGGATGTAGATGTGACGGGTAGCTTCTTCGAAGGTGTCTTTAGGAGAGATTGAGTTTTTTTTTTTATTGGAAAAAAAAAAACAATCATACGCACATGTTTATAAAAGCTGAAATATTCTCATTAATTCTTCAACTTTCTTGACAAAAGTATAATAGATTCACTGCAAGCGATGGGATTGAACATACACCATAGAGAAAACGAGCTTCTTCATAACGTAGGGAAATACAACTTTTAGACAGAAGTAAAGAAAATGAAAATGAATTTCAACATAGATGAGTCTAATTATGGGTAGTAATGCTTGATAAACTTTGCATTGAGCGGGCCAGTTCGGAAGCCATCTTCAACCCTTACAAGCTTGTAGTACCCGCTTGAGTTCGCCTGAACCACCCTGTAGGGCCCTTCCCATTTTGGAGAAAACTTGGGCAAAGGTTGTCCTCGCATGATTGGGTCTACAATCTTCCATACTAGATCACCTTCTTCAAATTTTCTTGGTACCACAGTCTGGTGTAGGCTCGGGCAATAGACGCATGATATCTTTCCATGACTTTTGCAGCTCTGTCATGCTTTTCCTCTAATGCTTCCAATCTGGTGGTTCGAGGCTCCAATACCATCCCCGAGGCGAGAGCCATTCGAGCAGATGGTGTTTCCAACTCTATAGGTAACACTGCCTCGGACCCATACACAAGGGAGTAAGGAGTTGCTTGAGTGGCTTTCTCTTTGAAGTGCGATATGCCCATAAGGCTACTATCAATTGTTCGGACCAAGTCTCCCCAAATTCATCCATCATCTTGCTCAGAATCCTTATCAGTGTCTTGTTTGTGGCCTCCGCTTGCCCGTTCCCTTTTGGATAGTAGGGTGTGGATTTGTGATACTTCACTTGGTAAGTCTCTAGGAGGCTCTTCACATATTTGTTTATGAAAGGAGTGCCGTTATCGAGAGGATTGGTGTTTGGTACTCCAACCGGCAGATGATATTCTCCTTGATGAAATCCGCGACTGTAGGCCCCGTAGCGTTCTTCAGAGGAATTGCTTCGACCCACTTTGTGCTCAATTCTGTGGCTGCGAGAATCCACTTGTACCCCTTAGACGGTGTGGAGATGGGTCCTATCAGATCAAAAGCCCAGGTATGGAACGGCCATGGCGTTCGGATGCTATGTAGGTCTACGGCTGGAGCATGGATCAAATTTCCGTGTTTCTGACAAGTCTGGCACCTCTTCACGTGATGGGATGCATCTAACTCCATAGTCGGCCAATAATACCCAAGTTGTGTATAAGTTGTTCGAACAGCCGAGCCCCTCCTTGATGCTCAATTTCGTGGGCTCTTCCGAGGACTAGATCTGATTCTTCCTGGAGAGACACCTCAGGGGAGTGCCCTCAATGCTTCTTCTGTAAAGCTTGTTTGATCAAGGAAGTACCCCTCGCTCTCCTCTTGAGGTGTGCAATGTCCCTCGGGCTCTCAGGTTAGTGTCCCCTCTTTGAGATAGTCAATGTAGACTTGTCTCCAATCAGGGGTATCAATTTCAAAGCAACTCTCATCCTCCCGGATGTATGACTGACACTTGGGGCATTCTTTCTGTAGTTGATTCGAGGCCTTCTCCATCTCGGGCCAATAATAGCCTTGTCTTTGGATCCTTCGTACAGACTGATATCCCATCTCCGCAGGATTTTTCATGAATCTGTTGTAGTCGGAAGCTTGCTTCTTGTTGGCCAACACACCGGGCTAGGAATCCGGTACTTCCTCGGAAGTAGAGTTCACCTTGAATAATTATGAATTGGGCAAGCTTGGCCATAGTCAGTTTTCCAACTTTACTTCTGAGTTATTCAAGGACTTCTGCTCTCCAGTCCTCCGGAAGGTCTTCGTCTTCGGATATTATTGAAGGCTCTGTTCTCTTCTTGATAACAATTGTCGCCTCCTCCTCTGGAATGTCAACTCTTGCCCCTAATGTTACGAGGGCATCTGAAAACTTGTTGTCAGAGCGAGGCACATGCTCTATTTCAACCTTCTGAAATTTGTCAAGAAGCCTTTGGACTGTTGTTCGATATGTTGCGAAGGTAGGCTCCTTCAAGACGAACTGTCCTGAAACTTGCTTCACTATCAGCTTTGAGTCCCCCGAATCCGAATCTTCTTGATATGTGCTTCTCAGCTGCTATCAAGCCTAAAATAAGAGCCTCATACTCAGGCTTCATTATTTGAGCAATGGAAATCCAGTTTATAAGACAAATATAACTTTTCCCCACTTTTGCTTGTTAAGGACTATCCCGTCCTCCTTTCCCTCCGGCTGCTGCTCCGTCAAAGCTAATGGTCCAGAAGCTTTCCTCGAAGCCATAGCTGCATGCACTTCTCCTCTTAATTCTTCATTCACTGGTTCATAGTCACCACTTGGAAATTGAGCAAGGAGATCAGCTAAGGCTTGGCTTTTGAGTGCCTTGGGAGCTACACATGTGATCTCGATTCACCGAGTGCAACAACCATCTTGCCACCTTCCCGGTTAGGCAGGCTTGCTGAGGAGGTATCGGATTGGATCACTTCTAGTAACAATCTGAATCTGATGTGCTAAGAAGTAATGTCTGAGTTTTTGGGCGGTGAATACCAAAGCTAAACAATGTCTCTCTACCGGAGTATATCGGACTTCTGCTCCTCGAATCTTCCGGCTGATGTAATACACTGGGCGTTCTGCTCCGTCTACATCTTGGACCAGTAATGCCCCTATGGACTTGGGGGTTGAAGTTAGGTACAACATTAGAGGCACCCCGGGCTGCAGGGCTATCATAGTTTGAGGCGAGGTCAGGGCCGCCTTGATTCTCTTGAAGGCCTTTTGGTGCTCTTGGTTCCACTCGAACTTGGAATCTCCTTTTAATAAAGAGCCGAAAGGCGCAGAGATCTCTGCCAGTGCTGGGATAAATCTCCGAATATAAGACACCTTCCCGAGGAACTTTTTTAACTCCTTCTGAGAATGTGGGGGAGGCATTGCTTTGATAGACTTGACCTTGTCTTCATCTGCCTCGATACCATGCCTATGTACAAGAAACCCGAGGAACTTCCCGGCCGTCACCCCGAAAGCACATTTGAGAGGATTCATTCTCATTTTGAATTTCTGGCACCTCTTGAATACCTTCTCAAGGTCTCGGAGATGGTCTTCTTCTTTCTTGGATTTCACCACTAGATCGTCAACATAATCTTCCACCTCATGATGGATCATGTCATGAAAGATTGCAGTCATAGCCCTTTGGTAAGTTGCACCGGCATTCTTGAGTCCGAAAGGCATGACTGTATAGAAGAAGTTTCCGAGAGGTGTTCTAAAAGCAGTCTTTTCTGCGTCCTCTTCAGCCATCTTAATCTGATTGTATCCACTGAATCCATCCATGAATGAGAACATCTGGTGTCCCGAGGTGGCATCCACGAGGGTGTCGATGTGAGGAAGAGGGAATTCATCCTTCGGGCAAGATTTGTTCAAATCTCGAAAGTCTACACATACTCTGATTTGGCCATTCTTCTTCTTTACTGGCACGATATTTGCTAACCACGTGGGGTACTGTATTGGCCGGATGAAACCAGCCTGTTGAAGTTTTTCAATCTCCTCCTTAATCTTCTCTTCGAGATCTGGATGATATTTTCGAGGAGTTTGCTTAATTGGCTTGGAGTTTGGGAACACATCAAGATAATGGGAGACTAGGTCAGGATCTAGTCCAGGCATTTCCTTATATGACCAAGCAAACACATCTGAGTACCAGCTTATCAACTTTAACAACTGTTCCCGCTTCTCTGGGTTAAGGCTCGAACTTACGAATATTGGCCTCGGTGCATCTTGTCCATCACTCAGATCTATTTCAATAAGTTGTTCGGGCTGAGGCTTCGGCCCATCTTGCATGCATTCTGGAGCCACTTCAGGCTTTATCAATATGTCATTGTCAGGAGGCTCTTCTTTTGACTCGGAGTCGGTGACTGAAGAAACCGACTCCCCGCACCTTCATAAATAGTACACCATCTTCCCCCTTCTCGGACTTTCATCACCTTCCGAGGAATAGGCGGACTTTCTGGTCTAGACACACCCGTTTACTTGATTCTGCCCTGGCTCCTTGTCATCTTTGATATCCTCCCAACGAGGAATTTTGACCCCCGAGGCTTAGAGGTGGTGGGAATTCTTCGACAGCCAATTCGGTGAAAAGATGGCATCAGAATAATGAGCTTCATGGGTCTCGAAAGGCCTTTCTGTAGCTGAATTGTCACCGTCTTCTTTCCCCATTTAGCCTTAACACACTGATGATAACTCGATGGTACAGCCCCATATCTATGCATCCAGGTCCTCCCTAGAATGATGTGATAATTTGCCTCGGAATCGATAATATGAATTTGGTGGCCGAGCGAATCTCTCCGACGGCTAAATCAACTGTTACGCATCCGATAGTAACTCTCCTTTCTCCACCGAAGCCAGTGATGACTATCGGCTGCTTCACAATGCGCTCTTCAGGATTCCGGCCTTTTCTAGAGTAGCGAGTCATAATGTTGATAGAGGCTCCGCTGTCCAGAAAGGCCCTTTTGAACTCAACCCCGTTAATAAAGCAGTCACATAAAGTGGGCGGTTGTGAGAAAAAGGATACTTCCGATCAGTCTCGGAGAAAGTAATGGCACTAGATTGTTCTTTTGCCTTCCTGGAATAGATCCCTCGGTCGACATGCATTCCTCATGGTGTGCCTCAGCTATATTGATGATAGACTTGGTGATTTCCGTTCTTGCCTCCCTGGAAAGTCCAAGCTGGTCGAAGAATTGCTTGAACTTTACACAATCTTGCAGGGTTTTGGCATAGTGATCCGGATCTTTTTCCACTCTTGGAGGCTCGTAGTTAACCATCTCCTCGGTCTCTTCAAAATAAGGGGATGGCCACATTAAACATGGTGTCCTCCTCTTCCATAGTACGCTTCTCCTCCTTCTGGATCAAAGGGATCTTCGCCATAGTCATAAACGTTCTGCCCTCTGGATCGAGAGCACTTCCATAGTAAACTTGCTCACCCTCTGGCTCGAGGATGTCGTCCAGATAATAATCATCGTCATCGAGATTGGCAATAGCCTCAATCATCGGGCCTTCATAAGCTATCATAGCAACAGCCTTGCCCTTGTCTCGGTGCTGAGGATACGGTTGTTCTCGGATGTCTTGAGTCCCTTGCTTTTTAAACCTCAATTCGTCTGCCTCGACTTTATCTCTGAAGATTTTCCTAAGAGTCCAACACTTCTCTGTCGGATGTTTCAATGTACGATGGTAGACACAAAATTCAGGGCTTTCACGGTCCTTTTTTGATGGCATTTCTTCAACATAAGGCAATTTTAGCTCTCCGTCGGCCACCCATTCCTTAACTAGAGCTTTTACTTCCTCGATTCCACATGGATAAGAGACATTTCCCTTTTCACCATTATACTGCTTTCTCTTTTGGCCTCTATGACCTCCTCCTTGTGACTTTCGGGTATCTGGGGCAGAGGCAGCAGCAACAATAGGTCCACGAGACGATTTGAAGCTAGTCTTGTAACTGGCTTTAAATCCGGACTCCTGAGCCTGAGGATGCTAATGTTCCGAGCTGCTTCTATTAGTGCCGAGAATGTGGGTAGCTTGTGATTAACTAGAATTTGTACTGCTCAATGCCCTTCTAGACAGATTTGAACCAGATAACTCTCCTCCACTGCTTCATGGCAATCCACAGCCTTGTCCTGAAACCTTTTAACATAGTCAAGGATGTCTTCGCTTTCTTGCTGTTTTCTTTACACAATGTAAGTGTGGTCACCTTCTCCGCCACTTGAAAGAACTTAGAGTGGAATTTGTTGACCATTTCCTCCCAACTTCGGACAGAGTTTGGAGCCAAATTAACATACCAACTATATGCTTGGTCAGTGAGTGACTTAGAGAATTCTCTCAGCCGGAGGATGTGGTTTGGACCATGAATGCCCAGAGTCTTGACGAATCGCACAATATGTTCTCGAGCATTTCCTTGTTTGCCATCGAATTTAATGAACTTCGGTACTGTGTACCCCTCAGGGTATGGATAACTCAGCACCTCAATAGGGTAAGGCGGCTTGACATCGGATCAGGTAAAGAGGGTAAAGTTCTCTTGCCTCGTTGAGATCGAACATGGCTTGCACATCGAGAGAGTGAAAAACTGTTGAGGGAGAGAGTTTGATGGTGGTATTCCCGGAACTTGGCTTATGGACCCGAAAGACTGAGCTAGGGGCGACTTGGCCATTTTGGTGCTGCGAATTCATCATTGGTGAGGACATTTGACGATACTGGCCATCAGCGCCTGTAGACAAGCCAGTTGGTGATGGGACATTAGATTGAGGCCCGTAAAGTCCACCGCACGGCGCCGCTTAACCAGGTTTGTGCTTGCAAATTTGTTGTTGGTACCAAAGGAGGCCCGCTTGGTGCTTGAGTAACATTTACTGGTGGCGTAACAAGATTAGGTACGGGCAGAGCTCCCTTTTGTGCCATCATGCCCGTGTATTCCTGGACGCCAACAATCGCCGGAGCCCCATTCATTACACCAGAACCTCCTCTAGTCACCATTGGATCTTGGCTTGGCACGCCATGGAGCCCGGGCGTAGGCAAACTGCTGCCGCCTACTGCGGTTTGAGCATGTGTTACTGTGGCCGTGTTGCCATGAGCCATGGGCTGACTGGTGCCTATTTCTCCTTGAATATGATTTTGTGCTCCGACGGGAATGACTCCACCACCAGCTTGATTTCCGTTTGGTGCCGGTGCAAAATTAGAACTCATCACCAACATGGTGTGAGTGAGATTCTGAAGAGTGGTGAGAATCTCTTGCTGAGTATTTTGAAGTCCTTGAATGGCTTCAAGCAAAAGTGGTTGATCTGGAGCCATGGTCCTGTCATCACCACCATTAGAGGATCCTTCTTGGTGAACTTCATCTTCTCCCGCCATCCTTGTTGGAGTTGTGTGGATTCCAGATCTCGTTGAGACCATTAACCAATCCGCCTCCCCAATGGAGTCGCCAAATGTATGAAAGGGTTCAAGAAAGTAGTTAGAAAATTCAAAGATCCTTGAAGAATAACTTCGAATCTCTTAGAAGATGGTGAAAGGCTTAGATTCTTCAATAATCTCAACTTAGGAACACAAAAACAAAGGAGATGATGGAGATAAGAGATTGGGTGAAGAAGAAGGCAAAATGGCTAGAGAGAGAATAATGACAAGGTCTCCATGGATCTCCACTTTCACTCTCAAGGTTGACAATGGAGAGGGGAAATTAGTTCTTTCCCAAGAGTTGAAAAATCTCCAAAATCCATCCCCTGTAAAGCTATGGGTGGGTGCTATTTATAGGCACCTCATGATGTAGGATAGAGCCCATGTGCAAGGCACATAGGGAATATTCTCTCTAACCACTTGTCCGAGGAGGTGACCTCTCCGAGGATGTGGACCTCTCCAAGGATGAGGAAAACCCCGAAGAGGAGATCAATCCTCGGCGGACCCTTCTTCTTAGCCACACCTAACCAATGATCCCAATCATCCCAATGGGTCAGGGGTAGTCCATAGAGGACGTCCTGCCGCAAAATATTGCCGAGTCTCATGGACCCCCGAGGTCGTGCCACCTCGACCCGGGTATAGGCTAGTTTAACCGAAGAGTGAATTTATCTCCACTCACCGTCCTCGGGATCGGGTCCTTTGTTCGAACTCCATTAAGCCCATGGTTCTAATGCGTAGACCCGGAAAGCTCCGAGCCCGCAAGTGTTCTGGGACTCATTAACGGAGCGGCTTCTAGATTGCGTTTGAATCCATTCGAAGCCAAGTGCTTCGGATCTCTAGGTTCGTGGATCCGAACCCTTTCGAGTCCGAGTGCCTCGGATCTCTAGGCTCGTTCAATACCCTTTCAAGTCCGGACCCGAGTAAATCTCTAAGTCTCTAAATTCGTGGATCCGAACCCCTTCGAGGCTTAGAGCGATTCAGCCTGTTTGATAGCGGTAAATCCGGGCCCTAACCTTGGATTTGCGAAATTCGGGCCCGCCAATCTTGGACTATTGGGCCTAATTAATTTAATGGGCTCAAATTTGCTCCTCTTACACATATCAAATGGACAACAATCAAAACTATCTTGGTTTTTAATTGCCTTGCAATGTTTTAAAAATCGGACCAGGGAGCAAATCGAAAAAGGGTTCGGGTTGACAGGTCACCGGTTCAACTGTCGGATTAAACGGAATCGAATGTAACATAATAAATATATTAAAATTATATTTAAATAAAAATATAAGTAATAAAATTATAAATTAAAATATTAAATTATCTTAAATATTTCTCATAATATTTTTTTACTAAAAAATATAATATATTTTAAAATATTATTAATTTAATTTTGGAAGAGAAATCAAATATTCAATATTCCTTCCATATGATTTTAATTCAAATAATTCGATTGAAAGAAGAGGAAAAATTTTAATTTTGGAGGGATATCAAAATTTTAATATTCCCTCCAATACATTTGATTGATCCCACATAGATTTATTGAGTTTTTTTGAAGAATATTTTTCTTATAAATAGGTAGAGACTTTCACAATAATTTCAAACTCTTAATGGGATTCCTCACAAGAGGAGACCCTTGAAAGAGAGTTTCTAATTAAATTTTCTATCTTCTATATATAATATGTATGTGTATATATATATATATATATAAAATAAGAAAGAAAGAATAAAAAAATAGAAGAAATAAAAAAAAAATAAAACAAAATTTTAATTTCATCGACTCGGCGAACCGGCTCCGGGCCGACGGTTGGTCGATTCAACCGTCGGTTTTTCCCGATTCTCTAAATAGGCTAGTTTTTAACTTCGAACGTTTAGTGGGTATATCAGACCGAAATCCTGACCGGTCAACGATTCAACCGGTCGATACCGACCAGTCCGATTGATTTTCAAAACCATGTTGCCTTGTGTGTAAGGTTGAATGTTCTTGAGTAGAACATAATTTGCTGATACTGACGTAATCTAGTTTTGTTTTCTGTTTCATCACTCATGATCATGAGACAGAGCAATAGTCACATTTTTGGGAACAAGAAATGGATCCACTAGTAAAATTTTCCGCTATGTTATTGATTAAAAGCACCACATAGACAATTATATATGATATCTAGGACTATTAGCCATAATATAGAGCATTAGATCATTTTGGAGTTGTTTGGAATGTCCTAAATAAGTGCACTTTTTGTCTTTTTAGACTAAAAAGTTGAGGAAAAAAAGATAGATGTTTGGATTAACTTTTTGACATTTTACGAAAAAATATGTATTAAAAAATTGTATGAATAAGTGTATAGAAGAAGTTTTAGTGAAGTAGACAGTACGATCCGTACAGTCTGGGCAGAGTAGTGGGTTAAGTAGGAGATAGGAAATGGTTGCCTCCTTTTCGGGCTTGAATTGGACAGTGTTGTTCGGTCTGTGGGGGCCCACCACGGGTCCCGTTTTGCTAATCGGAACCGTTCAATGTGTAAAACTCGTCGAATATTATATGATTGCAAAAAATCATATTAATCAGATATCAATAGCTATCTGATCGTATTAGTTTTTTGTCAACCGTTAACTTTAACACCATCAATTTTTTATACAAAACTGATTTGATCATATAGTTAGCGATATCCGATCAATGTGATTTTTCATAGGCATATAGTACTCAATGAGTTCTACACATTGACGGTTCAAATTATCAAAATGAGACCTGTGATGGGCCTCCACGGGCCGAACACACCGCATTGTTTGGCACCCGCCTATGCATTTTTTTTCAAAAAAGTCAGCAAAGTCTGTGGAGAGATAGGCACCAGTTGTAATAATTAAGTGTAAAATTAATTTTTTATAATATTTTTTGGTGAATAGTAATAACTTTTTAATTTTTTGAGTATTTTTAATTTTTAACTTTTTTATGTATCCCAAACCAAGCCAAAGTCTCATTTTCCCACTTAATTGGGACACAAGACTTTGTTAGTTAGATTTGTACACATTTCCCAAGATCTATTTAATTTTTTTTCGAAATTAAATAAATTCATAACCAATTAGGCAACTCCATCACCACTTGTTGCTTACCATAATATTTTCTTCTTTACTATTGCATTTTTTTGAGTTTTTCTTTCTTTCTTCTTCTTTTTCTTTTTAATTTTTTTTTATGTTTTTTACTTGGGGGTGTAGAGAAACTTTCCTTTGATACAACCTATGATTCGCTTCAACTCCCTTTGGATGTTAAATTATGCATGGCATTAGCTTGCCATCATTTGTCCTAGTTGGGGTGTTGGAAATCTTGTACCTATTATGAATGTCACGAGCATACAGCACATGAAGCCCCTGCCACAACTAGATCAGTATTTTTAGGGTGCCTTTAATTGGGAGGATTAGGGAGATTATTTACTGTTTAGATTGTTATTCGAAGGAGTGAGTAGTTCATCGTTTGTTTTTTTTTAGTTCATCGGATATGGAGTCCGGCCGGACTCCTCCCATATGGGGGATTATACTATCTCCGAAGAAGGGGTGTGGGACAATTTTGGAAGAATTATTTACTGTTGGGAATATGTGATAAAATGACCATTTTGAATGCATTATATTTAGTAAAATTCAATAAAATTTAAATGTCTCAATTTAAAAATAAAATAATTTTATTTAACTTTTTATTGATATTTTATTTATTTAATTTTTTAAAATAATTTTTATAGATCTTTTATTTTAAAATTTTATTTATATTTTATTTAATTATTTAAATTTTAATAGATTTTATTTAATTTCATTGTTTAATTATTATTATTCTTAAAAGCAAATTATTTAAAATTTTAATTAAAAAAATAACATATATTTTTATTGATATTTTATTTATTTAATTTTTAAAAAATAAATTTATTTCATTGTGTAAAAAATAAAATAAAATAAATTTTATTTAATATAGCTAAAAATAATTAAAATATTAAAGATATGTTTAATATTATTATTACTTAGTAAACAATTGAAAAAGGGTAAAATAGTTTTTTGCTTATTTATCCTATCTAGTCCGTCCAACCAAACATTGGATTCATTAAAAATAGTCTTTTTTAGACATCTAATCCCATGAGAAAATAAACACAAGATACATATCCAATCCAACCAAATAGTCCGGGGAATTCACAATCCCAGAATTCAAGTCCGATGGATTCTAATTTCGTTTTTTTTTTTAGTCCATTAGACATAGAGTCCGGCCGAAGTCCTTATCCCCCCTATGGGGATTATACTATCTTTTGTGGGGAGGGGGGGGAACGATTTTGGAGGGACTATTTACTGTTGGGATTAGGTGATGAAATAATCATTTTGACTTTCTACTATTTAATTATGTATTATAGTTAGTAAAATTCAATAAAATTTAAATGTCTCGATTTAAAAATAAAATAATTTTATTTAACTTTTTATTGATGTTTTATTTATTTATTTTTAAATAATTTTTTATAGATATTTTATTGATGTTTTATTTTAAAATTTTGTTTATATTTTATTTAATTTCATTATTTAAATTTTAATAGATGTTTTATTTAATTTTATTATTTAATTATTATTATTTTTAAAAACAAATTTATTTAAAATTTTAATTAATATTTTATTTATTTAATTTAAAAAAAAATTATTTAATTGTGTAAAAAATAAAACAAAATAAATTTTTATTTAATCTAGCTGAAAGTAATTAAAATATGGAAAAAGCTTCATAGCTTGAATCCCTTGAGCTCGACTGGCCCGAAATTTTGAAATCCAAATTTTCAGATTTTCTCTCCTCATAATGAGTCAAAAATAATATAATATATCAATATTTTTTCTCTCCTCATACCCTGTTTTCTATCTCCCTCTATTCGAAATCAAAAACCATTGAAACAAAAGCTCTTCTCAACGCCATAAGAGGCCAAGCGAGGGTCCACAATTTGCAATTACTCAACTAAACATAATCAACTATTAACCCCATCAATTAAGATGCTAACATTGTCCTTGGTGATGGCGGATTGGTTGGGAATGGGAATGGCCCCTTCCTTAAGGGAATGGACGTAAGCGATCCGTTCAACAAAAGGAATGAGCAAGTGAATTCCAGGAGTGAGAGTCTTCACGTATTTGCCGAATCGTTCGACCACATAGGCCTTCTTCTCAGGGACTATTCGGATGCCCCAATTTACGGGAGGTGGAATTTCATAACTTTTTTAACTCATAACCACCAATATCACAAACCAAACCATTAGACATTATTATTGAACAACTCGGTGTGTGTGTGTGTGTGTGTGTGTGAGTATTATTAGGGTTTAGGGCTTTTTTTATAATTTTATTTAGACCTACCTCATACTGGGATCGCGAGAGGTGCGGAAATGGTGGAAGGAGGAGGGGAGGGATTGAGGAGGAAGTGGACAGAGATGGTTGAATGAAGATGAAATGAAGAGGTCTCTTTCAACTGTGTTTATGTGTGTTTGGGGGAGAGAGAGAGAGAAAGGGAAAGTGGTGAAAAAAGAGAAGGAGGGCCTGGGTGTCTTCATTCTGTTCTGTTCTTTTCTTGTCTTTTTTTTTTTTTTAATTGAAATGAGAGTTGAGTGGAGCACACGCACATACCAGATAGAAACTTAAAATCGGGCCACTTGAGCCACAATCTATTCGAGCTACGTATCAGAGCTATTAAAATATTAAAGATATGTTTAATATTACTATTACTTAGTAAACAATTGAAAAATGATAAAATAGTATTTTGCTCATTTATCATATCCAGTCCGTCCAACCAAACATTGGATTCACTAAAAATAATCTTTTCCAGACATCTAATCCCATGAGAAAACAAACCCAGAATACATATCCAATCCAACCAAATAGTCCGGGGAATTCACAGTCTCAAGATTTAAGTCCAATAAATTCTAATCTCCCTTTATCCAGTCCATCTGATCAAACACACCCTTAAGGTTATCTTCTTTAAGCTTCCACTTTTTGGCCTTTACAACCCCCTATTCATATATTTCTGTGTCTTTTTCAGTAAATAGCAGTGAGAAGAAAAGGCAAGAAGCGAAGGAAGAAGACAGAAACCAGAAAAATGTGGAAGATCTGGGGAAAGATTAGCTCCCAGCAACTTCAATGATTATCAAAGCAACTATAGGTGGCCAATTTTTTTATTTATTTTTTATTATTATTATTTTTTTGGTGCTCTTTCTTGTCTTTTGGACAATCCCACCGGTCTTAAGAAAATGAGATATGTAATAATTTCTTCTTTTGTTTTTGTTATGTTTTAAGAAAATGAGATATAGATTGTATTAAAATTGGTTTAGGAATATCTACTATTTTATTTTTTGATTGGATTAGCCACAACTTAGAAGTATATGTTCAAATTTCAGATGAGCTTCAAGGCAAAAGTCTTTTTTCTTAATAAAAGGGCAAATTCACTTAAAGCAAAATCCAGATAGCAGGTGAACAAAATGTTGACAACAATAGCTTACTACAGTTGAAGTCTTTCAAAATTTTCAACAGAGCAAAGGAGAAATTGTTAATTGAATGAACTACAAATGATAGATTTCATAATTTTTTTGACAGAGCACTACCAAAAATAAATTACCGTCATTAGATAGGAGACCCAAATGATTGAGCATGTGTTGCAGCGATGCTTTTACTCCCTCTACTTATGCAGACTTGTTAAGAATCTCTTCCGAAGGAATCTCGAGTGTCGCTCCTGCATGCTCTTTACCTGGCTTCACCACTGCACACATGTTGAGCCGAAACAGTAAGCACCAACACCAATAGAAATATACTGACTAGAGGACCACAAACAGTGCACTGAAGCAACCAAGTCAGCAATAAAAAATTGGGAGATAATGAATGGGGGAAAATGAAATGCACTGAAATCATTCAATAAGTTCCTCTAGTAGAAAGTGGGCAATCAGATTGTGAAACCAAAAGTTACATGACACCGACGCTGCCAAGTCCCACACATCTAGGTGATGAATGCAAATTGGGTTCACTACATAAGGCTGTTGGTGGATGAGATTAGAGAAAGAAGTAATACAAAATTGGAGATTTAGAGAGAAACACTTGAATCTAAAGTATTTCAGATAAGTAGAATTAAGACATAATACATAGAGTGTAAATTTAGTAATAGTAACAATGAAAGTATAGGAGAAATGAAGATTGAGAACCAAGAACTACCTAAAAGTGAGCATTTTCATTATTTAGAGTTGATTATCACAACGGCGGGGGAGATTGATGCAGATGTGGTCCATAGAATTAAGACGGGTGGTTTAAGTGGAGAAGTGCATCTAGGATACTGTGCAATAAACGAGTACCCACTAGACTAAAAGGAAAGTTCTATAAAACGACTATTAGATCATCGATGTTGTATGGGACGGAGTGTTGGGTAACTAAGAAACAAGATGTAGATAAGATGAGTGTTGATGAAATGGGGATGCTAAGGTGGATGTGTAGTAAGACTAGAAAAAACAGAATTAAGAATGAGTATATTTGGGAATGGGTAGGAGTAGCACCTATAGAAGATAAGCCGAGAGAGAATAGATTGAGATAATTTGGTCATATTCAACGAAGACTAACAGAGACAGTAGCGAAGAGATGCGATGCAGTGACGGTAGATGGAAATGTTAGGGGACAGGGTAGACCTAAATTAATATTGGTTAGCGTAATAAATAGAGATATGAATCTACTTAATTTGACTAATGAAATGGCCTTTATAGAGCCGCGTGGGAAAGAAGAATTCATGTAACCGACTCCATTTGATAGGACTTAAGGCTTTGTTTGATTTACATGAGACTATTGGCCTTGTATAATAGTGCAAGATGCAGTTGTTCAAATATGTAGCTCAGCAAAACGGGGAACCAGTCACGAGCTCAAGGTTAGAGATTTTAAAGTATATAAAATTCCTTTAACTGCAGGGCACAGTTTTTGCAATCCCCCTCCCCTCCACCAAACCTCTCTTCTCTCTCCCTCCAAACACATATGTATGCATGTATGGGTTGAAAGTTAAAAAAGGATAAGTCCTTGACACTGTGTTTGGATTGAGTGATTTGGAAAGAAAAGAAAAGAAATGGAGAGAAATGTATTTCTCTTACTTGTTTGGATAACGTAAGTGGAGAGAAATGGGAAGAAATAGAGAGAAATGGAGAGAAACTCATTTCTCTTATAAGTTTCATTTTCAATCTTCCCAAAAGTGGAGAGATTGGGAGAGAAAAGAAAACACTCTTTTCATAATACCATTTTTGTCCTTATAAAAATAAAAGAAATAAAATGATTGAAAATATAAAAAGGTTATTTTAGTAATATAACATAAATAATTTCTTTTCTTTTCTCTTAATGAAATCTAACCAAACAAGAAGGAGAGAAATCACAATCATTTCTTTTCTTTTATTTCTTCATTATCCAAACAAAAAGGAGAGAAATCACAATCATTTCTTTTATTTTCTTTTCTCTTATAACTTAAGTAACCATTTCTTTTCTTTTCTCTTCTAAATTACCAAACATAGTGTAAGAGACATTCACTTATTTTCCCAAATGTCACCCAAAATATTCAAACTTCTCACAATAAGAGCCACTCCAATAGTGCACCGCTAAAATGGCTAGCTAAAGTTAAATTTTGGCAATGAACAGTGTCAATAGTACAAATGTTATTTCTTCACAAAATGTCGTGAAAAGACAAGCCTCGCTTAAATTTAGCCTAGGCTTTTAGCTAACATAATAGACCACAGAATGCACCTATAATCTGCAATTTCCCCATTGCATCTGTACCCCTTTTTCCTTCCCTCTTAATTTTTATTTTTTTATTTTTTTGGTGGTAAATCTCCATAGTCAACTTCCAAGTGATCTAACATTTTTAATTTATTGTTTGCATTCAAGTGTAGGTAGGAAACAAGAAGCGATGCAAGAAACTAAAAAGCACAAACAATTAAACAAACACATGGTGTGCACAACTAATGCTGAAAAAAGAAGAGGAAGAGAAGAGGGATTACAGTAACTGCCATGGGGGTTGAGTCTGGCCTGGACGATCATGGTGGAGATGAAATCAGAGGCCTGGCTTGCCTCGTCAAGGAGTCTATTGATGTCGGTTTCGGAGGTGACATGGCGATTTTCATCGAATTTCTTCCTCACCTCCGCCGCAGACTGCCTCAGCATCAGAGTGTCCCCTGCGAATGTCTTCCTTGTCGCCTTCAGCAGCGCTCTGTACGCTCTCACTGCCTCTCCCGCTCCCCTTCTCCCCATCTCTCTCTCTCTCTCTCTGGAAAAAGTCTGATCACAGCTTCCAAACTACCACGCCTATCTCCTCCCCCCCTGAAACGACAGCGCATGGGTTTTTTGAGGCATCAAAGCTGGACAGTTCTGCGACGACGTCGTTTTGTTTCCGCAATTTTACCAAGCAAAATAATTCACAAGCATATCTTTAACCATATGGGTGTGTTTGTTTTGAAGGATTAGGGGGTGAGGTTGGGCTATTAGTTTTACTGGATTAATAGTCTATTGTTTGTTTCATTTTTTTTGTTTCGGACTATTAGTCCCACAAATATGGGGTTATACTATCCCATGGGGGGTGGGATAGAAACTATGGAATTGGTATCCCATATGATTATTTTATGAAATGTCCATTTTACTTTTCATGCTATTACTTAGCAAACAATTAGAAAATAATAAAATAGTCTTTTGAATATTTATAAATTATTTTTTTAGTGTTGTTAATTTAAAATTATATATTAAATAAAAAATTTTAATTATAAATTATGGCCTTATAAATTAAATTTTTTTAGTATTGTTAAAAAATTAAATTTACATATTAAATTAAATTACTTTTTTAGTGTTGTTAATTTAAAATTATATATTAAATAAAAAATATAAATTATAAATTAAATTTACGTAAAAATCATAAATTATAGATTATGGCCTTATAAAAAAAATTTAATTTATATATTAAATAAAATGATTTTTTATTGTCGTTAATTTAAAATTATATATTAAATAAAAAATATAAATTATAAATTTAATTTAATTGAAAATAATAAATTAAAATAATTAAAATATTGTGCAAAAAATAAAATAAAACAAATTTTTATTTAATCTAACTAAAATAATTAAAATATTAAAGCTATGTTACTTGGTAAATAATTGAAAATGATAAAATAGTCATTTAAGCATTTATCATTCTCCATAATATCCCAAACAAACATTAGATAACTAAAAATAGTCCAATCCAGACATCTAATCCCATGACTAAATAAACATAAGATACAAATTTAGTCCAACCAAATAATCTCGGGACAATGTATCCCAAGACTAATAGTCCGATGGATTACAATCCCCCTTATCTAGTCCATCCAAACAAACACACCCTAAAGTTATAGGTAGTAATTGATATATTGATTTATATAATAGGTATAATTCATAATTTTAAAATGATAATATTATAATATATGTTACTATATTAATTAAAAAATTTAATAGGTAAGACAAAGGAAATTATATTTCAGCATTATCTGGCATTTTTTTATATGCATGATAAATTGCTTTAGGGCCTTCAAATTAATCATTGGTCCAAATTATGAGATTTATCATTTTTGTTTGATAATTTTAAAAGACGGTATATATCAACCAATAAATGAAATAGGATATTATTACAAAAGTATTGATTAACTTCCCGAATCTCACTTTTTTATCACATTAATATTGGAAAGCTCATTAGATGATGTAATTAGGGCTGTAAATGATTATAATTGTTTATAAATAGGTTTAAATTCGGCTCGGTAAGAGTTCATTTAAATTCGATCCGTTAAATTTTTTTTACATTTGACTTTGAGCTTGTTAAATTTTTAATAAATAAGTCTAAATATATTATTTACATTTGAGTTTGAGCTTGTTAAATTTTTAATAAATAAGTCTAAATGTATTATAATTTGACTCGTTAGTTGGTTTGTTTAACATTTATTATTTATATATTAAATAATATAAAAAATACATATATAAAATAAGATAAAACATGTTATTTATACATTTAAAAAATGTAAATATAAATAATAGCTAAGTATAAATAGTACATTTATATAATAGTAATAGTAGCTATTATTATTTTGGTAAAATAATGACTTTTTTTAATATATTTATATATTGTATATATAATTGTATAATTAAAGTTTTAATTGTAACTTTAGTCTCATATGTAAATATGAATTTATAAATTTTTTAATTCGTTAAGGTTTGTGAACAAGTTTGAAGTTGGCTCGTTAATTTTTTATTGAGCTCGAGCTCAACCTCGTTAAAATCTTAATAAATAAATAGAAACAAACTAAAGTTTGACTTAACTCGTTTGTAACCCTAAATGTAGATGTAACTATAGCATTACTTTTTTAAAATTATGAGTCTTAATGATAAATATTTTAGAGAAAATTAGTCCATATTGGGATCTTCAAAAAATTACTACATATGCGTAGAAAATTTTATGATTTTAATTATTAATATTAATAAAATTTATCATTAATTTGTAATTATTTTTGAAGTTATAGACTGATGTGAAAATTTTCCAATATTTTAAACTTTGAAACTTACGTGTAGGTTCTAATATGTGAATTTATTATCCAATAGGTCCTTTGATAATTAACAATATTTTTCATCAAACACTATTAAAAAAAATTATTAATTGTTAATTTTCAGTGACAATTTCAAAATTGCTAATTATAAATTTAACGATAGTTTAAAAAAACCATCACAAAATATGTCACTAATTTTTAATTTTCAGCGACAGTTTAAAAAATCGTTATAAAAAAAATCACTAAGTGTAAATTTTAATAACAATTTATAAAATTCGTGACAAAAAAATTACTAATTATCAATTTTTAGCGACATATGTAAAAAATCGTCATGAAAATTATTTTTAATAACGATTTTACTGATACTTATTTTCAATAGAATTTGATGAGAATTAAATCTAACTATTATAACCAATTGGTAATTTATCTTTATACTTTTAGTTTGAAATGAAGGACAAAGACCACCTCATTTTATACGAAACTTTTTTTATATATATATAAAAATTATCTTTACATAACATTACTATTTGATTATATGAAAGTTCCTTTGGAGAGAAAACAATATATATGGAGAGAGATTGATCAATAAAATACTGCAAATAAAATTAGACGAACACTGTTTAACTTTCGTTAATCAAACCATGTAGTCCCACCCCACAAAATTTTAGTGCCCATATGTATATGCCATGCTTCAAGCTCATATATAATAATCTTGACTTCCATTTATTTCTGAAGCATTTAGGACCCTTTTGCATCTAAAGGGGTTCTCTACAACTGCAAGCCATGGACGTGTTCTAGGGATGGGGAGCTGAAAATGCATCCTGAAGCACATCAAGAAAATATTAGAGATGAAAACAAAGATATGAAATCCGCAGTGCAATTTCTTCCCACACACTTTCCGCCAAAACAACATCGAGCAAGAGAATTACTACTTAAAGCTTGTGAAATATTTCACTGCTAGAACTTGGATACAAAATTGATAACCTACCCAAAGAAGCCAGAACAGAGTTACAGAGATAAACAAGGTTCCACTTCCACTCAAATACTTCACAACCTTTTGGTACAAATGCATCAATACCCTTCTAAGAGAAAACAAACAATAAACTGTTTCACAACAATATTGAAATACAATTACTACCATAGAATAGCGGAGTCAGGACAATACATGACCCCTGAGGCAATTCCAGGAACCAGCAAACCTTGACAATGAAATCAAGTGCAGGAAGACACGAGAAAATAAATTGACGTATTTCTTAAGAGTCAACAATCATTTACCGCGGTTGATCAATCATTCGCACATCATGTTTCTTACGCCGGCCTCTGTGATGGGTCTTTTGGAGTGTGTTCTCACCAACCATCTCCATGTTAGAATCTGTGCCTGGTGACAAAGGGGTAAAAGAATACATCAACACGACTGCAAGACTCTACGTGTCATTCACACACACATGCATTTCTCTCTCTCTCTCTCTCTCTCTCTCTGTGATGAGTCATCAATGATGTAGGGCAGTGACAGTCAGTTCTAAGTTTAAATCCAATTGCTATACTGTTATCAAACTGATTAGATTTTCAATAGATGCTAAGGGTTGGGAATAGCCATGTGGAAAGGAAAGAAGAGGTAAGATGGTAAAAAAAAATGTCAGACGTGATTGCATTCTGTTGAACACACCCAAAAAACAAAGAGAGAGAGAGAGAGAAAGTAAAAATGATATATTTGATGAATTGAGTAGCATAAAAGGTTTGCTTGAAAAAATAGACATAGTTTTTCTGTTTTTCCCAACACCCCTCTTTCCCTTTATCTACAAACCCTCTCCACCCTTTCTTTTTATTTGCAAACTGAGACAAGAAGGGAATTGAGCTCCTAACATGATCATCATGAAAAAAACACTAGTTAATTAGATTTTATATCTTCTGTGATTAGGTTATCATGGTGCTCCCCAATGTTCCTATTCTAAATTTTTTTGAAACAGTTTCATACCAGGGTATTATTTATATACTATGTTTGTATCCATAAGAACTAACCCTATGGATAGTTTGACAAGAGGTATTCATAATGTGTTTTCTTCTACAGTGTTAACAGTTGCCTGTTGATGACACTGCTGGTCCAAGCACACAGTCCTGGACCATACAGGCTTACCACTCAAGTTAGATTATGATTACAACAGACACTGTAATCCTGCACACACCCACAAGAGCTTTTGGACTGTAGAATCCATGCGATTGGGCCTCTAGCGTCTACACCACACGTCTCTCGCTCTGCTTATTGTCATCCAACTACAGCACTTCAAGTACTCTATTTTTTCTTGAAGAAGAAAAAGGTGAAGTCTCATTCTGGTACTCCATTACACATATACCACCTCCTAGATAGAAGATCCCATCCTCTCAACATCACATTAGTCATCCCCCTGCTATTTCCTAACAGCTCTGCATGAAGATATCGGAGCAAGCAATAGCCTTCATTACTTAAACCAAATGATATAGCACAGCAGAATTATCATTATGCTCCAAATTTGGACTGAAGCTAAAAAAGTACATGGTGTCACTAATGTTTCCAGGTTCTCATTTTACAATCCATCTAAGTTACTATTGATATAAAGCTCATTTTCCTAATGATTACCAAATACCAGTTATAACCCATGCTTTTTGTTTCCAAAAATCACTAGTGTGGTCATTCTCACATTAGCTTCAAACTAAGCAAGAGACTAATGGATTCAATTGAGTTAAATTATGTCCAACCCCCTCAATTACACCTTCCTTACTGTTGTGTGTCCTATTACAATTCCCAATGAGCTAAAAACAGTGAATGCATTTCTTGGATCACTCACTATATCTCTGAGCAGGTACCAATTCGCCCAAAATATGAACACCAACTAGTGTTGCATGATGATCGCATCCAATAAAGTTATATTCAACCAATATTAGCACAATATGTGAACCACAATTATATATCATAAAAACAAATTCAAGCAAATAAATTTTTGAACTATAAAAAAATTTATAGTGTACCTTCAAATTTCTCACCCCAAAACATGAGCCGATGATCGTCCTCTTCTTCATCTAGCTCATCACCATATCCGAATTCTGCATCACCCCGATATCCCGGTTCACTCCCATACCCCGATTCATTACCCAGCCCATCCAAATTCCCAATATGCCCAAAACCAGTAATCAAATTCTCTCTTTCCCCACTCCCACCACCACCACCACCACCGTCTCTCTCCCTCCTCGAATTCTTAGCAGCCTCGCTCACATCCGAAGCCCAATTGGCGTCCCCATTCACAAACAACTCCCCACTCGAATCGGTCCCCGCCGCCACCGGAATATCGGAACACGTAGCATAAGCCGCCGAAGCCCCGACAGAGCAGCACCGCCGGCGAGTCCCACTCCGATCACTGCTCCGCCCAGAAATCGACCGCGACAAGCGGCGGCGCCTCTTCCGAGCGATCCAGCGGAGACTCTCACGCTTGTGCGAGGACATGGAGCGATCATCGTCAAACAAGCTGAGCCTCGACATGTCGAGGGAGTCGATAGGGAACGAGGTGGTTCGGTCGGAGAGACAAGGCCTCTTGGTGTAGGGTTTAGAGGTATCGGAGTCGAGGAATTTGGGTGTGGAAGTTGGGAGGTGAAATGGCCTCCAGCTGTGAAGTTGGAATGTGCAGGACTCAATGGAGTGACGCGAATCAAGAGTTCTGTGCGGCATTGTTGGTTTCTCTGATGATAGTATTTGGTTTCTTGGTATGGGTTTAGGGTTTCGACTGTGGAACAGGAAGAGAGAGATGAATCAGTCGATATTCACAGTGGTGGTGGAGGAGGAGGAGGAGGAGGAGCGAATGGGAGAGAGACAGTAGAGAGTTGCAACATGTGAGATGCAATAATTTGGCATTTTTTAATTTTTAATTAATAGTAAGTTTTTTACTGTTAAAAATTCTTTTTAATATTTTGATAATAATAATAATGTATAGTACTAGATTTTTGAAGTTTTTTTTTTATGTTTATTCTTAATATATTAAAAAAAATTTGTGAGGAAATTTTAATCAAATTCTTTTAAATTTTTAAATAATATTTTACTCCTCTAAAAAAAAAAATTGAAAGTAAATTTATTTTTTAAATGATTTTTTTGAGGTAAACTCCTCTAAAATTTTAAAGAGAATTATCTTAAATGTTTTTGTAACCAAATGTCTTTTTAAGTATCTCTAAAATTTTATTGTAGTTTTGTTTTAGATTCCCATTTTATTATTTTTGACCAAAAGGGTCAAATCTATCATCTATTTTCTTTCCTTACCGCCATTTCTCTCCTCCTAGTGCAGTTTTAGATTCCCATTTCATCATCTATTTTATTTCCCTACCTCCATCATTTCTCTCTTCCTATCTTCCTAATCAACAAGAACACTTAATTGATCAATTTTAAAAGAAAAAAATAATCCATTTCTCTCCTCCTAGTGAAGTTTTAGATTCCCATTCCATCATCTATTTTATTTCCCAAAAATGTTTGAGACCCCACCCCCTTTGACCCCCTTTCCCTTCCATTGGCCAATTTTTCTTTTTTATTTTTTTTATTTTCCTTCTCCTCCAATCACCACCCGCCACGTGTGTGTAGGGTGGTGGGAGTGGTGATTAGAGGGGGTCTTTATCAATGCTCTTTATTTCCCTACATCCATCATTTCTCTCTTCCTATCTTCCTAGTCAACAAGAACACTTAATTGATCAATTTTAAAAGAAAAAAATAAAAGGATAATTACTGATCAGTGGGAATCAAAAAAATTATTTACAAAAACATGATACATATTATAAATATTAATAATTAAAATTATAAATATTTTTCTTTTTCTAAATAAATTTTCTTATCTCCACTGATCAACAATTCTCCCAAAAATAAATAAATCATTGATTGGTTAATTCACCCACACCACCGTCTTCCCTATCCTCCCTCTCACGGCATCACTATCCTCCACCCCCATCCTCCCCATCTCACAACCAATCCACATTAACACTAACAAAAACAAAAATTAAAGCTAGCAAATCAAACCCGAATTTGGAAAATCATAATTTGTTGAGCATTGGAGGGCAACAGCTGTGCATCAAGACAGTTTGGAAATGGTACCACAATTGAGGTTTGATGGTTGGTGGAGGCAGTGGGCTCCGATGGTGATGTAGTAGTGGTTGGTGAGGTGATTAGGAAGGTAATGTTGTGATCTCTGCTCTAGAATCAATCTAACAGTAACAAAACCATTATTCTACACATACCATGTGAATGAAAGGCACATATAGAGCTGGAAAGAAATAAAAAGTAGTTCACAGAATAAAATCAATGCCTCACCAGCAAAAGCACATGTCATTGGTGTCTACATGCAAGGAAAGTTAAATTTACCTTGCCATTTTGCAGATACTCATAAATCCAATTTAAGAGATACAAAAACAGGTCATGAAAACAGCATGGCAAAAAACACCGAATACAACTGAGTTATGCATTCTTATTATTGAAAGTCCAAAAGGTAATCAATCACAACTCTATCAATGATGATGCCCGGCAATATCTCCACCTTCCTTGCCCTTCCGTGCAGCTGCTCTCAGTTGACGTTGCTCCTCCTTGTAAACTCGATTCCTACGTTGAAACTGCAAAATACAAGTCCACATAGGCCTATTGAAAATTAATAATGCATGCAGTCAAGCAGTAACAGAGATGATAATATAATAGGTTACTGATCTACTTAAATATTATCACACTATGTTTTCCAGCTCACATTCATGCGGTTGGAAATTTTAGATTATATTCTCAACAAAAAAATAAAAAACCAAAACAATTCAAGAAGGTTATCCTCCATTCAATATATATATATATATTTTTTTTAAATAACAGTAATAAATTATATCAATAATAAATATGAAAACACCAATGAAAATTCTCAAACCTACATATAAGCTCACTGGTCTAATTCCATGGCTAAACCTGACAGTGCAAAATAGAAGGGTCACAGTATAAAACCCTAAAAAGCTAAAACCAACCTATTGTCAACCCTACTGTTTAATATTGTATAACATAGAAAGTATCAAATTTATTTAATCAAGCCACCGACATTGGCCGTGCAACTTTTATGTTGTCAATACACTCCACCACCCTCCTCTAATATGTCTCCCTTACTTTACACGCAAACCTCCACAGAGGAGGTCACTATGTCTTATGGAGTGAGTGTGTGGAAAGACATTCGTAAAGGGTGAGAAACCTTCTCAGGTCATATCAGTTTGTTGTTGGTAATGGGGCAGAGGTCAAGTTTTGGAGTCATCGTTAGTGTGGGGATGAGAAATTGGAGATGATTTTCCCTTATATTGCTCGTGTGGCTTTGGATAGGGAAGCTTCAGTGAGTGGTTATCTTAAGGCAGATAATGATCAAGTGTTTTGGGACATTGACCTACAGAGGGAGCTTAATGATTAGGGGACAGGTTAGTTCATGGATCTTTTTGTGTGTCTTTATGCTTCACATATTAGGGATGGAGGTGATTCATTTTGATGATTGAGATCCTCTTCCAGCCAATTTATATGAAATCTTTTAACGAGATCCTTATGGACCACAGGGGTTCTCGATTTCCTTGATGAGGGGTGTGCATAAAATTCTTACTAGTGACAATTTGATTAGGTGGAGGCAAAGTCATGCTAATTGGTGTTGTAAGTGTAAGCAGGATGAGTAAAACAGTGAGCCATCTTATTCATTGTGGGATGGCATGGAAACTGTGGTCTTTGGGCCTTATTTTGTTTAGAGTTGTGTGGGTGTTCCCTGGGGAGGCGGGGGAGCTTCCTTGGTCTTGGAAAGGAGCTCGTGTGGGCAGGAGGAAGAAGGCTTGAGATAGATTCCTTTGGTGTTGATGTGGTTGGTCTGGAATGAGTGGAATCAATGACCCTTTGTTGGTGAAGAAGAGCGTAGTGGGAAAATTAAGAGTTACTTTTTCTCCATTTTGTAAATACCAACAACTCTTCTAGAAATAATGGCATTAGCAAATGGCTGAGGAAAAGTCTAATGAGAAAGAGACGGAGAGAGGGATCAAGAATCAAACCACTTTCTCCTCAACAAATAGCTGAAAGATTGGTAACCTCAATGTATGATTGAAACTTCAAGGACTTGCTTATAGATGAACCTAGGTCACGGATGAAAAGTTGGGACACGGTATTTTGGCAACTAAAATGCAAGTGAGGACCCGCAGATTGAGAGTGAGAGTGGATGAGAATGTTAAAATATAAGCGTACTTTTAAGTCTCTGACTTAGCAATGGGATCGGTGCAACTGGGTATATCATATATGTGAGCTTCAGCTTGAGTAAAGCTCTCAGTAGGCCATGGCTGAAAAGCATAAATAGCACAATATAAAACATATTTGGAAACTCAGAATATTATTGCTTTCTTTGGGTTTATTGCAGGCTAAGGTTGTGGAAAGTTTGTAAGTTCAGGATTTCAATTGGTGCAACAAAACTTATATAGGCTATGGGGATCAAATGGGTTGTATACAGGAAGAGCTTGGTTGAATTTGCAGAGAGTATTCGTAGCTGGAAATTCTGAAAAACAACTGGTTATAAACTTATAATTATAGGGTTGTATTAAAAAGCCAAAAGTTAGTGGCTAGCAGTTTTGGTGATAAAATGAGGGCTATTAGGTGGCAGCAAGCCGTAACTCGTTAATAGTAACTAAAGAAAATCTGAGGAACAAAAGTGGAGGAGGAGGCTCTGAAGAATAAAAAGATGCAAAGAATGCCACATAATGATGCATCAAAAGCTTTTAACAACTTCTCGAAATCTGTATCTGATGAATAAAAATATAAAGTGCATATTTATAGGCAATTTAACCAAAGACATATTTGATCAATAATACAACACATGGAAGAGACTATAGTCCATGTTAAGTGAATTTCGAAATTATTAGTATAAAACCTAATTTAACACAAGTAGAATTATACTAGCACCAACAAACAACAAAACTGAAAACATGGAAAGCAAAAGACTACTAATAATTTGCTCTTTCCATGCTCTGCATCATGTTAATTAATTCAATTGTGGTGATTGAAACAGGACAATTATTAAAATCTCCCAATTCTAGATTAAGAAAGCAGATTTTCTATCGTGTAACTATCAAAAAATGCTATCCACCTCTTTTAATGTTCTCAAATTCACAAATTCAATGCCAATTTGACTCATTATTGCGAATTCAGATATACCCTCTAAAAAAATTCAAACTTGACACATAACCCTAAGTTGCAAGAACAATGGTATATGTTTTCGAGAGTGATCTTGAAATTGGTTATCAACAAAATGAAATTAAAGATGATTGAAGTGAGGAAGTGAAATGAAGAAGGAGTAGAGGAGATGGGAAGAGGACCTCTTTGGAGTGATGGAGACACTCGAGGTAGTCTTCTCGAAGAAAAGCGCAGTCTTTGGGTTCTCTGCAACGAGACATGCACTCGCTGAAGTCCATCCAGAAATCGTAGCACCTGCCACTACAACAAAAACATACTTTAGTGGCACTACACTAGTGGCATATTTTTAGAAAATGCCACAAAAAATGATATTTAGTAGCACGTTTTTGAAAAATGCCACAAAACGACAAACATAAAAGGCTCTAGTGATATTTCAATGAACAAGTGTCACAAAACTACAACAAAAACATACTTTAGTAGCACTACACTAGTGGCATATTTTTAGAAAATGCCACAAAAATGATATTTAGTGGCACGTTTTTGAAAAATGCCACAAAACGACAAACATAAAAGGCTCTAGTGACATTTCAATAAACAAGTGTCATAACACTACAACAAAAACATATTTTAGTGACACCATACTAGTGGCATGTTCTTAAAAAATGTCACAAAAAGAATATTTGGTGGCATTTTTTAGAAAAATGTCATAGAGCCACAAACATACAAGGCTCTAGTGGCTTTTCAATTAAAAAAAGTGTCGCTTCACTACAACAAAAATGTCACTACAACAAATTTACACTTTAGTGACACTACACTAGTAGCATGTTTTTAGAAAATGCCACAAAAATAAAAATTGGCATTAAATGTTTTAGAAAAATGCCACAGAACCACAAAACAAATAAGGCACTAGTGGCATTTCAATAAAGAAATGCCACATCAATTTTATGACATTTTATAAAATAATGACACAAAAAATTATGTTCGTGACATTTACCAACAAATGCCACTAAACTTTAGTTGCAATGGCATTTTTTAAAAAATGTCAGGACACTAGGTAGGTGCAAATTACTTTTTATGGCACTTAGGTGAAAAGTGTCATAAACAAATATTTTATAGCATTTTGAGAAATGCCACTAAGCCAAAAACTTTCCAAACTTATAATGACATTTTTGAAAAAACAAAAACTGCCAATATATTTTCTAAATTTTTAAAATGCAGTAAATGATTAAAAATAAATGAATTAAACTCAATATACACTACAGGAAAAAGCATATTCGGCGACTAGATTTCCTGACCAAAAAAATTTGGTCGCTGAAAGTATAGCTTTCAGCGACCAAAACAGCATTAGTTACCAAAAGTAAAACTTTTTGGCGACTAAACAATTTTAGTAGCCAAAAGTCTACAATTGGCGACTAAAACTAAGTTTGGTCGCTGATTATATGGGTTTTAGTGACTAAAAAATTTTTAGTAGCCCAAAGTAAAGTTTTTTGGCGACTAAAAAAATTTAATAGCCAAAAGTCTACAATTGGCGACTAAAAATAAGTTTGGTCACTGATTATATGGGTTTTACCGACTAAAAAAATTTTAGTAGCCAAAAGTAAAGCTTTTTTGTGCCAAAAAAAATTTTAGTAGCCAAAAGTCTACAATTGGCGACTAAAAAATAAGTTTAGTCGCCAAAAGTGGTCATTTTTAGCGCGGGAGAACTAAAATCCTAAGGCGGGAATAAAAAATTTTTGTGACCAAAATTTTGGTAGCTGAAAGTGCATTTTCGGCGACCAAATCCGATTTTGGTCGACAAAAGTTAAGTTTTTTAGCAACTAAAAAATAATTAGTAGCCAAAAGTATAGAATTGGCGACTAAAAAATATTTTTAGTCGCCAAAAGTGGTCTTTTTTTATTTTGGTAGTAAATAGTTTATTTTACATAAATTATGTTCAATAAAATAATTATATTTATACATATACTTTTATATTAATATGGATGTATGTACTATATAAATAATATATGTTGCATATATAATCATGTGGTGCTATAGAGGTGTAGTGGGAAGAGTGTGGTGTATAAGGTTTATGGTGCGGAAGGTTGGCAGTTCGAGTCTCCGCAAGAGCGGATCAAATTGTTCTACAACGAATTATCGTCATGAATGACACTTGATAATGTCACGAATAGTGCCTACCATGACATTAAAGTGTCACTGAAAGGTTTTAGTCTTGATGGTGTAATGACACTTACAAGTGTCACTAACTCTTTTTTTAATGGCGCTTGATAGTGCCACAAATAATATCTACCATGACATTAAAATGTCATTGAAAGTTTTCAGCCATGATGGTGCAGTGGCACTTGCAAGTATCTACCGTGGCACCGATAGAAGTGGCACTTGTTCAAAATGCCACAAAACCAAAAAATGTCATTAGAAGAATAGTTTTGTGGCACTTTCAAATGTCACTAAACTAAGAAAATGTTGTAGTGTGCCTTTGTTTCCCGTTATCCCCCATCTAGATGCCATCTCTCTCTCTCTCTCTCTCTCTCTCTTCTCTCTGCAAGCTTTGCCTTTCTCTCTCTTCTCTCTCTTCCTCCTCGCGTATACCGCTGCAAGGCTTTGTTCGGTGAAGTGGGCGGGTTATTGGTTCGACCCGGCCGGGTCTTGGGTGGCTTCCCCTCTTTTTTTTCTTCTTTTTTTTGGTGGGATGGGAGATTGGGGTGCAAACGAGCCGAGCTGAGCCGAGTCAAGCCTTACTGAGTTCGAGTTCGGCTCGTTTACTTATCGAATTTGTTTATTGAGTTTGAGCTCGGCTTGATAAGAAATTAGGTTCGAGCTCGTCTCAGCTCGTTAATAATAATAAAACTTAAGTTCGACTTGGCTTAATAATTTTTTTTTTAATATTATTTATATTATTTAAATAATAAATTTATACAATTATTTTTATATATATTTATATTATTTAATATATAATTTAAATAAATATAAACAAACTAAGCTTGACGAGCTGATCTCGTGCGAGCTATAACTCGGCTCGTTTATTAAACGAGCCTAATATTCGAGCTCGAGCTCGAACTCGACTCATTTACTAAATGAGCAAAGCCCGTAACAAGTCGAGTCAAGCTTGTTCATGAACAGTTCGGTCAATTTACAGTCTTAGGAGGAGATGAATTACACACACTTATCTCCCCTGATATTAGGAGGAAAAAAAGTACAATAAATTTCACAATTTTTACATGATCGTATTGATTTCTACTCCAATCAGGAGATAAATCAAGTCAAATAATATGAAATAGATAATAATATCATTTTTATATAAATCATTAATGAATTATTAATGAAAATGAGATTTATTGTATTATTAATGAATTAAAATTTTTAGGTGGTGTTTATTTTGAAGGATTGTGACATGGGATTAGACTATTAGTCTATTGTTTGATAACTAATTTTTGCTCTGGACTATTAATCTCATATTTGTTAGATTGTTATATTCCATGGGGGATGGGATAGAAATCATGGAATAACTCATCCCATGAGATTAGCTTATGAAATTACATTTTTGACCCTCTTGTATTTAACATTTTTTTTTAGTGTTATTAATTTAAAATTCTATATTAAAAAAATATAAATTATAAATGATAAATTTAATTTAATTAAAAATAATAAATTAAAATTTATGGCCGTATAAATTAATTTTTTTTAGTATTGTTAAATTATAAATTATATATTACAAATTAAAAATTATATATTAAATAAAAAATATAAATTATAAATTATAAGGGTAAAATAGTCTTTTGAACATGATGATACAGTTCGTTCCCGGTGGATGGACTGGACCGATCCAAGCTCCTCGAGCCCACGTCCGAATGGCGAAGCCCACCAGATGACCTGCAAGTAAGTTCAATGGGGAACGGGGCAGTCCCCCGGCGAACCCTCTAACGAACAAGTTAGCAGGTAGTAAAAGAGATGGAGTATGTAGAGAGGGATTGGAGATAGAAAAACTTAACCTTCTTCTTCTCTTCCATGCTTGCTTATATCCTTTGGTAATCATTTCACTGTCCCTTCCGACGTGTCCCTCACGCCGAAAGCCTGTGTTGTAGTTTGTCTTGTACAGGGTAAGGTGGCGCTGTTCCGACGGGGAGGTGTTGTCATAATAAATGCTGTGATGGGCTGCATTAATGGTGATGTATTGTAGCAATAACTTTGCAGATCTTTGTCTGCTGACATGGCCTGTTCTGCACCTGCCCTGTGTCCGACTGCCATTGGTCCTTCATGTCCAGTTAGCCACCAGCTGTCATGGACTTTACCACCCGGGTTATGCAATGGGATCCAAATGGTGGGCTTGGGTCTGTTCACTGTGGGTTGTGGCCTTCATGGGCCTATCCATGTCAGTAGTCCTCCATTCCCAAGTGCAGCTTTAGTCCAACGAAGGGAATAGTAATGAGGAAGATGTGCCCAGGCGTGGGGGGGTTGGGGGGTTCGAATTAGCGGACCGACCGCGATGAGTGCCGACCGCGAGTGGAGCCAAGTGGGAGGGCCGACCGCGAGGAGTGCCGAGGAGGAGAGAGAGTGGGAGGGCGACCGCGAGGAGTGCCCACCGCGAGGAGAGTGGTGAGTGGAGGGCCGACCGAGAGGAGAGCCGAGTGGGAAGCCGACCGGAGAAGTGCCGACTGCGAGAGAGCCGACGTGAGGAGGGCTGACCGGTGAAGGCCGAGTGGAGGGGCGCGGGGCTCAGAGGCGGCGTGTGAAATGGGGATTCGAAGTGGAAAAGACAGGGGAAGTTGTTGGGCAGTGCATCGCGGCCATACACGTGGCGGTATCGTGGGGTTAAGTGAGGCGTTGGGGCAAAGATGAAACGATAGGTCATTATGGGGTTGAAAAGACAGTTTTGGCGGGTAATTTGAAAAGTTTTCAAACTGGCGAAAATTAATTGGGATCCTTGGAATACGGGCAAACCGTGGGCTTTTGGCGTTGTGCGATTCACTTACTTGTTTACAAAAAACCAAAACATTCCAAATCTTACTTCATTTGTCGCTCACGATACCCCTTTGCAACATTTCTTCAATTTTCTTGCTCCTGCATCAGAAGCAATTCGTAAACACACCCTAGAAATGGCACAAGAAGGAGCGGTGAATGTGAGGGTAGACCCCCTTAGAGATGACGATGCAGAGGAGCTAGCGGCGCAATATAGGTCAGAGAAGGTGGGGGAGCCGGTGGTGCGATCCCATGTTTCCACCATAATAGCAGCACCAAAGCCAATCAGCCAGTGGAACCAGACCACTGGCACACGAAGGCGATGACAAATCCACGATTACGCGGCGGAGTTGGAGGTGACTGTGAAAAGTACCAGATCCCTGCGGAGGTGGAGCTATCGCTGCCGACATCGACGGAAAGGCCGTCTGACGCCAGGGGGAGAGTTTTCCCTCTATGAGGAAGCGCTAAAGGTGGATGAGGTTGCCACTACCGCAAATAGTGGTGGACGTGCTTAACCGTTTAGAGGTAGCACCAGGGCAACTAATGCCCAATGCTGGAAGATCGTGCTATCTTGCGCAAGTGCCTGGCCGAAGGCGAATGGGGGGCGGGCCATGACAGTTGGAGGAGTTCTTTGGCTGCTACAAGGCCGCAGGCAGCAGGAGACCTGGGTCACCCTGCAGGCGGCGGCAGGGAAGGGTTTGGTGGCGGGGTTGCCAATGTCGATCAAGGGATGGAGACCCAGGTGGTTCTATGTGTCCACCGCTGGAGGGGCTGGGTGCGTACGATGTGGAAGGTGCCCACACGCTCTATGGAGCTAAGTTAGGGGCAGAAGCAGAGGAAATGGTAAGGAAAGTGAAGGCCTGGAGGAGAAGAGAGGGCCAGGTGGGATGAACTCGTGTGCAGCCATCAACTTTGTTTGAGGCAGGGTTGGCCAAGGCCAAGTAGTGGGGACCTCGACCGAGCGGAGCTAGAGGCGAGGAGAAAAGCACAGGAGGCTGAAGATAGGGCCATACTGGCCAAGGCCACAGAGTTTAAAGAAGCTCAAGGAGACCGACCGCGTCAACCGATCACGCGGGAGAAGATCCGACCGCACCCAAGGCCATTGGGGGGTAAGGACTTAGGCAGTTTCGAGCCCCGACCGCCCCAGTTGATCCTGTAAAAGAACATGCGAGAAAGGAGGGTGAGGCTCTGAAGAAGAAGAAGAAGAAGAAAAGAAGTGCCCCTGTGGAGGCTGCAGATGAGCCTGGGTCCAAGAAACTTAGGGTTGTTCCAGCTGGGGTGGAGACCCCTACGGCTAAGGATACCCCAGAAGTGGTGGGGGTCATCCCAATGCTGGAGGTTGTGGAGATGGTCCCAGCAGGACAAGGAGGAGTTGGGGTAACTGATGCTAAACCGAGTGGGAGGGAACAGACCCAAAGGGGCCCTGTACCCCTGGAAGGAGGAGTCGGTCTGACCACAGCAATCTACCATGCTCGTGCGGTGGCCGGACGGCTGGAGGGAGAGGAAGGCCCAGCCATGGCGGGGGCAGACCGCCTGGTGAAGATCATGGAGGAGGCAGCTCTGCGCTCGGCGTCTAAGTTCAATGAGACTGACCTGCTGATGGGGTTATGCTCCGCCCAACACCCAAATGGAGGTAACCACCTTGGCAGGGGCCCTTCTGAGGAAGGCGGGGGCTGCCAAATTAAAGGCAGATGAGGCTAAGTCTTAACTTGCAAAATTGAAGGAGGAGAAGGCAAGCTGGGAGAGTGCTCATGCCGATCTGCAAGTGGCCAAGACGGAGCTGGAGAGCGCACGCCGCCAAGTTGTGTCGCTCGAGTTCCAACTGGTTGGCGAGCAGAAGAAGGTGGATGAGGCCCAGAAAGCTTGCGCAGTCGCAGTTGAACGCCATGAAGAGGCGATGAACAACAATGAAGAGCTGGTCAGGCAAAAAGATGAGGCGGATGTGAAAGTTGACGCTCTGCAAAAGGAGCTGGAGGGCGAGCGTGCCAAAGCAAAGGAGCAGAGGGAGAGCCTGCGTAAGGAGTTGGAGATGGAGAGAGGAAGAGCGATTGCTGAAAGGGAGGCTCTACAGAAGGAGTTGGAGGCTGAGAGGGCCAAGGCCGCCTCTGAGAAGGCGATCCTTCAGAAAGAGCTGGATGGAGAGAGGGCGAAGGCAGCCTCTGAAAGGGCGGCCTACCCCGATCTGTGCATTGCAGCAGTTGACCAATTCAAAGGATCGCCTGAATTTCAGATGGCGGTTGATGCCGCAGTCGCCATCAGCTTAGCTAGGGAGGAAACTGGGGGGGCTGGGCCATCAAGGACGACTGCTGGGGGGAGGACTGAGTCTGAAGTCATTGAGAGTTTCCAGCAGTCGGACTTCTACAAGCACGAAATGGCTGAGTACTGGGACAGCGGATGGAAAATGTTCAAACGTAGGGCGGAGGAGCTGTTCCCAGAGCTTGACCTGAGTAGTGTTACGATTGGGGAGGATGACGTGGCCCAGACCCCCCGATGAAGGTTAAGAAGAGACCTGGTCTCCAGTGAGGGGATGAGTGAAGAAGAGTGTGTACTGAAGGTTTTTGTTTTGTTTGTGTATACACATTGTATCTCTTTTCTCCTTTTTTTTTTTTTTTTTTTTGTAAGTACTTGTGGATGATACACAGTTCTGAATGAATAAAATTTATTGATTTCTATGATTCGATTGCGTTTGCTGTGTATAAGTCAGTTGAATGAATTTGGGAAGGCGTAAAAATTTAATATTGAACAAAGTTAAAAATGCCTTATGCATAGTAAAACTGAACCTGTATAAAAACTTAAAAACTCAATGCAGAGCCAGATTGGAGTGGTATGAAAATTCAGTGAAGTTCAAAGTGGTGCTGAAATAGGACTTGTATAAAAATGCAATGCAATGCAAAGTAAAGTAAAGAACTCCTTAATGCAGAGTAAAATTGGACTTGGATAAATCTTCAATGCAAAGTAAAGTAAAGAACTCCTTAATGCGCAATGTAGGCTGACATGGTACTTGTATAAAAATTCACGCTAGATGGTGGGGAAATAATCTGATTAGTAAATGAAACATGTGAGAACATCTTGGGAATTTGACTAAGTAAAGGGTGGTGTAAAAACTTTGATCTGAATTGTGACTGTCAAGGAAAGTAGGAACTCCTTAATGCGCAATGTAGATTTTATTAATATAATTATGGAGTGTCACTGATGGTGGAATTGAGGTTATAGGTAAGGCATTCTGGACCTGCATTGGTGGCACTCAGTCTGGTTGAGTCTTTTGGAGCGCTCGGTCATGGCTGAGGGCTTTGGAAGTGCTCGGTCATGGCTGAGGGCTTTGGAAGTGCTCAGTCTGGCTGAGGCTTTCGAACTGCTCAGTCTGGCCGAGGGCTGTGGAAGTGCTCAGTCTGGCTGAGGCTTTTGAAGTGCTCGTTTTGGCCGAGGGCTTTGGAAGTGCTCAGTCTGGCTGAGGCTTTTGAAGTGCTCGGTCTGGCCGAGGCTGTTGGAGTGCTCAGTCTGGCTGAGGCTTTTGAAGTGCTTGGTCTGGCCGAGGCTTTTGAAGTGCTCGGTCTGGCTGAGGCTTTTGAAGTGCTTGGTCTGGCCGAGGCTTTTGAAGTGCTCGGTCTGGCTGAGGCTTTTGAAGTGCTCGGTCTGGCCAAGGCTTTTGAAGTGCTCAGTCTAGCTGAGGCTTTTGGAGTGCTTAGTCTGGCTGAGGCTTTGGAAATGCTCGGTCTGGCCGAGGCTTTTGGAGTGCTCAGTCTGGCTGAGGCTTTTGAAGTGCTCAGTCTGGCTGAGGCTTTTGGAGTGCTCGGTCTGGCCGAGGCTTTTGAAGTGCTCGGTCTGGCTGAGGCTTTTGAAGTGCTCAGTCTGGCTGAGGCTTTTGGAGTGCTCAGTCTAGCTGAGGCTTTTGAAGTGCTCGGTCTGGCTGAGGCTTTTGAAGTGCTCGGTCTAGCTGAGGCTTTTGAAGTGCTCGGTCTGGCTGAGGCTTTTGAAGTGCTCGGTCTGGTTGAGGCTTTCTGGAACATAAAACATCATTGAGACACCATATATATGACTGAGAGATATAAATGTCAATAAATTATATTGCACAAAAAAGGATGACAGGAAATGTTCAAGCGTGTACTACTTCTCGAAAAGAAAATACAATAACTGAGCAACTCAAAAGCCAGTAGTTTATTGAAAATACGTTTCAAGTGTTCGGCGTTCCAGGGGTGGAGGAGGTCTCGTCCTTCCAGATCCTGACCAGTAAGTCCTGGACGTGGTCTGGCCTTCACAATGTAAGGTCCCTCCCATTTGGTTGCCAATTTACACCTCAGTCGGATTCTTGTGGCAAGGGTTGCTTCTCTCAGCACTAGGTCACCCAACAGCGAACTCCCTTGGTCGACCTGATTGTAATGTTCTCATTTTTTGTTGGTATGAGGCCAGTCTGACGGCAGTGGTCTCCCTGAGTTCTTCAATTAGTCTAGTCGGCTCGGCGGCGCTGTCAGTGAGTGCTGGATCCGGATGTAAAATTATGGGGGTTGGCAGACCGACTTTCCACTGGAATAACGCGCTCAGCGCCGTATGTTAGGCGGAAAGGGGTTTCCCCGGTGGGAGTCCGAGCTGTAGTTCAATAGGCCCAGAGTACATTTGGTAGTTCTTCGCCAGAGTCCCTTAGCAGCTTCCAGCTAGCCTTGATGATCTTCAGAAAAAACGATTGGTGACCTCAACTTGGCGTTGGCTTCGGGATGACCGGGGAGGAGAAACATGGTTGGATCTGGAGGTCTGCACAAACTTTCTGTATCTGCGTTGTTCGAATTGCTTGCCGTTGTCTGACACGATGGCCTGAGGATGCCAAATCTGCAAACGATGACTACCAGATGAACTTGGTTGTTTCATTCGGTGATGGTGGCAAGGGTTCTGCTTCGACCCACTTGGTGAAGTAAATCAATGCAACAACCGCAAACTTGGTCTGGCCTCGGCCGGTGGGAAGTGGACCAATTAGGTCGATCCCCCATTTGGCGAACGGTACGGGCTGCAGAGTAAATCAGTTCAGTGGAGGAGCATGGGGGATGTTGCGAAGCGCTAACACTTATCGCATTTGAGGACAAAATCAGTAGCTCTTGATTGAGAGTCGGCCAGAAATAACCAGTACGGAGTATTTTGTGGCCAAAGACTGCCGCCCGAATGATTACCACAAATTCCCTCATGGATTTCTTGTATCACATAGGTTGCTTGGGTTGAGTTGAGGCACCACAGATTATGGTCTGTGAAAAACCACGTTTGTACAAGATGCCATTGACCAGACGTAGTTAGACACCGAGCCCTGACCTTGGCGGCCTGCTGTTGTCGTTTGGGAGTTCTCCTTTTTCAAAAAATAGGGTGATGTCGGATGCCAGGGGATGGGTTCATTTTGGAGGAACTGCACCTCGTGCGGGTCGGGTGAGATAGTGAATAGTATTCGAGGCGGACTCCATGGCTGAGGTCGGACTGATCTGCAGAGGCCAATTGAGCCATCTCATCAGCTTTAGAGTTTTCCGTCCGAGGTATGTGCTTGATCTGGAAAGTATTGAAGAGGCGAACAAGAGGGAGTGCCACATTTCGGATGAACTGAGCCTCAAGGAGTTTATCAACTTCTGCGGCTATGAGATTATTGCGCTTATGGGAAATATGCTGCTTTTGTCTGTAAGTCGGAAATGAGGTTCGATGCTGAGGCGGTGAGTTATGAAGGCGGGGTCAATGCCGCATATCTGAATGGGTCCAAGCAAAGACGTCATTGTGCTCGTCAAAAAGGGCAGTAAGATCGGATTTCGCTTGGAGATAGTTGGCTGCCGATCTTAGCAGTTTCAATGGGTTGGTGGGTCAATAGGACCTCAACGAGCTCCTCCACTGGTTCTCCCCTGACCAGCTCGTCCTCATCCCGGACGTCAGTCCTTCGATGATCATTGCCTCCTTTAGCTGACTTCTTTAAGTGAAGCAACATAACACTCCCTGGCCACGGTCTGCTCTCCTCTGACTGTTCCGACCCCGAGATCGGTGGGAAACTTGAGGGCAAGATGATAGGTGGATGTGATGGCTTGGAAAGCGTTTAGGCGGTCGGCCAAGGATATGTTGTAGGCAGATGGGCAATCGACCACAAGGAAGGTGAGCAACTTCGTGGCCTGCCGTGGGTATTCGCCGATGGTGATGGAAGGTCAATGGAACCAATGGAGGTCACACAGGTCGCCAGTGAATCTGACCAGGGGGTTTGGAGTGGAGACAAACTTTCTTCCCCAATCTTAAGCTGGCGGAAGCAGTTGAGGAAGATAATGTCTGAAGAGCTGCATTGTCGATGAGAACTCGTCTGACCTTATAATTGGAGAGTGGCGGAAATGACAAGAGGATCATCATGAGGATAACGATGCCTGTACATCGGCGTCCGTGAAGATGATGCTCTGTCCACTACTTGGGCTGTTGGGGTCGGTCTACTTGTGACGCCTTGTCTGAGCCCTGCCGTATTTTTCTAAGTTCTCCTCTGAGCTGAGTGAGATGGTCCCCCACAAGCAAGACCACCTGAAATAACTCTAATTTCACCAACTGGTGGAGGTGGATTACCTTGTGGCCGAGGTTACTGGAGGGGTCAGTTATGGCCCTGGTTTGGTTGAGCTGGCTGCCGCGGTGGGGTGCGTCGGCGATTGTCTCTGTGGGGTTCGGTTCTTTGCCTTTGCTGAGGGCGGGTGTCTGTGAACGGCTTAGACACCCCTGGCGAATGAGGGTCTCCACCTGATCTTTGAGGTTGATGCAGTCGTCAGTATTATGGCCATGGTCTGGTGGAAACGGCAATATTTGGACTGGTCTTTCAGTTGGAAGGGTTTCGTGGAGGGGAGGCCATTTGAGGGGGTAGTCCGTTGGATCTGGTTGAGGACATGTTCCATGGGGAATTGAGGGGTGTATACCGCTCGAACGACCGGGCGGTCGAATTGGTGCCGACCGGTCTGCACGAGGGGGTGGTCGGTATAGCGGGGTGTTTGGCTATGATACTGGGCGTTTCTGGGTTCTGGGTCCTTTCTCTTTTCTCTGGGGGTCGGGTTTTTAGCTGTTGGATCCTGCGCGGCTAGTGAATCTTCGCATTCATGTATTTTTGGGCTTTGGAGAGTAGGGCTGCCATTGAGGTGGGGGGGTTTTGGAGAGGGAGAAAAGGAAATCAGATGACCGCAGACCAGCCATGAAAGCTGTGAGGATGACCTTGTCGTCATTTTCTCTGCGACTTGCAGGCTTCGGTGTTGAAGCGAGTAACGAAGCTGCACAGTGATTCCCTCGGTCTGACGAATGTTGAGAAGTTGGATTGCCGGCGTCGCTGGCTCTAGGCTCGATAAAGTGGCTCAGGAAAGAGTCACTGAGATGTTGAAAGGTGGAGACAGAGTCTGGTGGTAACTGGCTGAACCACAGCCGAGCTGACCCTTCAGTGTCACGGGAAAAGCTGCACTGATCTCGTCTGGGAAGGATGGAGAATCATGAGGGTGCGGTAGGTCTCCAGATGGTCGACTGGGTCTGTCGTACCGTCAAGGAGTCGATGGAGGGCATTTTGAACTTGGGAGGCAGAGGTTTGTCTCGGATGGAGGCAACAAACAGTGAGGTGGCTGTAGTAGAGGGCTTATGCTGGATGTTTGCATAACCCTTGGAGCTGGAGTTTCATGGCGCTGAGTCAGCGTCCCAAAGGGGAATGTTGCACCACCAGAGGGAGACGGTGTTGGATGCTGCTGGCCTCTCTCTGGGCTGTGCTATGATCGATAGGTGCGGGTGGGTGGAGGTGGTGGATTTATATGTGGGTGAGGAGGTTGCAAACCTCCCAATTAGGTGGATTGGGTTGTGGGGCAGTATGGTCGGAGTTCTTTGGGTTGGTAGAATATTGGAGGTGGTGGTGGAGAAATGGGGAGGGTTCCTTGGAGTAAGGCGTTTATCAGGGCCTGGTTTTGGCTCGGCATACGGTTAATGCTGTTGGTAAGCTCGGTGAAATACTGTGGTGGGTTGTTTGGATTGGGAGGGTCGGTTTGATGGTCGGTAGCATTATGGTGGGAAGCCATGGATCTAGTCGTGACCATACACCTTGATGGATGAGATGAAAAGGTTGCTAGAACAGGGTCTCCGGCGGCAATGAACACAACTGGCGCACGGACAAACCAGTTCCCACAGACGGCGCCAACTGATGATACAGTTCGTTCTCAGTGGATGGACTGGACCGATCCAAGCTCCTCGAAGCCCACGTCCGAATGGCGAAGCCCACCAGATGACCTGCAAGTAAGTTCAATGGAGAACGGGGTAGTCCCCCGGCGAACCCTCCGACGAGCAAGTTAGCAGGTAGTAAAAGAGATGGAGTATGTAGAGAGGGATTGGAGATAGAAAAACTTAACCTTCTTCTTCTCTTCCATGCTTGCTTATATCCTTTGGTAATCATTTCACTGTCCCTTCCGACGTGTCCCTCACGCCGAAAACCTGTGTTGTAGCTTGTCTTGTGTAGGGTAAGGTGGCGCTGTTCCGACGGGGAGGTGTTGTCGTAATAAATGCTGTGATAGGCTGCATTAATGGTGATGTATTGTAGCAATAACTTTGCAGATCTTTGTCTGCTGACATGGCCTGTTCTGCACCTGCCCTGTGTCCGACTGCCATTGGTCCTTCATGTCCAGTTGGCCACCAGCTATCATGGACTTTACCACCCGGGTTATGCAATGGGATCCAAATGGTGGGCTTGGGTCTGTTCACTGTGGGCTGTGGCCTTCATGGGCCTATCCATGTCAGAACATTTATCATTATCTAGTCCGTCCAACCAAATATTGGATTCACTAAAAATAGTCAAATCCAGACATCTAATCCCATGACTAAACAAATATAGGATACAAATATAATCTAACCAAATAGTCTAGGGACAATGTATCCTAGGACTAACAGTCCGATAGATTACAATCCCCCCTTATCCAGTCCGTCCAAATAAACATGCCCTAGTGTGTTTATTTTGAGAGATTATTCCATGGGATTGGACTATTAGCCTATTCGAACTAATAGTCCATTGTTTGGTTCTAATTTTTTACGCCGGAGTATTAGTCCATTCGGACTAATAGTCCCAAATCTACTGGACTATTGTGTCCCGTGGAGTGGTGGGACACAAATGAAGGGATAAGGGAGAATATGGATTAGGTGATGAAATGACCATTTTGACCCTCTATTATTTAATTATGTATTATATTTAGTAAAATTCAATAAAATTTAAATGTCTCAATTTAAAAATAAAATAACTTATTTAATTTTTATTGATGTTTTATTTATTTAATTTTTTAAAATAATTTTTTATAGATATTTTATTGATGTTTTATTTTAAAATTTTGTTTATATTTTATTTAATTTCATTATTTAATTATTATTTTTAAAAATAAATTTATTTAAAATTTTAATTAAAAAATAACATATATTTTTATTGATATTTTATTTATTTAATTTTAAAAAAATAAATTTATTTAATTGTGTAAAAAACAAAATAAAATAAATTTTTATTTCATTTAGTTAAAAATAATTAAAATATTAAAGATATGTTTATATTGCTGTTACTTAGTAAATAATTGAAAAGGGTAAAATAGTAAATTGAATATTTATCTTTCTCCATAATATCCCAAACAAACATGTGATTCATATTTTATCCAACCAAATAGTCTGTTCCTGTGACGCCCCAATTTTTTTTGAAACGTCATAAGATTTAAATAACAATAGCTTGCTAGATAAAATTTTAACTACTAATTAGGAAGTTTTAAATTCTTACATAGTCAAAGTCCAACAACAAAATAAAATTACAAGTTCACACACAACGTCACAACATTGTTAAATACTATTACAAGAGATAACATGATTTTATTTTGATAAAATCTTGACTCTAAGTCAGCTAATGTTCGATATTAGCAGCTGCTCCAATTTCAGCCTTAATCTCTTCTTCGACATAATTTGGCATGAAACGCCAGGGCAACAAAATATATGCCATGAGTTTTGCAACACAGTAAGAAAACATAACCAACCTACCATTCTTTTTGAGAAAAATTAATGAGATAAAAATATAATCGTAAACATAAATTACAACCATTAAAATAATTCAAATAATTTTAATAACTTAGGTGACCCTTGAAATCTTACCAAAGAGGTTTAACTTACCAACCACTAAATCATGGCCACGGTTAATTTGGAACCCCCCCTTGGTCAAATATTCAAGAACTACCAAAGATGCCTACGCCCCGAGTTATATACCTAAGCCGTAACATCCGTGGTCTGCCCCAAGGGAACGGTCTGCCAGGGGTACGTAACTTCCCTGCGTACCATCCGCACATCCACCCTTATTCCAAAGCCAAATACCGATAAGGGTTCAAATAATCTCCGTGCCATCTTAGGGTTTCGCGACACAATTTACTTAACAATTATTAAAAACCAGGGCTTGCCCTGAATACCTGGTATTAACCCTTTATCAGTACTTTATATATACCATCAATCATTTCGGTTAATTTATATATTAAACACAAATTATTCAATTCTCAATCATCAATAATGTTATACCAACTAAAAAAAAAAAAAACTCCCAACATAAAACATTATACATGTCACACAATGTACAATATTTAATAGACAATTAATTTAAGCCATTGTATGAACATAATAACTTAGATACAAGAATTAAACCATAATTATACACATGCACAAATTTTTGATTTACAAAATTAGACTAGTACAATATTAAGGCCAAGTTTGGCAATTGCAAAATAATTCATCTTTTTATCTTTTTATCTTTTTTCCATCATATCACATCTTTACTTTTCTACACATCTTTTCGTAAAAAGACAAAAAGTGCACTTATTTAGGTCATCTCAAACAACCCATTATAAATCACAACACACCCATACATGGATTACTAATTTATAATAGTTGATGGATTAGACCCACACAATATTGAAGTGATGATTTTATCATGTCCAGAAAATTTCAGATTGTAACTTAGGTATTAAAAATTATGAATAAATTATTTACACAATTCTAAAATTCGTGCAATTGACAGAATACTCAATAGGGATGTTAGGTCACTTTTCAGAAAGAATTTCAGAAAAAAGGTGTAAATAATCCTGTAAAATTTCCAGCAGTTTTTATGACACAGATTCGTCACATTTCCTTACATTAATTCCATGTTTAAATTTATAGATCAAATCCATAATCTAAAAATTTATCATAAAACTAGAATTCTCAAATTTCATCTTTTAGTTAGAAATTACCAGATTTGGCTTAGTATAGAATTTTAAATAAATTTTCAAATACATAGTAAAATCTGTCTCACAGTTTCAGATTAGTTAAAATTTTGTATAAATTCTTAGAAAGCTCAAAAATTGTTGCAAAAATTCGTGGATGAACTAGACATCATTGTAAACAACTTTGTAGAAAAAATCATCTCGAAATTTTTAGTATAAAATTATCTAAAAATTCGGACAACATTCTGGCAGATTCAAAACAGATTATTTTCAACATAGTTTCAGATTTAGTTAAAATTTTGTATAAATTCATAGAAAGCTCAAAAATTGTTGCAAAAATTCCTGGATAAACTAGACATCATTATCAACAACTTTGTGGAAGAAATAATCTCGAAATTTTGAGTATAAAATTGTCTAAAAATTCGGGTAACATTCTGGCAGATCCAAAACAGATTATTTTCAACACAGTTTCAAATTTAGTTAAAATTTTGTATAAATTCGTAAAAAGCTCAAAAATTGTTGCCAAAATTCCTGGATGAACTAGACATCATTATCAACAACTTTATAGAAGAAATCATCTCGAAATTTTGAGTATAAAATTGTCTAAAAATTCGGGCAACATTCTGGCAGATTCAAAACAGACAGATTATTTTCAATCTTCTCTTTAAATGTATAAACTACACATGCAAGCTTATTTCTTTACAATAATAAGATGATTTTAAGACTATCAACATCTTCAAACACTTGATATACACATCACAAAATTCCTACACATATATATAAAATTTCTATTTATGAGTAGTCATTTTAATCATAAGGACAAAATCTGAAAACTTCACTAATAAAAAGAAATGAGAGGGTTGAGGGGGTTTTCTTACTTAATAGTAGGATTGAAATGGGTGATGAAATGATAGAAAAAATTTTGCTTCCTAAACCTTCTTTTCTTCTTCTCCTTCTGCTGAATTCTTCTTCCTTATTTCTTCCTCACCCGTCCAAAGGAGCACATGCATGCGTACACTAAAAGCTATCCTTCTATTTGGATGTATATAGTTTATGCTCAGCCTTGAAAATATGAACCTTCTGTGCATGACCACTAGGTGCATTTTATAGACCTTCTCCGAGGCTAGCTCTCTCTCTCTCTCTCTCTCTCTCTCTCTCTCTCTTTTTCTCTTTCTCATTATGCTATCCACTACAAATCTCCTTAACCCAAGAATGATGATGGGATGGAATTTATCAAGCTTACATGCAAGCTTGCATGTGGCATATTCTGCCACCGAATCTGATTCCTCTTTTCTTTTTTTTTAACTAATAATTTATAACAATAATTATTGAACATCCACAAAATTATTATTCTTAATAAGGTTTTTGTTAGTGATTGAGTTGGGTTAATTTAAAATTTTTTTTTTTTACACTATTATATATTTTAGGTAGATTCTGAATACAATTAATTAATTTATTTATTTATTTTCTTTTAAGAATAATTTAAATATGGGTTTTCACAGTTCCTGACATCTAATCCCATGACTAAACAAATATGAGATATAAATCTTGTCTAACCAAATAGTCCAGAAACAATATATTTAAGAACTAACAGTCTGGTAGATTCTAATCCCCCTTTATGTAATCCGTCTAAACAAACACGCTATAAGAGAATAGCATACACTATCCAAAATAAGTATAAGTTCTCCAAATCTTGATAAAATCAATATAATATACCTTGTTATTTTTTAATTTAAATAACAAGCCATAATTTATGTCATCTTTTTAACGATTGTGAGTAAGAGCATCTTTAAGGGGATATTTAAAAAAAGTTTGTTAGACATTTTAGTTAATGTAATTCTATTTTTGAGCTCAAATTGGCTGGCTATTAGGTTAATTACTTTATTATCCTACTTTTTTTGTAGCTACAATTAGGGCTGCAATGAACCGAGCTGTTCATGAACAAGCTCGGCTCGGCTCGTTAAGGGCTCGGCTCGGCTCGTTTAGTAAACGAGCCGAGCTCGAGCTCGAATATTAGGCTCGTTTAGTAAACGAGCCAAGCTCGAGCTCGCATAAGCTCGGCTCGTTTATCTTTATTTAAATTATATAATAAATATATATTTATATATTAAATAATATATAAATATATATAAATACATTATTTATATATTAAAAATATTTAAATATATATAAAATAATAATATAAATACTTTTTTATATATTAAATAATATTTTATTTAAATGTTTATATTTAAATAATATAAATAATATTAAAAAAAATTTATCGAGCCGAGCTGAGTCGAGCTCGAGTTTCATTAAAATTAACGAGCCGAGCCGAGCCAAGCTCGAGCCTAGTTCTTTTTCGAGCCGAGCTCGAGCTCTAATAAACGAGCTCGATAAATAAACGAGCCGAGCTCGAGCTCAGCAAAGCTCGACTCAGTTCGGTTCGTTTGCAGCCCTAGCTACAATTGAAGAGCCCCAAAGGCTCTCCAAACAAATATATATGTATATATATTGGATTTTTGTATATTTATGATTGGATTTGAGATTTTATATATTTTATATATGTATATAGGTATCTAGCAATTTTATATGTTCTTTCAATTATGTTTGATGAATTACGGAATAACTTATTTTGTATTTTGTATATTTTTTTCTCCTCATTCTACAGGTTTTGTAAGTAATAAAATTGTGATACCTCGAATCTTATTATGTGGTTTGAGTTTTTTGAATTAATTTTTTTAAAAATTGAGTTTTTTATTTTTCGTATTTTTCTTGTTTTTAGTGAATATTTTTTAAATTTTAATCATTTTTTTACCTTTTTAGATGCACCTTACTTAGATGTATATAAAAAAATAAAAAATTTGTGAAAAAATATTTTAAAAAAAATTAATAAATACATAAAAATACAAAAAATATATTAAATTCTCATATATATATATATATATTTTTGTATTTTTGTTATTTAGTGAATTTTTAAAAGTTTTTTTTCACAAAAATTATACTTTTTATGTGTATTTATGTTAGGTGTGTCCAGAAATTTTAAAAATTACTTGAAATATTAAAAAAATTCAGTTTTAAAAAAAAGGCGAAAAATAAGAAAGTATAATTTTTTTAAAAATATTTTTGGAAAACCAAAAACAAACAAGTTGATTATTTTTTAAAATTATAATGTAATTTTTTTCCTTTCTCACTTACTGCTATAAAGTTACTTATTCCAATAACCTTATCTCAAATTCAAATCTAAACTTAAAATAATTTGAGAGATTCATGAAATTCATATTAACTTAGAGACCCACGTTGAAAAGTTAGATTTACGTGAAAAAGTTAGGTAGCGTTTGGTAGAGTTTTGTAAATATGATTTGAGAGTATGAGTTGTATTTTGAGTTTGTGAGTTGTGGAATTATGATTTGAGTGTAGAAAATTTGTTTGGTTATGGTTTTTAAATAGAGTGTTGAAATGTGTTTTGAAGATGTATTTTGAATTAAGTTTTGAAAGTTTGATGTGACATGTAAAATAAGAAAATTTGTTTGGTGATGTATTTTGAAAATAATTTTCAAAACTTAATTCAATCAATAATTTATAATTAAACACACAACTCATATATCGATATCCGTATTTTTTATCAACAGTAATAACCAAACTATTTTTAAAATACTGAAATTAAAAATTGATTTTTTTTTCAAGTAATTTTTTTTCAGTAATTTTTTTGAATAATTTTTTTTTCATTTTAAAATAAATCTATGTCAATTATTTTGTGTCAATTAATTTTTCTATCAATTCATTTTGTACGCCTGTACAAACATCTTGTACAATACCTTTTTAAATTTTTTCTAAAATTTTGTTAAAGTCAACAACTTTTGAGAATACATATTAATAAAAATTAACATAAATACACTAAGTTTAATATTTTAAAATACAAATCATAAGGTAAACCATACAAAACATTATCAATTTTTTTTCTCATTTATTACACGTTATTAATTTTGTAATAAAGTCGTAACAGATTGACCATGCATTATTGTACTTCCATAATCAGCACCCGTGAAACTCATGTAATTGGGGTGAAGTGGCGTGCAAAATGAAGCTCATATGATTGGGGTGAAGAGGCGTGCAAAATGACTATTTTGTCCCTCTTGATTTAAATGAGAAGTTGTTACATAACAACAAAATAAAAAGGGTAATATAGTAATTTCACTTATCTACTACCTATTACCTATTGTATTATAGCTGTGTGTTCAGCACTGGGCTAAAGAAAAAGGGACACCATGCAGACGATGCAGCTGTGTGTTCAGTATACAGATGTAGTATTATTAAAAAATTAATAATATTATAAAAAAATAATAGATAAGAAATAAAAAGTAAAAAAAAAAAAATTAACCTGAACCTTCTGAACCTCAGCCTTTCTATAAAATCTGAATCTTCATTCCTTTGACAACACCATCTTCACCATCTTAGCACCATTACAGAAGAATACCATCTTCACCATCTCAGCTCCATCACAGAAGAACATTAATTAAATTCTGTGTATCCGTGTGAAGGAAGAAGGAAGATTTCAATTATAGGTTAGTTTCATCCAATTCATATTAGCTTCACATTTCATATTTTATTCGGAGTAGCTTCAGATAGTCGAAGATCAGAGTAGCTTCAGATAGTCGAAGAACAGGTAGCCGAACCAGGACAACCGGCCGGTCATCCCATCTCACACCAATTCGCACTCAGTTCCTATCTGTTACCGATTAGTTTCCTATCTGTTGCCGATCTGTTCCTTTTTTTCATATCTGTTTCATTTTTTCACACAAACATCATACTGTTTTTGATATATTTTCCATACATTTTTTTTAACTCATATGTTTTAATATACATTTTTCATACATTTTTCTTTCACTCTTGCAGTCATCATGCCAAGAACAAAACGAACCAGACCCGAACGTGGTGAATCCTCAAACCCTGTACAACATCAACCACAAGCAAACCCAACATCCCTCATGCAATCCGAATAATGATTTTTTAACGTATCATCATGAACAAGCCTATTCACATTTTATTAATCGACCAATTGTTACGGAAGAAATGTAAAACTACTTTCTAAATATGATCCGCTCTTACTTGGTAAATTAGATACAATGGGATGGTTACCTTTAACTAATTTACCAAATAAGGTATATCTCCGTCTTATACAATTATTTTATGTTCACTTGACACCTGGTGACCAACAAAATGAACCGTTCAGTCTGACCTCTTATGTGAAGGGAAAAAGAATCACACTCAGTCTATGTGCTTTCGCACAAATTATTGGAGTTGAAACAGGAGATTTACAATGCTATTTTCAAAATGAGTCTGCCTTAGAAAAAATTATTGATGATGTCACTCAGATTTATACCACAATTTGTGACAACCGAATTATGCTGTAACAGTTAGCATTATTGGTGAAACAGAATTAAAAAGTTAGTACATGAATAGTCGACCGTAGTCATTTATCAGCGTACAGTAAAATTCATAGGAGAACAAAATTTATTTAATACGTGGTGATATTGTAATAACACAACATAATTTTAATATAATAAAAAATACTTAAAAGTTCAAAAAAAAAAAAAAACATACGAAGATAGAAAAGGAAAGAAGATATCGTGGAATGAAAAAAAATAATAAAAACCAAATCAGGAATAATGAAATCATCAAACAGTTCAGGCAAGGAGATTTGCTAACACAAGCAAAACAGAACTTCTCAGTTCACTGCAAAGCGAGGATCATGGCTAGGCGCAAATGGGTAGGAGTGCGCATAAAAAACCTTCGCCATTCCTTATCCTTGAACAGTGTCAGTGCCCTAACGTACTTCAATGTTGGTATGTCCCCAAGCTCTAGCAATGCATCTTGACATGCATCAAGGGAATAATCATCACCACCAGCACTTATAGCCTCTGTCTCATTTTCTCATGCACGTGAATGTCCTGTTTTTGCTTGTACATAGGATGTGAAAGCTGCGCACACATCATCAAACCCACTTGACCGTGACTTTTTGGAGTGACCACTGTTAGTCTGGCTGGTTGCAGGGCCCCTCTTGTGACTTTTGCCCTTTGCTGGATCCATGTACTCATCCTTGAATAAATCAACAGGAATGGCCTCAGCAGCATTACTTCCACCAGCATTACTCCCACCAACATCAAGGTTCCAAAATTTATTTAACATGTCATCTTCTTCTTCTGAGTCAAGGGCTCCTTATGTGGATGCACGAGACAAGGCCCCTGTGGCACAACAATTTTCAACAATTTCTGTCATTTCTTGAAAATATTCAAACCATTTTGTCCTAAACTTTTTCACATTTCTGCTAGCCTACAACAATTACAATTAAAGAATTAAGCACTGTATATATCATGAAATGTTTAAAATAAAATTTCAAAAATTGTACAGATTAATGAAAAACCTTATCCCAAAATTCATCGGGTGCAACAACAGTGCCTATAATGAGATCTCATCCCAAACCAGTCTGTGCCTGGAGTTTCTTAAATGTCTGGTGTGTGAGTAATTTTCCGATCACACTGCCAACTCAGTGATCAGCTGGAGAGAACTGGCAGAATAGATGACACCTGGCTAACCTGCAACAGAAAGAGAAGATTCCGGCGGTGGTTCTTCCACCCGGGGGCACTCCGACGATCAAGTCAGTATATCTCTCAAAGATAATCAAGTGCTAAATTCACTGCTCAAAGCATAAATTGCGTACTTTAGACCCATCGGGGGTGCCTTTCTTTTATAGTTAACTCTGTTCTAATCCCACTAGAAGCCTGACTTCTATGGACTCCCATTTAATGCTTACTTTGGACTCTACAAGAGATAAGGATAGACTTCCTAAGAGTGTTATCCTTATCCATCCTGTAGTCTTCCTTCATCCTAGGACTCTTGTCCCTTATCCGTTTATCTCTGATTCCGATATCTTCGGAGGAAACCTCAGCCTAGCCGAGATCACCTCGGCACAACGACCAGGACACGTGGCACCTCGGCTGATACGTCGGCGTCACCCTGCCACATGTTGGTACTCAGAAAATATATCCCCACAACTGCCCCCTAGGTTCTATTACCTCGGCATTCTGAGGTGATGGAACCTATATCGGTACTTCTTTCTGTACATCGGCTCAAGAACTCCTCAGCCGAGATCATTTATTTCAGGTCGACATGTATTCTTCAGAGAACAAGAATTCCAATGAACTCTTTCACGCACATGAGCTGTCATGCATCACTATTCAACTGTTTCATTTACGCGTTTTAACCCCATTGGACCGTGCTAATGACGCGCCAAATATCCGTCGTGCGTTTGTGTGCGCTGTCTGATGTATGCGTTGTTCCAGGCGCATTAAATACTCTGTTTTGCTGCCGTTTCAAGTTTTTGACAAAACTTATTTTTTCCCTCTTTTCGCCTTTTCACGTTTCATTTGATTTACTTGTTTTTTCTCTCTCTAGCTCTCTTCTCTTGAATCTGCCATTGCTCCAGACTTCAAGCTCTGCAACTGCCTCTATTTCCTCCTTCCGGTGAAGCTTTGCCGTTCTGTTACTCCTGTAACCGTCGTCTGTCTTTGGCGAACTTTATTCCGGCCTTACTTTGTCTGGTAAGCCACTGTTCCTTTCGTTCTCAATTCTTTTGATATTCTTCATTACTTGTTGCCATTACTGCTTTGTTCAAACTTTCGATTTGTTGAACTATTCATCTGGATGTGTCTATTCCATGATTTTGCTCTTGCCCATGTCTGGAACACTTGCACCGCTTCACCACTTTCTTGCGTTTTTGTCACTGTTCTTGACCTTGTACCCCTTGTACATACAATATTCTTGATAGTTCATCTCTGTTCTTGATTCTAAAGCACATCCTTGCGTTTCTGTTTTCCAGATCCGTGCCTTCAACCCTTGCTTCCATAGATCTAGGTTTGGGACTTGTTGTGTAGTACCCATAATTTAGGAAAAACTGAAACCAGTGCTTACCTAGGTTTTTGCCGAGGTCTCATTAACCCTCTCAAAACATCTTCTTTCTGAAATCCAACTAGGAATGGCAACGGGGCGGGGCGGGGCCGGGGACTACCCCCCCCGTCCCCGATCCCCGAAAGTAATACCCTCCCCCGTCCCCGACGGGGACCCATAGCCCGGCCCCATCCCCGCCCCCGATCGGGGATCGGGGATCCCCGGCCCCGGAAAATCCCCGGGTTTTTTTTTTTTTTTGTAAAAATCTGTAAACATTAATAAACATTCTCAATCACCCTTCACTACTAAATGTATAAATTTTGGAATTTTTCAGTTAGAATATCAACCCTAATAGCTTCATTTTTTTAATTAATTAGAACTCAGCCACAACCAAAAAAAAAAAAAAAAGAAAGAGAATAATTATTGATAAACATCCTGTAGCAAAACATCCTGTGATTGTAAAGATTGAGAACATTCATAACTAATTGAGAACATCCTGTAGCAAAAATAGTTAATCACTGAATGTAAACTAAAAATGTAAAAATTGGGTGTACATCCTGTGATTGTAAACTACCTAATCACTGATTGAGAACATCCTGTAGCAAAAATCCAGCAGCCCATAAACAAAATATCTGTCCAGTCCAGCAGCCCACACACAAGAAAATTCAACAAGTAGCAAAGAGAATAACTAATCCCAAGCACAACCCGCAAGGGATAGGTTACCCAAAAATTGAAATTAAAAAAAAAAAAAAATATCCATTACAACATAAAAAAGCAAATCCATTGTTTCTTCAAACCCATACAAACCACACAACTTCCATCATCTTCTTCAACTTGAATTCCTGTTAAATAACAAAAGAAAAAAAAACAAATAATTAATATTAATAATAAAATGTAAAAAATGTTAATTAAAACAAAAAAGATAACAACTAACACAAAAACCACACAACTTCCATCATCTCCTTCAACTTGAATTCCTGTTAAATAACAAAAGAAAAAAAAAAACAAATAATCAATATTAGTAATAAAATGTAAAAAATGTTAATTAAAATAAAAAAGATGACAACTAACACAAAAGTGGCACATGACTGATCCGAATCGATCTCATCATCATCATATATAGTTGCATAGCCCACCGATTCCAATGTTGAATTTCCTAAAAAGTAAAGAATATAAATTCAATAGTGAAATTATTCCATGGTAATATAAATAATAAAAAGTGAAATAATAATATGTAAATTGGATGAAATAATACCTTTCATCTCTTCACCCCACAACCAACTTTGTGCACACATTAATGCTTCTAATGTGTTTGGATGAAGTCTACTACGATGTGGACTCACTAACCTTCCACTAGTACTAAATGCTGACTCAGAAGCAATAGTGGATACAGGAATAGCTAAAATGTCCCTAGCTATTGCCTGTAAGGTCGGATACTTTGGTCCACTAGCTTTCCACCAATTCAAAACATCAAAACCTGAAGTTCTTGGCAAAACATCATCTTCTAGATAATGGTCCAACTCTGATCTTACATTCTTCATTTTTTTACTTCTCTTTCTACTAATAAACAAATCAAATTCTGAAAGGGTCTCTGTAACAATTTCTGGATGAGCAGAAGAGTCACCAACAACATTGGTCTCCATACCAACTCGGTGCTGATACTCTTGCAACAAATCATAACAAATATGACGAACCCTATCAACTTCATCTTCAGCGTTGTCTCCATAAAGTTTTTCAAAATAAAACTCCAATACACTCATCTTATACCTAGGATCAAGTACAACTGCAACCCCAATAATACCATGTATCACTAACCAATATTTATCAAAATTTTCCACCATTTTTGATGCCATTGTTCTGATCACTTCAATTTCACAAGAGAGCCATTGAGACAGTGTCATCCTAATCTCACATAAAGCTGGGAAACAAACATTGGCTGTGGGATACTTTGTACCAGAAAACAACTCAGTGATAGAAAAAAAAATCTTAAACCTCCCACTAATCTCTCTAGCAAACTCCCATTCTTGCTCAGTTGGCACAGTCTTATATTGGGGCTCTCTAATTTTCAACCTAGAAAAGACATCCTTATACAATAAGGCTGTCTGAAGCATCAAGTACGTTGAATTCCACCTAGTTGCACAATCAAGTCCTAATTTCTTGGTATGTGGAATACGCAATTGGTTGACTGTTTTTTCAAATTTTTCTACTCTTTTTGGTGTTGCTGTCCAATAAGCTACACTCTCTCGGATTTTCTCCACACCAACTCGTATGACATCCAATCCATCTTTCACTATCAAATTCAAAATATGCGCATAGTAACGCATATAAAACAAAGTACCACCCAACAAAAGCGATGAATTACTTAACTTATCCATCAACATGGTAATCATGGCATCATTTGTGGAGCAATTATCAACAGTAACAGTCGAGATTTTTCTATCAATATTCCAATCCATCATACACTCAAGCAAAGTATCACAAAGAACTTCTTTTGTGTGTGGACATGGAACATAAATAAACCTAAAATATGATATTCATAAACAAGTATTAATAACATGCAAATTGAACTGAATAAGATTGAATTTTTAAATGATTTGCAAATTTACAAAAATATACCTCAAAATGCGACTTTGCAATGTCCATGAATCATCAATAAAGTGTGCGGTGACAGCCATGAATCCTTTCTTTTGATTGCTAGCAGTCCACATATCAGTTGTGATTGCCACCCTACTTTTATTATGCTCCACCAAACTCAATGTCTTCACCCTCTCATAATCATAAATCTTTAAAATATCACTCTTTATCGTATTTCGAGAAGGCACTTTAAACAATGGTTGAAGTGCTGCTGAATATCGTTTAAAACCAACATGGTCTACGATAGAGAGGGGATATTCATGCAAGATTATGGCATGTGACAACTCTTTCCTAGCAAAATCTTGATCAAAGATATAAGAATTCATTTTTGGAATCTCTCTACTAAAGTTGTTAGTTAACACTTTTTGCCTCATGTCCATCACTTTTTTCCTAGTACAACTCTTATGGTGATCATGCAAATGCCTAGTTCCATTTTTTGAATCACCTCCAAGATGCTTATTAATAATTACATATTGCCTTCCACACCCCATTGACTTGTTGTTTTTTAAAATGTTCCCACACAACACTAGGTTTTCTTTTAGTTCCTCCACAAGTAGTATTAGACTCTTCTAAATCAATAACATGTTGATTAGAGAGGGGAGCGGTGAGTTCGTAGGTGTGTTCGTAGCTGGCGATGAATGTTGTGACGCGTCACTCTCAATTGTACTTGAGAGTTAACGGGTGCTTCAGAGTTAACTGGTGCTTCAGAGTTAACATCTGACATTTTTAACCTTTATAAAAATAATATGGATTGAATTAATATAAATAAATTAAGTATCATCTTTTAAAAAAATTATGACATGATTGAAACAATTAGAAGATGCATTACAGAAGATTTATGATATAATAAGGAATTCCAAATCGACTTTGGTGATTGCAAAAGGAAGTTTATAAACTACTTGTGATCTTTATGTTGGAGACTGGATATTTTAACAGATTAGAAAAATAATGTGACAATCAGTTTTCTTAGTGGACTAGACAAGTTGTATTAATGATAATATGAAAAACAAACATATTAATCTTTGCCTTAAAAACAAGTTGGGATTCAGAAGCTTTCACTAGTATAGCTTAAAAAACTGTTTCATGTCCTCCTCAACCTCTCTGTCTTTATGAATAATTGACCCAAAATATAAAAAAAGATCACTCATGTATTTCATGCTCATCAAGTTATACTCTACTTTCATCCCTGTCTATTTCTACTTCTGCTAAAATTACACACTGTATATTCTTAGTCTTATACTTAAACCTTTTAAAATCTGAAGTATCTCTCCACAATTCTAGCTTAGAATTTACTCCTCTCGTTTCGTTAACTAAACTCTCTGTAAATAGCATACATCAAGGAATATCCCCTTTGAGTGTTTCTAGAAAGTTCATCCATAACTAATACAAAAAATGTAAAGATTGTATGTTGGTCTTTGATATGAACTTTATTATTTTTAGAAATTTACTTATTTCTGCCCCTACTAGTCTCAAATTAGGTAGAAAATAGCTTCCATGGTACATCTCTCAAGCATAAAACCAAATTGATTTTTGAAGATATTGTCTCATGTCTTAATCTCCACTCAATAGCTCCCCCCAGAATTTCATTATATGACTCATAAATTTAATACGACAAAATTGATGCAACTTTGAAGGAATCTATAATTAATATTACTATTAAAATTAACAAGTTCTAAAGTCTATGTTTCTTTCAAAAGGCTTTATTTAAATAGACAGATTATGAGGTATATTTTAATAGACAGATTATAGACATATTATAGACAGATTAATAGACAGATTATAAGATCATCATCTCAATAGACAGATTATCAATAACATAGACAGATTATCAACAGATCAAACCTGATGTGAAAGATAATGATCAACAGATTATCAATAATTCACAAGCACCGATTATCAGGGTCTGGAGGTAGATCTGCATAAAAAATACAACTGATTATCAATATAAATAAATAAATTTAGAGACAGAAAAAAAAAAAAAAAAAAACAGAACTATATTGTATTTTTACAGATCTATACTCAGATCTAAACACTCAGATATATATATATATATATATATATATATGTAAACCTAGATCGAAATCCCTAGAGAGAGAGAGAGAGAGATACCTAAACAGAGATGGGAGGCGGGTGGTGACGGAGGGAGGATCGCCGGTGACGGAGGGAGGCGCGCGGTGAAAAATGAAAAGAGAGGAGAAGAGAGAGAGAGAGAGAGAGAGAGAGAGAGGAGCGGCGTGTGTTGTGTGAGTGTGAGAGGCTTTGTGTGTCTGTCAAACCCTAACAAAACAAGCATATGCATATATATATCCAGGGACCAAAGGGTCATTTTACCTCGGGGACCATGCGGGGCGGGGCCGGTTCTGAAACACATATCCCCGTCCCCGGCCCGGATATCATCGGGGATGAATTTTTAAATACCATCCCTGGCCCGTAGGGGATATTTTTCGGTGAATAACCGCTGAATTCGGGGTCGGGGGGTCGGGTCACCGTCGGGCCGGTTTCAAATTGCCATCTCTAAATCCAACCCCGACCATTCAGGCCTGATATCATGGGTATGTGGAGACATAGGGTAGATACCCCGACCAAACTTGAGTACTTTAGGCAAGAGTTCTCCATTCCTGCCGATGTCCATCTAAGGTTGGCTGGAGATGACAACTCCATCATGCCTACAGATGATTCGATGCTCTTTCCCATTGTAGCTTTTACTGAGTGTGGACTCCGGCTTCCACTCAACATCCTCTTTCGCGAGATTCTTCACTATTACAAGTTGAACCCCATACAACTGGCCATAAATTCTTATCGAGTGATCACCTTAGCCGACATCCAGTATTGCTATACTATGTGTGGCCTTAACTTGAAAGAAAAAGGCTACATCTATTACCTTAAGCCGAGGTCTACTGAGTTCAAAATTGTAGCCGACCTCCCAGACTCCAACAAGGGAGCTGGGGATGACTATTTCATCGCGTCGGGGAACTGGGAGTTTGGCCCAGACGAGGACCTCCATCTCTTCCTTCTTCAACGTTCAGTCTTTGTAGAGGGCAATGGTAGGAGCCCTGTATTCAGTTTTACATGTTTTCTTTCAAAGTCTCAAATACTTTTATCTGTTTCTGACGTCTGTTCTTCTTGCAGCTGTTCGTAAGCCACCAAAGGGCTTCCGCCAGTCTTTCTGTCCTAGTAAAGGCTTGAAGAAGCTTCTGGACTTGCCTGTTCATAAAAGGAAAGCACCTCTTCTGCTCAATTTTATTCCAACATACAAGTCAACTTTGCCCGACGTTCCCAAAAGGAAGAAGAAAAGCCTTTCTCCACCTTCTGCCACAACTCCACAAACCGTATCAACATCTCGGACAGATCAAGGGTCAACATCCAATCCAGCAGAACAGCCGTCTACTTCGGCTCAATATCTAATCCCACTATCTCAACGCAAACGTCGCCGACGTCTTATTCTTGCAGCCGAGATGGGTCGCGCAAAACCTGTAGCAAAAGATCTCTTAGCCAGTATCCCAACCGACGTTGATGCTCTACCAACTCAAACGCAGCTTCCACCGAAGCCAAAAAGAGTGAAAAAGGCTCAACCAAATGCCAAAGTGACTCAGATTGAGACTGAAGACACTTTGCCAATTTCCCAGCTGGCTCCAAGTGAAAAGACTGCCTTTGTCCCTTCGAAGAGGTCCGCTGAAGCCCTTCCCTCCGAATCCACCAAGTCGAAAAGACCGAGGTCATCTGCAACGACCTCAGGGTCAAAGAAGCCTGATGCCCCCTGGGCCCCTGAAATAACTTTGGAAGATAAGCCTGTAATGGCTAGTGATAGCGCCGACGATATAAATGTCGGCATTGCACTTAGCACTGCACTGCTTCTCCCAGGAGACTTGGAATGAAACGCCGGGTTTAGTGAATATGAAAACTATGCTTTGATACTGCAACATTCTGTTCAAGTAAGTGTTTTTGTCTGGTACTTCTTCTTTCTTTCTCTTTATTTCACACTTAGAATATTTTTCTAATACTTCTGCTTTCTTCCAGGCCATCCAGCATGCCCGCTTTTTCTCCATGCAATCTTTTCAGAACCGTGAAAAGTTAGCCGAGAAAAAGAGGGAAGTCACCACACTTCAGAAAACAAATAAGAGCCTGCAGTCAAAGATGAAAACGCTGGAGGACCAGGCCAAGGTCGCCATGAAGGAGAGGGATAATGCCGAGGAAAAAGCCGGTGCTGCCGAGGCAATAAATAAAGTTCTTCAGGCCCAGCTAAAAGAGGCCGAGGATAAGGTGGCCTAGGCCGAGAAGGAGCTTAAAGATACCTTGGCCACTAAAGCGGCCGAAATAAAAGATGCGATGAAAAGGCCTATAATCAGGGTATGGCCGATGTGATAGAGGCTTATGAAAAGCAAGTCAGACAAGCATGCAATAAGGGTTTCTCCCTTGCTTAGATGACTTTGCTAAAAAAACTTGATGTCCCTGAAGACTCCTCTCTAAGGAACGTTGATGCCATTTCCCTTCCATTTCCTCGAACCCTACCTTCTAGCGAATCTGATACTGAGGATGAGGCCGAGGAGGAAGGTTTAGTAAGAAAACAAAAAGAGGCCATAGTGACCAAGTCGTCTCCACAAAATGAGCAAGTCCTAGACTTGACTTAAGATGAGGATGCCGAGGATGTTCCTGACAAGGCTATGGCCGAGAAGACATCGGCCGTTGCTCCTCTTGCCGACAAGAGTGTAGATGAAACAGTTGCTCAAATTGATGCCGAGATCGCAGCGGAGAAGGCAGCCGAGGTAGCTTCTCAACAGCCTTCCGAGGTCTTATCCCAAGTTACTGCTGATGTTGAGGACCCGTAATTTTCATGTTTTTCTTCTTTTGTCTCTTGTACTCTTGTACTTTTTTGTTTTTCAGACAATGTAAGCTCTGCAAATGGCCGACGTGCCTCTTTGTTCTTTGAATGTCTAATTCAACTTTCCTTCTCTTGAATGCTTGTACCTTTGTCTTCTCTTGACTGTTTCTGCATGATTCTATACTTAGAATATTTTGCAAGTCTTTTTTCATGCAATCATCTCGGGGTGACATACCCCGGATATAAAACTGATGATTTACCTCGGCTTAACTTCAACTTGTAAATTGCTACAAATTTCAATAAGTGAAGATGGAGATTTATCTCGGTTCAACTTCAACTTGTAAATTGCTACAAATTTCAACAAGTGAAGATAAATAATTATCTCGGCTTAACTTCAACTTGTAAATTGCTACAAATTTCAACAAGTGTTAAGCATTACTTCAGTTTAACTTCAACTTGTAAATTGTTACAAATTTCAACAAGTGTTAAACAATAATTTCGGTTTAACTTCAACTTGTAAATTGCTACAAATTTCAACAAGTGAAGATAAACAATTATCTCGGCTTAACTTCAACTTGTAAATTGCTACAAATTTCAACAAGCGTTAAGCATTACTTCAGTTTAACTTCAACTTGTAAATTGCTACAAATTTCAACAAGTGTTAAACAATAATTTCAGTTTAACTTCAACTTGTAAATTGCTACAAATTTCAACAAGTGAAGATAAACAATTATCAAGCGTTAAGCATTACTTCAGTTTAATTTCAACTTGTAAATTGCTACAAATTTCAACAAGTGTTAAACAATAATTTCGGTTTAACTTCAACTTGTAAATTGCTACAAATTTCAACAAGTGAAGATAAACAATTATCTCGGCTTAACTTCAACTTGTAAATTGCTACAAATTTCAACAAGCGTTAAGCGTTTAAGCGTTTTTGTCTTCTCTCTGCCCCCAATGTGAACCTGAGTTTCACTTGGGTTCTCATTATTCAAAAAACAATATTATGCATAGTTTCACAAATTGTGGAGAATTCTGCTAAGATTTTATTGATGACATCGACAAAAAATCAAAGAACATCTAATGATAAAAAAATTTCAAATTACAAGTGTTCCAGGGTCTTGGCAATGCTTTGCCCTCATTATCTTCAAGTCTATATGCCCCATTGCCCAGTACCGAAGTGATTTTGTAGGGTCCTTCCCAGTTTGGGCCAAGCTTGCCCTCCCTAGGATCCTTCTTGTTGCCGACGACTTTTCTCAGGACTAGGTCGCTGACTTGAAATTCCCTTAGATTAACCTTCTTGTTATAAGCTCTAGCAAGCTGTTGCTGGTATGCTGCAAGTTGTATTGTGGCTTTCTCTCTTCTTTCTTCTAGAAGATCGAGATCTCGGGCTAAGAGTACATCATTAGTCCCATTCTCAACTCCCTGGGTTCTGATCCCTGGGATGCCGACCTCCAATGGAATGACTGCTTCTGTGCCATAAGCCATGGCAAAGGGTGATTCCCCTGTTGATCTTCTCGGCGTAGTCCGATATGCCCAGAGTACATTGGGCAATTCGTTTACCCACTTCCCTTTTGCTGCCTGCAGCCTCTTCTTTATCCCATCTAGAATTACTTTGTTGGATGCTTCTGCTTGTCCATTGCTTTGTGGAAAACTTGGGGTTAAAAAGTAGTTCTTAATCTTAAACTTTGCACAGAAGTTTTTGATCAGCTTACTGTCAAATTGTGTCCCATTGTCTGCAACAATTGCTCTTGGAATCCCAAATCTGGTGATGATGTTTCTCCATATAAAGTTCTTGACGTCTACATCTCGGATCTTGGCTAGAGGTTCTGCTTCTATCCACTTTGTGAAGTAATCTATTGCTACCAGCAGGTACTTCCTTTGCCCAGTTGCTTGGGGCAATTGCCCAACGAGATCCATTCCCCATTGGGCAAATGGCCAAGGGCTGGATATAGGGTTTAGGTCAGCAGCTGGCTGGTGTATCAAAGGTGCAAACCTTTGGCATTGTTCACACTTCTTCACGTAGGCTTCTGCATCTTTTTGCATGTAGGGCCACCAATACCCCTGGGTAATGGCCCTGTGAGCTAGTGATTTGCCCCCAGTGTGGCTTCCACAAATTCCTTCATGAATTTCGTATAAAAAATCTTCAACCTGCAGAGGGTGTACGCACCTTAAGAGGGGTCCAGTGAAAGACCTTCTGTAGAGATGTCCTTCTGCTATCAGACTGAATCTTGCCGACTTCAATCTGATCTTGTGTGCCTCCTTGTGGTCATCTGGCAGCTTTCCTTCTTTTAGAAACGCAACAATTGTGTCCATCCAGCTTGGTCCCATGTCTACGCACATTACTTCACGTTCTGCGACTACTGGTTCAATGCTCGGGCCCGATAAATATTCAATCATTATTGTCCTTGCTTTTCCTGGCTGTATTGCACTAGCTATAGAGATGGCAATTTAAACCCGGCCCGTGTAGACACCCCATTTTGATCGGCCCTAAGACTTGGGCGCTTCCTTTTGATTATCCGATGATGACAATTAGAATGTGTTTCTCACAGAACTCCCAGTAAAAGAAATGGAATTTGAACTTTAATCCCAACCTTCACCATTATGGCTAAATTATTTTAAAATATTGAATATTTCATTAATTTAGTATTTTTGTAATTTTTCATAATTTTATGTGTTTGTTGATATTTTTAGTGTATTTTATATAAAAAAAAATAATAAAACAAATTATATTATGTGTTTAAAATTATTATATTATATGTTTAGTATTTTATATAAAATTATATTAGTATATTATATGTTTAGTATTTTGGTATAAATTATATATTTTAGATTTTATATATTATATATATATATATATATTATATATTATAAAAAATATATTAATATAAAATAAAATAACAATTTTTTTGATGTCGGCATCTCAACTTTGCATATATAATTATATATTATTATATTATTACATATTATTATTATTATATTATTATTACTATACCATTTGCCTATATAAGGCAATGATTCTGAAGGATTCAAGAAGAGGAATTCTGGGGGCATTCAAAGAGAGAGGAATTCTGAGGGAGAGAAAGGCTCAGCAGAAGGAGAAAAAAAGAGAGGAAGTTTGGAGAGTCTGAAGAGAAAAAAGAAAGGAAGTGGGGCGAGAGAGTTTGAGAAGACAGAGAGGGAAAATAAAATATTTTCTTTGATATTTTTATTTTCATACACCAACCAATCACTAAAGTTGTAATTCTAAATTTTGGACTGAGAATTGAGAACATATTCCACAGACTTGAGAGTAGTCAAAAGAAAGTTTGTGACTCAGAAAATTCATCATTTTCCCAAAAGGTAAGTTTTCGCAAATTTTCATTTAATTTAAAAATGTGCTATAATTTGTTTAAATACTTCATTTACTTCTTTTCATAACTGTTTTTTTTATCGCTTTAATGGGATGGCTGCACCACCCACATATCTGCTGTAATTTAAATATTGTATATAAACTGTTGTAATTTATTACTTTAAATAATTTATCCCGGCGGTGAATAGTACCTCCGGCGGTGAATAGTAACCCCGACGATGAATAGTACCTCAGGCGGTGAATAGTACCTCTGGCTATTTAATTTTGCTCGCTTTCTATAGCTTAATTGCAGCACTATTATATGCTATTTAGGGGGCTGTTTAATTTATTTCAATGATTTATGTTTTAAATATCAAGTTTGTTTGTACTAACCAATTAATCAATTTCGCATAATCATCTCTACAACCTCCCTCCATTCTTTGCTTATTTCGATTAAAAAGTTGTGAAAAATTAAGATTGTGATTCAAGTATAAGAAAGGAACTCTTCCATGCTTAATGGTTTAATCTCTTCGGAGGTTTATTATCAAAAGTATAAAACGCTCTATGCTTAATGGTTTAATCTCTTTGGAGATTCACTATCAACGGCATAAAACGTTTTATGCTTAAGAGGTTCATTACCAAAAGTATACAACGTTCTATGCTTACTGATTTAATCTCTTAGGGGATTTACTACCAAAAGCATAAAACGTTCTATACTTAACGGTTTAAATTCTTTGGAGGTTCACTGCCCCAAATGTATACATGTTCTTATACTAAAGCACAATCTTTTATTTTTCATTTCTCTTTATTCATCAGTGTGTTTACTTTTAAGGGACTAATTGACCCTTGGAAATCACCAAGGAAAATGTCATTATCACTTATTATCAAGTTTGGATTTCAAGTCATTATCACTCAAGTTTGGGTTTTCCTAAGTCATTATCACTCTTTTGAGTTTGACTAGTCCTTGTTGCACATCTTGAGTTTGACTTGGAATCCCTTATCGCTTGTAAATAAGTTTGACTCTTCCTTTGTAATTTCCCCCGAAGAAAATTTTCTCAGGTTAAGTTGATGCTTGTTTCTCTTTATTGCATTTTGGACTTAGTGGACGTAAATATCACTTTTGCACAAACAGGAGAAAAGATAAAGAAATGGAAAGGTAATAAAAAAGGCTAATAAAATTAGATTACAACCGATATAAAGAACCAATATGATTAATTGAATTCGGTCGGACGTTATACCAAGTTTGTTGTGTCAAGGCTTGCCTTACATCAATTCTTGTAATAAATTAGACAGTCCCTTCCATTTATTATTCATTCGGTTTTGTAATAATTATTTATTCGGACATTTGGACATTCGGACCCTCCTGCGTTAGGGCGCATTTGGACATTCGGATCCTCCTTCGTGAGGACAAATATGTAATAAGTTGTATGTCTTCCAACCCCCATTTTTTCTCCCTTTTATTTCACTGCTTATGATGGTTAGATTAGGGACATCATGTTTAATTAGCATTTTCTATGATTTGCATCCATTCGTTTGCATGCATAAAAGTTCGACTCATCATATTATTCAAATGTCAAATTCAAACTCTTTGCTTGAATACATGCTCTATCACATGCCTTGAATTGACTCATATGCCATGCTAGTAGCCGAGCTTATTACTTGCACGTTGTATGTGTTGCATTAGCCATATCGCATTAATTAGGATCATGCATTTTTTCTAACTATTTACTTCCTTTTGACTCGCCTTCGGACATAAGGTAAGTTTTTATGCTTTAGCATATTGCATAAGTGTGATTGCTGTCATATCAAACATACTACCATGAGGCTAAATGCTTACTTGATATACCTGTTTGAATGCCTGTGGATGAAGGCTAATCACTTAAATTGGGATACTTTGATTCATGTATATATGAGATCACCATTTTCAGTGATACATATTCAAAACATTTCTTTCAAAACAAACATGGAATCAAACGTTCCAACTTTTCGTGAAATTAATCTATACTTATATGTTACATATAGAACAAGAGCATATATTGTACATAAAAACCACATCATGATTAGTAGAGGCCGATCTTTGATCGGGTGAGTGGGCTGTTCAATTATTGACCTTCCCCTCTCATACCTAAGTTCCTGAACCAAGACACTTTGGTAACGACGGACTAATGGCCTTTGGCACGAGTCATGGGTTTCCTAAATTTCCCAAAAATAAATATTTAGGTGGCGACTCTAATATCTAGCAAAGCAGTCCATTTTGGCATTTGATTCAAACATCGATTTTCCAAAAGAATTTGCCGGATTTAGACTCTTTTTGTGTTTTTCACTGTTTCACATTGCACTTGTGAAATCAGAATCAGAACCAACACACAAGTGGAGTCCGAACTGTAAGGGCTATTTCATTTTTCCGAGAGGGAGCGCGAAAAGCCGAGCTACAGCCCGATGGGGACCCGATCCCCCGACCCCGATTGGAACGGTTTTTCCCCGAAAATTATCCCCATAGGGCCGGGGATGGTATTAAAAATGAAATCCCCGATGATTTTCGGGCCGGGGACGGGGATAGATTTCCCAACCCCGACCCCGGCCTGGCCCCGCCCCGACTGATCCCCGCATAGTAATTATAATAATATATATTATATTATTTGTTTAGGGTTATTATAATATATATATATTATATAATATTATGTTTAGGCCCTCTCTCTCACTCACATCACACTCCTCTCACCCTCTCTCCCTCTCTCTCTCTCTCCTGTGTAGATCTTGGGATGAAGATCAATGGCAGATAGGTGTCTACAGATTCAGAATCATTGCCGTATAAGGTGTCTACAGGCGACGACGACGTTCCCTCATCCTCCTCCTCCGACGTTCCACCGAATCAGACCCTCCGACGAGGAGGAGGAGGAGGAGCACCAACTCCTCTTCCTCCTCCTCCGACGACAACGAGGGCCACATCCTTCTCCTCCGAGACCTCCGACGACGACGACGTTCCCTCTGCCGCCTCCTCCTCTTTTCGTCTCCACTACGGCAGATCTCTCTCTCAAACCTCTCTCTCTCTCTCTCTCTCTCTACTCAGATCTCTCTTCTCAGATCTCTGTGTAGTGTGTGTGTGATGTTGATGATGTTTGCTAAGATCACTTGAGCTATTTTTTTTTTTTTTATTTTTAGATCTTGTTCTGTTGATGTTGTGATCATTTTTTTTATTTTTATTTTTCTGGAGTTAATTTCTTTTGAAGATCTGTTGATGATGTTGTATTTGAGCTCAAGTGGGTTGTTGATGGCCGGGGATTTTCGGGGTCGGGCAAACCCGATCCCCGTTAGGGGGCGGGGGTGGGGGCGGTAGTGGGTTCCCCGTCGGGGATCGGGGCCGGGGACGGGGGAAGTTCTGCAATCGGGGATCGGGGACGGAGAGGGTGATCCCCGGCCCCGCCCCGCCCTGTTGCCATTCCTAACTAGCTAGGTTGGCCAATGCATCGGACATGGTTGTTATCATCTCGGCTGACTTGAAGCAGTCCGCAGTTCTGGAATAAGGCTGCCAGCCTGATGACCTCCTTTGCGTATGCCGACATTCTTTCATCTCGGGCTGCAAACTCGCCCGTTGTCTGGTTAACTATCAATTGTGAATCACAAAAAACTATTACCTCATCTGCTTGTACTGCTGTTGCTAGCTTCAGTCCTGCAATCAATGCTTCATATTCTGCTTCATTATTTGAGGCCTTGAACCCCAATCGAATGGACTATTCTAATATTTCTCCATCTGGAGATATCAGTACTACTCCTGCCCCTGCTCCTTGTCGGTTTGAACTCCCATCAACGAACAGTTGAAAGGAGTCGCCGATGTAAATGCTGCAGGGTCTGGGTTTCTCCTCTTTCCTTTGTTCTTTAGCTTTTGGCTGGGCTTCTGCTTGCTTGTCTGGACATTGTCTGTCTTCGCTCAACGGAGCCCGATGTTGAATGGACTCCGGCATGAACTCGGCCACGAAGTCGGCCAAAACCTGGCCTGTGCTTTTGCATCTGGGCCTGTACTCCAGATCATACTGGCCTAGGGCGACTGCCCATCTGGCTATTCTTCCTGTTAAGTCTCCCTGTTGCAATAGGGGCTTTAATGGATGCTCTGTTAGTACCACAATTTTATGGGCCTGGAAGTAATGGTTCAACTTCTTTGAAGCCATTACTAGAGCCAGTGCCAATTTCTCTAAGGGTAGATACCTTGTTTCTGCGTCGGCTAGGGTTTTGCTTACATAGTACACAGCCTTTTGCTCCCCTTTTTCTTCTCGGATTAGTACTGCACTAATCGCATGTTCTGAAACTGCTAAGTGCAGGAACAGCTCCTCCCCAGGTTTTGGATTCGAAAGAACTGGAGCTATGGTCAGGTACTTCTTCAGATCGGCTAATGCTTCTTCGCACTCCTCGGTCCAAAGAAAGTCTGTGGCTTTCTTCACTAATTTGAAGAAAGGTTTGCATTTGTCTGAGCTTCTGCTTATAAACCTGTTCAGGGCTGCGGCCCTTCCAGTTAGCATCTGCACCTGTTTTGCCGACGTCGGGCTCTTCAGCTCTAAGATGGCCTTGATCTGATCTGGGCTGGCCTCAATGCCCCTCCTGGTCACCAGGTATCCTAGAAACTTACCAGATCCAACTCCAAATGCACACTTCGATGCGTTGAGTCGGAGCCGATATGTTTTAAGGATTTCAAAGACTTCTTTTAGATTGGCGAGATGACCCTCAGGCTCCTTGGACTTAACGACCATGTCGTCAATGTAGACTTCTACTGTTCGGCCAATCAAGTGCTTGAACATCTTGGTTACCAATCTTTGGTAGGTGGCTCCTGCGTTTTTCAATCCAAAGGGCATCACTCTGTAGTAGTATAGCCCTTTGGGAGTGATAAATGCAGTATTCTCTTCATCTGCTGGGTCCATAGCTATCTGGTGATACCCCCTGTAGGCATCCAGGAAACTCATCCTTCTATGCCCCGAAGTAGCATCCACTAGCTGGTCAATCTTGGGTAGAGGGAAGCTATCCTTGGGACAGGCCTTGTTTAAACTGGTAAAGTCTACACAGACCCTCCATTTACCGTTCTTCTTCTTTACCACCACTGTATTGGACAGCCATGTCGGGTAGTGAACTTCTTTGATTGCCCTAGCTTCCAGAAGTCTGTCTACTTCTTCTTCTACCGCTTCGACGTGCGTCAATGTCGGTCTTCTGGCTCGTTGAATTACAGGTTTGGCCGACCTGTCAACATTCAGTTTGTGGCAAGTGACCTTGGGGTTGATGCCAAGCATTTCATAAGGTGTCCAAGCAAACACCTCAATATTTGCTCGCAGAAAAGCCTCAAACTCTTTTTCCTCTTCTTCGGCTAACCCGAGCCGAGAAGAAAGAAGCGTTCTTCATCCCCCTCTTGGATGAGGACTTTCTTCAGTGCCTCTTCGCTCTTCTCGGCTGGTTCTTTGCCGATGTCTTCCAGGACTTCCACGTCCTCATCTTCAATTTCTGCCTTTTTTGGCTCTCGTATGTTGCAAGTTGATTTCATTGCTGCCATGGAGCAATTCTTCGCCTGTAGCTGATCGCCCCTGACTTCCTCTATCCCATGTTCTGTTGGGAATCGCAATAGTTGATGCAATGTTGAGGGAACTGCCCCTATTACATGGAACCATGACCTTCCCAAGATGATGTTGTAAGGGGAGGGTGTGTCAATGACGGTGAATTCTGTCTTGATCTTCTTGGTGCCAGTCTGCACCTCCAAGTTCACTGCTCCCAGTGGCCATGTCGGCGTTCCATTGAACCCAACCATTGGGCCATTGGATTATTCCATGTCGTTTGGGTGAAGGGCGAGCTCCTTGTAACATCGGACGTACATGATGTCACAAGAGCTGCTTTGGTCAATCAGGATGCGTTTCACTTGGCACTCCCAACCTGGAGGGATACTACCAAGGCATCGTTATGCGGATGCTGGACCATTTCTAGGTCGGCTTCAGTAAAGGTTATCATTGGTCCCTGGCATCCTTCTGCCCGATGTCTTTTCTCCCCGACTTGATAGACATGTTGTAGGTGTTTTACCTTCTGGGTCTCCCCTCTGATTTCGTTCGCGTTGACCTTCGAGTGAATCACATTGACTACCCGAGGTCCTCCTGTCTGAGGTTGCTGTACTGGGGGAGGCGGGGCTGCTGGTGCTTGAAGCAATCTTGCCTGTTCTTCTCTTGTTCTGGCCTCGTCGACCAGATCTCTAAGATGGCCTTGCCTTACCAAGTCCTCCAAGTGTGCCTTCAAGGCTCTGCAACCCTAAGTTGTATGCCCCTCTTCATTGTGGTAGGCACAGCGCCTGCCGACGTTCCTTCCCATGAATTCCCCTAGTGCCCTTGCTGGTGCCCTAAAATAGGGTTGGTTCCGAATTTGTTCCAGGACTTTGTGAATTGGGGCCCGGAACACAGTCGTCACCGCCTGTGCAGCCCTCAGTTCTGTTTCATGTTTGTTCGATCCGTTGTTACCTCGGCCTCGCTTCGGCGAGCCGTTTCCTTTCTTTTGCTTAACCTCCCTAGTCCCCGATGTATCTTCTTCGGCTCTGGCATACTTCTCTGTGACGCCCCAAATTTTATTTGAAACGTCATAAGATTTAAACAACAATAACTTGCTAGATAAAGTTTTAATTACTAATTAGGAACTTTTAAGTTTTTACATAGTCAAAGTCCAACAACAAAATAAAACTACAAGTTCACACACAACGTCACAACATAGTTAAATCCTAATACAAGGGATAACATGATTTTATTTTGATAAAATCTTGACTCTAAGTCAGCCAAGATTCGATATTGGCAGCCGCTCCAATTTCAGCCTCAGTCCCTTCTTCGACATAATCTGGCATGAAACGCCAGGGCAACAAAATATATGCCATGAGTTTTGCAACACAGTAAGAAAACATAACCAACCTACCATTCTGTTTTTTAGAGAAAAATAATAAGATTCTAAACATGAGATAACAATATAATTGTACACATAAATTACAACCATTAGAATAATTTCAGTAATTTTAATAAATTAGGTGACACTCGAAATCTCACCAAAGAGATTTTACTTACCAACCACTAAGTATGGCAACGGTTAATTTGAAACCCTCCCTTGGTCAAATATTTAAGTGTTACCAACCGTAACTACCAGGGATGCCCACGTCCGGAGTTATATACCCAAGTAGTGGCATCCGTGGTCTGCCCCAAGAAAACGGTCTGCCAGGGGTAAGTAACCTCCCTGTGTGCCACCTGCACATCCACCCTTATTCCAAAATCGAATACCGAAAAGGGTTCAAATAAGTCCCGTGCTATCTTAGAGTTTTGCAACACAATTTAGTTGAGAATTCTCAGAAGCCAGGGCTCACCCTGAACAACCGGTATTGACCGTCAACCCTTAATTTCGTACACTCTTTAAAACCAATACTCACTCTAAACAACTGGTATTAACCGTCAATTGTTAACTTTATATATACCGTTATTCATTAATTCATAGATCAAACCCATAATCTAAAAATTTATCATGAAACTAGACTTCTCAAGTCTCATCTTTTAGTTAGAAATTACCATATTTGGCTTAGTATAGGATTTTGAATAAATTTTCAAATACATAGTAAAATCTGTCTCACAGTTTCAGATTTAGTTAAAAATTTGTATAAATTCGTAGAAAGCTCAAAAATTGTTTCCAAAAATTTCTAGACAAACTAGACATCATTATCAATAACTTTTTAGAAGAAATCATCTCGAAATTTTGAGTATAAAATTATCTAAAAATTCGGGTAACAGGCTGGCAGATTCAAAAGGATTATTCTCAACACAGTTTCAGATTTAGTTAAAACTTTGTATAAATTCGTAGAACGCTCAAAAATTATTTCCAAAAATTTCTAAATAAACTAGACATCATTATCAACAACTTTGTAGAAGAAATCATCTCGAAATTTTGAGTATAAAATTATCTAAAAATTTGGGTAACAGGCTGGCAGATTAAAAATAGATTATCTCAACACAGTTTCAGATTTAGTTAAAAATTTGTATAAATTCGTAGAAAGGTCAAACATTATTTCCAAAAATTTCTGGATAAACTAGACATCATTATCAACAACTTTGTAGAAGAAATCATATCGAAATTTTGAGTATAAAATTATCTAAAAATTCGGGTAACAGGCTGGCAGATTCAAAAGGATTATTCTCATCACAGTTTCAGATTTAGTTAAAAATTTGTATAAATTCGTAGGAAGCTCCAAAAATTGTTACCGAAATTCCTGGATGAACTAAACATCATTATCAACAACTTTGTAGAAGAAATCATCTCGAAATTGTGAGTATAAAATTATCTAAAAATTCGGGTAATAGGCTGGCTGATTCAAAAGGATTATTCTCAACACAGTTTCAGATTTAGTTAAAAATTTGTATAAATTCGTAGAAAGCTTAAAAATTATTTCCAAAAATTTCTAAATAAACTAGACATCATTATCAACAACTTTGTAGAAGAAATCATCTCGAAATTTTGAGTATAAAATTATCTAAAAATTCGGGTAACAGGCTGGCAGATTAAAAATAGATTATCTTCAACACAATTTTAGACAATATATCAATTGTATATAGTCTGAAAATTTCAATTATATAAAAAATGAGAGGGTTGAGAGGGTTTTCTTACTTAGTAGTAGGATTAAAATGGGTGATGAAATGATAAAAGAATTTGCTTCCTAAACCTTCTTCTCTTCTTCTCCTTCTGCTGAATTCTTCTTCCTTATTTCTTCCTCACCCGTCCAAAGGAATACATGCATGCAAACACTAAAACCTATCCTTCTATGCATGACTATTATGTGCATTATATAGACCTCCGAGGCTAGCTCTCTCTCTCTCTCTCTCTCTCTCTCTCTCTTCCCATTCCCTTTCTCCAAGTTCTAAGAATAAGCTTTTCCTAAATTTTATGGTTTCCTAAATTCTAAGAGATGGTGGGTTTGGTAGGAACTGTGGGTTGTTTGCCCACGGTTTGTCCGTTTGTATATATATATATATATTTTATAACAATAATTATTGAACCTCCACAACATTTTTATTTTTAATAGGGTCTTTGTTAGTGATAGAATTTGGTTAATTTAAAACTAATTAATTAATTAATTTATTTATTTTCTTTCAAGAATAATTTAAATATGGGTTTTCACAATCTACCATCCTAAAAAGAATTTCGTCCTCGAAATTAATTCGTACCTTTAGACTCGAAAAGTTGAGGGTAATTGACACGTATCATATCTTCTCGCTCCCACGTTGACTCTTCCGTCCCACAATGTCTCCAGAGAACTCGAACCAATGGTATAGTTTTACTTCGTAATTTCTTCTCGCGACGATCTAAAATCTTGACAGGCTTTTCTTCAAATGTCACGTCTTCATCAAGATTAATCTCCTCCCAATTGATAATGTGAGAAGGGTGTGGCTCGTATTTCCGTAGCATAGAGACGTGGAAAACATTATGTACTACAGCCAGTTGAGCCGGTAGAGCCAAACGGTACGCCACTTCTCCTATTTTGTCCAAAATTTCAAAAGGTCCAATGAAGCGAGGTGACAACTTTCCCTTCTTTCCGAAACGAACAACTCCTCGTCGAGGCTGTATTTTCAGAAACACATGATCTCCAACTTTAAATGCTAAAGGTCTTCTCCTTTGATCTGCATAGCTTTTTTGCCTACTCTGAGCGGTCTCGAGCCTTTGCCTAATTAGTTTCACCTTCTCGGTAGTTTCTTGAACTAACTCTGGCCCTAAAAGAGGTGCTTCTTCAACTTCTGTCCAACATATCGGTGATCGGCAAGGCCGTCCGTACAAAGCTTCATACGGTGCCATACCAATACTTGCTTGAAAACTGTTATTGTAAGAGAATTCGACTAGTGGTAAATGTTTCTCCCAACTACCTTTAAAGTCCATCACACAAGCTCGAAGCATGTCTTCTAAAGTTTGAATTGTTCTTTCTGATTGACCGTCAGTTTGAGGGTGAAAAGCTGTACTAAAACACAACTCTGTACCCAAGGCCCTTTGCAGACTTTGCCAGAACTGTGACGTAAAACGAGAATCACGATCTGACACTATTGAGACTGGTACTCCATGCAATCTAATGATTTCTCGAATAAATAATCGGCTTAAAGATTCGAGTGTGCCTCCTGGTCCTATTGGTAGGAAATGTGCCGTCTTAGTTAATCGATCAACCACCACCCAAATGGCATCATGGCCTTGTGGCGACCGGGGTAATCCCGTTACAAAATCCATTGTTATGTGTTCCCATTTCCACTTAGGTATTGGTAAAGGTTGGAGTTTCCCTGCCGGCCTTTGATGTTCTGCCTTCACTTGCTGACACGTCAAGCACTTAGATACGAATTGAGCAACGTCCTTCTTCATTCCACTCCACCAATACTGTCGCTTAAGATCCTGGTACATCTTATTTCCTCCCGGATGAACCGCAAAAACCGAATGGTGAAATTCTTTAAGTACTTCCTCTCTTAATTGTTCGATGTTTGGCACAAAAATTCTACCTAAATACCTTAAACTACCATCTTGATGGAGCGTCCAATCCGGTGAAGATTCCCCGGACACTAATCGGGCCTTGATGGAGTCGATCTCCTGATCAAATCTTTGGGCTTCCAACACTTTGGTAAGAAGTTGGGGTGTTGTAACTATTGTAAACAACCTACCCTTCCCATTCTGAGTCTCTGGTTGTAACTTAAACTCATTCACAGTGCTTACCATTTCCCATTCTTTAATTGATATGTTGGCTACAATCTCTCTTGTCTTTCGACTTAGTGCATCTGCTACAACATTAGCCTTCCCGGGATGATAAGACAAGGTGAATTGGTAATCTTCAAGGTACTCCATCCAGCGTCTCTGCCTCATGTTCAAATCTCTTTGTGTGAACAAGTACTTCAAGCTTTTGTGATCGGTAAATATCTCAAATTTTTCGCCATAAAGGTAATGTCGCCAAGTCTTAAGTGCATAGACCACAGCTGCCAACTCCAGATCGTGAGTAGGATAATTTTTCTCATGATTCTTCAATTGTCTTGATCCGTAAGCTACTACCTTCCCGTTTTGCATTAACACACTACCTAACCCTTCTTTAGAGGCATCACAATAAACAGTGTACCCAACGTCACGTTCGGGTATGATTAATATGGGAGCGCTTGTCAGTCTCTTCTTGAGTTCTTGAAATGACTGCTCACACGCTTCGTTCCATTCAAACTTTACTCCTTTTTGCGTTAGGCGTGTCATCGGCTTGGCTAATTTGGAGAAATCCTGAATGAATCTCCTATAATAACCTGCTAATCCCAAGAAACTACGAATCTCAAACGTATTCTTAGGTTGTTTCCACCCCATTACTGCTCTACTTTAGCAGGATCCACTGATATCCCTGATTCAGATACAACATGACCTAAGAACTTTACTTCCTTCAGCCAAAATTCACATTTGCTAGCTTTAGCATACAATTGGTTTTCTCTTAGAATTTGCAAAACGGTCCTCAGATGTTGCTCGTGATCTTCCTCCGATCGTGAGTATATCAAAATATCGTCAATGAATACTACCACAAATTGGTCCAAATAGGGGGTAAAAATTTTGTTCATTAAACTCATGAATACCCCAGGAGCATTCGTCAAACCAAATGGCATTACCACAAACTCATAGTGGCCATAACGGGTTCGAAACGCGGTTTTGGGTATATCTTCTCCTCTGACACGAAGTTGGTGATATCCCGACCTAAGGTCAATTTTGGAAAAACATTTTGAACCTCTTAATTGATCAAACAAGTCATCAATTCTGGGTAAGGGATATCGATTTTTAATGGTGGCTCGATTTAGTTGTCGATAATCGATGCACAATCTTAAGGTTCCATCCTTCTTCTTTGCGAATAATGCTGGCGCTCCCCAAGGGGACGTACTTGGTCTGATGAACTTCTTACTCAACAGTTCTTGCAACTGCTCCTTCAATTCTCGAAGTTCAGCTGGCGCCATACGATGTGGTGCTATTGAAATCGGTGAAGTCCCGGGTTGAAGCTCAATCGTGAAATCTACATCTCGTTTTGGGGGTAATCCTGGTAATTCGTCAGGGAAAACGTCAGCGTACTCACACACCACATGGGGTAATCCTGGATCCTCTCGATTTTCGCCTTCCAAAATTAGGCTTGCCAACCATCCGGTTAGTTGATCATGCCGTCCCGACTTGCGACACGTTGGAGTTAGAGAATCTTGTCTATCTCCTTTAAATTGAACTTTCGTGCCGTTAAGGGAGGATGCTGTCACTGTCTTATGGTAACAATCAATAATGGCTTGATGAACTGACAACCAGTCCATTCCTAGGATGATGTCAAAATCAGACATATCCATAACTCTTAGATCACAGATCAAATATGAACCGGAGATTTCTAGTTCACAAGATTTACATACTAGATTTACTCGGGTTTGACCTCCTAAAGGTGAAGCGACACTCATAGCTATCTCTAGCATCTCTGGCTCTAAACCCAAACTTGTCACACATGCAGTGGATATAAAAGAATGCGAAGCTCCAGAATCAAACAATACTTTAACCCAAGAATTCATAAGGATTAACATACCTTGAATTACTGATGGGTTATCAACATCTTCTTCTTCTTGGAGAGCATACATTCTCCCTACTGCCTGTTGGTTAGTCCCTCCTGGTTTCTTTCCATTTCCAGCTCCTTGTGGTTGTGTTCTTGGTCGGCCTGCATTCTTAGAGGCTTGAGGCTGCCCCTTGTTGGTCTGAGTATTTTGAGTAGGCTTAGAACCTTGCCCTGGTTGGCATTTGTTGTATGGTTGTGCCCCTCGCTGATCCATAAAATACTCCCACCTTGAGGACACTCACTTCGACGATGCCCCTGTTGACCACATCTGAAACATCTTCCTTTCCACTCACTTACAAAGTTTCCTCCTTGCTGGTTTCCTCGATTCTGCCTTTGTTGCTGTTGCATCCCTCCGGCATAAGGTGCTGGCGCAGGATGGTTTCTGGTGTTGCGGACTGGGCCTCCTCCACGTGGTTGGTTGTTGTTCCTTGATCGCTGATTTCGAATGCGTTCGGAATCTGCTAACTCTCGTTCCACAATTAAAGCTCGATCCACCACTTGAGCATAGGTGGAGAGTTGCACTGCGATCAATCTTCCTCTAATGTCTGTGTCCAAACCCCATTCAAATCGCCTAACCTTATCCTCTTCATTTGCTACTATGGCTGAAGCGTACCGTGAAAGAGCTTCAAAACGGTTCGCATATTGAGCAACTGACATTTTTCCTTGTTTCAGTTGGAGGAACTCTTGAATCATTTCTTGTCTTAGCGAGTTAGGAAAATACTTTTCCATGAATAGGTCTTCGAACTGTCTCCAAGTTAATGTCTCTACTTGTCGAGTACTTTGATCATTTCCCACCAATGATCTGCTCCCCTTCCATTTGAAATGCCGCCATGGTCACTCTATCTTGTTCATTCGGATGTCAGAAGTATCTAGCAACTTCTTAATTTGTCTTAACCAAGCTTCAGCTTCATGGGGGTTTGATCCACCAAGGAATTTGTGGGGACGTAGCTTTTCAAATTTTGCTATCATTTCCGATTTGTTTTGATCTTGGTTTCGGGGTGGTATATTGCCTACCCTATCAGCAATCGCGCGTATAATTCGAGCGACATCGCCATCAGGCACTCCATCACCATTACCGTTGTTATTATTTCTTGTTCGTCCAGCCATTCTGCATGATGGGATTTTCTTGTGATTTATTCATTTATTTATTTATTATCATTATATGTTACTATACTTATGCAAGAATAGAAGATAAAAAAAAAACTTCATTAATTAGATTAGATAAGCTACAACCAGCAAAATACACGCAAACAAGGAAGAGATTAAATAACATACTACGGGCAAAAGATAGCCCTACAATCCAAGTTAACTCCTACACTCACAATTCTAAACTAGGCAATTTTTACATGTGAGCATACAAAACAATTGGTTAGCCTAGTTTATAACTCCCCTTAAGACCCCTTAAAATAGCCAAGGAAATCTCTCCACACCAGGGCTTCCGGCTCCCATGTGGCTTGGAAAAGTCCCATGAATCGCCACAGCACCCTCACGAAGATAGCAGTTTCGCACACACGATGCCCTAGTAGCAGCACCGGCTCCTCCCGATAGATCCTCCAGTCCCTGAAGTCCACTGACCCATCTCTCCTCACAATTCTGCTTGGGTCGGGCATGATATACTGAAGGCTCCAAAAGTCAAAAAGGTCGCCCACCCTTTCGGTGAAACCATCCGGAAAGGGGCCTAGTTGATATACCCAGGGAGTCTCTTGTCTTAGAATCTGGATAGGTCCGATATAGGTACCCACCCAACCTCAGTTTTCCAAGCACAACCTCCTAGGGGATAAAGTCTGACATATACAAAAGAGCCAATCTGCAACCCGTTTCGCACATCCCAACCCTCAAACGTGGCTCCTATATCTCCAGGGTTCTCTCCTCGGTATTGCCTTCCATAGACTCATCCTCAGTGTCTGACTCAATCACAATAACCTCCGGGGGGTTGTATATTGGTACAACTTCTTCAACTTCTTCAGACTCAGGTTCAGGCTCAAGTTCAGGATCAGGTTCAGGGTCAAGCTCAGGCTCAGATTCATAGTCTTCTATAGGCATCTCCACTTCTTCACTTGGGTCGGATTCTATGGATTCATAGTCTTCTATAGGCATCTCCACTTCTTCACTTGGGTCAGATTCTATGTCATAGTTTTCCACCGAATTTTCCTCGTTAGAGTTAATGTCTGATGACCCTGGCATCCTACAAATAAAAAGGTTCTAACTTAGTTAAGTCACCGAGAATTACAAATTACTTAAGGTTTTCTTAATTGTAAAAATAATAAACTACTACCCATGGCCCAAAGGTTCAAACCTAGGCTCTGATACCAAGCTGTGACGCCCCAAATTTTTTTGAAACGTCATAAGATTTAAATAACAATAACTTGCTAGATAAAGTTTTAATTACTAATTAGGAACTTTTAAGTTTTACATAGTCAAAGTCCAACAACAAAATAAAACTACAAGTTCACACACAACGTCACAACATAGTTAAATCCTAATACAAGGGATAACAGGATTTTATTTTGATAAAATCTTGATTCTAAGTCAGCCAAGGTTCGATATTGGCAGCCGCTCTAATTTCAGCCTCAGTCCCTTCTTCGACATAATCTGGCATGAAACGCCAGGGCAACAAAATATATGCCATGAGTTTTGCAACACAGTAAGAAAACATAACCAACCTACCATTCTTTTTTTTAGAGAAAAATAATAAGATTCTAAACATAAATTACAGCCATTAGAATAATTTCAGTAATTTTAATAAATTAGGTGACACTCGAAATCTCACCAAAGAGATTTTACTTACCAACCACTAAGTATGGCAACGGTTAATTTGAAACCCTCCCTTGGTCAAATATTTAAGTGTTACCAATCGTAACTACCAGGGATGCCCACGTCCGGAGTTATATACCCAAGTAGTGGCATCCGTGGTCTGCCCCAAAGAAACGGTCTGCCAGGGATAAGTAACCTCCCTGTGTGCCACCTGCACATCCACCCTTATTCCAAAATCGAATACCGAAAAGGGTTCAAATAAGTCCCGTGCCATCTTAGAGTTTCGCAACACAATTTACGTGAGAATTCTCAGAAACCAGGGCTCACCCTGAACAACCGGTATTGACCGTCAACCCTTAATTTCGTACACTCTTTAAAACCAATACTCACTCTAAACAACTGGTATTAACCGTCAATTGTTAACTTTATATATATCGTTATTCATTAATTCATAGATCAAACCCATAATCTAAAAATTTATCATGAAACTAGACTTCTCAAGTCTCATTTTTAGTTAGAAATTACCATATTTGGCTTAGTATAGGATTTTGAATAAATTTTCAAATACATAGTAAAATCTGTCTCACAGTTTCAGATTTCGTTAAAAATTTGTATAAATTCGTAGAAAGCTCAAAAATTGTTTCCAAAAATTTCTGGATAAACTAGACATCATTATCAACAATTTTGTAGAAGAAATCATCTCAAAATTTTGAGTATAAAATTATCTAAAAATTCGGGTAACAGGCTGGCAGATTCAAAAGGATTATTCTCAACACAGTTTTAGATTTAGTTAAAAATTTGTATAAATTCGTAAGAAGCTCCAAAAATTGTTACCAAAATTCCTGGATGAACTAGACATCATTATCAACAACTTTGTAGAAGAAATCATCTCAAAATTTTGAGTATAAAATTATCTAAAAATTCGGGTAGTAGGCTGGCAGATTCAAAAGGATTATTCTCAACACAGTTTCAGATTTAGTTAAAAATTTGTATAAATTCGTAGAAAGCTCAAAAATTATTTCCAAAAATTTCTAGATAAACTAGACATCATTATCAACAACTTTGTAGAAGAAATCATCTCGAAATTTTGAGTATAAAATTATCTAAAAATTCGTGTAACAGGCTGGCAGATTCAAAAGGATTATTCTCATCACAGTTTCAGATTTAGTTAAAAATTTGTATAAATTTGTAGGAAAGCTCCAAAAATTGTTACCAAAATTCTGGATGAACTAGACATCATTATCAACAACTTTGTAAGAAGAAATCATCTAAATTTTGAGTATAAAATTATCAAAAATTCGGGTAATAGGCTGGCAGATTCAAAAGGATTATTCCAAATCACAGTTTCAGATTTAGTTAAAAATTTTATAAATTCGTAGAAAGTTCAAAAATTATTTCCAAAAATTTCTGGATAAACTAGACATCATTATCAACAACTTTGTAGAGAAATCATCTCGAAATTTTGAGTATAAAATTATCTAAAAATTCGGGTAACAGGCTGGCAGATTAAAAATAGATTATCTTCAACACAATTTTAGACAATATATCAATTGTATATAGTCTGAAAATTTCAATTATATAAAAAATGAGAGGGTTGAGAGGGTTTTCTTACTTAGTAGTAGGATTGAAATGGGTGATGAAATGATAGAAGAATTTGCTTCCTAAACCTTCTTCTCTTCTTCTCTTCTGCTGAATTCTTCTTCTTATTTCTTCCTCACCCGTCCAAAGGAATACATGCATGCAAACATAAAACCTATCCTTCTATGCATGACTATTATGTGCATTATATAGACCTCTGAGGCTAGCGCTTCTCTCTCTCTCTCTTCTCTCTATCTCTCCATTCTCTTTCTCCAAGTTCTAAGAATAAGCTTTTCCTAAATTTTATGGTTTCCTAAATTCTAAGAGATGGTGGTTTGGTAGAGAACTGGGTTGTTTGCCCACGGTTTGTCTGTTGTATATATAATATATATATTTTTTATAACAATAATTATTGAACCCACACAACATTTTTATTTTTAATAGGGTTCTTAGTTAGTGATAGAATTGGGTTTAATTATAAAACTAATTAATTAATTAATTTATTATTTCTTTCAAGAATAATTTAAATATGGGTTTTCACATTCTCGATTCTCGCCATGAGCTTTTCCATGCTTTTCGGCAAAGTTTTTGCCGAAGACTTCCGTAGTGGACAGTTGTCTTTCAGGCCGTTCTTGAATGACACGACCGCCACTTCTTGATTACATTCTGGTATTCGGTTGAATACCTCGTAGTACCTTTTTGCGTAGGCCCTAAGGCCTTCATCCTTACTGATCTTCAAAGCCATCAGTGCATCCACCCTCAATGGCTGCAGCTTGTTTGTTACAAACCTGGCCGCGAACATCTCGGCCAGGCCTTCCCATGTCTTCACGCTCTCCTTCGGTAGTTTGTGGAACCAGTCTGATGCAATCTCTCCGAAGGATGAGGGGAACACTTTGCAGAGCAACGGCTTGTTCCCATTATACAGTGACATTGAGTTCAGATATAATCCGACGTGGAAGTTGGGGTTTGACTTCCCATCATATATTTGAAACCTCGGCATACTGAATCTCTTCGGCGCCTCAAACCTGTCCAATTCCACCGAGAATGGTGTCCTCGGCTTATCTGGAGAATTTACCTCGGCTTCGGCATTCTGTTACTTCCTTTTGAGGTAATCTCTCAAGTCTTCTTTTTCCTCCAGGAGCTCGGCTATCCTGCTTTCAGTCTTTTGGTACACTACTTTCAGCCTCGTGGGTGAGTCCTCTTTGACCCTCTACAGAATTGGTTCGAAGCAAAGCACCTGGCCATGACATGCCGATGCCCTTGGGGTCTGCTTCTTTGTGTGATGCGTCCTCCGTGATTCTTCTCTTCTTGGCTCCCTTCGTCCGACCTCCCTAGAAGGTTGGTGAGAGTGTCTTTCGATCCCGTTGTGCTAAGGGGCTATGGGGATTGTTCTCTGCCCTCAATCTGGGCATTGGCTGCTGGAATCGGCGTGTCCTGCAGCGGGAACGGCGGCGGCATGACGTATTTTGCATCATGAAATTGACAACCGACTGCAGGTCTGCCAATTTGTTGCCATCTCTCTTCTCTTCGTCCCTCCGCAGGCATCTATCTTCCATACCTGGAGGAGGTTGTCTTCGTTGTAATAGCCAATTCGATCTGGTTTCTTTGGTGCGTCGCTAGTCTGGCCGACGTCCTTTACTCCGTGATTCTGGTCACGAGTTTCTGCATTGTATTCGTCTCCTGTGACATCCAGGTCAATAGGTCTCCCATTCCCAGCAGGAGCGTCGTCTCCAATCTTTTCCTTCTGTCCGTTGCTTGCCATCTATTCTCCTATCTTTCCCATAGACGGCGCCAAATTGTGTGAGTAATTTTCCGATCACACTGCCAACTCAGTGATCAGCTGGAGAGAACTGACAGAATAGATGACACCTGGCTAACCTGCAACAGAAAGAGAAGATTCCGGCGGTGGTTCTTCCACCCGGGGGCACTCCGATGATCAAGTCAGTATATCTCTCAAAGATAATCAAGTGCTAAATTCACTGCTCAAAGCATAAATTGCGTACCTTAGACCCATCGGGGGTGCCTTTCTTTTATAGTTAACTCTGTTCTAATCCCACTAGAAGCCTGACTTCTATGGACTCCCATTTAATGCTTACTTTGGACTCTACAAGAGATAAGGATAGACTCCCTAAGAGTGTTATCCTTATCCATCCTGTAGTCTTCTTCATCCTAGGACTCTTGTCCCTTATCCGTTTATCTCGGATTCCGATATCTTCGGAGGAAACCTCGGTCTAGCCGAGATCACCTCGGCACAACGACCAGGACACGTGGCACCTCGGCTGACACGTCGGCGTCACCCTGCCACGTGTTGGTACTCAGAAAATATATCCCCACATCTGGTAATCAGCTTTCAGTCGCTGATATTTTTGGCGCACCTGCTTTCCCGTATATTGAAATCCATACATGTTGTGCAACTGATTTGCATAATGATTCAAATGCCTAATTGTCCACAAAGTAGTACGGCCCGTTGTTTGATTGTTTCCAACCTCATCTCTCAACATATTTATTAATTTCATTTCAATTCTGGGCGTCCACATTTTTGTATTGTCATCGGAATTATTTCCATCAATCTATAAGCATACAAATTATATTTAAACTAGTCTGGAGTGGATATACAAGAATAACAAAGCATTTTAAACTAGTCTGGGGGTGGATATACAAGAATAACAGAGCAAAATGGTTTGAAGGAGAACACAGATAAGGAAAAAAAAGCAGATGATTTTATTTCGAGGAAAAGAATACGTAACAGATTAGTTGAATTTAAATAGCAGAAATATAACCACAAATAAAAAAAAATAATCAGGTAATATTGTCTTTAAATAGTAGGAAAAAAACCAGTAAAAGAAGAAGTAAAGAAGAAATAAAGGAGGAAAAGGAAAAGCAGAAGAGGCTGTACGCGAATGGGAGGACGGGTGGGTTGACCGGCCGGTCGACCGGCCAGATGACCCGAGGGACGACCGGCCGAGTGTCCCAGGTACTGCAGGCTCAAGTTCTCTTCGTGCAAAGGTTCAAACAGTTCAGAATTGAAAAAGCTTTTCAGATTTGAAATGAAAAATACTCGTCCACAAATTCTTAGAAATCATTTGGGAACTGATTTCCACTTTTCTGAAATCATTTGTACATAACAGATGAAGATTTATTTACCAGATTAGTGGCTATTCTTCTTGGTAAAAGGTTGAAACAGTTCAGGAAAATCACAAAACATCTGAAACTAAAAAAATAGTCGGCTACACTTCTCACAAAAGATTTGAGAATTGATTTCGACTCGTTTGAAATCATTTTCATATAACAGATGAAGGATTTATTTACCAGATTAGTGGGAGTTGAATAGTTATCGCCGATGATGGAATGTGTATATTGACTGAATGTGCCACTTTTTGCTCGTTTGATTCGACAGTAGATTTGATAAATTTGAGTTGGAAAAAAAAAAAAATTTAAATTAGGGATGAATTTTTCAAATCATTTCCCTATAACAAAATTCAATCAATAAATTTGTGAGTTATTTCACCTCGCACTCGTCGTTGTTTGGTTGCCCGTAATAAGAATCTTCCGCAACGCACAAATTGTAAGTCAGTCGATTTGTGGAAGATGATACCAGTAGGGAGCGGGTTGGGTGGATTCATTATTTATAAAATGAGTGAAGCCTACCCGTGACGAATGTTAAGTACTGATGTCTGATACAGAGCAAGATGAGGTTCACGTGAAATTTTTAGAGACGATGAAGAAGGACATGAAGCTTTTCAGATCAAAAGAGAAAGAAAGATGAGGTTCACGTGAAATTTTCAGAGACGATGGAGAAGGACATGAAAGCTTTCAGATCAAAAGAGGAAGAAGGCAGAAACGTTGAAAGCGAAGCACTGAAGTACAAGCTGCCAAACGGGTTTTCAAACTGTAATTTGAATTAACACGCGGAATTGTATTTTGAACGTCCTATCCAAACGTGAAGCGGGAGTTCACGTGTTGAAACGTAATTTGAAAACACAAACAAACAGAGTCTTACAGTTTATAAAAACAAATTATATCAATTTTGATAGTATTTTTATTTTATCGCGTTGTTAAAAAAAAAAAAAATGCCACATTCGTTATATATATGTCCCAATTAATTATTCTACAAACACCTTTCCTCACCATGATAGTTCATTTTACCGTCACGAATGAAGGAATTTTACTGTACTTATTAATCAAGATATAGTCTTCAAATTCATTTTTCCTCCTCAAGAACATCAAATCACTACTTTAAAAACAAATCTTACCTATAAACAAAAATAAATTTGTTTACTCAAAAAAGTTTCATACAAAGTTATAGATCAAGAATTACAACAATCTTGTGTCAAAACCATTATTTAAAAAATCCAAACTTTATTTGAAAATGATTTATTCATCACTTGGCTTTCCTTTAGAGGTGAAAAAATTTAAATTAAAACATTAATAATAACATAGTAAATTAAATAATATCTTTAAACAATTAGAATAATACTTCACTATTTTAAAATATAAATAATTAATTTGATAGTTAAATACATTTAAAATTAAAAATTAAATACAAAATTGAAATAAAATATTATTCAGTGGTGTTTTGGGAAGTTAGTAAAAAGTTAAATTTTTTTTTTGTGTGTGTGTTTTTTGACTTTTTTTTTGTGTTAAAAAAGCTAAAAAATAAAAAACTAACTTTTTTTTATCTTTTTCCCAAATTGCCCCTCAATAGTACTAGCATTAAATACATTTTTAAGAGGGTGAGGTTAAAATAATCCATTAAAAAAATAAAATAGGTTAAAATAGTTAATAAGATAAAATATAACAACCAATAGATAATTATTTCACATTTTTTTTTTCTCACAATTGTCAAATTAACTAAAAAATAAAATAATTATCAAATATATATATTTTTTAATCAGAATAAAATAATAATAAAATCAAATAACTAACTAAAATAATCAAAAAAATATATTTGAAACCTTAAATAATGTAATGGGCCAGAGGTCATGGGCCTTGCACATTGACCTAGACCCAACTAATTTTATACTACAAACTAGGCTGGTCAGGTCGGGTGGAATGGACGGTGGATTTTAGACCTTTTAACGATGTAACCGACGCTCCTACATAGTCCAACGGAGATTTAGATCAAGATGCGATGTTAACCACTAGATCGTCACTCAATAAAGAACGTACTACGAAATAAGCATACGAAACACCACACACAATCATCACCGTACTATATTTGTAACTCCCGTCTCTCAAAACCCTAATCTTCAGAAAATTTCCGTCTCTCTGCTCTTTCGCGATCTCAAATCTCTCAGAGGTAACGTCTAATCTCTCACTGTCAAACCCTAAAATCCATGTAGATCTGATCAATGTTTGTTGTTTTCGTGCTTGTCATTGTGGTTTTTTTTTATTTTTAGGGCTTTTATCTGATCAACCGTGGTAGTTGTTTCTAGATTAGGGCTTTTATATTTCAAGATTTATTTTTTTTGAATCAGTCTGTATTACCGTTGCTTTTGTTAATTAGATATCACCAGTTTTGTGTTCTCTATTTGTTTTTTTTTTTTGTAATTCGGGTGTGTTTTGATTTCGTTCTGACTTTCGTCGTTTTTGAGATTGGGTTTCAGGAACATGAGTCGCTCAAGTCGAACACTTTATGTTGGCAATCTTCCTGGTGACATTCGCGAGCGGGAAGTGGAAGATTTGTTTTACAAAGTATTAATTTTTCTTTATTATTTAAAATGACAATGAATCAATAACCACATTATATAAATGCAATATTATTTCATGCTAATCAAATTTATTATCTCAAATTATTTCGGTAATGGTACTTTTATGAGTTAATTTAAATATAAAATTGACTTATAAGGGTGCTAAATGAGTTAGTTTAATTTTAAATATTTCCTTAATGTAAATTGTCTATGTCGTGTGGTTAACTGGTTTTCATGTTGCAGTATGGACCAATAGCTCATATTGATTTGAAAATCCCCCCAAGACCTCCTGGTTATGCATTTGTTGAGGTGATTTTGAAGCTGCTTTGAGTGCACTCTATTTGTTATAATATATGTGATGTATTGACAAATTTTTGCTTACAGTTTGAAGAGGCTCGTGATGCGGAAGATGCTATTCGTGGTCGTGATGGCTATGATTTTGATGGTCACCGGCTGCGGGTTAGTCACACATATGATGCATTTTTTATGTAGCAAACATTTACTTGTTAGTAATTAAGAGATGTATTCTCTTGATGTTTATAAAGGTGGAACTTGCACATGGCGGGCGTGGACATCCATCATCAACAGATCGGTATAGTAGTTATAGCAGTGGTCGTGGTGGACGTGGTGGTGGTGGTGGTGGCCGCGGGGGAGGAGTGTCCAGGCACTCTGATTATCGTGGTGTGTATTTCCTTTGAAATATGCATGTTGTGTGATTTTATTTGGTTTCATTTGATTGATCAGCAAATTGATTTTTTTGATTCTTTTTATCTACCGTCAAATTGATTCACATTTATCTTTATTATCCAGTGTTAGTCACTGGATTGCCTAGCTCTGCTTCATGGCAAGATCTTAAGGTGAGCAGGAGCTTTTTTAAGAATGGTCTTATATGTGCATATATACACAAAATCACACATTCTTTCATTGCCATTTTTCAAAGTCTAGATGTGTTGTTTAATGAATTTTGATATCATGCATTGTCTTGCAGGATCACATGCGTCGAGCAGGGGATGTCTGTTTCTCCCAAGTTTTTCGTGATGCAAGTGGTATGATGAGAAAATTTAATTATAGAATTTTTTGTTTATTCATATGATAGTAAGAGGTCTTGTGTTTGAGCAATGATATTCACCTGTTGGAGTCTTTGTTGGATAAAAAATTATATTTGGCTTAGTGATTATTTTGTAAGAATAATTCATTTGGATTTTGTTGGTTAAAGACCATCCTTGAGTCTTGTGTGATTCACTTGTTGGAGTATTTATTGGATGAAAATTTATGGTAGTCTTGCTTTGTAAAAATAATTTATTTGAAGTAGGTGGCTGATTGAGGCAATGGTGCTAAGTGAGGCTATGAGATGGCTAATTGGAGTGGTTGGTGTGTTTGATTGGGCATGGTGGTGGTAGTTGGTGATGTGTTGGAAGGGTTTTGTATTTGCTCGCTCCCCTCTCTCTCTATGTGTACATAGAGATAGTGGTGATAGGGGATAAGAGGAAGGCAAGAGACCATGGCTCCCATAATACCCTTGCAGGAGGGTTTTCTTTGTCTTGTCATTCTTCACGTCAAGGGTTTCAATGTAAGAATAAAGTTCGGCATATTTTAATCTAGGGAAAAATAGGTATTTCAGTGTTGAAAAAAAGATTACCATCTTTTTTTCATTTGGTTGACTGATGGGCCACTATTGGTTTCATTTCAAGTGTTATACTAATTTAAACTTCAAGGGAGCATGGTATAATTATGTTATAACTGTAGGGCTAGTTGTATTTTTACCAAACCTCCGGGGAGTTTAGTGTAATTTACGCATTATTTTGTTATTCTGGTATTCCATTTCTTCCACTAATATGCAAAAGCTACACATAAGTTTGGCTGATTGATTCTATGTGCAACAGTCCATCTTATGAGTTGTGCTTTGGTCTTCTAACTAAGGTTAAGTTTGGGATGTAGAGAATAATCCAAAAAGTTAAAAAGTTACTCAAAAAGTTAAAAAGTTAACACTATTCACCAAAAGTCAACAATTACGGCTGCACAACTCCCAATTCAAATTTTCCTCTAAAAACTAATTTTTACAATTTTTTATTACACATTTTTCCATAAAAAGTCAAAAAATTAACCCAAACATCCATATTTTCAACCTCACTTTTTTAGTCAAAAAAGACAAAAAGTGCACTTATTTAGTCTTCCCAAACAAGGCCTAACTGTCTGAATCACTGGGTTTTTGTGTTACTCTGACAATTTTGTTCTGCAGACTCTGGCATTTGAGACTCAAAAAAATTTTAGAGTTGGCTATTTGTCATCTTTTATCTTTGTGAATAGTCTTATCATTTGTATTATGGTTGTCTTGCAGGCACAACGGGAATTGTAGATTACACAAACAATGATGACATGAAATATGCAGTAACTTTTCATTTGTTTGTTGATTATGTTTTGAACTTAGTGGTTTACTGACAAATTTTTTGGGTTAACAATTATTTAAAACACCAATCATTTGCTTGATATGTCTAAGCAGATTTTGTTTTCATGTCTGCAGATTAGGAAACTCGATGACTCTGAGTTTCGGAACGCTTTTACTCGAGCAATAGTTCGTGTATGATTTTAACTTTTATTTTGACATTTTAATACCAATATGTAGAATGTTACATTGTTATTCACATCATACATATACTCTGTCTGGATTTCATTATTATAGGTAAGAGAATATAAATCAAGCCGGAGCCGGAGCCGGAGTCGTAGTCGTTCATATTCGAGAGGCAGGAGTTACAGTCGCAGTCGGAGTTTGAGTCCGAGCAGGAGCAGGAGGTTGGATCATGACATTGTGAATTATTTATTTTGTTGTGTACTGTGGTGTTCTTGATTTCTAATTTTGTGGAATTTTCGTTCAGCAAGTCTCCGAAACCCAAATCTTCACGTCGCTCACCTGCTGGATCTCGTTCAAGATCTGCTTCTTCTCGTTCGCGTTCTGGTTCAAAGCCACGCTCTCAGTCAAGGTATACCTTTTAATGTTATAGTTTTGGTTTGCTCACAGAGGTCTTTATTATTAATCTAAGGTTTCATATTCCTTTGCTAGGATGCTTACTAGTAAACTATTGTCATCTGCTATCCTAGTCATGTTCATTTTGTCCTTTCTTGTCTTCTGTAAATGCGTGCATCTCATTTTGTTTTGCATAGTGTCTGAAGGTTGGTCCACCGTGTAAAGTTATCGATTTTTAAATTGGTGGAAAGATAAGGAGGGGAAGGAAACAAGGAGCCAATACTGAGAACAATAGGATGAATTATGCATGTTGAAATTGTAAATGATCCAATTGGTAATGTGAAATTCCTATGCAAATGCTATGGAACAATTTTACTTGTGGTGTGAATTGTCTACTAGAGTGTGGTCATATGTCGCGTGTAAAATATTTTAAGGTAGTCCATTTGACATTGTTTGGTGTGTTCGACAAGCATGTAAACATCATGATGCTAAACTAACTACTACGGGAAAAGTATGTTTCTGGTCCTGGTCCTTGTCCTTGATGACAACAACTTTTAAGCCGGCTTAAAAGGCATTGCCAAAACAAGCGTAAATTGCAATTGCAATCATCTGTGTGTTCTGTTTAATGCATTCAACAACTTGTATTTGTGTCATTGCAGTATCATATTGTTATATCACAGGATCCACTGGAAACACTGTTCTATAAATATTTTCGTTGTATTATGTTGTAGAAAAACTTAAGATGAGTTTATTTAGAACCTGATGAGTTGTGTGTCCTGTCAGACACTTCCCCATCATGTGTATTATATACACTCTGAGAAGTATATGAATGGTGGGAGGGTGTTTATCTACCTTTACCTTGTACTTGCTTTTTGGTTTGCAGCGTACTTAAATTATTTTGTGCATCCATCTTTTTTGCTTGAACTGGATTCGATCTTTAAACTAAATTGCTTGTATTTATTCTTCTTGAAGTTGGTGTTAATTTTTGCATGCCCTGGATCATATTTTAAAGCAGTGGCTTTGGTTAGTGACTTTTCATATCAATGTTGCCATTTCTTCAAATAGGTTTTCATTCTGATAAATTTATGTGGATTGTACCAAAATGTCACATATATCTATCATATTTTCTGGTTAGGTTATTGTGCATTTTTTGAAATTATGGTGGTATTTTTAACTAACCAGCTACTGTCTCACCTCTCATCTTGATTTTTTAAATTATTTTCTTATCATGGCTACATATTTTCTATAAATATTTTGTGGTGTCATGAGTTGAGAAATCTGCGTACTTAACAAAGAAGAATGGATGGATCTGTAATTCTGCATGCATACTTTTTGCTTCAGCTAAATGAGTTTTTCTGGGTTCAATTAAATGGGGAAGTGGCAAGTTGCACCCTCGCACTTTACAACACACTGGTTTCAGCAAATTTCAAACTGGAAATGATAATACCTTACCTTGCTTGTTTTGTCTTTTTTTGCCATCTTTGCTTCATTTCATGGTTTTTTAGCAGACGTGGTATTGAGAAAACATGCCATTGTCAAACTATCATCAATTCCATTTTTCCTTTCATATATATGAAATTATCTTGTTTGTTTTTTTAGATAGGGATATATGCAGCGATCTGGGGATTGCATGTTAGGATCTTGGTGGTATATGGTTCAAATGCCTGCAACTCTTTTGGTTGTGGAGGTATGGTGTTTTCTAGATGGGCAGCTTTAGAAACCTTCGTGGTTTGTCTGTTCTAATACATTAAGCATCGCAAATGTCCATCGGTGCTAGATTGGGAACAAAGAAGATCATGGATTGCGATGGTAAAGCTGGACTGTGGGCTAAGTGCTAATGGAATTTGGGAACCACCATCAGTCTGCGGTAGAAACAATTTTACTGCATTGCTTTTTCGACATAGCCAAGCTAATAGGGCTCGGTATCTGGATTCTTTGTTGGTCATTTGGGCATCCTGTTTACTGGTTTCTTAAACAACCATTGCATTGATTTCATTAAGGTTTGCATTGTAACTTTATTAGGGCTTATATTTATTGGGATGTGTGTTGGTCTTTACATTTCTCTTTTGGGTGCTAAATTTTTGTGGACAGTTTCTTTTTTATGCATTTTGATTGTGGTAACTATGACGTGGAAGAGGCATCAAGGCTCTTGGATCACAGTTGTTAAAAGGAACTTGTGGATATTAAAATGGGTTATTTGTGGAACTTTTGCAGATCTCCATCAAGATCCAAATCTCCCGTACCATCTGTAAGTGCAATCTCAGATTGTTTTATGCAATATTTTTATATCTAAAATGGATTGCTGGCAAACTATTTCTTGTGAATGCCCCCATTTTTGTCCATGAACATGAAGTTTTGGGGCAGTTGAATTGGGTGTTGAACCCTCAATTGTCTCAGCGATAAGATTGTATATCTTAAATAAGGTTTTCTTGTTGAGCTCCTGTCCTTTGACGGGTAAATACTAAATAGACTATTTTCAGTTTCGACATTGATTGACATTGTGTGCTTTGAATTGCATTTTATTTCAAATTTATTTTTTTCCAGCGCCAGAAACGCAAGAGTAGAAGTCCAAAGAAGCAGAGTTCTAGATCTCCTTCAAGATCCAGATCTCCTGTACCGTCTGTAAGTGAATCTCACATTGTTCTATGTAATATTTTGAAATCTGTAATGGACTGCTGGCAAACTGATACTGGTCATGGCATCCATCATGAAATTTCTGGGCAGTTAGAATTGGGTTGAACCCTCAATTGCCTCTTCAATAAGATTGAATATCTTCAATAGGGTGTTCCTCTATGAAGCATGGATACGGGTACGGGTACGGGTACAGATATGGTACTGATTCAATACAGGTACATCGATACGGTAAAATCTCAAAAAAAAAAAAAGGGTACGGGTATGACAATGTACTTTTGTAAAAAAATATTTATTTTTAATTTGGAGTAATATAAAAATTGATTAAATAGTTTAATTTGTTAAGATCTAACTTACAATTAATATTTAGGCCTCGTTTGGGAACAGGCTAATTTGGTAACTTTTTGGCTATTTGGCTAAAATGTGATGTAAAAAAAACTAGTATGTTTGGGATGACTTTTTGGCTTTTTACGAAAAGATGTGCAAAAAGTAGAGAGAAAATGGACTCTTTGACTTTTTGGTATGGATTGTTGGCTTTTTGGCTTTTTTAGTAACTTTTTTGGCTTTTTGGCTAAAATAGCCTCTTGCCAAACATAAAACAAAATTAAATGTCATTATATTAAATAACTTACAAATCATAGTTTAATTTTAAAATCATGCTAACCATAAAACTAAAAATAAAAAGAAGTTTAGTGAAAGCAATTTTATTTCTGTAGTAAAAGAAAATATTGTTTCGATTGATATACGGTACAGTTTGGGTATATACTAGGTACACCAAAAATTAAGAAGAAAAAATTTGGATACGTACTTTGTGTATTTGGTACTTATGTAGAAGTACCATGCGTTGGTAAGTATCCGGTAGTACTGTATAGTATGTTTGTTGAAGTACCCATGCTTCAGAGGTGTTCCTATTAAGCATATTTTCTTCCATTGGTAGATACTAAATTAGCTACTTTCAGCTTCAAAATTGATTTATACAAGCCTGCCATTTTCTGCTTTGTTATGGCCTTTTATTTTGAATTTCATTTTCTTCAGCGCCTGAAACACAAGAGTAAAAGCCCGAAAAAGCTGAGTCCTAGATCTCCATCAAGATCCAGATCTCCTGTACCATCTGTAAGTGAAATCTCACATTGTTTTATGCCATATTCTGAAATATGGAATGGATTGCTGGCAAACTGATTCTGGTGACTGCCCCCATTCTTGGCTATGAGCATGAAGTTTTGGGGCAGTTGAATTGGGTTGAACCTTCAATTGTCTCATCAATAAGATTGAGTATTTTAAATAGAGTTTTACTTGTGCTCCCTTCCATGGGTAAATATTAAATAGACAATTTACAGTTGCAAAATGGATTTGTATTTGCCTGCCAATGCGTGTTTTGTATTGCTTTTTATTTTGAATTTCAATTTTTTCAGCGCCCTAAACGCAAGAGTAAAAGCCCAGAAAAGAACAGTCCTAGCCGGAGCAGGAGCAGGAGCAAGAGTGTATCCAGGTTCTGTTGTTTTGCAGCATATTTCTATTCCTCCCTCTTGGGCATTTTATTCCTTAGTGCCCAAATTTGTGTTATCATCCATTTTTGTGCTTTGTTAGTCTCAAATGTGTCAAGTTTCTGATTGCAAATGTGTTTTTACAGGTGAGATTTGCTTGTGGTTGAATCTGTTAACTCCAGATGCTGTGAACAAGGGGATGCTACTTTCCAAGATAATTTACTTGTGTTGGGTTAACAGTGTCTACTACAATCAATTACATTAGATTGGATTTGTCTGGACATGGATAGTGAACTCATGTTTTATCATTTTGAACTATTGTCGAAAATGCTTGTTGAAGTAGAACCCAGTATCTACAAAATTATTGCTGCATTACTTGTGATCTTTGCAACATATTGCAAAACGCTTTGGTATTTTTTGGTGTGATATTATTGGTGTTGATTGCTTAGAAGTTCTTTGAGCAAAGTTTGCTTTGCTACTTGTTCTGTTTTTATTTGTTTAGTTTTATTCTTGATTTTCCCCAGTTGAGACCTATATATCATATCAGTTCCTTGGAACGGTTTTTCTACCTGCGCTGGTGCAATCATCTTTTTGGATGCCTTGACCTAGGTGGCTTTGTCAATACCAACTCGGCCATGTATATAATGACATAGTTTGGGCCATTTAAGGTGCATCTTGCAAATAGTAAATGTTTTTTTAATAGTAGTAGCTTGGGACTGTTTTTTGACTTGTGTAAATTTCTCGTGATGCCTTGTATTGTGTAGATCTCTCTCTCACACATACACGCTCACATTCTGGATGGAGCTGCCTCTGGAGTAGGCTCTTGTGGAATGCTATCAAAAACTAGCTGCAAAGCGGGCCAATCACTGGTTTTGGATGGTATCAAGCAAGACTTTTAGATATACATAACTAAACAAAAGAAAAATATATAGAATATCTCTCACTTGAAACGGCATTTACATTCATGCGAATATTCTAGATATTCTTTTTTTATTTTATTTTAAATAATTGGTTTGTGTGTCTACTTAAATTGACTAAGTTCTACATATAAAATTTGTATATGTATGAGCTTAGTCTCTGGTGCTAGGATGATTGCTTTTAATATATTTAATTGTGTTGTTTGTATCAAAAATGATTCCACGTGACGCGATGTTGTGATCGTAATGCTTGTTTTTATTTTTCAAAAAATATTTTTCAGAAAATTTTACTTTTTTATTTTTCGTATTTTTTTATTTTTACTGAAATTTTTTAATATTTTAAGCAATTTTTTTTACTTTTTAGACACATCTAACATAAATATACTTAAAAAGTAAAAAAATTATAAAAAAAATCTTTTAAAAATTCACTATACCAAAAATATAAGAATTTAGTATATTTTTTATATTTTTATGTATTTATTAATTTTTTAAAATATTTTTTTGTAAATTTTTTACTTTTTAGATACATCTAAGTAAGGTCCATCTAAAAAAGTAAAAAAATGTTTAAAATTTTACAAATATTCACTAAAAATAAAAAAAACATGAAAATTAAAAAATTTAATTTTCAAAAAACTTAATTTAGAAAACTCAAACCAAACACACTAATTTCACCAATTGCAGGCTAGTAAAATGTATCGTTAGGATAAAATATGGAAAAATTTTACAATAATCTTAAGGCATGTTTGATTGGGTGGATTGGAGCATGAGATTGAGATTATTAATCCATGGGCCCAATTATCCTAGGTTTGTTTTAACATTTTGGTTTAGGATTATTAATCCAATAGATAATTAATCCAACAAATTTGTAGGATTATTAGTAATGGGGTAGGGGTGGGATTATTAATCCAATTGGATAGTGAATACCACACTAATTTAATAGGATTATTAATACTTCACTATTAATCTTGTGAATCAAATATGACCTAAGAGTATTATATGGTTATGTTCTCTTATCAATTATTATTTATTACAACAATTCTAGGTATCATGAAAAACCTTTCATGAAAATAATCATCAAAGCTTTGTGATCCTTCGATTACACTTAGAATAAAGTACCACACACTAATCAAGGTAATCCAAGGATCATAAATTTTTCATGATTATTTTCATGACAAAATTTTCATGATCCCTAATTTTTTCTCTATTTATTATGTTTCTCATATTTTTTAATTATTTAACACAAATAATTAAGGCTTTATATTTTTTACTAACCGTACTATCAAAACATGATATAATTTTGTTTTGATTCCACTAAATTAAACTAACAATTTCATTAGAATAGTTAGAATAGGTTGATGAGGTAGTAGGTTACATTACATATATAGTACAAGCAAAGCGATAGAATAATAAATGCTCACCTCAGTTATTTTCACAACCACAAGAATTGACTTGAGGTGGCTCCATTAGTTTGTCTAAGAGCGTAAAAACACTACTTTATCAGCATCTTATTAATTATTTCGGACCCCTTATTTATTTGAATCTCTTAGACTATCTCTAACGATGAATTAAACTTGACATCAGATTCAAATTTTGATGAAAAAGTACTTTTTGGTGTTCCAACCGTTTCACCAAATTGATATCAAAATGAGAATTCAACAAAAACATCATCAAACTGAGAACAAGGTACAGATTTTATCAAATTACTGTTCCTGACTGTTAAAGCAAAGAAGCTTCAGAATTTTACACATGGTGGTCGACCACCTGGATGACCACCTGGTCGACCCCTTGGTCAACCACCCGGTTGACCAACCGGTCGACCAGTGCATGCAAACATTGGCCTGCGAACTGGTTCAAACAGTTCAAATAGGGAGGTTCAAACAGTTCAAAAAGGTTAAAAAAAAAAAAAAAAAGGGTTTTACCGGTCGACCAACCGATTGACCCACGGGATTTTGATGCACCGTTGGAGTAACTGATATCAAATTCAGAAAATGAGTCATTTTTTACTCAAATTTGGTGAAAAAAGAAGTTCACCGTTGGAGATGCTCTTAAATAATATAAAAATTATCTTTATAAAAATGTTTCACCTATTCAATTGAATACACACCCAAACATCCCAAAAAGTCTCCCAAAAACTCTAATAAAACCTACGAAGGTTTTTTTTTTTTGATCGGCAAAGAAAAATTCCATTAAAAACATGAAATTTACAGGTACAAGGAAAAAAAAACGCATTGAGAGAGATTCGAAGAGTAAAGACTCACTCTCTACTACTGCTACTCGCGTTTTTACAACCAACCCCTTAGCCTCACGATTTTAAATTTTAAAATACAACAAAAAAAATAAATAAATAAAAAAATAAATAAAATAAAATAAACAAAACACTTGAGCCCCCAAAACCAAAGCTATACACTGATACACCCCTTAGCCTCACTCTTGAGCCCCACGCCTGATACACACTTGATGCACTGATACACACTTGAAGCACTCACGCCTGAAGCACTCAACCACCACGCCTAATACTCTTGAGCCCCACGCCTGAAGCAGTCAACCACCATACTTGCCGGACACACAGACTCCTCCATTGCCGTCGAGGACCACCCGTGACCGAACCTCCTTTGTTTCACCTCTGAACATTAAACTCTTTTGCTTCCTTCTCCTCTTCACCTCTGAACCTCCTGAGCTTCCTTCTCCTCTTCTCCGTGACCCAAAATCACCCTCCATAGCAGACGCCTAGCTTTTTCTTGCTTCACTCTCCTCTTCACGCTTAATCGAACACAGACACCGACCACAACGGATTGAACGGAAATCATCCCTCAAACTCCCACTCGCACGGAGCGCTCGAATGAAGGTCCTAAACATCTCAGGATGCTCCACCCCTCAAACTCCCTCTCGCAGCGAAGTGCCCGAATGAATTTCCTGAACCAACCCACCATTGGACCAAGCTGAAACACCAAGCAAAACCACCAAAAACCAAGCAAAACCACCCAAGGCCGAAGCTGAAACACCAAGCAAAACCACCCAAGGCCGAGAAAAGAACCCACCAAAAACCACCCAACAAAGCTTCCAAAACACCAACAACCCACAGAGTGAAGATAGATCTAGAACCACCCAAGGGATAAATAGCTAAAAAACCATAGAAAAACCCGAGAACACAAACAACCAAAACAAAAACAAAAGGATAAAACCAGCACCCTAAACAAATCTAGAGGTTAGATCTGAAAATGGAAGAGAGCTGGACAACAAATGGGGGCTCAAGATTATTAGGAGAGAAACAACAGCAAAAGAGAAAAAGCTAGGCCAGCCAACCGCCATGGCCAAAGGCGGCAGCCGGCTGGCCAACGGTGAGGCCGAGATGGAGGTTTTTTTAGAGAGAGAATTTTTAAACCGAGAGAAAAGATACTTAAGTCCTTCTTATAAAACTTACGAAGGTGATTGCTACTTTATCTCTACATACTTATTCATGACCTGGGAAAATAAAATTTGGTTACCTGTTCCCGAACAAATAAACAATGTTTGGGCATATGTTCTTGAATTTTAGTTATATGTTTGGGAGTTCAGTTCAAAAAAAAAAAAAAATAATGAACAGTTTTTATTATTTTTGTCATTTTTTTTCAAAAAACTTATCCTTATAAGGCTAATTCCTCTGAGCTAAGAACACCATTAAGTTATGAACCTCCTATGAGCTTTTATTGTTGTACTCCTCTCGTTTCATGGAGTTGTGATTGTCGGAAAAACTTCCACTTATTGTTATTGGCGGAGAAGTGAAGGAAATCAAATGGTTGCCACCGTTACTGTCGGAATATTGCCGCCAAAGGATTTTTAAGGTTTTGAGGGTGGGTAGATTTTGAAGGTGGGATTTGGGAAAGATGGATGGATGGATGGTGAGTGATGAAGGTGGGTGCTCTCATAAACTCTAACTCATGATCTAGTGGGTGTATGGGTGTGTGGGTTTGATTGTGAGATGGGGTGTCAGTTTTACTAATTTCATTTAAGATTATTATTGTAATAAAAAGAAAAAACTAAAAAATATAAGGTCCAAAATAATTGATAGGGTACTAATAACAACACTCAATTTTTTAATTTTCTTTTATGGAGTTGCCGTTCTAAACAGGCTAATTTACTTTTGATTTTGGAGATTAATTCTTGTAATCAATTCTTGTAAAATAAAGATCAATTCTGTAGTGTGCTCATCACGTTATCAATTCTTATATTTTGAAGATCAATTATTGCAAAATAAAGATGACAAGTATTATTTTAAAAATATACTACAAAATAAATATGATAAAGTCATGTTTATTATTATCAAATCGATTTAATTAAAAAAATTTAGACTGAGTAAAATAAAAGGTAACTGATCATTAGGAAGAAGAAAAAAAAAAAGTCATTAGAGTTGATAAATTATTAAATTGAACAATATGAAGAGGAGCCGCATCTTTAATAAAATTATTCTCAGAGAATGGTTAAAAAACAGAGTCAACATTGAAACGGCCACTTTGTCCATAGAAAATGCTAAAATTATAATGCGTACTCTGATTCTAACTAGTTCAGTATCATCTTTGCTTTCGTTAGCACAAACCCTTCATTCATTTTTAATTAATTTGATGTTAAAAAAAAATTATTATAACAATATGTGTGGGTAAACTGATAGTGATCGTGTTTTGGCTACATTTAAATCAATGAATGTGTGAACGGCTTGGCATCATTAAAATACAATATTCAAAGCATAGAAAAATACATTAGCATTGAGAGAGAGAGAGAGAGAGAGAGAGAGAGAGAGAGAGAGAGAGAGATGATGAAGAAGTACCTGTGTTTTGTTGGGTCATTTGTTGTTCTGTGGCTCAACTTAGTCTTTTGTGCAGACATATTGAGCAGACATGAGTTTCCATTCCCACCTGATTTTGTTTTTGGTTCTGGAACCTCTGCTTATCAGGTTTGTTTTCTTCTTATTATGCTCTGTTTCTTTTATTTTTCTTTCTTTCTCAAGTTCAAAAAATAGAGCATGAACACACTACATAAAAAAATAAAGAAAAGAAAAAGAATAGCAAAAGAAAAGAAGATTATGATGAATATTGTTAACATTATATATGCATTTGTGTGTATTATTATTACATATAAAAGTCAGAGGGAGCTGCATTTGAAGATGGAAGGACTGCTGCCATTTGGGACACTTTTGCTCATTCTGGTCTGTTTCTTTTCTTGTTCCTTCCTTTCTTTTATTTTTATTTTCTATGTAAATTTTGTTTTATTATAGAATCATCTATTTTCAATGCAATATATGACATGCAATGACAAATAAAAAGGATGAGTTCCTTCCAAATCCAAATGCTCCATAATTCTTCAGACTTTGTACAAGAGAAAAGCCATGTCATTATTTCATTTATAGTGGGTAAACACCACTTGGACAAGGTTTGATTTGGATCTACCTTGTATAGTAAAATTATATGTGTCATTTTAAATTTAACACAACCCAACATCAAACTTAACTTAACAATCCCAAATCCAATCTTTACATTTTTTTTAAAAAAATCTAAAACTCAGCTCACTTGACTTAATAAATATGAAATATTAATTATTATTATTATTGTCTTACAGAATTATTAAATTATTTAGATTCTTATAATAATTATTTAAATTTAATACATTAACAAAATTTAATTGTAAAATAAATATAATATTTTAACAAAATTTTTAATTTAAGTCCTAAAAAGATATATATATATATATATATTATAGATTTTTGCCTTTTATTTTATTTTTTAAAATTTATTTTATAACTAAATAATATAAAAAATTAAATTAAAATTAATAAATAAATAAAGGATTGTGTTAAAAGTTCTTATCTCACGATCAATCTAAAAATTAAATGAACTTAAAACTCTTATGCAATCCGATTCTATGACTAAATCCTAAAAATCCTAAAAATATTCTTCTTGTTGTTTGTTTGAAAATCCTAAAAATATTCGGCCATGGCCACCCCGAGTCAACGAGAGTTAAAAGGGAGAATTACAAATTAAAAGATTATTTTGATCCCATTTTATGTGCGTGGGATGGCTATCAAAGTGGTGGTCTTAGTGGACGATTTCTGACTTTTCTTGATTTTCCTTCTTGTTTCTGATTCCAAAACAATGGAATTTGGGGGAATCATGAGACTTGTGAGTTTGGATCAATTGGTTTATCTAAATTGGAATTTACTTAAAATTTACCAGCATATCACCCGTGCTATGCACGGATTGTGTTTACAATTATCTATATATGTGACTTGTGATTTTTAAATGTTTTCTTTTTCTTTTTTTTTAAAATGTCTTCTTTTTTTATTTTTTTATATTATATTAAAGTTTAATATTTTAATAATAATCATATGTGTTGGACTTTTTAAGGAATTAAATGTCTTTTTTTTTATTATATTATATTAAAGTTAATATTTTGATAATAATCATATGTGTTGGACTTTTTAAGAATTTTTTTTTATGCTTGTTCTTAATGCATTAAAGTGTTATTATGAGGGATAATAATCATATGTGTTGGGACTTTTTAAGGAATTCATGTGTGTTGGACTTCAAAGAATTTTTTTTATACTTGTTCTTAATGCATTAAAGTTTTATTATGAGAGTAAGACTTGAGAGTTGAGAGAAGTTAAAAAATGCTAAGAATTTTTTTTTTAAATCAAAAAATCAGGAAATTTAGATTGAGAGATTGGAGTTCCCACAAAACTTGGGGTTAAAAAGCTCGTTTTGCTTAATATATAGTATAAATTTCTCTTGGTATGGTTTTCTAGTTTTTATTATGCTCCAATTTTATGTTCTCCAATAAAATGTCTATACGTTTAACAGATGTATATTGATATTGATTAGTTCTACAAAATGATTGATATATATGTTTCCAACTCAAACTTTCAGGGAAAGCTCAAGCCACTGGGGACATAGCATGTGATGGTTACCACAAATACAAGGTGTTTTTCTTTTCTTTTTTTTTTTCTTTTTAATGCTTTTTTCCTTCCTTCACTACCTTAATAAGATTGGTTGATAATTTCCTCTATAGTGCATCATTGGAGAGTTATGATTTTGTGATGTGTAACTCACCACTTTTGGTGAGAAACAAAACATGAGTTTTAAAAATTTTCTTATAATTTCTTTTCATTTCTCACTTTTTTTTTTACCTCCTTAATCTTCCAAACAGGTGATGAGAGATTTCTTTCAGTTTATTTATTTATTTTCTTATCAAACCCCATAATTTAAACAGAAATGCTGGTGGTGGATAAACATTCTTCTTGTTTGGTTGTGGAAGAACTAAATATAAAAATCCATAATCATAACATTCATTGGAATTGTATGTATAGGCAATAGTTGAGGATCCTCTGTCCCACTTGCCCTGTTTCTTTATCTCAAATCCCTTCTTTATCACATGATTAGAGTCAGAAAGATAGCTCGTGTTGTAGAGATGTGATTTGAGACACGAAAGAGTGGGATAGAGGATCCATTTACATTATGTTTAATTAACGTAAGAAAGTTGATTTAACATGAATAGCATTGTAAACTTATGGTCCACGTGTGATTTGGAACATGAATCTCTTGCAGGAAGATGTCCAACTCATGGCGGAAACAGGGTTGGAGGCTTATAGGTTCTCCATATCTTGGTCAAGACTTATCCCTAGTAGGATCACCTAACTGTCTCTCTTGTAATTTACCTGATAAGTACACAAAAGCAAATTCTGGTTCTTCTCTCTCACATGCTTGTGCTCACTCTCTTTTACAGATGGAAGAGGACCTGTTAACCCAAAGGGTTTAGAATACTACAACAACCTCATCAATGAACTTGTCAAACACGGTTACTCACAAATTTGAAATTTCCATTATAAACATGGCAATACTTTTTGTTAGCACTTGAGAAAATATCAAAGCAGTTTGTTTTTCTTGTAAAAGCAGGAAAAGGTACTTCCAAAATGCCAACCAAATGACATATCTCTCCTTTTCTCTCTGTGATTAATATCATTTTATCTTTATCAACCAGGAATTCAGCCACATGCTACATTAATGCACATTGACGTACCTCAAGTTCTTGAAGATGAATATGGAGGATGGCTTAGTCGGAAAATGGTGTATGATTCTCAAATTCCCTCCAACGTTTTGAGAACTCCCTTATTATAGTAGTATTAGTTGTTGTTTTCGAATTATATAGTTCGCCCTCCAAGATCCTGTGTTACCTAGAACATGAATCGGGGTAGACTTGTATAGTTTGCACTATAAGAATTTAAAGTACTTCTAGTCTAGAGTAATTTAATGTAAAAAAGGTTCATTACATATCACCCAGCCCTTGAAATTAAAGCAATGTCTGTTCCTGATTCTTGCGCTTATGGTACATGCCTGGATTGAAGTAGAAAATGTACAATATATTTGTAACAAAGTTACCAATTTGTGGATGCAGGGGAGACTTCACAGCATATGCTGAGGTTTGCTTTAGGGAATTTGGAGATAGGGTTTTGCATTGGACAACCGTGAATGAGGGCAATATATTTGTAATTGGTGGTTATGATACAGGAGGAATACCCCCTCAGCGCTGCTCTGCACCATTTGGAATAAACTGTTCTAAGGGTAACTCCTCAACTGAGCCATACATTGCTGCTCATCATATCTTGCTGGCACACTCATCAGCTGCAAGATTGTACAAGCAAAAGTACCAGGTATATTATATTACATGAGCTTTTTTTGTAAGATATTAAGGAATCTACTATTCTTTACATAGACTGTCTTTTAGTTTGTCATACAAATTAGAGAATGGGTCACTGCTGTTTCCTTTGGTGGGGCTTACCTCAGGTTCATTTTTGTGATCCTGCTGTTCATCTTATATTGTCGCAAAGCAAATCATTCATGAAAAAAAAAGTAGGTTGATCAGTAATCATAATCGGATTACATTTGTTTTAACAAAAATAGACGGCAAATGTGAATTTTGAGAGTAGATCATTCATTTTTTCTAAAACAAATGCTAGTTTTTTTAAAAAAAAAAACAAATATGATCTCATCGTCTAATTAATGATATCCGATCAATCTGTTTTTTTTGGCCTAAATGATCTGTTTGACAAGCTCTATAAAATGAATCATTCAACTTATAAAAAAGGGTCTAGGGTGGGCCTACTGAGGGGCACAATTTTCTCTCATACAATCCCACTCCAACATTCTAACCCGAGACTTCTTCATCAACCTTATTGCAATCATTATCCCAATTCTCTCCCTTGTTTGGATCATGGATTTGGGTAGAAATTTACAAAGGGAAAGGAAAATGTGAATAAAATGTAAATGAAATATAAGTTAAATTTTTCTCCATTTCCAATTCCTACAAATCCATGATCCTAACATAGCCTTAGGGATAACAATCATTTCAACGGTTTTGCTTTTCTTCTATATCCATGAACTCTTCCTCATAAATTCCGAGAACTTGCCAATCTTAGCCAAAGCCTATATTGAAAGAAAAAAAAAATGAAATTTCCTCTCTACTTGTGGATTCGACACTCATCATCTTGAGACATCAGTCTTTTTCCGTTAATTTTGGCAATCATGAAAGAAAATATCACATAAAAATGTTTCATAATTGGGGAGAATGTGATGTAACAGGGCAGGCAACAAGGATTCATAGGGATGAATGTCTATGTTTATTGGCCTGTCCCTTGCACAAATGCAACAGAAGACGTGATTGCAGCCCAAAGAACGAATGATTTTTTAATTGGTTGGTGAGTCACAATTCACAAACCTAAATACATAAACTGATGTCTATACATCTTGGATTATTATTTTAACAAATTATGGGTTGTTTGTTTGTGTTTTCATTTTTCATGTTTTTGAAAACAAAATTCTAATTCTATTGAAGGTTTATGGATCCCCTGGTATTCGGAGACTATCCTGACATAATGAAGAAGAACGCAGGGACAAGACTCCCTGCATTTACAAAAATTGAATCAGAACAAGTGAAGGGTTCATTTGATTTCATAGGAGTGAACCATTACAGCACAGTTTATATTAAGGACAGATCTAGCACCTTGAAAATGGATACCAGAGACTTCAATGCAGACATGGCTATCGAGTTGATCTGTATGTTACTGTGCTTCTTTTTTTTTTTTGGTAAACAATCTGTATGTTAGTGTCACTCGCTATACTGATTACACTTGATACAAAGATTACTTGCAAGTTGGATTTACTTTCAGCTTCACTCAACTTTGTTGAGTTTACTGATGATGAACTCTGCACAACCTCTTGTTTGAATTTACACTTTTTTGAATGGAAAACATTTTTACAGGGAAAACATTTTTCAGTGTCTTTTCACAGAAAATCTTTTTCAATGTTTGGTTGCAATCCTGAAAATGATGAGCTAGTAGTTGTGGTGGCAGTGGTTGTGGTAGGGAGTTGGGGAGGGGGTGGTGGTATGGTGACAGCAGCATTGGCACTAGTTGAGGTGGTGATACTGGTACTGGTGGTGGTAGTAGGGTTGTGATGGTGACAATGACTATTAACAGTGGTGGTGATAAGATTTAGCATTTCTAAATTTGAAAAATGAAAAATACTTTCCGCTTAAATAACTCATATTTTCTGTTAAGAATAGTTTTTCGTCATACTTAATGTCAATAAATGCAGATTTTTTTTTTTTTTTTTGACAAAACCCTTTCCCCCCAAAAAGAACATTGTTAATATTTACCAACTTGCATAGTTTGATTTGTGTTTGCCTTCTAATTTGAAAGCCAACCATGATGTTACTGTCACGCCCCAAACCCGCGCCCGAGAGGTTTGGTGACGAGAGGACCGGCCAGTAATCCTAGATTACCACAGGCCTTTCTATACATAACATAAATAAACGGGGCTCGCGGAGCGAAACAAAGAATACTTAGTCCAAAGAGCTGTGCATTTATATGAACAACATTTACATGCCAAAAATGATAGTTACATAACATGATCAAGAACATTACATGAGTACAAGTCACAAAGAACAAAAGATAAAACCTCTCACGGCCTTCCAGGCCTAGCCCAGCTCGAGGCACTCAAAACTCCTGGTTAGGCTTCAAAACGGCGGCTCAGCTCGAAACTCCGCCTAGGCTTGGCTATCTGAATGTTCACCTATAATACATAAATACAAACAATGAGCTAAAGCTCAGCAAGTAACATTAAAGTACAAGGGTTAGTGAACGAATTCCAACATTCAATATTTACAGTCATAAACAGTCAACAGTCATTAATGGCATAATCCACAGAACCTTTCATAACCTTTCATAACAGTCAATCCTTTAACAGTCAAACAGTCTACGAGATCTCGTGATCGGCCATGGGCCTTCATCTTCATGCCCTAACACATGACTGATCAGATCATGAGTCTGCATGTTTGTCGCACCCATGACCTAAACTATCCATGGACGCCATGCTAGATTTGCAAATAAGGACATTCGTTCACAGATTAATAATCAACTTCACCTTTCAAACATATCATATCATAACGTATCACTTGAAACATAATTCATTATAACATATCTTTACAGAAACGTTACTTACAGCGGGTTTCCAATACCGATTGCACGGTCTTCGAGGTTTGTCCTGCAATTAACATTATAACATCTCTTAACATTTATTGCTTATCATACATTAAACCATTCATACCTCTCTTATCTTTCCTTCACTTTAAATTATGTCATTTCATTCTTCTTTACTTCATTTCATGTTCATTTCATGCTCATGAGTTGCTAAATGATGCAATTAACATGATAGAATCAAGTATACAACTTTCCAAAATTTCCCGGAAAAGGCTTACCCCCGCTCGAGCGCCACTTTGGCCGCTCGAGCGTACTGAAGAAATGTCCAAAACTGCTGGAGGGTGTTTTCTGCGCTCGAGCGGGCTTACCTCCGCTCGATGCGGCGGAGACACTGCGAAACTCTGATATTCTGGTTCTTCTCCAGCTTCCATTTTCCTCTTTAAAACCACTTTCCATTACATGAATTTCATAACCCTAATACTTGAAACTCATCTTAAATCACATCAAACTTCAATTCAAAACCCATTATGGATTCATTAACAAGATCAAACCCATGAACTAAGATGAAAAACCATAATCATGGCACATGAAGCTTCATTTCTTAACATCCATGGAGGTTCTTTCCCAAATATATGATTCATGCCATAATCTTTGAGATCAACATGCTAAATGCCAAGGATAACAATCAATTTCATAAATCTTACTTGGAGGAGTTAAGCCTTGAGTTTCCCTTCTTCTCCCCTTGTTCTCCCTTTCTTGCCTCTTCCTTTCCCTTGCTCCTCTCTTCTCACGGTTTCTCTTCTTCTCTCTCCCAGATATTTCTCTCTTTGGTTTTTGAGTCAAATGGGTCAACATATCCTTATCTATAACCTATATATCTATTAATCAATTTACTCATAACACTTAGCCAAACAAGGCCCTTATTTGCTTATAACAACTATGGCCAAAATTTGAGCCAAACGGATTAGCGAATCAGATAAATTCAGTCTTCAAATTTATGGTTCCACATGGTTCTAAAAATTCCCGATATCACATAGTCATGTTCAATTCATTCCTGATCCGCATACAGTCTTCTAATTTCAGTCCCAAAGTTGTAGTTTTAACAGATATCTTCAATTAAATTATACTAACACTCATTAATTACCAATAATTAAATCATACATTCCGGGTCATACAGTTAATCTATATCAAGTAAATCAATTTTGCAACCTATATAATAGATTGATGGATCTAATATATGGGTCACTGATTTTTGGGTGGTTGTAGATCAGCAAGGTGATGCATCGACAGGTGAGGTGAGGACTAAAATAAATTTTATAAAGTTTTAGTTTTAAGGCCTATTTTCTACTAAACAGTTTTGTTTTGTTTTTGATTCAGCTGGCTGTTACACCCTCAGGTCTGCTACGGCTTTTGGAGTACTTCAAGCAACATTATGGAAACCCTCCTATTTACATCCATGAAAATGGTCTCTCTCTCTCTTTCATATCCTTGTTACATCCTAAGCCATAAATCACATTGTCTTTAACAAATGTAAAATTAAATATGGGTTAATTTCATTTTTATTATCTAAACTATCGATATTTTTTCTATTTTATCCTTAAACTATCAAATTCATCTAATTAATCCCTAGAGTTTATAATTTCAGTTCATATGATGTATTAATTGGGTGTCATTCATTATCTAATTGCTGATACTTTGATGAATTTTGTTTTTATTTTGATATAGGTCAAAAAATGTGGAGGAATGCAACATGTAATGACTCAGCAAGGGTGAAATATTTACGCGGTTTCCTTGGGAGTTTGCTTGATGCTATCAGGTATGTTTAGTTTTACAATAAGCTGGTACACCAAAATTCCATAACCTCACGCCAATAGAAATAGAATCCATGTTTATTTCTTTTCTTTTATGTTACCTAAGACTAATCCTACCCACTTCCCACTTCTGGTTAAGCATATGGAATTTTGGACATTTTAATGATATGCATTTAATAAGGAGAGATGCAAAAGTTACAAACACACAAAGTACGTAGAAAAATTTAGTGTGTCGTAGCATTGTTGAAGGACATAAATTGGTCAAGACTCAAGGGATTAAAAAAAATCAATATTTGGTTCATTTTTATTATTATAGGTGTATGGTTCAATTAAATTTGGGTTACAAATATATATATATATTGTTATTGTTGTTGTTGTGTACATACCATTATTGTTATCAAACTGTTATTCTTTATAGAATCTTTGGCTTTCCTGCATCTGATATTAGTTATTTTGTTGTTTTTTCAATTTGACATCATGGAAGGAATGGGTCAAATGCAAGAGGGTATTTCTATTGGTCGTTCATGGATTTACTTGAGTTATTGGACGGCCTTGAATCTTCATATGGCCTCTACTACGTAGATTTGAATGACAAGGATTTGAAAAGATACCCTAAACTCTCTGCACATTGGTACTCCAATTTTTTGAAAGGAAAGACCATTGATGGTGCCATTGAAGTTGAGCAGTAGATTAATCGCAGTAGTACTCTTTCTCAGTCTCACTCTTCTCAGTAGCTTTGCTTTGCAAAACTGTATGCCAGTTAGTTTATTCAAATAAATGTTGCTAATGTGTTTTATTTGACATAATGATTGTGAGATACACAACAAAAACTGTTACATTTTTCATTTATTTGTCATCAGATGATTTTGTTTCTTATGGATTTTCAATCTTGCTAGTGTTATATGTAATTTTGGAGGATTGGTTTGGTTGAAGTAATTTTTTTGGGTTTATTTTAATGATCCCTTCATGTTTTAAGTATGTGTATAGATCATTAATAAATTTTGAAAAAATGAATAAATTACAATAACCTTCTCTTAACTTTTGAGAAAAATATAGCAAGCTTGAAATGTTTGGAATAATTACACTTGTGTTCTTGTAAGGTTTTTGAATTCCTATAACATTTTGCCCTCCTAACTATTTGTTATGCTAAGAAAAATTTGTCGTCTCTTTTTACCTTTTTTACTTTTAATTAAGAATTTGCGTGTACATCGTTTGCATTAGTTACTCTTGTTTTATCATTATTAAAATAGAAGTCGGTATAATTATATTAAATTTGTAGTTTTATTACATTTTCTCAAATCTCAGAAGGGCAAATTTCATGCCAATAAAGGTTAGTGTAATTTACCCTATTTTTGTTTATTTGACTTTACTTGTACAATACACATCTAATTTCATGTCAACTGGAATTGCCACCATTAACTGCGTTTGATATACGCTTGGAGGGCTTGTTCTTCACCGCCTTGCGAGAGAAACACAGTCCCACTTGGCAGAAGGCCTTCTGCTCCAACACTAATCCTCGCCACCATTCACAGTGGAGTGGAAGCCTGCAGCTGGGTTTGCTCGGTGGCTGGGCCAAATACCCCTGTTTGCATCACAGAGAGAGGAACAACACAGAAGTGCCCTTTACCTGTTCGACAAAATGCCCCAGTGAAACCTTGTCACTGTGCTGTCATAAGATGATAAAGGAGAAAGAGAAAGAGAAAGAGAAGGACAATGAGAGGGACAGGGAGGGTAGTAAGCTATCATTGAAGAAGGGCAAACTAGCCAAGAGCAAACTAGCCAAGAGTAAATCAAAAAGCAAATCTTCGACTAAGGTATCTTTGAAGGAGTTTGTAAATCAGGTGGATCAACTATCTACTGATGATATGCCAAATGTACTTCCCCGCCGGTCTACACGCATCCGAGGCCCCCCCAAATCTCTTTCACTTGGAGATTTTGTGGGACCGTGGCAAGGGCCCTCAAATGTAAACAAGAGGGGATCGAGGGACGTAGATTCGGAGGATAGCTCAATTGAGTGTGATTGTGATCTTGGTACAACACAGTTTCGCTGGACTATGGAAATACAAGCCTCACCTGAGCAATCACCAAAGCAGCATCAAACACCTAATGCATGGAACACACCAACTAGAGTGCTAACTGATGTTGAGCAGTGGCCAAAATTGACCACTGTGTCCCCATTGGTGGCAAACGAAATGATGTTGTCAAATAAATTTGGCTCACTTAGTGCTGATCAAAGGAAAGAAGTAATGGGTTCCAAGCAACGAGAGAGTGATAAGCCCGTGCGAGCTTGTCGAAATGAGGATTCGGTTGATCTACATATGGAAGATGGTAGTGAAGGTCTGGATACACTTGCTATATCAGGTAAACCTCTACAAGTTGGGAGCTCTTTAATTAAAGAAGAGATTAACAAGTGTCAAAATTGAAGTATAAAATAGGTGCCCATAAGATTGAGAACCAAGTAGATGGCATTTACAATGTCCCTATTGAGATCTCAAAAAAAGGCTTTTCTCATTGGGAAAATACTTTGGTTGGATACTTCATTGATAAAAGATTCTCTTTCCATTATGTGAAAACTTGGGCGGAGAAACTTTGGGGAAATTTGCTTGAGGACGTTGTCTCCATTGACAATGGTTTTTTTTTTTTTAAAGTAAAAAAGTGATGAGGCTATGGACACAATCTTGGAAGATGGCCCCTATTATGTTGGGGCTAGATTGATTGTTATTAAAAAATGGCAACCTGGACTAAAACTAACAAAGTGTGAATTTTCAAGTGTGCCATTGTGGGTGAAGTTGTACAATGTTCCTTTGGAACTTTGGAGTGAAGAGGGTTTGGGTTACATAGCTAGCATCTTGGGAACTCCTCTTTATTTGGATGAGCCAACTTTCAAGAGAAGCAGACTTACGTTTGCGAGAATTTGTATTGAAGTGCCAGTAAATAAAGAGATCCCTAAGTCTTTTAAAATAAATCTTGGTTATGGTGACCCATATGAGATTCAAGTTGAGGTGCCATGGAAGCCCCAAAGGTGTGATGGTTGTAAGACTTTTGGCCATACCACTAATTTGTGCCCTCAAAAGCCAAAGTCCTTGAACCCTCCCTCCTTCAAACATGAGTGGAGAGTCAAGGACACTAAAACACAAATTCCGACTAAATGGGAAGTGGTGAAGAAAAAGGGGAGAGATGGTGGGCAAGGTTCAACGCCATTGATCAACAAAGAGAGAGAGACGCAGTCTTCTGTTCCCTCAACATCTAATGTCTTTGATGTCCTTGAATCGTGTGATATGGACGAGTTAGGAAATGGAGATTCAAGTCAAGAGTTGAGAAATAGAGGGAGTCCATCTCCAAGTGATCCTAGTTATGGGGAGACTTCAAAAGAGGATAACAGAAGAAAACTTAAAGCGAAACTTCATGACTTGAAGAATGCTAGAAGGAAATTCTGAATCCTTGTTTTGTTGGGAATGTTGTGCTTGTTTTCTATAAGCTCAGTTTGTCTTTTGATGGAGTAGTTTATTTTGTTTATTTTTGTGCTCCCATCAAAAGCTGTGTATTGAACTTCATTGTATATCTTTCTTCTTTGGTTATAATATGACTTACTTATCCAAAAAAAAAAAAAAAATTTCATGTCAACAAATTTAGACCTATATCCACAATAACTTAGGGTTTTATTCATAATTTTACTTCTTGCTCTGTAAACCTTTTTGTCTCTTATTTAGTTGAGTTGATAAATTAATTTTTTTCGAAAAATTAAACCCTATTCGAAGTCCACAATAAAAATTGTATATATAATCTTATTCTTTGATGTTAGGAAGAATATTTTTAATTGAAAATTTATGAAAATTGTGTGGTGTTTTGAAAAGTTGGTAAAAAGTTAATTTTTTGACTTTTTGGTGACTTTTTTGGCTAAAAAATCTAATTTTTTTGTGACTTTTTTTGTGTAAAAAAGCTAAAAAGTCAAAAAAATTGCTTTTTTTAGCAAGTTCCCAAAACGCCCCTGTATTGTGTATCCAAAAATTACTTCACATGACACAAAATTATGATCATATTGATTTTATCATTTGCAGAGTAGTGAAATAAATTACGACAATACACAAGATTTTTCTTTTTAGTATATACTAAACTAACAAGTTCATTGAAATAGTTGATAAGTAGGGTAATAATAATGTGTTAATCTTAAAAGTTTTTTCATAACGACGTGAGTTGCCCCAATTAGAGATATCTTTAATAATTGGGTGGTTCTATTTGCTTGTCCAAAGGCATAAAAACACAGTATAGACCATCAAGGCACATAATCAAATATGTAACATAAAGGGATGTAGTCACATGGGACTGTCTTTAAATGATGTGATTTGTAAGACTTTAGTATGTAAAAACAAACAACAAAATTACATATACAAAATGGACTATAAAATTAATCACAGCCACATAATATATAAGTGAAATAGTTTGAGTGAAATTATATATTTTATGATGGGCTTATCATTTAACATGTAGAACTGTGATTGTTTTACGTAATGAGTTTTGTGTTTGTAAACTTGTTAATGGACAAAAGAATTTGGCATTTTTTTAGTACAAATATTGATTGAACTATTCAAATTGATAATTTTTTAGTACTACGTTGTCTATTTTGATGATTAATTCTAGTCATCTTTTAGACTTATATTTATAAATAATTTATGAAAAAAATTAGGTCAATTTAATAATGGGAGAATTTTAACACAATGGGATAGATAAAAAAAAATTACAAAATAACGTGAGGTGCAAGTAGTTTTGTGATGGGATGCAAGTGACTCATGTTTGTGTAAAATTTTTTTTTTTCTCCCACTGGGATGGAATTCCCTCTTTAATAATTGTATGCATCTAATTTATTGTTAAAAAATGGACGACAAGTATAATTTTAATAATATACTAAAAAAAAGTCATTTTGCATTGAACAATTCGGAGAGAAGTCCATCCTAGACAAAATTATCCTTATAAATAGTTAAATAAGCAGATATGAAACAACCCCATTATGTTTGAGAAGAAAGGGGACAAATTTTAAATTCCAAACTGGGGGGACCCAAAGTGTAGTGGGGGGCTTTATGTAGAGGATGAGGTTGCACTGATAGTGATTGTGTTTTGGCTTCATTTAAATCAATGAATGTGTGAACAACTTGCCATATCATTAAAGTATTTTCTACATATGGATAGATAGATAGAAATAACACAGGAGAGGAGAGGAGAGGATAGATAAAGACATGGCAAAGAAGAACCTGTGTTTTGTTGGGTCATTTGTTGTTGTTGTGGTGCTCAACCTAGTCTTTTGCGCAGAAACATTGAGCAGACATGAGTTTCCATTCCCTCCTGACTTTGTTTTCGGTTCAGGAACCACTGCTTATCAGGTTTGATTTATTATTCATTATTATGCTCTTTTTTTTTTTTTGGGAGGCTCAAAATGCAGAACATGGATTTGGATTATATAATGAAAGAAGATTCTGACTAATGTTGTTATTTTTTACAATTATGTGCATGTGTGTGTTGTGTATATAAAAGTCAGAGGGAGCTGCATTCCAAGACGGAAGGACTGCTAGCATTTGGGACACTTTTGCTCATGCTGGTCTTTTTCTTGTCCTCTTTATTTCATTTTTAAGAGTAAATTTTGTTTTATTTTTCTCTTTGAATTCTTTCTATCCATATTCGGAGCTGCCTTTAAAGCATCTCCAATTGTGCTCTATCTTCGATTCCTTTAAGCTGTCTTTTGGCTTAGAGATTTGGGAATAAATTTGAAAAGAGAGAAAAAAAAAAGAAGAAGATAAAATATGAATAAAATATACTTACATTTCATATAGTTTCACACATATTTTTTCTTTCTATTTTCTTTTTCAAATTTCTTCCCAAATCCTCCAACTAAACACAGACTTTGGCATTGGCTTTTTGGCTAAAAAAGCACAAAAGACAAAATAAGCTCTCCAAAATTTTAAAGCTCTCCAAAAAGTAAAATGATTCTAGCTAAATAAGTTAATAAGACAAAATAAGCTAAATAAGTTAATAAGACAAATGAATAATTGGCTATATTTATATTTGGTTTAAAAATTTTAAAGCTCTCCAAAATGATTTCAAAACTGACTTATTTGACAAACTGAATTCAAAAGAATTTTAATAAATTTAATTTAAACTGTTTGGTTCATTTAACTTGAATGAATAATTGGCTATGTTTATACTCGGTTTAAAAATTTTAAAGTTCTCCAAAATGATTTCAAAACTGACTTATTTAACAAACTCAATTCAAAAGAATTTTGATAAGTTAAATTTAAACTGTTTGGTTCATTTATCATCCCGACCAAAAACTGATTGATATATGTTTCCAACTCAAAACTTTCAGGGAAAGCGCAAGGAGCCACCGGGGACGTAGCATGTGATGGATACCACAAATACAAGGTGTTTTGCCTTTTTTTTTTTTCTATGCTTTTTCCTTTCAAGACTGATATATATTTACTTGTTTAATTTACCTTTTTTATGTCACCGACTTATATGGTATTATATTATTTGTTTGCTCTTAATAATTATTTTCAAACAAGAAAATTAATAATGTATACAAAATGGTGGTTTAACATGAATGCTGATTTTTAACATGAATAACATCACAAACTTATTGGTAGCTGGAGTATGGTCCATGCGTGATTTGGAGCATGAATCTCTTGCAGGAAGATGTCCAACTCATGGTGGAAACAGGGTTGGAGGCTTATAGGTTTTCCATATCTTGGTCAAGACTTATCCCTAGTAAGATCACCTAACTGTCTGTCTCTCACGTAATTAACTTGATTATTGCACAAAAAGCAAAGTCTGGTTCTTCTCTCTCACATGCTTGTGCTCACTCTCTTTTACAGATGGAAGAGGACCTGTCAACCCAAAGGGTTTAGAATACTACAACAATCTCATCAATGAACTTGTCAAACATGGTTACACACAAATTTGAATTTTCCATTATAAACATTGCATTACTTTTTGTTAGCATTTGAGAAAATATCAAACCAGTTTGTTTTTCTTGTAAAAGCAACAAGAGGTACTTCCAAAATGCTAACCAAATGACACTTAGCTTCTCTTTCTTTTTCTCTCTCTGCTATAGATATAATTTTATCTTTATCAGGCAGGAATCCAACCACATGCTACATTAACGCACGTTGACCTACCTCAGGTTCTTCAAGATGAATATGGAGGATGGCTTAGTCAGAAAATGGTGTATGATTCTCAACTTCCATTAGCCCTTGCCTCATTCAGTTGTCACCAGGGATGGACCTGGGGGGCTGCAGGGGGTAACCGCCCCCCCAAAAGTTTTGAAAACCCCCTACTATAGTAGTATTATTTGCCCCCTAATTTTTTTTTTAAAGGAAAATTTAATACTGCCTTTGAGATTTTCTTTTGAGAAATTTTAGTAGTATTCTAGGCCTAAATGTCCAAGTTTTTTTTATTGCACATACATTCACCCCTGAAGTTAGAATAATGTGCCTTTCTTTGGTTCTTGCGTTTATGGTACGTGCCCTCATTGAAGCAGAAATTGTAAGATGTAATTGTAACAAAATTACCAATTTGTGGATGCAGGAGAGACTTCACAGCATATGCTGAGGTGTGCTTTAGAGAATTTGGAGATAGGGTTTTGTATTGGACAACAGTGAATGAGGCCAATATATTTGTACTGGGTGGTTATGATATAGGAATAATACCCCCTCAGCGGTGCTCTTCCCCATTTGGAATGAAATGCGCTGTGGGCAACTCCTCAACTGAGCCATACATTGCTGCTCATCATATCTTGTTGGCACACTCATTAGCTGCAAGATTGTACAAGAAAAAGTACCAGGTATATCTTACATGAGTTTTTTTGCAAGGATATTAAGGAATCTACTATTCTTTAAATTGTCTTTGAGTTTGCTATATAAATTGGAGAAGGAATCACTGTTATCCCCTTGGTGGGACTTAGCCCAGGCCCACCTCCATAATTTGAACTACTCTCTATTCATCTTGAATGGTTTGAATCATGGAGGTAGGTCTAGGGTGGGTCCCACCATGGGGCACAATGCACAACATCGACCCCTTTTCCATACAAGTATTGCTCCAACATTATAAACTTGTACGCCTACCTCTTGATCTTTTCTCCTTTTCCTAGTCAGCCTTTCTGGAGGCCTTTATCAATCTCATTCCAACCATTACTCTAATTCTTTCCCTTTAGGGATAACAATCATTTCAACAGTTCTGCTTTCTTTCCTCCTCGTGAACTTTGACAACTTGCCAACCTTATTCAAACCTATATTTGGCGGCGGAAATTTGAAAATTTATCTATATTGATTCCACACTAATCATCTTGAGACCTCTCCTTTTTTATTTTTTATTTATATTTATTTATAATAGTTAATTATGACAATCGTGAAAGAAACATCACATAAAATGTTCATGACTTGGGAAAGTGATGAAACAGGGCAAGCAACAAGGATTCATAGGGATAAATGTATATGCTTATTGGCCTCTTCCTTGCACAAATGCAACAGAAGATGTGATTGCAGCCCAAAGAACCAAAGATTTTCTTATTGGTTGGTGAGTCGCACAATTCACTAACCTAAATAGATTAAATGACGTCTATACATCTTGGTATTATTATTTTAACAAACTATGGGTTGTTTGGTTGTGTTTTCATTTTTTCTTGTTTTCGAAAAGTAAAAAAACTAATTTCTATTGCAGGTTTATGGGTCCCTTGGTATTCGGGGATTACCCTGACATAATGAAGAAGAATGTAGGCACAAGACTTCCTGCATTTACAAAAATTGAATCAGAACAAGTGAAGGGTTCATTTGATTTCATAGGAGTGAATCATTACGTCACAATTTACACTAAGGACAAATCTAGTAGCTTGAAAATGGATACCAGGGACTTCAATGCAGACATGGCTGTGGAGTTGATAAGTACGTGTTACTCTCACTACATTATTGACTAAACTCGAAAAAAGTTATTTGTAAGATGAATTTACTTTCAGCTTCCCCTTCACTCAACTTGATTGAATTTACTGATGAACTCTGCACAATCTCATGTTTGAATTTACTCACGTCTGTTTCCGAGACAACGTTTTCTGCGTAACATATTTTTTATAAAATGCATTTCACAGAAAATAATTTTCTTTGGTTGCAATCCTGAAAACGATGTGCTAGAGGTTGTGATCTCTCTCTCTCTCTCTCTCTTTTTTTGGCTCATGAAAAACATCCTTTTTTTTTTTTTATTTTTTTTCCTCCCTCAAATGCCAGAAATACATTAAAATATTTTTTTTTGGAAAAATATTTTCAGTAGAAAACATTATTAACACATTTACCGACTTTGCATAGTTTGATTTATGTCTTCTAATTTGATGAGCTAACCATGATGGTACTGTATCAAGTTAATCAATTTTCCAGCCCTTATAACTGTCAATTGATTGATGGATCTAATATATATGGGTCACTGATTTTTGGGTGGTTGTAGATGAGGAAGGTGATACATCGTCAGGTGAGGTGAGGGCTTAAAAACAAATTTTATGAAGTTGGTTTTACTATTGAGGCCTATTCATTTTACTGATAAGTTTTTCTTTTTTCTTTGGACTCAGCTGGCTCTTGTACCCTCGGGTCTGCTTGCACTTTTGGAGTACTTCAAGCAAAATTATGGAAACCCTCCTATTTACATCCATGAAAATCTCTCTCTCTCTCTCTCTCTCTCTCCAATATGTCACAAGTGACATTGTTCTCAACAGATTTAGGATCAAATATTTGTGCGGGTCTTGGGCAATGTCACTTGTAGCGTTGAATAATTTTTCACTTTTAACTCATTTTTTTCTTTCTACTGTGTCATTATCTAATTGTTGAAAATTTATGACTTGGTTTAATTTGGATAGGTCAACGGACATGGAAGAATGCAACACTGAGTGATCCAGGAAGAGTGAAATATATACAAAGTTTCATTGGGAGTTTGCTTGATGCTATGAGGTATGTTTAGTTTTACACCAAGTTGTAACACCACAAGGACATGCGAAAAAGTAGCACACACAGGAAAAAATTCACAAAAAAAATGAAAAGAAAATGAAGTGTACGATCATGATTTAAATCTGAAACAGGCCAGCGGCAGCCACATTCAAAATGAATCTGGGTAACATGTTTCAATGGGACTCAGATTCATTCTAACTTTGTGGTCTGATAGAATTTGGAGCACACATTGAAATTTTTGAGTATGTTTCTGTGATTTTTTCTGTGCATGTAGCAATATTGTTAAACATCACATGAAAAACTGTTATTCTTTAATAATCTTTGCCTTTCCTAGATCTGATATAGTTATTTTTTTGGTTCTTTTCAATTTGACATTGTGGAAGGAATGGATCAAATGCAAGAGGGTATTTCTATTGGTCATTCATGGATTTATTCGAGTTATTAGATGGCTATGAATCTTGCTATGGCCTCTACTATGTAGATTTGAATGACAAGGATTTGAAAAGATACCCTAAACTCTCTGCACATTGGTACTCCAATTTTTTGAAGGGACAGAGCTTGAATCTGAATGGTGCCACTGAAGCTCAGAAAAAGATAAATTCCACTCTTTCTCAATCTCATTCTTCTCAGTAGCTTTGCTTTGCAAAACTGAATGCCAGTTTGTTTACTCAAATGAATGTTGCTACTGTTTTGCAATTGGCATGACCAAGTATCATATATCTATCGATTATTGTGAGAAACACAAAATTTGTTATAATTTTCATTTATTTGTTGAGAGAAGATTTTCTTTCTGATGGATTTTTCAATATTGAGTTTCCTTTTAGTCTCTTTATCGAGCAAGTTATTCTTTGTTACACATACACGATTAATGATAGGGAGTATCCTTTCACCAGAAAATCATGATATTTTAATTGTGTAAATATTATATTTTAGTACGTTACACTGTTAGAATATTATATTTTGACAAACTTGCTCTAGTAGTGTATGTCATTTTTTTAACACAATCACCATATGACTCAGTTTTTACGTACGAAGTGATTGTATATATTTATTATATACTCTCATAACATATGTATCTTTAGTTACATAATTTTCTTCTTTGGTTATGACTAATTTTTTTTTTTAATTTTAATTATGACATTAGTTTGAAATAATTATAATTTTTTTGTTTTTTTTTGTTATGACTCATAAAGTATATAGTTATGTCATTTTTTTCTGTGGTTATAAGGTGCATATAATACACACCTTTTAAGAGGTTGTGTACCATAGTCTTTCCCATCTATCTAATTATGTGTATTTATATGTTTTTAAATATCAAAATTTTTAAATGCAATAATTATTATTTTCACCCTTTGAGGGGTATATACCATAATCTTTTCTATCTAATTATTCTTTTCTAAAAAAACTTCAATTTCTTAATTTACTTCAAAATTACATCAGCTAAAATAAATAAAATACATAATTTACTATAGTATAATTTTGTAGCACACCTTGTAACATTGTACAGTGCCAAACTCACCAACTTAGCATTAACAACAAAAGGTAAATATTGTTTTAGTAGATGAAAGAAAACATAGAGATCGGCAATTCTTAAAACAAAATAACCCTATTACTAATAAAACATGAAATAATAAGGGTTCATTTGAGATTTGAGTTGATTTTTTAATTTTTTTTAATTATTTTAACTTGAGACTAAATAGTCTTGTTTAGAATGAATTTTTTGATTTTTTTGATTTTTGAAAAGTAAAAATAAAATAATTAAAATTTAAATATAACATTTTATCTTGTTAATTTTTTAACCTGTTTTATCTTTTTGTGACTATTTTTACTCCATAATCACTTCCCAAATGAATGGTAAGACAAAAGAAAGAAGACACCAAAAATAGTGGATACTATAAAGAATAGTATGCCAAGACAACCATCATCAAGAGCTACCATGAAGCCTGGTAATTAATTTTGTAAATATTGTTTCTTTGATTTATACCTATTATATATCTCTTTGCTTTTCTCTATATAAAAGCTGAAAACAAAAAATCAAAAACTCCTGGTTGAAGTAATAATAAATAATAAAAAAACACTTTAAAAAACAACAAAAAATGGCAAAATCAGAAGTTTAAACAATAACTCAATGTGAGTTTTGATCATGAGCCCTTCCAAATTGAAGTTATCCAAATCCAAAATAGGTGTTTTGGCCCAAATCTAACCCCTTTGAAAGGTTGCTATATCCTGCATTAATCTCCCAAGAATGTAGGAAAGTCTATCTCAACCACACTGATCACCCATTTCAAGTTTTCCCAAAACAGTTTTTACAGTTTCTCGGGCAATATATATGACAAGATGGGTCTTGTCAAAATTTACAGAAACCAAATATTGTTATATATCTGTTCTCATACAAATTTCCTGGTTCCAGTTGTTTATATTCAGATAGCCGGGATAAATAGGCTTAATAGATTCCTGCAAATAGGCGAGCAAATGAGTCTTTTTCAAGATCAGTGCCTATTATGCCAAAAGCTTGCAGAACTGTTGCCAGAATCAGAGCCACTGGCAGAGTGATGAAATGAACCCCGACCAGAGTCCCTGTCAAATGAGTTAACGGGGAGATGAGATGAACGGTCTCTTTCCCATACATGGATCCGATTCAGCGACGAATTTTCTGTTTCATGGAGGTTTTGGCCCGATGAGCCTGGAGGAGGGGGGAAGATAAAGAAGCCTCCAGCGTGATCAGATTGAGAGGTTGGTGGCACCAGTGGTGGCAAGCCCCTTGGGCCATTGAATCTCCTGACACCAGGAATGGCAGGTGAAGGTATGCCTATGGGATTGCTCAGATGTTGCTGATGATGAATGGCATGAGAAGTTTGTATTCTTTCGTGAGGCCGATTGTTTCTGCCAGAATGAACAATTGATGAGAAGAATGAGACAGCACCTTTAACAACAAATCCATGAAAATGAACATGGGCATCCATATTTAGCATCAGAATCATCATAGAATGCTCCAAATATTAAGATGAACTTCATAGGAGTACAGTGTTACATTCTACAATTCTTTGCAGACCAAACTACGAAGAAAAGGAGTGTAATTTGCAGCCTGTCATCACCCTTTGTTCTTTCATTTTTTTTTTTTCTTTTTTTATTTCTGAAGTGTGCTTCATAAAAACCAAAAATCTATTTGAGGGGTGAAAGAGATACTGTATTCAATAAAGTGTTGACTTTGCACCATCACTGAGATCAGAACCAATAATAGGTTCCACAAGCCACGTTCAATGCAATGAAGAAATCAAAAATCCTTTATTTTGCCTCAGCATTTAGCAAAAACAACTTACCCATGACCATAAGGAAATGGATGCGCAAATGACCCAGATCTTGTCATAGCATCATATTCACCCCTGGAAGATCTCAGAGTTGGAGGAGGAACTGAAGCCTGATCGGTGCTGTTACTATGAGCGCTGCTTGTGGAGAAAGGATGGGAATGATGACCCCAAGTCTGATATTGAACATCAATCACTGGAAAACCATGGGCAGTAAAGATCTCATTGTGTCCAGATATGCCATTCCAGTGATGATTGAAGTTGGGATCTTCACTCTCATTGGTGTTTGAGGAAGCTGGTGGAAGAGGCCTGAAGTATGCAACATATGAATGAGCCACAGGTGATGCTGCTGTATGTTCAGCAAATAAAGCATGTTGTCTCTGTAAGTTATGATCTGCACCAAGAACATTTTTCGATTACATTGGGTTGCTTGGGGACCACTGAATTTTCAATCAAGAATCAAAACAAAATTCTTACATGTTGTTGATGGAGGTTCCACTTCCCTGAAATAATGTAAATGTTAGATAGCAATAATGATGAATTGTGGAAAAGACTATTATACTTGTTTGAGCAATGATTCGTGCTTTCAACAAGATTCCTAGAATAAGGGTCTGTGTGGTATTGTTTCATCGTTTTTGTTTGTATTTAGTTTTCATTCAGAAATGAAAACAACGTATAAGTTAGGAAAAAATCTTTTCAAATTGTTTACCTTTTCTTGTGCACCTGAATTTTCAAAGAAAATCTAATGGAGTTTTAAAAAGTTTCCTGAAAATAGGATGTTTTCAGGAAATTTTCTTGAAAACATTTTTGGTAAAGCCAACAAGAGTGGGATGTAACTCCAATGAAGCTGCAGGCAACATCTAGAGTTTCACAACCTCGCAGTGAGTAGGCAACCAAATTAAAGCAAAGCTACTTATTTGGATGAGTTATAAAACTGAAAAATTGGGCTGAAATTCCTTCAGGATCACATGCTTGTTAACTGAAACATATTAAATGCAGAAGTACCAGTAATCATCATCAACATAAGCATTTCAACCAACCCATAGTGATTTTTCATACAAGTAGGCCAACCAAAATGCACTAGGCAAGAGACCTCCATAATCATGGGCAAGCCCATTAGCCCATTGGTTAGGGCCTTGAAAGGGTGCTCATCAGGTTAAGAGTTCAACTCCCAACACCTCCCTCCCTTTCTACCTTAGGTAGTAGACTTATATGATTAGATGTAATTTACAATCACTGAAACCTGAATGTGAAAGAAGCAAAAACTATAAAACAGACTGATGAAACTGTAGTGAAAAAAAAGAACTCCTGTGTAAGACAATATTCAGAAATTTGGCTTACTCAAAAGATGAGTGAACTCGTGCCAATCCACTGAACGGACACCAATGAACGCTAAGCGGCTGCAATAAAATATAAGAAACCGCAATTAATTTGCTTTTAGTTTTTTAAATGTGGTTGGAAACATAACTAGAGCTTGTCTCCATAGATGTATATTTTGTTCAAGGGGAAACTCACGCCAGTCACTATCCATTGTTCAGTTGTTTGTTCAATTGGTTAATTGCATGACTCATTGGATTTAATTGGGTTTCTCTAGCTGCAAACCTCCTTTTATAAAGCTCTCTTAAAGGTTTTGAAACAACCAGACACATTTTGATCCAATAATAAAAATAAAAATAAGTATGCCCAGTTTAGTACTCAGTAATTGGCGTCTGGGAGGGGTAATAATAAAAATAATGATAATAATACAAACTTTAGAGGTGCATGTGATATCTTTAAGGATGCAAGTTCAGTGTCTCAATATTGCTCCTGCTTCAATCATGGCAAACTTGTAGCTATTCATATTTGGGCAAGGTCTAGTAAAAAGGTCTTCCTAGGTTTGGCTCAACCCAGTACAAGTTCTGTAACAAAATAAAATTCATAATATAAGTCTTTCATTTTATATACTAAAGTACGTATTTGCCTGGCCATCAGGGCCAATATTTCATAATATAAAAGTTTGGCTTAAGCACATCCACCCTCCACCCAAACATAAAAAACGAAAACGAAAAAGGAGAGGTAAAAACAGGCCTTGCACTCACCATTTCAGAATAACTTAACTCATAAGGATCCTCATCAGGAATCCAATCGTCCATGCTAAACTCAGTAAATGAACATGCAGAGCCACTTGCATATAACCATCGACCTCTCTCGACCTTACGACAATTTGGGCATTGCATTGCTCCTTTCATATTGAATGCTGAACCGATGCAATCTACATAGAATACATAATATTGAAAATACAAATATGCTAGTATCATTAAAACAATACGGAAAAAATATATATTCATAAATGATTTTCCCCATTCACATGGTAGTACTAGTAAAACATGTAAAATGCAGACTTAGGTGGCAATATTAAAGACTTTAGGTATGTAAATGCAAAGCGCAACCAAAACTTGAATTTGATAATGCATGGATGGCATCAATACTCTCCATCTAATGAAGTTCACTTGTTGAACTTAAGATCAGTAACGCTGTAAAGACTCGAGTATTACAAACTAAAAGAAAGGGACAAAAAAAAAAGAAGTCAGTCTCATTGACTGGGAGCCTTATTCTACCTGAACTGAAGGTTGGCCAGCCACATTAAAATTCCATTTTATAAGAAAACAAATTTCTCTAGCTCAACAAGGCTTGTTTGATGGGAATAATCTATCTGAAAACACCACTAGCCATTAGCTTCAGCGGTATCTCCTGCTACCAGCAAACAGGAAGGCACAAGGTTCAATTCATAATTGGAACATTGGTGTATATTTTACTTAAAAAATAATAATTATTGAAAAAATTGCCTGGTCAGAAGTGCCTATAGGTGGCTTAGGACTATAGAATGCAATTATTAAAGAGCTCTTGTCTAAACTTATTTGAAAGGACAGATTCTCTATTCTATGATCCGGTGAAAAGCTTTCATTTGAAGATACTAGGCAGTTTAGTTAGAGAGTGAACGGAGGATAAAAGATGCCCCTAATAATGTTCCTAATTACATCATGTATAAGCCTCTTTTGATTTTAGGAAAGACAATTGTAGTGATCACAGAATGATCTACATTTATAAGCTCTATTGACATTGAGTCTAAAGAGCTGGTGAGTCATAGAACACTGATGCTTATTAACAAGCTAGGAGGTCCAGCTTGTGTGAGGTTGACCAGGGCAAGGAATGAGCCTTCAAGAGCTCCTAATAAGCCTTGCTTTAGCTACTTGTGAATAACTTGAGACATTTTACACCCCTACTCCTTGTACAAGAAGCTCCATAGGATTTGTATGAACTATCTCTCATAATCAATATTCATTATATTTCTTGCAACCACATGCTTTGACAAATTAAAAAAAATCATGCCTAGCAGCAACTCAGTGACATCAATGAAAATAAGCAGGTTCTAGAAAGTGAAGTGTTTGACAAAACATTGAATGAGCATAGTATTGAAAATCTGAGAAACTTTAGAGTTACAGGATTACGAGTACTAGCATCTCACTTGGATTTAACAAAAGTTTCTTATATTAGTGACTGTTTTGTTGCTTTCTTCTAATAATTCATGCCACATCCAAGAGAGGTGTGTTGTGTGTGTGTGTAGACAGATAAAATACTGAAGCTGACCCATGGACCTCCCTATCATTATTGCGATTAGTTTGTGATGCAGTTAGAAGTAAAGTAAAAGTTTCATACCAAGGAATGCTTAAGGGTTTACAAGTAATGCACTTTTCTATAAAGTGCGTTTAAGCTATTTTTGCATCATTTAAGGTAATCTAATTATTAGACAAAGTTGTGCACACTACAGGTATTTACACCAGTTTGGATTAATGAACATAATCTCCAAGTTGCAGATTATCTACAAAGAGCTCTTAATTTTGCAGCAAAGAATGGAGCCAACTTGAGTTCATAAAAAGAACTTTTCAGTTTCATAATTGGAAAATTTATTTGCAAGACATGGAAGATTTATAGTCATTTACACAACCTACATAGCATGCGACTTGAGTATATATATTTCTTGAAATCCGCAAATTTATTACAGATTTCTTACAAGTCAAAATTCAGGGGTTGCATTTGGATTAGCAAATTTTTCTCACAAAATTTGTTCACTTAAAAAGGGACTGTTTTTGCATGAGTCAAATTCTCCTAAACAAAATGTAAGATTGTTCATAATCATTATCTTGGAGCTAGTCTTTGAAGAATTTACTTTCAGTTGCAAAGTTGCCGAGGTCTGCATTAGATGATTTTGATAGTGTTGCTATGCTTGCTTTTCTTTGAGTTTGTCCCCCAAGAAAAGTTATGTGCAGAAAAGAGAGACTGAGTTGCTTCAATTGAATTTGAAAAATCTGAATTTGAAAGTGGCACCCATAAATCGATGAGAGAGAGAAAGAGTTGCTTCAATTGACCCTTCAACCCTAAAGAAAGTTTGTCTCTTCAAATTATGATCTTTCTCATTAATGACATGGGACTGACATAAGGCTTTCTGACAAATATCACTGGCCTAAAGAAATTTTCATACTTCTGTCAACATCTAACACTTGACAGGACTAATATATCCTCTTGGCATCTTGGTTCTAACCAATCCTAAACTGATTAAATCTATCATCAATTCACCAACTATTAAAAGAAAATTTCTACAACTACTTGCATAAACAAAGATTACTCATTGCTGCAACAAAACTCAATACAGTTGAAGTCTTGTCAACCCATGCAGCTCCCCAGTTACATGAATGCTATCGTCCAATCTAATAGTTTAACTAATTACCATCACGTGACACCTTATCTTAGCCTAATGTGATCGGACTTTGATCCGGACACCCAGTGCCAATCAAAAAATAAAAAAATTCCGCAAACCATCATCCCACTATAAAAATAACAAAACCGCTTTGCTCAATTTGACATCCCATCAACACATTAAACCAAAGTCATTATGCCTCTCCCTGCCACAACTTAAACTCCAGAAAGCCTTATTCGAAATGTTAGGAGAAAATCGCATAAGTCCTTTTTGTCAATCATGTCTAATCACTACTTCAAGCACAATGTTTTTGGCACTAACCATTTGTAACCAACACATAAGATCAAACCATCTGACCTGGCTTCCACTTGTAACCAAAATGCAAAAGAAAGAGAATCCCTACTTCACTAAACCATCTAAGTTAATACAATTATATCATCACCAAATGGATCAATCCTAAGTTTTTCCTAGTTGTGCTCAGCTCACCATCTAAATCTTAAACACCAATTACCTTTCTGAAAAAATTACCAATCGTACAATCACATCGGGAATTTTTCATCAATCTCTTCCAAGTTTTCAAGCTTGTGTTTACATATCTAGAATTGATATTCAACTCCACAAAGATGTTCAAATCCACCCAGAGACCATGCAACTATTACTAAAACCTTAATCAGATATCAAACAGATGAATTTACACGGATACTCCCCCAAACAAGGCATCCGATTTTTTTTTTTTTTTAACAAAAACACAATCACTTCGACATTAGGTCGTCTTCAATATAAGAAAAAAAAAAAAAAAAAAAAAAAAAAATCAGAGAGCAACCAAACACAACTCAATTCAAAATTTCAGCTGAGAAACAATCAATTTCTCAAAAAAAACAACAATGAAGAAGAAATTTTAGGGAGGAGTTTAATCACCGAGATGGAACTCGTGGCCGCATTGAAGCTTGGCTCTGGACCTGTCCCCATTATCGGTGACCAAATCGAGGCAAATCGAGCAAGCAACGGAGGAGGGGAGATCGAAGGACGACAACGACTTGTTGTCGCCGTTGGGATCATTGTCTTCTGAACCTAACATGCCGCGTTTTCTTTTCTTTGAATCGAATGAGTCAAAACAAAATACAATCGAATATTCTGACCAAGCAGAGATGAAACATATAAATACAATCGAATATTCTGACCAAGCAGTAGTGAAAGATTTTCCGGGAATCGGAGAGAAAATTTGGTAGAGATAGGTGGGAACTCAGAAGGGGGGAGAAACTTCTCTCTGTCTCTCTCTCTCTCTCTCTTCTCTCCGCTCTGTTTTCTCTCTGTGTCTGTGTCTGAGTTATCTGTATCTTTTTCTCTCTCTATCCGACCTGTCAGGTTATGGTCACTTCGCCGATTAAAAAATGATCACATTATGAAAATTAGATGGACGGTCGGTGGGACTAATTTTTATATTTTCTGGTTAAGTTATCATTAAGGCGTAATTTGAAAATTTGTAAAAATTCACTTTTAATTTATTTTAAGTTATTTTATTATTTTAATTTTTTTTTAAAAAAAAAATTTTTTTAATCAATTTCACAAAATAATTCTAAAAAACTGTTGAGCTTTATAATTTTTTAAGTAAATAATATCCGTAGTTTTCATTTGATTCTTATAATTTTAATTGACACAATTTTGATACTTAGGGGTTGTTTAGAATTTTTTAAATAAGTGTACTTTTTAACTTTTTATAAAATATGAATTGTGTTTGAAGTGATGTGGTAGAGAGGTGATGTGACTTAAATAAGATGATGTGACTTGGATTGTTTCGAATGATCTAAATAAGTGTACTTTTTAACTTTTCATAAAATATAGGTTAGGTTTGAAGTGATATAGTAGAGAGATGATGTGATTTAAATAAGATGATGTGACTTAAATAGGATAGTGACTTTTGACTTGGGTTGGTTTGGGATGTTCTAAAAAAGTACACTTTTTGACTTATTGGCTTATATGAGTTGGGTTTGGGTTGGGTTTGATGTGATGTGTTAGAGAGGTGATATAATTTAAATAAGATGATGTGACTTAAATAGGATAGTGACTTTTTGACTTTTTGTATTATTTAGTGTACCCTAAACCAAGTTTTAGCCTTAAATTAGATAGTGACTTTTTAACTTTTTTAGGGAATGCCAAACCTAGTCTTAATTTATGATTTTATGTTAAATTAGAGTTGTTTTGAGTATAGTTCATTAGTTAGTTTTTTTTTTTTACTTGTTACAATAAGGTGTGCAAAAAAATAGAGAAATAATGTGACTTAGATAAGTCGGTAAGCTGACTTTTTTATATGTTGTCAAAAGAGGCAATAGTCTAAAATGATTACAGTTGTTAATGTTTTAAATAAAAAAAAAATACATGTGTCATATTTTTAAGGACAAAATTATAAATTTTTTCGATTTAGTGATTTAATCTCAATTAATTTAGTGACTATTTTTCATTAAAAAAATACATATATAAGTGGCATGTGTTATGTTTTTAGAGATAAAATTATAAATTTTCTTAACTTAGTGGGTTAATCTCAACTAATTTAGTGATCATTTTCCGTAAAAAATATTAAAGGTATTATCAATTAAACCAAAATGATATAAAATCTAAAATTAAATGTCAAAATTGAGACAATTGAAAGTCTAAGAAAGATCAAAATGACACAATGAACAAATGTAAAGACCATTGATGTAATTTGCCTTTTTATTATAATTTTATTTTCTATAGTATAAGATTTAATTATTTTTTATTAATTATTTGTTAATAATACAAATAAAATTATTATTATTATTTTCTTTAAATTGAAATATGTAATTTTTCATATTCATTCTTATGGCTAAAGCATTATTATTGTGATATATAGAAGTGTAAAATTGGCCCGCGGTCCGGGACAGGCCCAACCCGTTTAGGTCCAGACTCGAGCCTAGCCCGAAACCCTGTACCAAGGCCTGAGCTATCATTTTGAAGCTCGCCCCGGCCTGTCGACCTGCACAAAGCCCACTCGAAGCCCAGCCCGCCTGAGGCCTAGGGTTTTTTTTAGTGGGAAATAATAAAATTTTAGTGGGAAATAATAAAATTTTAGTAGAAAAAATTTAAAAAAACAAAAAAAAAATGGCTAGGCCTACCCAAGCCCGAGGCTAGGCCTAGGCCCACCGGGCCAACCCGAGGCCTGGCCCACCTACCCGCCTAAAGCTTGGATACCCTTGGGTTAGGACTAGTGCCTGAGCCTAATTTTTTAGCCCATGCCCCGGCCCGAATTTTGGCTGGAGCCCGCGAGGCCTGACATAGGCCGAGCCGGGCCAGATTTACACTCCTAGTGATATATAATGCCTTAATCACTATATATTTTTGTGGGGAAGTATTTTGTGAATGACAACATGTGACTAAGGTGACGCCAAAGTGTCAGCCGAGGTGTCATATGGCTTAGTTATGCGCTGAGGTGATCTCGGCTAGGCCAAGGTTATCTGAGGAGATACCGAAATCTGAGATGAACGGATAAGGGACAAGAGTCCTAGAACATGGGAGGATCTTAGTTTGAATAAAGATAAGGCTCAAGAAGAGTTTATCTCTATCTGATAAAGGTTCAGGATGAGCATTGAGCTTGAGTCCAATTAAAGTGAGACTTCTAATGAGATCAAGTCACTACTAGTTATAAAAGCAAGGCACCCTCGTGGGTCTAAAGTAAGTTCTTTCTTGTGAGTTTAAGCACAATTTGCTATCTTTGAGAGATATTGAGTACTGACTTGATCGTCGGAGTGTCCCCGTGTAACACCCGCCTCCTTAATTACTTGTTAAATGATGTGATTTGCTGTAATTATGTGTTTATATGCAAATTATGTGTCATGTGTTATATGTACTCTTGTGCTATGTGTTCATTGCATTGGAATAAGGAGAACAAATAGAAAGAGTTAGGAAGTAAACCTGTCTAAATTAGTGAACCATAAGATTAAAATTAAATATTTGAAATAGGTAATTAGAGCCTGACTCACAGTAGTACATTTTAATTAAGTGTTAATTGAAGAGGGTTGTGATGAGAATTAGTTATTAAAAATTAAACTTAGAATTAGGAAGACCCAAACAAGGCCTAAATCTACTCATCAAATAAAGGTAAATAGAGATAGATAGTTTAGATGGACTTTAGCATTCTAGAGCCAAAAAGAGAAAGAGAGGAAGAACTAGGGTTCAAGAAGAGGAAAATGGAAATTGAGCAATCTTCATCAAACTATCAAGTAAGGTAAGAAATTTTCCTTAAATCTTATGAATTAAGGTTTCCTTTATCATGAAATAAGTTGAATAAAAAAGTAGAGTAGTGTTAATGGTTGTTAAGAACCCTAAAGATGAAGATCGTAGGAAATAGCTTTTACTTAGAGCACACATGGCATCATTTTTGTTGTTCCATGTGAGATTGTGCATGACTCCTCAAATTTGAGGAGAAATTGTATTAATTTTAGCTTTGGTAACCACACTTTACATTGAGTATGATTTTACACTCAAAGTTCATGATTTTGTGGTCTAATTTGAGTATTGACCCTTGCTTGATTGTTTGAAGTTGGAAGTATTCAATCCATGTGGTTTTGAAGTGTTTTTGAGCTTTCTTTTGTGTAAAATGAACATGGGTTTGAAAAAGGAAAAAGCTCTATTTTCAGCAAAAATTCGCACTGGTTTTTCACCCAGACCGCTTGAGCGGCCTAGGCCACCGCACGAGCAACCAACCTTGTTTTGGCCAAACTTGCATTCTAAAGTTCGCCCGCTCGTGCGGCCAAGGCTACCGCATGAGCGGCCAGGCCACCGCACGTGCGGCTAGCAAGGCCATCCAGTTTATTATTTATTTATTTATTTATTTTTTCTGTTTTCTCTTACTTCCGAGCCTCCAATTACATGATTTTCAACTGTTTTCTTGTGCATGTGCATTGTAGAAACACAAGAGGAAATGAAAGAATGAATGAGATCGGATTAAATAATAAGTAACAGATTAGTAACGGATAAGTTAGTGACTAATTGAGCGGAAGGACTGTATATTGAACCATTGTGCTTTCATGTGTCTATGTAGGTCAAACGCCGCATCCTAGCCACGTGCTACACGGATCTAATTGTGAGTGACAATGTAGTAAAGCTATGTTTCAGTTCTACTTCTTTCTAATTATTATTGTTCTTGATCAAGTTTGTTCTACAGTGATATGATTTACTGAATGAATGAGTCCATTTCATGTAATATGCTCACGTGGCCCATGCCCAGGGGTAACAATACCGCAGTTTTATTCATGTGGCCCTTACCCGGGGGTAATAATACCGTGGTCTATGTTCATGTGGCCTTTGCCTGGGGGTAACAATACTGTGACCTATATTTACGTGGCCCTCGCTTGGGGGTAACAGTACTATGGCCAAATGCATATGAGATATTGAGTTATATGAATATGATTTGAAGAATTGACATATGAGCCCGTAGATCCATATGATTGCTATGTTTTAACGAACATGCTACTGCTATGTGACTTGACTTTACTGTTCAAATGGACATTATTTCTAACCTCTTTACACATTGTTGTTGACTGGGCTTTGGCTCACAGTTTATATCTGTCATGTAGGTGATCAAGCTCAAGAAAAGACTTGAGGGCGTCAACCTACTTTCTAGTTGTCAAGCTAGCCATTGTGCCTCACTTTGAGGTTCCTTTTCGGTCTAACTCCAAGCCTGTTTGGGTGGTTATGAATGCATCATTTTGTTACGTGCTTGAGTGACTCATAGAAAAGATCTTTTGTTTTTTTTGAATAGTCTTTTGAATAGTCCTTAAGGGATTAATTCCCTAGATATTGTATATGCTTTTGGTGTATGTATATGATATACAGGGTTGTTATTCATTTTAGTTTCACAGATCATTGGATGATGTATTGTGATATTCTTGGCTTCCGCTAGCCCTTTATACTACTTATTGTTAAGCAGGCCTTTGGTAATCTTAGATTACTAGCCGGTTACGTTTCTAACCTCGTGGGGCGGGGGTTGGGTCATGACAGAGTGGTATCAGAACATGAGTTCTACGACACATACGCGTCTAAATGAGCTATAGGATGTCCTAGAAAAGGAATTAGGACATTGTATTACATGTGTGAATGTGCGTGGACTTGATATTGGCATAAATGATATGATTGTGAGGATTGCCTTACCTATGTTTATTATTTTATGTTTTTATATAGCCAAATGGATGCAAGAAATGTAGATGATTCAGAGTCGTCGGGTGCCAGAATAGACAGACTGGAAAGGATGGTAGAAATGTTGATTGAATCTTTGAGGCAAAGAGAGCAAGTTCCACCTTCTCCTCCACTTCTAGTGCAACCTGAACCGATCATTAATGATGACATTATAGCCTTAACATAGAAGCTCAATAAGATGAAGCCACCAACTTTCCAAGGAGCTCTTGATCCGTTGAAAGCCAAGACTTGGATCTTGGAAATAGAAAAGTTGTTTGAGGTGTTTCTATGTTCAGAGGTACAAAATGTTTTGCTAGCTACTTTTACTCTTCAAGAGGAAGCAAGACGGTGGTAGATGCTAGTCCGAGAAAGCAACAATGCTATGACATGGGCTTAATTTAAGGAAATGTTTTATGAAAAGTATTTCCCTCAATGTGTTTGTGACCGGAAATTATCAGAGTTTGAGCAGTTGAAGTAGGGTACCATGTCCGTGGCTGAATTCACGGAGCTGGCTCGGTATGCACCACATATGGTGGACACGAATTATAAGAAGGCTCGTAAGTTTGAAGGCAGACTTGATGTGGAAATGCTAGATAAGGTGAATGTTCTTTACCTAACCAAGTATATAGATGTTCTTAATCGCGCTCTCATGGCCGAGGCCAATATTGCGGCACTTAAGCAAGCTAAGGCACCAGTGACTAAGTAGAAGGGAAAAAGACAAGGGTTCAATTTTAAGAAGAGCCGAACTAATTTTCAGAATAAGAAGCAGAATACAGGGTCAACGACGAGTTCTAATTAAGGTAGTGATTTGGTACCGCCATGCCCTGATTGTGGAAGAAGGCACAATGGGGTGTGTTATAAACTTTCTAGGGCTTGTTTCCAGTGTGGCAAGATAGGCCACATGGTTAAAGATTGTCCTCTCTTATCCCAAGGCACAAATAGACCACTGGCTAGCTTGACAGCATCTGTCTCTGTACCAAGATCAAATCTTAAAACTGTGATAGGAAAAAAAACATTGAGGCAAGGCTAAGTTTTTGCTCTTATGCCAGGAGACATCCAGAACATAGAGACAGTAGTGTCAGGTATACTTCCTATCTGTGCCCAGAATGCTTATGTTTTGATTGACTCAGGGTCTACGCATTCGTTTGTTTCATCTGCTTTTTCTCGCTAATTAACTAGATCCTTAGAACCAATGAATTCTTTGCTAGCTGTATCATCTCCAATTGGAGGGTCTATGATGTGTGCCTATAAATATCCTATATGTGACATTGTTGTTGGGGATATGCATTTATATGTTGATTTGTTGCCCCTGAATATTGATCATTTCGATGTAATTTTGGGGATAGATTGGTTATCGAAATATCATGTGACGATTGACTGTGTAACTAAGCAAGTTATTTTTTGCCCACCTGATTTTCCCGAATTTACTTTTAACGGTGTTGGTGTTGTGCCTCCCCCCTTGTTTGATTTCATCTATGAAGGCGTGTAAACTAATGAGAAAAGATTGCAGAGGATATTTGTGTTGTGTATTGCAAACACCTATTATTGAGAAACAGAAGGTAGACAGTATTCCTACAGTCCGAGATTTCCCAAATGTATTTCCTGATGATTTTCCAGGGGATTTAATTGATAGAGAAATAGAGTTCACTATTGAGATAGTACCGAGTACACAACCGGTTTCCAAGACTCCGTACCAAATGTCGACCACTGAATTGAAGGAGTTAAAAATTCAATTGGAAGAGTTACTGGATAAGAAATTTATCAGGCCTAGTACCTCACCATGGGGTACTTCGGTCTTATTCGTGAAAAAGAAGGATAGCTCATTGAGACTTTGCATTGACTATTGTGAATTAAACAAGGTGACTGTGAAGAACAAATATCTATTGCCCCGCATTGACGATCTATTTGACCAATTGCAAGGGGCGCAAGTCTTCTTCAAAATTGATCTTAGATCTGGATATCACCAATTGAAAGTCAAGGCGGAAGATGTAGAAAAGGCTGCTTTTTGGACAAGGTATGGCCACTATGAATTTCTTGTTATACTCTTCGGAGTAACTAATGCGCCTGCTGTATTTATGGATCTAATGAATAGAGTCTTTAAGTCGTTCCTAGATGAGTTTGTTGTTGTTTTTATTGACGACATTTTGATTTATTCCAAAAGTCAAGAGGAACATGAATGTCACTTGAAACTTGTTTTGCACACCTTAAGGGAGAATAAATTGTACGCTAAATTGTCTAAGTGTGAGTTCTGGCTCGATAGTGTGACGTTTTTGGGGCATGTAATCACTAAAGAAGACATTTCTGTTGACCCACAAAAGATAAAGGCAGTTGTCAATTGGCCTAGACTAATCAATGTTACCGAAGTCCGGAGTTTCTCAGGTTTGGCTTGCTATTATCGTAGATTTGTAAAAGATTTCTCCAAAATTGCCTTACCACTTACTCAGTTGACGCAGAAAGGAGTATAATTTGATTGGACTGATAAGAGGGAATCTTTTTTTAAGAATTAAAGACTCGGCTTGTGACTGCCCCAATTCTCACCTTACCCTCAGGTACAGATGGTTTACTATTTTTAGTGATGCGTCTTATAAAGGGTTGGGATGTGTGTTGATACAGAATGGAAAGGTGATTGCATATGCTTCCCGCCAGTTGAGGTCACATGAAAAGAATTACTTGACTCATGATTTAGAGCTTGCCGCAGTGGTTTTTGCACTAAAGATCTGGCGCCACTACTTATATGGAGCAACATGTGAAGTTTATACGGACCACAAGAGTCTTAAGTACTTTTTCACCCAAAAAGAGTTGAACATGAGACAATGACGATGGCTCGAACTAATTAAGGACTATGATTTACAAATCTTGTACCATCCGGGAAAAGCAAACACTGTTGTCAATGTCGTCGACCAAAAATCAATTGGGAACTTGGCTTGTTTACTCACCAGACAAAGAGAATTGCTCCAAGTGTTAGAAAGACTTGAAGTAGAAATTGTTTTGCGAGAACAAGGCGGGACCTTAGCTACTATTACTACACAACCGGTACTCATTGAGGAGATTAAGGAGAGACAACAACAAGATGGAATTCTAAAGAAAATGATTGATGAAAGAGAAACTAAACCAAGATCGTTTTTCATTTTGAAAAGGGGGTATTGAAATTTCAAGGGAGGTTATGTATGCCCAATGATGTTGACTTGAAGAGATGACTTATGCAAGAAGCCCACAGTTCAAAATTTTCCGTTCATCCGGGGAATACGAAAATGTATCAAGACTTGAAGCTCAATTTTTGGTGGTCGGGAATGAAGAAAGACATTGCTGAATTTGTGTCTAAGTGTTTACAATGTCAACAAGTCAAAGCCAAGCATCAACGACCTATGGGGCTGCTCCAGCCACTTCTAATACCGGAGTGGAAATGGGAGCACATTACCATGGACTTTATCGTTAGACTACCTCCCTCTATTAGAGGTATGGACTCAATTTGAGTTATTGTGGACCGTTTAACTAAATTAGCTCATTTCTTACCTGTAAAGACATTTAATAATGTGGATAAGTTGGCTACAATTTATATCAATGAAATTATGAGATTGCACAGAGTTCCTGTGTCCATTGTTTCTGATAGGGATCCAAAGTTTACCTCAAGATTTTGGCAAAGCTTGCAAAAGGCATTGGGGACCAAGTTACGACTAAGTAGTGCATATCATCCACAAACTGATGGGCAATCTGAAAGGATAATACAAACGTTGGAGGATATGTTACGTATGTGTGTGCTAGACTTCCGAGGGAATCGGGAGACTTATTTGCCCCTAGCCGAATTTGCTTACAATAACAGTTTTCACTCAAGCATTGGCATGGCACCTTATAAGGCTTTATATGGCAGAAAATGTCGGTCACCGATTTGCTGGGCTAAAATTGGAGATAGACCTTTGTTGGTGCTCGAAATTGTGCAAGAAACAACGGAAAAAGTGAAGTTGATTCATCAACTGTTAAAGACAGCACAAAGTCAGCAGAAAAGCTACACGGATGTGCGTATGCGGGACAGAGAATACGAAGTGGGCGATCATGTTTTCATAAAAGTGACACCGATGAAAGGGAAAACTCGTTTTGGAGCTAAGGACAAGTTAGCACCCCGATACATTAGGCCTTTTGAAATCATTGAGAAGATTAATCTGGTAGCGTATCAAGTGGCGCTTCTCCTAAGTATGGGGCACATGCATAACGTGTTTTACGTGTCCATGTTACGGATTATCTTTGAGATCCTTTTCATGTGATTGAGCCGACTCACGTCCTTTTGATTGATGATTATACATATGAAGAACGGCCCATTCAAATTGTTAACCACCAGATCAAGAAGTTGAGGAACAAGGACATACCGTTAGTGAAAGTGGATTGGCAAAATCATGGTGGCATGTATGCAACTTGGGAAAGAGAAGATGATATGAAAAGAAGATACTCGGATCTTTTTCCATTGGACCCTACATTCTTCACGGAAGAAGGTATTTAAGTTTGGAGGACCAAACATCCTAAGGGGGGGAGAATGTGACACCCGCCTCCTTAATTACTTATTAAATGATGTGATTTGCCGTAATTATGTGTTTATATGCAAATTATGTGTCATGTGTTATATGTACTCTTGTGCTATGTGTTCATTGCAATGCAATAAGGAGAACAGATAGAGAGAGTTAGGAAGTAAACCTATTTGAATTAGTGAACCATAAGATTAAAATTAAATATTTGAAATAGGCAATTAGAGCCTGACTCACAGTAGTACGTTTTAATTAAGTGTTAATTGAAGAGGGTTGTGATGAGAATTAGTTATTAAAAATTAAACATAGAATTAGGAAGATCCAAACAAGGCCTAAATCTACTAATCAAATAAAGGTAAATAGAGATAGACAGTTTAAAAGGACTTGAGCATTCTAGAGCCAAAAAGGGAAAGAGAGGAAGAACTAGGGTTCAAGAAGAGGAAAAGGGGAATTGAGCAATCTTCATCACACTATCAAGTAAGGTAAGAAATTTTCCTTAAATCTTATGAATTAAGGTTGCCTTTATCATGAAATAAGTTGAATCAAAAAGTAGAGTAGTGTTAATGGTTATTAAGAACCCTAAAGATGAAAATTGCAGGAAATAGCTTTTAATTAGAGCACACATGGCATCATTTTTGTTGTTCCATGTGAGATTATGCATGACTCCTCAAATTTGAGGAGAAATTGTATTGATTTTAGCTTTGGTAACCACACTTTACATTGAGTATGATTTTACACTCAAAGTTCATGATTTTGTGGTCTAATTTGAGTATTGAGCCTTGCTTGATTGTTTAAAGTTGGAAGTATTCAATCTGTGTGGTTTTGAAGTGTTTTTGAGCCTTCTTTTTGTGTAAAATGAAGTTGGGTTTGAAAAAGGAAAAGTTCCATTTTCAGTAAAAATTCACACTGGTTTTTCACCCATACCGCTCGAGCGACCTGGGCTACCTCACAAGCAGCCAACCTTGTTTTGGCCAGACTTGCATTCTGAAGTTCGCCCACTCATGCGGCCAAGGCAACCGCACGAGTGGCCAGACCACTGCACGTGCGGTTGGGACCACCGCACGTGTAGCCAGCAAGGCCAACCCAGTTTGATTTTTCTTATATTTTCTCTTACTTTCGGGCCTCCAATTGCATGATTTTCAACTGTTTTCTTGTGAATGTGCATTGTAGAAACACATAAGGAAATGAAAGAACGAATGAGATCGGATTAAATAATAAGTAACGGATCAGTAATGGATAAGTTAGTGACTAATTGAGTGGAAGGACTGTATATTGAACCATTGTGCTGTCATGTGTCTATGTAGGTCAAACGCCACATCCTAGCCACGTGCTATACGGAACTAATTGTGAGTGACAATGTAGTAAAGCTATGTTTGAGTTCTACTTCTTTCTGATTATTATTGTTCTTGATCAAGTTTGCTCTACAGTGATGTGATTTATTGAATGAATGAGTCCATTCCATGTAATATGCTCATGTGGCCCATGCCCGGGGGTAACAATACCGTGGTTTTATTCATGTGGCCCTTACCCAAGGGTAATAATACCGTGATCTATGTTCACGTGGCCCTCGCCTAGGGGTAACAATATCGTGGCTTATATTCACGTGGCCCTCACTTGGGGGTAACAGTGCCATGGCCAAATGTGTATGAGATATTGAGTTATATGATTATGATTTGAAGAACTGACATATGAGCCCATTGATCCATATGATTGCTATGTTTTAACGAACATGCTACTGCTATGCGACTTGACTTTATTATTCAAATGGACATTATTTCTAATCTCTTTACACATTGTTGTTCACTGGGCTTTGGCTCACACTTTATATATGTCATGTAGGTGATCAAGCTCAAGAAAGGACTTGAGGGCATCAACCTACCTTCTAGTTGTTAAGCTAGCCGCTATGCCTCCCTTCGAGGTTCCTTTTGGGTCTGACTCCAAGGCTGTTTGGGTGGTTATGAATTCACCCTTTTGTTACGTGCTCAAGTGACTTATAGAAAAGGTCTTTTGTTTTTTTGAATAGTCCTTAAGGGATTAATTCCCTAGATATTGTATTTGGTTTTGGTCCATATATATGATATAGTATTGGAGGATTGTACAATGATGCATATACAAGGTTGTTATTCATTTTAGTTTCACAGCTCATTGGACGATGTATTGTGATATTCTTGGCTTCCACTAGCCTCTTATACTATTTATTGTTAAGTAGGCCTTTGGTAATCTCGGATTACTGGCCGGTTACGTCTCTAACCCCATGGGGCGGGGGTTGGGTCGTGACACCCCCGGTGGACGAACCACTGCCGGATTCTCATTTTCTTGTGTAGGTTATTGGACTTAATCTATTCTGCCGGTGCTCTCCAGCTGAGTTCCCCATTTGGTTGTGTGGTCAGAAATCAACACCCGAAATTTGGTGTCATTTGTGGGAACTTAAGGAGAATAGATGGCCAACAACGGGCAGGGAGAAAAGATCAGGGACGACGTCCCAAGTGGGAGTGGTGAACATGTTGATCCCAACATAGAGAAAGAAAACCATAATAAAGGAGCACAGGATCAGAATCCTAGGGAGAATGTTGTCGGCAAAGATGGAGACGCCCTGAAGAAAATAGGCCGAGACGAGTATTACAACGAAAGTGACCTCCAGGTATGAATGGACAGATGCCTGAGGAGGAACCGCGAGATGAAGGGAATGGCAAACAAGTTGGCAAACTACAATCGGTTGTCAACTTCATGATGTAGAACAACATAATGCAACCACCGTCCCCATTGCGAGACACGCCGATACCAGCGACCAAGACCAATGCCCAGAAAGGGGACAGAAAGCAATCCCAGTAGTCTCTCAGCATGATAAGGAGAAGGAACACTCATATCGGCCTTCACGGGATGCCGGGCGAGTAAAGTCAACAAGAGGTGAGACGCAAAAGACACCGTGAACAAAAGGGACCTATGTCAAAGAACCTCAACATATCCAGGGGAAGGGACTTTGCTTTGATACAGCGAGCGAAGAGAAATCCAAGAGGACGCACAATGATGCCAGGAGTAGCGCGCCAAAAAGGCTAAAATCTGTTGATAGCCGAGCTCCCGGACGAACAAAGGAGGATTTGAAGGACTACCTCCAGAGGAAGCTGCAGAATGACGAGGTCATTTCACCCGTCAAGCAGAGAATGCCGTTTTTAGTGAAGTTGGATAGATTTGAAACCCCAAAGAGGTTCTATATGTCGAGGTTCCAGATTTATGACAGTAAGTCCGATCCGAACTTTCATGTTGACTTATATCTAAATTCAATGGCTTTGTATACAGAGAACGAGCAGTTGCTGTGCAAGGTGTTTCCCTCATCATTTGGGGAAATCGCATCAGATTGGTTTCACAAGTTGCCGAAAGGAACTGTGAAGAGTTGGGAAGGCCTGGCCAAGATGTTTATGGCCAAGTTTGTTACGAACAAGTTGCAGCCATTAAAGGTAGACTCATTGATGGCTCTGAAAATTGACGAGGGTGAAAACCTCATGACATATGCCAAAAGGTATTATGAGGTGTTCAACCGAATACCGGGATGCAACCAAGAGTCGGCGGTCATGTCTTTTAAGAACGGCCTAGAGAATGAATGCCCTCTCTGGAAGTCACAGGCAAAGACTCTACCAAAAGTATGGAGGAGCTTATGGCTCGGATTGAAAAATACACCAGAGCAGAAGAGGATACACTTAGAACAAAGGCACCAAAGTAAGAGAAGAGAAATAACTCGATGAAGCGAGGCCAAGGTAACACTGGTTTTAACAGGCAGGAGACAGGGTTGAGGGCTACACAGGCAGTCACCATTGTGTTCCAGATCCCGGTTTACAAAGTTCTAGAAAGAATCAAGAACCAGCTGTATTATAAAGCGCCAGAGAAGGTTCTTGGCGAGTTTATGGAAAATAGCCTTGGGAAGTACTGTACCTACCATAATGAGGATGTGCACTTGACTCAGAGGTGTAGGGCTCTGAAGACGCACTTGGAGGATTTGGTCAGACAGGGTCATCTGCGAGATCTAGTAGATGAAGCTAGAATAAGGGAAGAGCAGGCAAGATTGCCCCAGGCACTGACAGCACCACCTCGGCCACCACAACAAGCAGATGGACCTCGGGTGATCAATGTTATTCAGTCAAAGGTTAATAAGAATGAGGTGCGTGGGGAAACTTAGAGAGTGAGGCACCTGCAGCATGTATATCAGGTCCAGTAGAATAAACCTCGGACCAATGAGTACCAAGGACCAATGGTCTTTTTTAACGAGGCAAACCTGGATATGGTGCAACATCCACACAACGATGCCTTGGTGATAATGTTGAAGATTGGGGACTGTCAGGTAAGGCGCATACTGGTTGATCAAGGCAGTTCTAGTGACATCATGTATGTTAGATGTTACAAGGAGCTTGGCCTTCTCCCAGATGATCTGGAACAATCCAACAACCCGATGGTTGGATTCAACGGAACGCCGACGTGGCCTCTAGGAGCCACGAATTTGGAAGTGCTGGAGGCACGAAGAAAATAAGCACAGAGTTTACTGTAATTGACACCCCCTCCCCTTACAACGTTATCTTGGGAAGGCCATGGTTGTATGCAATAAGGGCTGTTCCCTCAACATTGCACCAGTTATTGCAGTTTCTAACAGAGCATGGAATTGAAGAGGTCAGAAGGGATCAGGTGCAGGCAAAAAATTACTCCATAGCAGTAATAAAATCCACCTGCAACGTGCGAGAGGCAGAAACAGTAGAAATTGAAGACGAGGACATGGAGGTCCTGGATGATGTCTGCAAATAGCAAGCCAACAAGAGTGAGGAAGCCCTGAAGAAGATTCTAGTAAAATAAGATGATGTAGAGCGCTTATTTTTTCTCGGCTCAGGCTTAGCCAAGAAGGATAAGAGGGAGTTGGAGGCTTTCTTGCGAGCAAACATAGAAATGTTTGCCTGGAAGCCATATGAGATGCCTGGCATTGACCCCTAGGTCACTTTCCATAGGCTTAATGTAGACAGGTCAACTAAACCTGTTATTCAGCGCGCAAGAAGGCCGACGTTGATTTATGTGGAGGCAGTAGAGGAGGAAGTGGACAAACTGTTAGAAGCCAAGGCTATTCGGGAGGTGAACTACCTAACCTGGCTGTCTAACATAGTAGCTGTGAAAAAGAAGAATAGGAAGTGGAGGGTCTGCGTGGACTTCACTAGCCTAAACAAGGTTTGTCTCAAAGACAGCTTCCCTCTGCCTAAAATTGATCAGCTGGTGGATGCCACTTTAGGCCATGGGAAGATGAGCTTTCTATATGCTTATAGGGGATACCACCAAATAGAAATGTATCCCCCTGACGAAGAGAAGACTGCATTCATCACCCCAAAAGGGCTGTACTGTTACAGAGTGATGCCTTTCGTGTTGAAAAATACAGGAGCAACCTACCAGAGGTTAGTGACCAAGATATTCAGACATTTGATTGGCAAGACAGTAGAAGTGTACATTGATGACATGGTCATGAAGACCAAAGAACCTGGAAATCATCTGGCCGACTTGAATGCAGTTTTTGATATGCTAAGAACATATCGACTCCGACTCAATGCTTCAAAATGTGCATTTGGAGTCAAGTCTGGTAAGTTCCTAGGATACTTGGTTACCAGAAGAGGCATTGAGGTAAGCACAGATCAAATCAAGGCTATCATTGATTTAAAGAGTCTAACATCGGCCAAGCAAGTCTAGATTTTGATCGGCAAGGCAGCAGCCCTGAACAGGTTCATTAGCAGAAGTTCAGATAAATATAAACCTTTTCTTAGTTTGTTAAAGAAGGCCACAGATTTTTTGTGGACAGAGGAGTGCAAAGTCGCTTTGGCCAACTTGAAAAAGTACCTGACAACAGCTCTAGTTCTGTCAAATCCAGTACCTGGAGAAGAATTGTTCATATACTTGGCAGTCTCAGAACACGCAGTAATTGCGGTAGTAATCTGAGAAGAGGAAGGAGAACAAAAGATGGTATACTATATAAGTAAGACCCTAGCAGGTGCAGAAACTAGGTACCTGCCCTTGGAGAAACTAACACTAGCCCTAGTGATGGATTCGAAAAAACTGAATCACTACTTCTAAGCCTACAAGATTATGGTGCTGACTGAGCATCCTTTGAAGTCCCTGTTGCAGTAAGGAGATCTAACAGGCAGGGTAGCCAGATGGGCAGTAGTGTTGGGCCAATATGACTGAGAGTTTAGACCCAGAACAACAATTAAGGGCCAGGTTCTGGCCGACTTTGTGGCCGAGTTCACCTCTGGTGCCATCCCGCGTCGGAATCCAGTGAGCCGCGGCCTGGGATGCTGAGGGAGCAGGAAGAAACCCAACTGGGGCCCAAGAACCCCACTCCAGCAAAACAGAAGAAAGAAGAGAAACCAGAGCCTTGTGACATCTACATCGGCGACTCCTTCCGCCTGCTTCTTGATAGAAGTTCAAACCGTCAAGGAGCGGGGGCAGGAGTAGTGTTAGTATCGCAGATGGGCGAATGTTAGAGCAGTCTATTTGTTTGGGGTTCAAGGCCTCAAACAATAAAGCAGAGTATGAGGCACTAATTGCAGGGTTGAAGTTAGCAACAACAATGAAAGCCGATGAGGTGGTAGTCTTCTGTGACTCCCAATTTATTATGAATCATGCAACAAACGAGTATGTAGCCGAGATGAAAGAATGATAGCCTATGTCAAAGAAGTTGTTAGATTGCTAGCATTATTCTAGGATTGCCGGCTACAACAGGTTAGCCGAGATGATAACAATCATGCCGATGTCTTGGCTAACCTGGCTAGTGCAATGAAATCAGAGAGACAAGGACAATAATGGTTGATTATTTGTCAGGCCCAAGTGTAGAACCACTGATCACAGAGTACGAAGATATGTGTGTGGAGATGGGTCCAAGCTGGATGGATGTAATAGTAATGTTCCTAAGGGATGATAAGCTGCCGGATGACCGCAAAGAGGCGCATAAGACCAGATTGAAGTCGACCAGGTTCTGCTTGTCAGCAGATGGCCATCTCTACAGAAGATCCTTCACCGGGCCCCTTTTAAAATGTTTGCATCCATCCCAGGTTGAGGATTTCTTGTATGAGATACATGAAGGAGTATGTAGAAGCCATGCTGGGGGCAGGTCACTTGTCCATAGAGCCATATCCTAGGGATACAGGTGGCCATACATACAAAAGATGCTGAAGCCTATGTCAGAAAGTATGAGAAGTGTCAAAGGTTCGCACATTTGATACATTAACCAGCAGCAGATCTGAACCTAGTGTCCAGCCCTTGGCTGTTTGCCCAGTGGGGCATGGACCTAGTGGGACCACTGCCACAGGCAACCAGACAAAGAAAGTTCTTGCTAGTAGCCACAGACTACTTTACAAAATGGGTAGAGACTGAACCCCTTGCAAAGATTCGAGATATTGATGTGAAGAACTTCATCTGGAAGAACATAATAACCAGATTCGGGATCCCGAGAGCCATTATAGCAGACAATGACACTCAGTTTGATAGTAAGCTGATCAAGAGCTTCTTTGCCAAGTACAAGATTAAGAACTACTATTCTACTCCTAGTTTCCCCTAGAGTAATGGGCAAGCAAAAGCATCCAACAAGACCATTTTGGATGGATCAAGAGGAGGCTAGAAACAGCCAAAGACAAGTGGGTGGAAGAATTGCCCAATGTTTTGTGGGCATATTGGACTACGCCGAGAAGATCAACTAGGGAGTCTCTGTTTGCCATGGCTTATGGCACTGAAGTATTCATCCCACTAGAAATTGACATCCCTAGAATCAGAACCCAGGAGTGGAGAGTGGAACTAACGAGGCATTCTTGGCCCAAGATCTAGACTTGTTGGAAAAAAGAATGGAGAGAGTAACAATTCGGCTGGGGGCATACCAGTAGCAGCTTGCTAGGGCTTACAACAAAAAGGTCAACCGAAGAGAATTCAAGGTTGGGGACCTCGTCTTGAGGAAATTTGTTGGCAACAAGAAGGATCCTAGGGAGGGCAAACTTGGCCCAAACTGGGAGAGGCCTTATAAAATCATCTCGGCTGCTGGCAATGGGGCATATCGACTTGAAGACACTGATGGCAAAGAGTTGCCACGACTCTGGAACACTTGCAATCTAAAGTTTTTTTATCATTAGTTTTATTTTTTGAGAATTATGCAATATTAGCCGAAGTTTTGATAAAACATTAGCTTGATTTGGTTTTATTTTTGGTGATATTTGTGCGATAGGATTGAAGTAGTCTTATGACGATGTTTTCGAATGAAACATGACGAATAACTTAGACTTATCATATGGAAGAGTTGAATTATATTTGTCACATGATAGAGTTGAACTAAGTTTGCGATGTTTCCGATTGAAACATGACGAATAACTTAGACTTATCATATGATAGAGTTGAATTATATTTTCCATGTGATAGAGTTGAACTAAGTTTGCTATGTTTCTGATTGAAACATGATGAATAACTTAGACTTATCATATATGGTAGAGTTGCATTATACTTGCCATATGATAGAGTTGAACTAAGTTTACGATGTTTCCGATTGAAACATGACGAATAACTTAGATTTATCATATGGTTGAGTTGAATATACTTGCCATACGATAGAGTTGAACTAGTTTGCGATGTTTTCGATTGAAACATGACGAATAACTTAGACTTATCATATGATAGAGTTGAATTATACTTGCCATACGATAGAGTTGAACTAAGTTTGCGATGTTTCCGATTGAAACATGACGAAGAGTTTAGACTTATCATATGGTAGAGTTAAATTATGCTTGCCATACGATAGAGTTGCACTAAGTTTGTGATGTTTCTGATTGAAACATGATGAGTAACTTAGACTTATTATATAATAGAGTTGAATTATACTTGCCATATAATAGAGTTGAACTAAGTTGGCAATATTTTCGAATGAGAACATGACGAATAACTTAGACTTGCCACGACGGCAGAGTTGAACTAAGTTTAATCTAGATAGATTAACAGAGAGACCGAGGTCGTAAGACTCGGCTAAATTTTGTTTGAATCAGACCTCGGCAAGAATTGGAGTTGCTTACTTAATGTGAATATAAGTGGTACTCAAATTCACATTAGGGGGTTGGAAGCAGGAATAGGCTTAACATTTATTAGCCGAGGTAAAATCTTGAGGAGTTACCCAAGATATTTGTCACCCAGGATAACCAAGCAGTTTGTCAAAGCTTGGAAGGGTTAAAAGAATGAAGTATAGATAAAAGATAGTAAGTACAAGTGATGGAAGAACACTTGTAAAAATTTTGAATCAAATATTTTTAAGTGTTGTTTGGCTGAGATCATAATAAAAGGTGAACTCCGAGGTAATTTGATCCGAGGTAACCAACTAATGGTGCACCCGAGATGAAGTAGATCCGAGGAGATACATGTCAGAAGTATTCTAACCCGAAGTGATTACACATTTCAGGTATACTTGGACAATTGCAAAAATATTTGAGTGTGGAAACGTGCAAGGCATAGAAGGAAAGTAGTAAGCATACATGAAAAAAGCATTCAACACTTAGAGAAAGAGAAGCATGCATTTAAAGAAAACTTGTTCAAACACCGACAAAAAGGCACTTCGGCCTGGCAAAGAAGAACTCGTTCAAGTTATAAGGCAGTAGGCACATCGGCCAAAATGAAACTAACATTGTCAAAAAGATCACAACTGTTCAAAGTGAAAGAGAAAAGTACAAACAAGATAAAAATTCTAAATAGACTGTTTTGCTTCGGCGATTGATGGTGTTTCAGCCTTAGCAATAGTTGGGAAAGCTTCTTGGCAGTCTTCTCAGCCTCGATCTCGGCATCGATCTCAAGAAGGGTCTAGTCAAGACTTTTCTCGGCAGTCTGGATCTCGGCTTCAAAAGTGGTCTTCTTGGGGGAGGCACCCTTAGAGACCTCGTCCTCCTCATCTTGAGTCAAGTCTAGGACTTGCTCATTCGGGGTTGGGGACTTGGCCCCAGCAATAGCAACTTCTTCGGACTTGTCAGCCTCGACGTCTGCTTCTATCTCAACCTCGTCGTCCTCAGATTGGCTTGGAGTAGACTGAAATGGCTAGAGTAAGTCGGCCAACGTCATAAAGAGGCGAGTCGTCGGCGATGGCCATCTCTTTTAACGCAACCATCCAGCTAAGGTTATTACCCTTGTTACACGCCTGGTTGACTTGCTTCTTGTAGGCATCGCAGACGTCGGCTGCCCCTTCAGTGTAGGCCTTTTCATTGGCAGCTTTGAGTTCGGCCTCTTTTGTGTCAAGCGCAGTTTGGAGCTCAATTTTGGCCTGGGCCTCTTTCTCTTTTGTTTCTTTTGCTTCGGCCTTGGTGACCTCGACAACGTTCTCAGAAGCTTTAGCACAATCCTCTGCTTTGCTTTGGGCCAGTTGGGTTGTGCAGCTCGACTTTTCATGCTCTTTTCAGATACGACTAGCCCTACAGTTCGGACTTCTGTGGTTCTGAATCTGATTCCACAAGTGCAATGTGAAATAGATAAACACAAAAGAGTCCAAATCTAACAAATCTTTTGAAAAATCAATTTTGAATCAAAATGCCAAAAATAGACTGTTTTTCCAGATACAGAGTCGCCACCTAAATATTTTTGAAAAATTTAGGAAACCCTATGACTCGTACCAAAAGCCACGTGTTCGTCATCACCAAAATTGTCACGGCTCGGAACTTAGGTACGAGAAGGGAAGGTCATGAATTGAGCACCCTATTCGCTCGATTAAAGATCGGCCTATACTAATCATGATGTGATTCTTATCTACATTATATGCTGTTGTTCCGATTATTAGGCTAACTTATTATGTGATGCGCACACAAGTATAGACTAATTCACAAAAATTGAAACACTTTGATTTCATGTTTATTTTGAAAAAGTGTTTGAATATGTACCACTTGAAAAAGTGATCGCATATCTACATTTACTCAAATTATTCTAATTTAAGCAATTAGCCTTCATCCACAGGCATTCAAACAATTATAGCAACTAAGCACTTGGCCTCATGGCAAGCATGCTAGACATGTCAACAATCACACTGATGCAATATGCTAAAGCAATAAAAATGCTCATTTAGTACTCCGAGGCAAGCCAAAACAAGCAAAATAATTAGAAAACATGCATGCTCCTAATTAATGCAATATGGCTAATGCAACACATGGAATATGCAACTAATAGGCTCGACTACTAATTATGACATGTGAATTAATTTGATAGTATGCGTTTTTAACACGCTTTCAACGAAGTATGTAAACTACAATGCTTTGTTAGAATGATGAACCGAGCCTCGATACAGACAAGACAAGTGAATGCAAATATGAGAAATGCTAAAAGAAACATAATGTTCTGTTTTATTTATCATAAGCAAGTAAATAAAAGGGCGCATTATTACAAGTTGGGCCTTCGCACAAGAGGGTTAGAATAAATGTCCTAGCTAAGCTAATTACCTAATTAACTAACTATTACAAACCAAATGAAGCAAATTAACTACACTAGCTAATTAACTAATTATTACAACTATAAATTTAATTAACTATTCTAGCTAATTAATTAAGTACAACACAACTAACTAGCTAAGTACAACATAAATTTAAACGGGCCTCAAAATGCCAGGGATGGCTAATGCATGAACGCGGATTTCCACCCGATAATGCTCTCCGTTTTGCTACCCGAATGCCTCTGTTGCACAGTTAGAAGATTTCACTATTTTTTCACCTCAGCCTCTGCTGGAAAAAAGACACTGCTTGGCTGAAAAAGTGGCCTGCAACCCAGAAGTAGTGGCCGGCTGGCCATTACTAGTGGGTTACCGTCCAGTAAAAATGGCCTGCCGGCCACTGATGTTGGTTCTTTTCTACAGCAACAGAGCACAAACAGAGTATTCTCATAGGATGTTTGTCCACCCTGCCTCTCCTTATCAGCAAACAGGTCAAAGGAGAGGTAGACTTGATTCGCAAGCCATCAATCGACGCAATCTCATTGCGTAATGACTTATGAATCAAGGGACACAATTTCAATAAATGCATAACAAAAGACCAACAAAACCTCCTCCCCATCATTGATTGATCAAGGGAAATGGTTGACCTTGGAAACTTGAACCATTTCATCACTTAACAAGTATGAAATGACTCAAGTCTCCATGTGTTAGATTAACGTCTGATTGAACACAAATCCTTATTCTCTTGTTCCATTTTACTCCAAGTTTTATTACTTCATTTTAATTACCTTCCATTCCTTAATTCATTTGAATCCAAATGAAGATTAAGTCCTCTAATGGAAAGAAAACCAAACCAAATGTTGTTTTAGGCATGAGAGAGATGTCATGCCGTTAGTAATGAACCCCCAAAAGGATTAAACCATTAACCACAACAACCTCAATCTCAAGTTTAGACAAACAATCGGTTTCAAACCACTCTCAAAGAAAATAAAATGCCAAGAAAAGAGGGAGGTTGCAGAGATGATTAGAGGTGAAAACAAGTATGAAATGCAAGAAATAAATGCTATCAACTCAAATAGGTTGGTGGCTAAGGCCTAAACCACCACGCCTATAAGGACCATTACACTACAAGCATGCTATACAAAGCTCAAATACAATGAACAACTAAAAAAAGTCCTAAAACAGTCCTAAAACAGTGTTGGACTTAAGACAAAAATAACTAAAACAATATGCTAAAATATTAAGGGATTAAGCTAACACACAAGCACAATGAGGGAAGCCTAACCCCTCCACTTTTGGGACTTCAAAACATGATTTTTGCCTCTGAAAAATCTCTGAAAATCAGTGGTAGAAAGCTCAAAAAAAGTTGATGAAAATGTGGGATACACAAGGGTAAAGGCCTTAGAAGCAAGGTTCAAAGAAGGGTTGTCAACCCATTTACCTTTAATTGCCTTAAACCACAAGTTTTAGCCCAAAAATACAGGTTATAAACAACTCAAAAACAGTAAGAAAAGATAGAAAACAAGTAGTGTAAAAGAACTAGGAGATATATCTCTTGAAGATGAATGGTCCCTTGGATTTCTAAACCACTATTTCACACTCTCAAGTGCCTCAAGAGCTCAAATGTAAGCTCAAATCACCTCAACAAGAACTCTCTAGATTTGGTTTAGAGTGTTTAGGCAAAGGCTATGCAAGTTGCAAGAGAGAGAGAGAGAGAGAGAGAGAATTGTAGAAAGATAAATTTTCTAAAATTTTGCTCTCCAAAATTTTCTAAAGTCCAAAATTTTTCCAACCTTGAAAACATAAGAGAGGGTCATCAATATATAGAAATATATAAGTGACCCTTGAAAATATCCTTACATATATAGCTGGAATGATGCATGTATCTGTAGGGACAGCTGGCAGAAAATATCTATTTTTTTTGCACTAGTGGCTGGCAGGCCACATTAGTGGGTGGCTAGCTACACTAGTGGACGGCATGTCCTTGAAGGCTTAGGCCTGAAAAAATACTGTTTTGGTCCAAAACAAGGTACAAGGTTTGTAGGTTCAACACTGAGGTTTCCTGCTGAAGAAGTCAAGCATTTGACAAGCGTACACATTAATCATTGAGTGATCAATCAGTAGCACCAAACTCTTAAGGGCCGTCAAAAATGGGGTGTCTACAGTTGCCTCTCTTTGACAGAGCTCGAAGTCATGACATAACGTAAGCGAATGTCAAAGCCCGTAAACAATCAAGACACAAACAATCAATACAGTTGCCTATTTTGACAAGGTCGTAAGACTTGGGTAAACAATCAAGACATAAATAAAATTGGTTGCACTCGCAAACTGCCTATGTATGCAGGGAATCAAACTAGCATAGTTTTGGGGCAGGATGCAAATGATAAGCACAAAAAATACTTTGAAAGCTAGACTCACACATCCTGTGAAGCTGGCTATTTGAAAACTCATAATCATGCAAGATGATACAATAAGCAATAATAGATACAGTAAGCAATAACAAGAAATCCAAACACGTTTCGTACAGAAGCAAAACGCGCACTCTAACCATGCTGAAACCATGAAAAGAGGAGAGAAAAAAAATTGCTCAGGTCATTCACGCTTCCTGAGATACTCTAATCATGTTGAAATCATGAGAAGAGAAGAAAAACCGCTCAAGGTCGCGTTTCACACATCCTGAGATACTCTAATCATGCTGAAATTGTGAAAAGAGGAGAAAAACTGCTCAGGGTCACGTTTCATGCATCCTGAGATACTCTAATCATGCTGAAATCGCGAGAAGAGAAGAGAAACTGCTCGAGATTGTGTTTCACGCGTCCTGAGATAAAAATAGCTCGGGGTCACGTTTCACGCGTCCTGAGATAAAAACCGCTCAGGGTCGCGTTTCACGCGTCCTGAGATAAAGACAAAAGGTACAAGATTGTACCACAAATATATAATGGCGAAAGTGTGCGATAGATGCACAAGGTGAACAGGTACAATAGATGCACAAAGTGAACAAGTGCGATAGATACACAAGGTGAACAAGTGCGATAGATGCACAAAGTAAACAAGTGCGATGGATGCACAAAGTGAACAAGTGCGATAGATGCACAAAGTGAACAAGATTGCAAATCAATATAGTGACAACGCATGTTCCATGCAAGATAGACAACCGATGTATGATGTTAATTGAAAGCATGTTCTATGCAAGAAACAAGAGCATATTCTATGCTAAATTGAAAGCATGTTCTATGCAAGAAACAATAGCATATTCTATGCAAAATTGAAAGCATGTTCTATGCATGAATCATGAACGATGCCGGGCACGCGTGCAACATAAGTGTATGTGAAAACGCAAATTCTAACAGAAGAAAACAAATATGTAATTTGACAGAACTAACAAAAGTGATGTTCGGCGACAATCTCCGACCCTCGGAGACCTTACAACATGCTCAAAAAGGATACACCCTGTTCATATTAGCAAGTAGAGAACGTTCGTGCGCCGGAACACGAGTATTGGGAACGACGCAATCGGAACACAGTTTCGAGATCCTCAAGAACCAATCTGGATCCAAAAGAGAACCTCCCATACACTGCTAGGGAAAAAGAGGAACAAAACCAGCACTAGGCTGCAAATGAGACCACCGGCCACAATCGAGGGCTGTCGGCCACTAACAGTGGGTTGCCGGCCACTAATGAAAAAAGCGGGACAGATTCATCATTTCGGCATAGGTCTTTATATACACATCACCACACCTCATTTCCTCACACACCCAAGTGCGAAATCCTTCCCTCTCTCTCTAGGTGCTTCCTCTCTCTAGATCCGTGCTTTACACGTGTTTTCCAACGCCCCATGCGAACTTTATTCGTAAACCCTCTTTGCTCCTTTACACTTTGAACTGATCAGATTTTGTTTTCGTTGATTTTTTTGCATTTTCACCACTCCAGGCTTGTTTCCCTCGAGTTTCTCTCGAGTTTTGTGAACTTTCCTAGGTTTTGACTTTCTCCATTTTCTCTTCATAGGGTTGACTTTTTCCAAGTTTTTCCTCTTTTCTCCATTTTTCACCCACTTTCCAGATGGCGAATGATGTTCCACATGATGGTGCTCCTTCTGAGTTCCATCTCTACTATCACCTCCTGTCAAGTTCGAGGAGCCAGCAGTCGCCGAGGCCAACGAGGCGGCGGAAGGCATTGCGACTGACTTTGAGGCAAAGTTCGCTCCAGGACTCAAGCCTGAGCCACTACTATTGAGGATACGGCCCTCTGATCCGGTGACTTATCATCCTCACACACACATGTTGGCGCCTGGTGGCATGATGTGAAGAATGATAAGTCTGAAAATATGGAAGAATACAAGTTTTCATTCATTCTCTTATTCACCACTTTAATAATGAAAGCAAGAAGAAAATAAATAGATTACAGAGAAGAGACCATTCCTGAACAGAGCACTATCACCGGACATGATTCTTTTCTCATATGGAAAGATAATTGCTACTAGATGGAATGAATAATCATACAGCTGGTATGATTATATTCTTCCTAACATAATTCCTAAATCAAATATAATAAAAGCTGTACATTACACTAATTAAGGAAAGTCAATAGGATGCTAAATATGGAGAAAAATATGCACAGGCATATGGCGTGCATATGATAACGAGAGCTTGATTTCTAATACTCCCCCTCAAGCTGTGTTGTAGATGTTAATCATTCCCAGTTTTTCCGTCAAAGCTTTGAAGTTAACTCGAGCAAGAGCTTTCGTGAGAATGTCAGCTTTTTGATAGTTTGTTGGAGTGTAGCTGACTTTGAAAACTCCTTCTTCAATCTTTTCCTTGATAAAGTGTCGATCTATTTCCACGTGTTTAGTTTGATCATGATGCACCAGATTCTTAGCGATACTGATGGCGGCTTGGTTGTCGCAATATAACATTATGGGATAATCAGATGGAACCCGTAATTCTGCTAACAGCTTGTTCAACCAGATTCCCTCACAGATACCTTGTGCCATAGCACGAAATTCTACCTCAGCACTACTACGGGCTACCACTGACTGTTCTTGCTGCGCCATGTAACTACGTTCCCCAAACAAACGAACAATAGCCCGAAGTTGATCTTCGATCAGTCACTGACCCTGCCCAATCTGCATCTGAAAAAATCCAATATTTCTGTCTGTTGTTCTTTGAAAGAAGAGACCCTTTCCCGGTGTCATTTTTAGGTACCTCAATATTCTGTTCACAGCAGTCATGTGTTTTTCGGTTAGATTATTCATGAATTGACTTACCACACTAACAGAGAAGCCGATGTCTAGTCTTGTATGAGAAAGATAGATGAGTTTTCCCACAAGACATTGATATCTTCCTTTATCACTTGGTGCACTACCGTCACTTTCTTCTAGTTTGACAGTTGTGTCCATAGGTGTTTCTGCCGGCTTGCATCCTAGCATCCCTATTTCATTCAGTATGTCTAGAACGTATTTGCATTGTGAGACTGCTATACCTTGCTTTGACCTAGCAGCCTCCATTCCAAGAAATTACTTAAGGTTTCCTAGATCCTTAATCTCAAATTCCTTTGTTAGGAATTTTTTAAGGAAGCCAATTTCCTCTTCATGATCACCTGTTAGAATTATGTCATCCACATAAATAATGATAATTGCCAATTTCCCTCATAGGGAGTGCTACACAAATAATGTATGATCGGATTGACATTGAATAAATCCGTACCCTTTCACTGCCTTAGTGAACTGTTCAAACCAGGCCCTGGGAGATTGTTTGAGACTATACAACGATTTTCAGAGTCTACAAACTTGGTTGAAATTTGATGTTGTCTCAAGTCTAGCAGGAATCTCCATGTAAACTTCTTCCTCTAAGTCACCATTGAGGAAAGCATTTTTCACATCAAGTTGGTGAAGTGACCAATCGAGATTAGCTGCCAAGGATAAAAGTACATGAACAGTGTTAATCTTGGCAACTGGAGCAAAGGTTTCTTGATAGTGAATGCCATAGGATTGGGAGAATCCTTTGGTGACCAACCGAGCTTTATACCGTTCCATATTACCATATGCCTTGTACTTTATTGTGAAAATCCACTTACACCCAACTAGTTTCTTACCTCTTGGAAGATCAGTAATTTCCCAAGTGCCATTCTTTTCCAGAGCCCGAACTTCCTCATCGACTACCGCTTTCCACTTCGAATACTTGAAAGCTTCCTAAATATTTCAAGGAATGTGTATCTCTGTGATGCTAGAAATGAAGGCACGAAACGAAGGTGATAGCTTATCATAAGAAATAAAGTTCCCAATAGGATCCTGAGTGCATGATCTAACTCCTTTTCGCCAAGCTATGGGCATATTAAGAATACTATTTTCTAACTCAAAATCAACAGTACTATCTGAGGTAGGAATATCGTTACCTGGAATTTTGCTTGGATTAGAACCCGACTCAGCCTTATGGGTTTGTTGAGAAAGTGCTCCTTCTTCCATTTCCTCTTGGATGTGCTCCTTATCCCTCAAGTCAACAATGAACTCGGAATTTACGGTAGGTTGTAGAGGCTGATTACATGACTCTGGAGGTGTGTGATATGACTCTGGAGGTGTGTGATTTGTAGTGGTGAGGGATGACTCACTAAGTGACTCAAGGTTCCAAAACTGATATTCCTGAGTTGGATTCTCCCCCTGAATATCGATTTTAGGGTAATAAGGCTGGGTTTCAAAAAAGATGACGTCCATGGAATTGTAGAATTTCTTTGTGACCGGAGAGTAACACTTATACCCTTTTTGATGGGACGAATACCCAATGAAAATGCACTTGAGTGACTTGGGATCAAGTTTACTTCGAAACTATTGATGGACATGAACAAAGACAGAGCACCCAAAAATTTTTAGTGGGATGGTGGAGATGAGGCGAGTAGTGGGAAAGATTGTAGGAGAAGTTGACAAGGAGTTTGGAATTGTAGTACCCTAGATGGCATCCTATTGATAAGGTAGGCTGCTGTAAGGACAACTTCTCCCTAGAAAAACTACGGAACATTTGTGGAAAATAGTAACAATCTAGCCACCTCTAACAAATGTCGATTTTTTCTTTCAGCAATTCCGTTTTGTTATGGGGTGTCAACACATGAACTTAAGTGAACTATCCCTTCTTTTGCTAAAAATTCTCTAGAATGGTGTTGAAATAGTCCCTAGCATTATCAGACTTGAGTATTTGTATTTTTGACTGGAATTGGGTTTGAATCATAATGTTAAAATTTTTGAAGATTTTGCTTGTTTCAGATTTTTCTTTCATGAGGAATACCCAGGTTAATCTAATATGATCATCTATGAATGAGAAAAACCACCTAGCTCCAGTGACTTTTTTTTATTCTTGACGGACCCCAGATATCACTATGAATCAATGAGAATGGACGAGACACTTTATAGGATTGAATGGGAAAATGAGACCTGACATGCTTAGAAAATTGACAGATTTCACACTCAAAAGATTTTGGATTTTTATTAAATAATGAAGGAACTAAATGCTTGAGATACATAACATTAGGATGACCTAAGCAATAGTGCCACAACATAATTGCTCTATCGTTATTTTGACACAAAACCAAAAAAGAACTACTACTAATTGCCGTTTGAGGCTGTTCTTGTGAATAGTGGCGCTCCTTAAGGATGTAGAGTCCAGAGCATTCCTTAGCATTGCCAATCGTCTTCCCCAAATCCAAATCCTGAAAATCACAATTAGTGGAGAAAAAATTAGTAACACACCTCTTTTCCTTAGTGAGTTTACTAATTGACAATAAATTACAATCCAAGTCAGGAACAAGGAGAACAGAGTTGAGAATAAGATTCCTAGACAGCACAACTGAACCTGTACCAGCAACCTTTGATAGTGAACCATCTGCTATTCAGACTGTTAAATTATTTGGACATGAGCTATATGTATCAAAAATTGTTGCATCTCCTGTCATATGATCAGATGCTCCTAAGTCCACAATCCAAGGTTTTTTATGTTTCTGATCAACAGTAAAGGCGTTCAAAAAATTACCTTTGTGAGCCAAGGTTCCGGATCCAATGATGTGGTTGGAAGACGAACCAAATTGTGACTGTAGAAGCGGAGATAGTAGTTTTTGAAGCATCTCCATTTGCTCCTTTTGAAAGGGCTTGCTTCAGGTTGTGGTGATAGTTCATTGGTACCCACATGATTACCTCGGCCTTTTTTCTCAAGTAGTGGACGTGGTTTCCAATCTGTTGGTTTTCCATGAATCTTCCAGCAAGTTTCTCTTGAGTGACCTGGCTTTTTGCAATGATCACACTAAGGCGTACCTTATTTATTTTTCTGACAGTTGTCAATAGGAGCGAATTGAGTCTTAAGAGCTGAGCTTTCTACCATATTCAGTTGTTGATGGTATCCCTTCATGAATTTTTTTCTGACCTTTTTCGCGACGGACTTCAGAGAATGCCTCTCTGAGGCTAGGTAGAGGTTTTACTCCCATAATTCTTTCTCTGATTTCATTAAGATTTTTGTTCAATCCTAACAAGAATTTAACCACACGCTTCCCTTCGACAACCTTTTTATACAACAAACCATCAGTAACACAATTCCAGTTATGAACCTCAAAAGTATCAAGTTGACGCCATAGACAAGTAAGGGTATTGAAATATTCAATTATCGTAAGATCGTCTTGACGTAAATCATTGAGGGAGCTTTCAAGCTGGATAATTTCAGATGTGTTTTCCTTGTCTGAGAACGTTTCTTTTGCCATGTCCTAGATCTCTTTGGCAGTGTCAAATGACAGAAAATTTTCGCCAATGTCAGTGGTCATAGAGTTGACGAACCACAACATGACCATATTATTTTCAGCTATCCACCTTTTGTAGGTTGATGCTATGGTTTTTGGTGATGCTAAAGCTCCGGTGATGTAGTCATCGTTCTCCTTTCCCCGTATAAACATTAATATGGATTGAGACCATTGCAAATAATTTTGCCCATTCAGTTTATGAGCGGTGATCGGAAGATGAGAGGTTTCCATTTGATGAGAGGATGAAGACGATGAGATGATAATATCAGCAGAAGAGGAGGATGAGTTGATTGCCATTCCAAAGGCTATACCGTATTTAGGCATGAAATAGACAGATAGATTCGAATAGGAGAGAAAGGAAAAAAAAAAAAAAAAGCTCGAATACTGACTGAAGAGACAAAGATGATGAGACAGGATTAAACCTGCTTTGATACCATGAAGAATGAGAAGTCTGAAAATATGGAGGAACACAAGTTTTCATTCATTCTCTTATTCACCACTTTAATAATGAAAGCAAGAAGAAAATAAATAGATTACAGAGGAGAGACCATTCCGGAACAGATCACTATCACTGGACATGATTATTTTCTCATATGGAAAGATAATTGCTACCTAGATGGAATGGAATAATCATACAACTGGTATGATTATATTCTTCCTAACATAATTCCTAAATTAAATATAATAAAAGTTGTACATTACACTAATTAAGGAAAGTCAATAGGATGCTAAATATGGAGAAAAATATGCACAGGCATATGGCGTGCATATGATAACGAGAGCTTGATTTCTAACATGATGCGTTTTGACAATTTTGCTGGTGGCTTGCCAGAGGACATTTTGCTGAGAGAGTCGTACTCCCACATTTCTTCTGGCACTTCTGGGGTACAAACTTTATTTTCATGCTTTCTTGCCTTTCATTTGATTGTATTTCTTACACTGTCTTTCATCTGAATGCTCTTTATCACTTTCTTTTATCTGATTCACTCTTTCTTTGCCACAGGGGGACTCATGTTCTTACAAGGGTTACGGAGCCGTGACAGCCAAAGACTGGTATTATGAGCTCCCTCCGGGTCCGCGACCTTGTCGATGAGGCCGGCTTCAGCTTATTCTGCACTGGACTATCACTACATATGGCGAGCCGGGCTCTACTCGGAGCATTGGTGGAGAGGTGGTGGGACACCATCTCTTTCCACCTCTCTTTTGCTGGGGAGATGACGATAACTCCCTATGACTTCTCCATGATCACAGGCCTAGGAGTAGGGTGTGATTTGATCCCTTTGACATGGATATAGGCAAGTGGGAGGCGGCTTGGATCTACCTGCTTGGAGCGTGCCCACCTCTATACAGGCTAGTGATGGTGAGATATAGCTGGTTCCCCGAGCATTTCCGCGGGAGTGAGCCCGAGACATCGGAGGAGGTAGAGTAGTATGTCTGGGGCTTCTTGATGTTCCTAATCAGTACCACCTTATTTGCGAACAAATAGAACACCGTGGGTTTGTATTTACTGAGTGTCCTCGTGACCTTGCCCGAAGTCCGGTTCTACGACTAGGGTGGAGCTGGCCTCGCCACACTCTACGGCTACATGAGTTCCATTTTCCGCATGAGGGAAAGCGGGTCGTAGGCTACTGGAGAGCCTGGAAGGTATGCACCACACCTTTTTGCTTTTGCACTTTCTGTTACCACATTGTGCTTTATGATTTGCACTTTATGTTTTATATCTGCTCACACATTGTGCTTTTTGCTTTGCACTTTTTGTTTTATATCTGTTCACACATTATGGATAAGACTGTTGACCTTTTCTTGCAATTATGGGTTTACACCTATTTCCCGGCTCTGGCTTCAAAGCCAGTAGATGAGATCCTTCCCGTCATGCCTTACTCGCGATGGTGTGACGGCCTGTGCCGGCGTTGGAGCCGAGATGACATGACCTTCGCCTACTATCGCCGATACTTTAATACGGTGGTTGCCAATGAAGTAATCTGAAACTCATAGTCATTTTTGCTTTATTACTGTTCTGATTCATACTTCGACAACTGACGGCAACTAACAATCTGCACATTCTCTGTTTGCAGATCATATAGCAGCCCTGGGTGACGATGCCAGCTGGAGTGAATGATCAGTATGCCGGGGCTTGGGCCACGTCTCGATTTCAGATTTTGCTGGAGGGCCCAGTTTGCCGGGCTTGGTTCTTGGGTGAGCGTTTCATATGCCAGACTCTGGGCTCACCCATTCTAGTCGTTCCTATGCCACCCCCATCATCCATGCGGACAGCCAATAGCCTTTCAGTTGGGGCTATTATTCAGCTTATAGTGGGGCTGGATGCTGATTACTTCAAAGTAGAAGGCGATTATATGACTTTCATCCAGACTCGTCTCATGCCCCCTCTGATGGGCATTCGCGCGGGCAATGCAGCAGGTGCTCCCTTAGTGGGTGAGGCTGCTCAAGAGATCGAGGCCGATATTGGGGGGGGGGGCCTCCTGTTGTGCAAGTTGCGGGTTGGCCAGTGATTCCCACTACGCTTACATGTTGGCGACTGACTGGGTCAGCCTATCAGATTCCGATAGAGCCACCCAAGGCAGGGCATGGGTATGTCAGAGCTCGTGGCGCACCTCAGGTATGAACTACACTTCATAGCTTGTAACTAAACTCTCCTTTTCCAGATACTAATTCTTCCTGATACTAATCATTCAAATGCACTTGCAGGCACCAACTGAGTACACAGAGGGCCTGTTCAAGCTGGTTGCTTCTCTGATTGGCATGGTGCAGAGGAGAGAGACATTGCTTGATCTCCACGGTATCCAGGTACTTTTTCCTATTTTTCACATACACTTCACTGCTACCTCACATTGTTGTGCACCATACCACACTATCACATTCCCACTGGTGCATTGATATGCATACCGTAACATTCACAGCACCCCGCACTACACTGATTTACTGCACTGACACACTGTACTCATACTATACCTTTTGCAGTCATTCCATATACATACATTGTATCTGATATGTCGACACTTGTTTTCCAGATCCCATCTGTACTAAGGACACCAGCAACAGTGGCACTAGCAGCGCCTCCTCCAGTGACAAGGAGGAGAGGTAGACAGGCCCCCAGCACGCTGCCGAGATGAGCATCGAGGTCGAGGCAGAGATAGGGGTGCTCGGAGCCAGAGTAGAGAGTCCAAGCCCGTATTGAGCGAGGATGACACCGAGACCTGCGACTCTGAGGAGGCAGTGAGCCAACATTCTAAGTTTGAGAGCGGAGGCAATGCTACTGGCTCGGGGGGTCAAGGAACAGAGATGACACTGAGGCTGGCTCTAAGGCAGGGAGCGGAAATGATGAGACCGGCACTGGCTCAGAGTCTAATTCTGATAGCGGTACTGACGGAGACAGTGCTCCTGAGTCCCCTTCAAGGAAGAGAATGAAGAGGGCCTCTCAAGCTTGAGATGACTAGCGCCAATTTTTGTACTTTTTTGCTTAGTTTCTTTTGTTTTGGTAGTTCAGCACATGTATAGCTTCAGATAGGCTTTTACTTTTGCTTTTGAAAACTTGTACTCTCTTTTGCAAAAACTATGATCGAGGGAAAACCATGCACTTTTATGAAAAGAGTTATCGTTTTTGTATCATGAGCACCACATTTGCAGAATGAAAATGGAGTTGAATTTGAAACCAAAAATAAAAACTTGTATTGGCACGATGTTCTTAATCGGGTAATGAGCTGACCAACGACCAAAATACAAAATACAACTCGATAAACAAAGCAAAAAGAACTCAAACATAGATATGTACATTTGCTAAAACCAAAAGACTCAAAACAAGACCTCAAAACACAAAGACCAAGACAAAACCAGACTGACAAAACTGCTAGGCCCACAAGTGGATGGCAAGCCAGAAAAAGTGGGTTACCGGCCACTTGTGATGAATTCACCAGACAGCTGACAGCTGGCCTCCACTCACAGCCTTATCTTCTACAAAAGGTCTTTCTTCGCGATTTTTTCACCAGAACCTCATTTTTGCTGCTGTTTCTTCCACAAATGGAGATATTTCTTGCCGAGAAGCTCACGGATTAGATAGCCACTTTAGACGGCACGGAAAAGGTATATTTTTGAGGTTTTGGCATAAACGTGCTTTTTTCGTTAAGCCATACTCCACTTTACATTCCGTTCTTCCATGCTGCGGCCCAATGCTGGGACACAATTACACATGTATTTTGCTTCAGAACTATCACAACCCAAACCCACCCCTATGGGTTTAGTATCGTAATCGGCCAGTAATCCTTGGATTATCGAAGGCCTCTGAGCAGAATAATATATATAACAGGGGCTGCGGAAGCAAACATACAAACCTACATAGTCCATAGAGCTGTGCAGACATACATGGGACAGGAGATTTAAACTTTTCATATACATATAGACATACATATAGATGTGGCGTCGGAAATACAGTAGCCTTACAACACTCAAGCCACTTGCACAAGATTTCAAACGTGTTCAGATCAGTCATAAACATTTAGAAAGTACAAAAGTCCCAAGGACACAAAACTTGGGTAGATGTCAGAAGGGAACCTCCACGGGAGGCATGATGGCTGGCTGACACCAAAACTCGCCAGGCAGCATCTCAGGTCTGGTCACGTGCTTGCTCACCTACATACACACAAATAATACAGTGAGCTAAAGCCTAGTAAATAATAACTAGGTAAAGGGTTTTAATGAATGATGTCTAGCACAAAGTTAGAATTCAGAGTTTATACCAAAAACGTATTCTTATCGGAAACAGAGTCCTAAGCATATTCAGATTGCAAATCAGAATTGGATTCAGATACATGCTCATATTCATATTCAGATTTTGTATAAGATCATACGTGGGACACCCATTAGCTAACATATCAACTTGGTTCTGAGACCCACATACATAGTCGGTACCGACGACCATAAAGGTCCATATCTTGCGCGCAAGTAACCATGATATTGTTACCCCCAAGCAAGGGCCACGTGAATATAGGCCTCGGTATTGTTACCCCTGGGCAAGGGCCACATGAATATAAGCCACAGTATTGTTACCCCTGGGTGAGGGCCACGTGCATATTGGCCACGGTATTGTTACCCCCGAGCGAGGGCCAAGTGAACTAAGGATGCCACAAATACATTTCAGAAAAATAGACATTCATTCATAATTCATGAAATAGCATTTCAGAAAACAGGTCGTATCATATTAGTCAGAAAATACTTGTAATTAAACATAACTTTACAGAGTTATTACTCACAGTCAATAGATGGCTCCAAGTAAACAAGTAGAGTAGGCAACTCACTTATCCTGAGGCACGTGACCTACATAACATGACAATGACATGCGTCGAAACACACGCTCGAATTGCACATAACACATGTTCTTGTCCTAAGTGTATTTCTAGCCTTTATCCTCATTATAGTGTCTTAAACATGACCTAGGAATGTCTAGGATGGAATAAGGATGCAACAATGCACTTGAAAACATTTTTCAAATTTGCTGAAAACAGGGTCCACGCTCGAGCGTGGCTTTTCCCGCTCGAGCGGACATGCAAGAAATGAAGGTTCGCTCAAGCGTGACTTCCCTCGCCCGAGCGGACTGTAAACTTTGGAAAAAGTACTAGTTGCTTGCTTTTCACGCTTGACGGACACTCGATCCACGCTCGAGTGTGAGACTCAGGCCCTCGCTCGAGCGTGACTTCTGTCGCTTGAGCATGCTGCAAGACATATGAACTTCTGGATACATGCATTTCACGCTTGAGCGAGCTTCCAGCCGCTCGAGCGGAAGTGCACGCACTCAGAGTGCTCGCTCGAGCGTGCACTCTTACGCTCGAGTGTTGATGCAAGTTCTGGAATTTCCAAATTTGATTTTCAAGCTCAGAACTCAAATTCAACACTTCAAAACTCATCCTCTTGGGCCAAAATTTTGGAAATCATTTGGAAACTCACAAAATATCATTGTTTGAAGATCATTTTATGAAATCAAGGCCCAAAAGCATGCCCATTGTTCAAAAATTCAATTAAACTTTAAGAATGTTTTGAGAACATAACATGCGTGGATTTTCCTGATCTTGAGCTTCTCAAAACATGATCAAATGTCACAAAAAAACTTGAAACTTGATGATCTCCCTAAATTAAGATGAATTTTAAACATGCATGAGAGAATTCTTGGAAATCGTGTTCAATTTGTAAAGGAATAGACATGCATGCATGGTATGGTCTTTCTACCATCTTAATTAACTCAAGTCTTGCTTAACTCAACATAATCTTTGTGAATTCATGTTCTAAACATCATAATTATACAATCTAAGTGTTGAATTCATACCTCAACCTCTCAAGTAAGATCTAGATGATGAGCACACTAAGATTCCAAGCTAATTCTTCCCAATTTCAACAATTCTAGCAAAACCCTTGGTTAAGCTCCAATTTCTTCTCTCCTTCCCTCTCTCTCACATTTTGTATCAACAAAGAGTAACTTGGGAGTATATGAGTGCACAAAGAAACCCACTAGTGCCTTAATTAGGCTTGGGTAATGGTGTTATTAATTGAGGTTGAAAAAAGTGGCATCAATTTAATCTAATTTAATCATTCCAAATCGAATTTCAATTAAACCTACCATAAAATTCTAAAAAACCCAATTAACACATAAGTCAAGTCAATTTTTGAATCAGATGCCGATAAGGCCTTCAATTCACAGAGCAAGGCATAAACATGAACATATCTTCTTACGACAACAGATATAGACACAAATAATACAGCACACACAAGTAATTTAGTTTAGAATTTCGTCTTAATTACTTATTAAGCATAATTAATCATGGGTTAGCGCTAATCATGGGTCGGGGTTGTTACAAGAACACAGGAAATGTACCCGACTCTTAAAGAATTTTGAGCAATGATGAACACCCGGCACGATGAGGAAATCATGCCTCAGCCCCGTTTTGGCCACGCCTAGACTTTGGGACGGATGTGTGGGCTCACTTTGCATGAAGCTCGATCTTTGGCCCATGACGGAGAGCTAGATATGCCCAGCTTGATTCATCAGTTTTCTGACATCGGTGACAGAGGAGACCCTCTCTGGTGAGGTTTTCGGCAACATGCCCTCTATTTATGTATGCTTGCGTATTTCCTTCTTGCCCCTAGTTACGGCGGAACTAGCATTTGGTTGATCAAAGTGGCCCAATGTTTGAAAGAAGGTAAGAGTTGTATCGGTTTGGCACTGGCCGAGACCCTGATGGGCTTAGATGCTTTTCATCGGCGAGAGACCACCAGATTTGCGGGGAGGCCATTACTTCTTCAGGTATTGTTTCCCATCCTTTCTGATATATGCCTCGTACATCACTCGGCACTCATGCTCTATTTTCTCTCAAAGCGCTTTCTTTACTTTTCTCTCAACATACATCTCTCTATTCTTTAATCTCTCTTATTTTTCATCCCTTCCCAGATACAGCTTATAGATAAGTTGAAGGTGGTGGACCCTTGCCCTGGGTACTCAGCTCGAGCTTATTTCTTCCGCTAGCAACTAGTGGACTTTCCCAATGGGGATGGTGGTGCAACTAGATGTGCAGCAAGTCTACAGCTGACATAGCTTGGCGTTACCCCTGGCTCAATCTGACTGAGATGAGTTACAGCATGACTCAGCAGCTTAGCATTCAGTTGATTGGCCTCACACACTGCGTGTTCAACTTTCCCTTCCAGTTCAGACGCCAGTTTGGACATGATCAGACCTGCCTAGAGGAGGGGGTAGAATACCTGGCTTCATTTCCTTATTCGTGCTTTACACCTGGCTAGGTACCTTGCTGCATGGAGGATGAGAGAGCTTCTGGCCACTGCCTCTAGTTTTAGTTATGCCTTTTCTGATGAGTGCTTGGCTTGGTTCGAGGACGAGGCACAACTCGGACCCACTTTGGCTACAGAAGCTTCTGCTAGCACGAGCAGAGGACAGGAGCACCTGACTCACCTATGCCCCTAGTTTATTGCTTTGACCTTTCTTTTCAAGTTTTATGATGTAAAAGCAACTTTGATTTGTATCAGAGAGTTGGAGAATGTACTTTATGTTGAAATCAATGGAATTAAAGTTGTGAGTACTAAAAATTTTCCTTTTGGTCCAAAAATGGTCTAAGTTGTAAAAGGTAAAATTTTGAGAAAAATCAACTTTTGTTAAAACTTTCCAAAACCATTTTCGAAAATGATCACTACCTAACACGCACAGAATCGATCCTCAACATATATAACCGCAAATCGGCAAATCATAACTGCCCCTGCTTGAATACCACTACTGCTCTGCATTGTAACCAGCTTTTCTTCCCAAAATGAGGATCACAACCGAACTAACAGATGATGAACAGAGATGATCTGACCAAAAAAACGGACAAGACAGTTAAGTTGGAGATAATTATGACTGAACTTTAGGATGAAGTTGCCTACATATCCCAAAGATGGGAATCAGGCCTTACGTAGTTTGGTTTAGGTTCACTCGAGTATTAACTCTCTCCTTTTGCGCTTTAACTTTTGCCAAAGTCGCCCTTTAGGGTTTTTAACCTTGCGAGCTCAGTTTTTCTTTATTTCTAACTTTTCATGCTCTAACTTTTGCCTAGGTCGCCCTTCCGAGTTTTTGGCCTAGCGTGCCTCTCAGGGGAGTATTTCTTCAACTTGTCCATATTGATCGGCTGTGAAAATTCCAGGCCATCTAAGTCCGTGAGAATAACCGCCCCTCCTGACCAGATAGCTTTGATAATGTAAGAACCAGTCCAATTGGGTCTGAACTTGCCCCTAGGGTCATGGATGGAAGCTCGGTTGTCTTTCAGTACCATGTCTCCTTCCTTGAGATTCCCGGACTTAACTTTCTTGTTAAAAGCCCTAGCAATTCTGCGTTGGTAGCCCTGAACATGATACAATGCCTTTAGCCTTCTCTCATCAAATAACATTAACTCCTCAAATCTGCTCTGTTGCCAGTCCACCTCCGCTATCTGACACTCAGCCATAACTTGCAGCGACGGAACTTCAATTTCAATTCGCAAAATAGCTTCCATCCCATGGACAAGAGAATAAGGAGTTGCCCCTGTAGATGTCCAAATCGAGATTCTGTAGCCCCAAAGTGCGAATGACAGTTTATCTGGCCAGTCCTTGTAGGTCTTAACCATCTTCTATAAGATGTTCTTGATATTCTTATTGGCAGCTTCAACAGCTCCATTGGTTTGTGGCCTGCATGTGGTTGATTTATGAAGAGCCACATTGTATTTTTCCAACAAGTCTATCACCTCTTTCTTGAAGTGCGAGCCGTTATCTGATATGATCTCGTTTGGGACTTCGTATCGGCAGATGATATTGTTTATGATAAATTTGGCCACATGCAATGCCTTCAATACTGCATAGGATTAGGCTTCCACCCACTTTGTAAAATATTCAATCGCTACCAAGATATATTCATGTCCATTCGACCCTTTTGGCGAGACTGCACCGATAACGTCGATTCCCCAGACTGAGAAAGGCCACGGCGAAGTCATATTGTAGAGCTTTGACAGCTGAATATTCATGCAATTGGCATGAATTTGACATTTGTGGCATCGCCGTACAAAACCAATACAATCCTCCTCCATGGTGGACCAGTAGTAGCCTTGTCTTAGGATCTTCTGGGCTAACATCACACCATTCATATGCACCCTGCATTCTCCACCGTGGATAGCCTCCATAAGGTGCTTCGATTCCTCTTCCTCCACACACAATTTATATATTACTAGATGACCTTTTTTATACAGCTTACCCTTGCAAATGATAAATTGGATGGTCATACGTCGTATTCCCCGTTTGTCTTTGGTATTTGCCCCTGGTGGATACGTCTCATTTTCTAGAAAGTTCCAAATATCGTAATACCAAGGGTTTTTGTCTTACACTTCATCTATCGCGGCAATAGTGTCATAAGCCTGCGTGTATTTCTGTTTTATGATAATCAGACACATTCGGACTCCAAGTGGGATGTCTACCATAGAAGATAGAGTTGCTAAAGCATTAGAGAACCTGTTATTCACTCATAGTAGATGCGTGAATGTCAACTTTTCAAACCGCGGAATCAGAATATCCAGGGCCTTATGGTAAACCTTTATCTTCTTTTCTTTGACTTTCCAGTCTCCATTTCCTTGAGAAACAACCAAGTTCGAGTCCCCGATGACATCCAATCTTATTACTCATAGTTCTAGGGCGGCTTCTAACCCAACAATACACACTTCATATTCTGCTTCATTGTTGGATACCTCGAACCGGAGTTTGAAGGCTAAAGGTATATGGGAGTTGTCGGGTGCTATCAGCAACACACCTATCCCCTAACCATACTAATTGGACGCTCCGTCAAAGTACATCGGCTAAGATTCCTCTTCAACTTGCAGAATGTTTCATCTGTGAACAAGTATTCCACTGCCTCATCTCCTTCTACTGGGAGGTCTGCTAGGAACTCCACTACAACTCTTCCTTTAACTGACTTGCGGGTGACATATTTGAGATCAAATTCGGAGAGAAAAAGCAATCAACGAGCCAGCCTACCCATAAGCGCTGGTTTTTCAAAGAGATATTTGATAGGATCTAATCTCGAAACCAGGAGTACAGAATGAGCTAACAAGTAGTGCCTCAACTTCCTGGTAGCTCATACCAAGGCTAGGCAAGCTTTCTCTAAAGAAGTGTAGCGGGTCTCATAATCTAGCATCTTCTTGCTCAAGTAGTAGATAGTTTTCTGTACCCTATCTTTAGATTCTTGAGCGAGCATGCATCCCATGGTCGTGTCTGTTACTGACAAGTACATAATCAAAGGTTTCCCCAGCTCTGGCGGCGACAACATAGGCGGATTCTGGAGGTACTACTTAACCTGTTCAAAGGCAAACTGACATCGATCATCCCATCGGAATTTCTTTCCTTTCTTCAGGAGACCAAATAGTGGTTCACAAGTCAAGGTTAATTTGGAAATAAACCGTCTTATGAATTGCACTTTAGCCAGAAAGCCACGCACTTCCTTTTCGGTCCTTGGTGGTGGCATTTCTAAGATGACCTTAATTTTGGAAGGATCTACTTCAATTCCCTTCTGTGTGATCAGAAAGCCCAGTATTTTTCCTACAGTTACGCCGAAGGTGCACTTCTGCGGGTTTAACCTCAATTTGTATTCCTTGATCCGTTGAAAGAATTTCTTTAGCGCAGTGTAGTGGCCCTCTCGTTCTTTGGACTTGACAATCATGTCGTCCACATACACCTCAACCTCTTTGTGGATCATGTCATGTAGAATGGTGGTCGCGGCCCTCTGATAGGTAGCTCCAGCATTTTTCAAACCAAATAGCATAACCCGATAGCAGTGGGTACCCCACGGGGTGGTGAATGTGGTCTTTTCTCTATCCTCAGGTGCCATCAGAATCTGGTCGTATCCAGAAAACCCATCCATAAACGATAACAATGCATGGCCCGCAGTGAAATCTACTAACTCATTAATATGCAGCAGAGGAAAGTCATCCTTCAGACTGGCTCTATTCAGGTCCCAAAAGTCAATATACATCCGGATTCTATCGTCTTTCTTCGGCATTGGGACGATATTGGTCAACCAGGTTGGATACTCGGATACTAACAAGAATCCTGCGTCGATCTGCGTAGTGACCTCTTCTTTGATTTTCAGCACCCAATTAGGACGAATTCTATGCAATTTCTGCTTGATTGGTCGGGCCTCAGGATCAAGAGGGATCTGGTGCTGTACAATCTCAGGATCGATTCCAGGCATGTCTTCGTAGGACCACGCGAAAACATCTTTGAAATTTTTTAACAAAATGATTAAACGCTTGCACTCCTCCGAAGACAACGTGGACCCGATCTGGACCAGGCGCGGATCCTTCTCAGTACCCACATTAATGGTAATGATTTCATCAGCATAGGGTTTAGCAAACCTTTCCCCCTCTCGATTAATTAAGTTTTTCAAAGCTAGAGGAATTTCTTCCCCTTTGTTTTCATTAAAATTCTAAAAATCTTGGTCAATACAATAAACCAACGGCACAGAAAAGTACACAGAATCTGCAGAGTTCTCATTCAAAAGGTCCAGATCTTCAGTTATAGACTCAAAAGAAAAAGACCTAGACAAGAATTTGGTATCCGGGTTACCACCCCCAGAAATACCAGACTCAGACTCAGAAAAACTTGAATCTGATCCCGACCCCACAGACTTAGTGGAATTAGATTCTGGCTTATCACCCGATTCAGAACTGAACAGATAGCCTTTCTCCAGCTGCCAGGTAAGAGATGGTGCCCCTGATACATCCAAAATGCCACCGGTTGGGTTCACACCTAGTTCTTCCTTGATCATGGAGACAGTAAAGTTATCCCCCAAGTTCTCTAGGTCGGTCGCGGGATCTGTCAGGAGACTAGCCAATACTGCCCCTACTCTAGGTTCGCTGTCATCTGAGTCACCTTCCGTGCTCTATTCAGCTTTGATACTTGGTTCAGCCCTTTCTTTATTATCATTGTCCTGCAGCTGAAGATCAAAGAAGATCTCAAACCCGGGGACACGTTGCTTCAAGGAATTTATCTAAGGCTCGGGAAAGCCATAAAAAGGGAAATCATCTCATTCCCAAACAAAACGGCCATTCAATGTCCCTTGGATTGGCCTGTGGATGAGTTCATAGTGTTTTCCGACTTGCTTGGCCTTGGCTCTGCCTTTCATTTCTTTCCTCTTTCTCATCCAGTCCTTTTTGATGGGCATATAGCCCAATCCAAAGGCATGTGGGTTGTGTGGCACATCTGTCAGTGCTGCAATACCTTTCCGACCACTCATTTCGAGCCTCATTCCTGGAACGTGCTGCAATTTGTTCATGAAATAGATGGACTGGGCACTGATATACATGTCTTTGTCTGTGGCCAGAATTTTCTGCACTATCCGGGCTTCAGCCAGAGTGAATCCTGAGAGGAATACATCCTCGTTGCCATGGTTGATCTCTAGCACTGGCGTAGTCACCTCTGGCGACGGATGGATGGATGGATGAATTTCCAAAAACAATTGTCACTCCTCCTCCATAAGGGTACTTTAACATCTGATGGAGAGTAGAAGAGACAGTTTTCACATTGTGTAACCAAGGCCTCCCTAACAGCAAATTGAACGTAGTCGACACATCCAAGACATGAAACTCAATCTCTTGCTCCGATAGGCCCACCTGGACTCTCACTTGCACTATACCTATGACCTCTCTACTCGTGTTATCATACGCTCGTATTATTTGGGTTGTGGGAACAAAGTCCGCTGGTTTGAGGCCAATTGCATAGGCGGTACAGGAAGGACATACATTAATGGCCGAACCGGTATCTACCAACACCACCGGCACCCATTTCTCCTTGCATTCCACAAATATATACAACGGTTTGTTGTGAGCCGAGGCCTCCGGCGACAGCTCTTTATCAAAGAAAGTAAGCGTTGGCTTGGCACCACTTGGAAAGACCAACGCCACAAGCTGCTCGGACGTGGTGTCAATGGATAATTTAGCCTTATCCATTTCTAACAATACTGCCTGTCGGTGTACTCGTGAGGCCATGAAAAGACCCCAGATAGAGATATCAGCTTGAATTTTCTTGAGCTGTTTCAATACTGCCTCTTCTTCTAGATGTTTCTCTTTCTGTTTCTTGGCCTCTTTGTCCTTTCTAGACGCTCTGCTTGATCTAGGTGTGGCGACTTAAAATACCGCCTACTTCTTGTCGGATGCTCTATTTCCTCGGTGTACCACGTATTGTCTGAAACGCACTCGCCCCAGCCTTTGTTAGTATGGGCTAGGTGCAGATCATTATCGTCCCACTATTCACCCTCAGCGGCCGACAAACAGTTGTCTGGCTCTACTTGTATCACCTTCACATCATGAGTGTCCCCTACAGGATGTTGTGAATTTACGGTTTCCCGGCTATCTTCAATTCTTTCTCGTTGAAACTGCCCTAGTGTAACTTCCTATTCAGTATCTACAGTGTTCACAGCGCCCACTTCTTGGGCTGGGTTTCCACACCAACGCTCTCCGACAGCTTTCCTTTCTCATCAGCCTTTCTGGCTACTACAGCTATCTCCGCTTCTTTTCCCTCTAGTTTCATTCCAGTTTCTTCTTCTTTGTCTGGCTTATCACTCAGCCATCCAATATTGTCAGTTGATCCGTTTAGGTCGAACTACCCGATTTGTACATCTCCTTGATCTTGCTCATCAAAGAACTGCAGGTTATTCAAATCCTCTTCGAGATCTGCCAAATCATCCAACCCCTGGCTCGGGCCATCTTTCTTAGACCACATTGATGTCTACTAAGGTTGGCAGCACCAATTCAGGCTTGATTTGACCAGTTGACACAATGTAGCAACTTGGATCATACACCCTATCAGATAAGTCCTCAGGACACTCCGGCAACAAACTAGTACCTTCCTCTAAGGTTGACTCCCTTTCCATTATAAGTCTCATCACCACAGGCTTAGGCTGAGGTTTAGATGTGTCTATCATGCATAGATCTGCGCCTTCTGGAATGAACAATGTCGATTTTGGTAAGTGTGAGGGAGTAATATATATGTTGGGGTCATAAGAGGTGGCCATTGTATGGATCAGGTTAAGATTTTGAGGTGAGAGACTTGATTATGGGTTGGGAGTGGATTTGTGGTTATGTTTGGTTTCTGAGGTGGAGCGATCACCTTGTTGTCAATAAGATCCTGAATCTCATGATACAATCGAAAACACTGGCCGGTGTCATGACTATGTTGTCGGTGAAATGCACAGTTCTTTGCGGGGTTGTGTTTGGGTGGGAGAGGATCAAGAAGTGGGCAAGGTTCTAAGGGTTTGAGGTGCCCTTTCTTGACTAGCACCTTCATGGCTTGAGACAGAGTCATGTACAGTTGGTTAAAACTCCTCTAGGGTCAGGTAGGGTTGGGCGATGTTTGTGAGCTTGTGTTGGCAAAGGGATCAGCAGTCTTGGTTATGGTGACAACACTTACGTTTAACAGCCTTGCAGCTGTGCTACCACCGGCAGCATTGGAACTGCGAACAAATGGCCTTTTTGCCGGCTTTTTCTCATCTGTAATAAGCCCCTGCTCCATGGCATCTTTGATTTGCACTCCCATTTCATGAAGCTCTGTGAATGTAAATAAAGGGAGCACAATCATTTTCTGCAATAGCTTGCCATGCAGATTCCGGATGACCATCCTGATCTAGTCTTTCTCAGAAGGTCTCGTGGTCATCATCGAGACTTTAGCTCTCTATCTTGTCACAAATTCAGAGAAACCCTCCTTTGGCTCTTAGCATGTTGCCTCGAGATCACGAGTTGTGACCTCAATCTATGTATTGTAAGAATATTGAGCAATGAAGGCCTCGGCCATCTCTTCCCAATTTTGCTTGACAGAATCTTCTAACTTAGCATACCAAATGGCCGCTATACCCGACATTGTGCGACCGAAGAGGGACAGCTTCTGTAGTCTAGTTAAACCCATCGGTCGCAAGATATCTGAAAACAAACGCAAGTGGACCATCAGATCCCCGGAGCCATCGAATCGGTCAATGTGTGGCATTTTAAACTGATCTGGCAATGTAACTGCAGAATCAGTATACCCTTCCTCTATGTTCGGGATGGAGTTAACTCCTTGTGCTCTCTTGAATGACTTTTCCAGTTTATTGACCTTGAGTACAATTGGGTCAACCTCGAACTTGAATGGAGCCTCGGTCTGATAAACAGGGGTTTTAGAGGCTTGTGCTAGGATTGGCTCTGTTGGATTGCCCTGGTTTTCTTGAACATTGGCAGTATGAGCGGTGGCTCTGGGTGCTGGGAGCCGCGGTAGGTGCATGGGATGCAAAGGCCGCAGCCAACTATGGCTATTGTTACTGTAGCCTGGTTATAACTTTGGCCTGACGGGCCGCATCCTGCTTTAGGGTCTCAACTGTCTGTTGCAGATGGTATATCGATTATTCCATATTGATTAGGGGATATTGTGCCCTTGGAATAGGTGATTGATCTCGTACTAGGCTAAAAGTAGATGACCGTTCCCGAACCAAACTGGACACAGGTGAGCTAAAGGGTGACTGTTGTAAGAACCGAACTGGTGAACTCTGTTTGATTCTCTTTCGTCTTGTAACCGGTGGGAGTGAGGTAAACACGAGCTGTCCCCGAACAAGATCCCCAACTTTACAAAGTCTTCTGACTCGGGTCCAAAGTACTTGGGGGATATCCGAACTTTCTGAAGCTATGGTTTTAAACTACCTAGCAAAAGAAATAAAGCAAAAGAGCAGTAACCAAAAACTGCACAGCACCTCAGCTAAGATGATATCAACACAGACATGATCAAAGCTGTAGGACTGTACTCCACATTGAATTCTACCCCCAAAACAGATACCGAATTTGCAACTGCTATGCACATTCCTGTACAGTTTCACTATAAAACACATACCAGTTAAGAGAGAGTCAAAACACCCCTATAAGGGGATAGGGTTACCTTGTCCTCGTTTTTCATGAACTAGGTTTCACTATTCCAATCAAATGGTTTCACGTAATCCTGTATTTCGGGTGAGCATCATGTCCTAGTTTGGAACAGTCTCTATGGCTTTTCTATATGCAGCTAGGTCAAATGGTCAAAGGGGGTATCTCAGTAAGACTACCTAATATACGTCTCGTACCTAACACTGAGAAGTGAAAGAGAATCAAACAGTACAGCGGTAGTCCAGATCCAAGGGTTGGGTTCCCATTATAGCAGAGCTCATGACCAGTCAGCCATTTGGCTAGCTTTTGGGCAAGCCTCCGGCAAACCGTCTAGGAATAGCAGATGGTAAACACAGTGACTTAAGTGCACCGATGCAAATGCAATGCAAAGAACATATAAGTGTAGATAAAATTTCACATCATGAAGTTCGAGTCAAGTTCTCTAATTTCCCCAACAGAGTCGCCAGAAACTGTAGCTCGACTTTTCATTCTCCTTCGAATACGACTAGCCCTATAGTTCGGACTCCCGTGGTTCTGAATCTGATTCCACAAGTGCAATGTGAAATAGATAAACACAAAAGAGTCTAAATCTGACAAATCTTTTAAAAAATCTATTTTGAATCAAAATGCCCAAAATGGACTGTTGTGCCAAATACAAAGTTGCCACCTAAATATTTTTGAGAAATTTAGGAAACTCATGACTCATGCCAAAGGCCACATGTCCGTCATCACCAAGATTGCCTCGGCTCAGGAACTTAGGTACGAGAGGGGAAGGTCATGAATTGAGCACCCCACTCGCCCGATCAAAGATCGGCCTCTACTAATCATGATGTGATTCTTATTTACATTATATGCTCTTTTTTCGATTATTAGGCTAACTTACTATGTGATGGGCACACAAGTATGGACCAATTTGTAAAAATTGGAACACTTTGATTTCATGTTTATTTTGAAAAAGTGTTTGAATATATACCACTTGAAAAAGTGATCGCATATGTACATTTACTCAAATTATTCCAATTCAAGCAATTAGCCTTCATCCTCAAGCATTCAAGTAATATAGTAATTAAGCACTTAGCCTCATGGCAAACATATTAGACATGACAATAATCACACTCGTGCAATATGCTAAAGCAATAAAAATGCTCGACTAGTACTCCAAGGCGAGCCAAAACAAGCAAAATAATTAGAAAACATGCATGCTCCTAATTAATGCAATATGGCTAATGCAACACATATAATATGCAACTAATAGGCTCGACTACTAATTATGACATATGAATCAATTTGATAGCATGCGTTTTTAACACATTTTCAATGAAGTATGTAAACTACAATGCTTTGTTAGATGATGAACTAAGCCTCGATGCATGCAAGACAAGTGAATGCAAACATGAAAAATGCTAAAAGAAACATGATGTTCTATTCTATCCATCATAAGCAAGTAAATAAAAGGGAGAAAGACGTGGGGTTGGAAGACATACACATTATTACAAATTGGGCCCTCGCACAAGAGGGTCCGAATGAATGTCCTAGCTAAGCTAATTACCTAATTAACTAACTATTACAAACCAAATAAAGCAAATTACTAATTATTACAACAACAAATTTAACTAACTATTTTAGCTAATTAATTAAGTACAACACAACTAACTAGCTAAGTACAACACAAATTTAAACGGGCCTCGAAATGCTAGAGATGGCTCATACATGAACGTAGATTTCCACTCGATAATGTTCTCTGTTTTGCTACCGGAATGCCTCTGTTGCACAGTTAGAAGATTGCACTATTTTTTCACCTCAACCTCTGCTCTGCTCTGTTGGAAAAATGACACTGCTTGGCTGAAAAAGCGGTCGGCAACCCAAAAGTAGTGGCCGACAGGCCACTAATAGTGGGTTGCCGTCCAGTAAAAGTGGCCTGCCGACCACTTATGTTGGTTCTTTCCTACAGCAATAGAGGACAAACAGAACACAAACCAAAGTATTCTCATAGGATGCTTGTCCACACTGCCTCTCTTTATCAACAAACAAGTCAAATGAAGGATAGGCTTGATTCGCAAGCCATCAATCGACACAATCTCATTGCGTGATGACTTTTGAATCAAGGGACACAATTTCAATAAATGCATAACAAAAGACCAACAAAACCTCCTCTCTATCATGGATTGATCAAGGGAAATGGTTGGCCTTGGAAACTTGAACCATTTCATCACTTAACAAGTATGAAATGACTCAAGTCTCCATGCGTTCAATTAACATCCGATTGAACACAAATCCTTATTATCTTGTTCCATTTTACTCCAAGTTTTATTACTTCATTTTAATTACCTTCCATCCCTTAATTCATTCGAGTCCAAAAATGAAGATTAAGTCCTCTAATGGAAAAAAGTACCAAACCAAATGTTGTTTTAGGCATGAGAAAGATGTCGTTGGTAATGAACCCCCAAAAGGATTAAACCATTAAGCACAACAACCTCAATCTCAAGCTTAAACAACTAATCAGTTTGAAACCACTCTCAAAGCAAATAAAATGTCAAGAAAAGAGGGAGATTGTAGAGATGATTAGAGGTAAAAACAAATATGAAAAACAAGAAATAAATACTATCAACTCAAATAGTTGGTGGCTAAGGCCTAAACCACCAAGCCTATGAGGACCATTACACTACAAGCATGCTATACAAAGCTCAAATGCAATGAACAACTAAAAACAGTCCTAAAATAGTGCTGGAATTAAGACAAAAATAGCTAAAACAATAAGTTAAAATATTGAAGGATTAAGCTAGCACACAAGCACATGAAGGGGAGGCTAACCCCTCCACTTTTGGGACTTCAAAACATGATTTTTGCCTCTGAAAGGCCTCTGAAATCAGTGGTAAAAAACTCAAAAAAAGTTGATGAAAATGTGGGAAACACAAGAGCAAAGGCCTTCGAAGCAAGGTTTGAAGAAGGGTTGTCAACCCCTTTACCTTTAATGGCCTTAAACCACAAGTTTTAGCCCAAAAATACAGGTTATAAACAACTCAAAAATAACAAGAGAAGATAGAAAACAAGTAGTGTAAAAGAACTAGGAGATATACCTCTTGAAGATGAATGGTCCCTTGGATTTCTAAACCACTATTTCATACTTTCAAGTGCTTCAAGAGCTCAAATGTAAGCTCAAATCACCTCAACAAGAAACTCTCTAGGTTTGGTTTAGAGTGTTTAGGCAAAGGCTATGCAAGTTGCAAGAGAGACAGAGAGAGAGAATTGTAGAGAGAGGAATTTTCCAAAATTTTGCTTTCCAAAATTTTCTAAAGTCCAAAATTTTTCTAACCTTGAAAACATAAGAGAGGGTCATCTATATATAGAAATATATGAGAGACCCTTGAAAATATCCTTACAAATACAACTGGAATGATGCATGCATCTGTAGGGACAGCTGGCAGAAAATATCTATTTTTTTGCACTAGTGGCTGGCAAGCCACATTAATGGGTGGCTAGCCACACTATTGGACGGCAAGTCCCTGGAGGCTCAGGACTGAAAAAACACTGTTTTGGTCCAAAACAAGGTACAAGGTTTGTAGGTTCAACACTGAGGTTTCTTGCTGAGGAAGTCAAGCATTTGAAAAGCGTATATATTCATCATTGAGTGATCAATTAATGGCACCCAGGTCTTAAGGGCTATCAAAAATAGGGTGTCTACAGGCTGCTTTGTCCTGGTCCAACAAGCTTCGGATGCGAGCCTCGGCCTGGTTTAGTAAAGTAAGGAGCTTAGCTGCCTCTTTAATCTTCTTAGTAACCTCTTTTTAAACTCCTCGGTTTGACCGCGACAGAGTGACCCTACTGAATGGCCTGCAAAAAGGAAAACAGAAAATTCGTTAAGTACAAAACTCATAAATTAGAAAATTGAATGAAAATGAACAAAGTATAAAGACTTACCAGAATGCAGTGTTGCATCATCAGAGCATAGTTCTCATACTCTGTTAGCTCGGCCATTCGACTGAGGTAGGCTGGCAAGAGAACGGCGGTAGAGAGGGCAGCGCCGACTTCCACGTTGTCAAGCGCGCTGTCCCTGACTAGCAGGGGTCAATCTCCCACCATCACTGTCGGAGTCTAGGGCTCGTCGGCACGAAAAACGCCTGGATGAGTTGTGCCCCCCGACCTCGGCTTGTTCGAGGAAGGTTACTCGGACAATCCGGCCTTGGCAGGCCTTTTCTCGACGACAGATGATTGTTTCTTGATCTCGGCCAACTTTGAGATCGACACGGTGTCCTCAGACTTGACTTCTGTGGCAGTGGCCTATGCCTTAGCCCTTTTTACCCTTTTGACTTTTGGCTTGGGCTGGGTTTGAAAAGGAGAAGAGGAGTAGACAGACACCACCCCAGGGATGTCGGCAAGAAGATCATCTAGGACTATTTTTGTGGCCCATTTCGTCGGCTGTAGCGGTGACGGTGACTCTGGAACCGAAATGAATTGCTAGTAGGGCTATGGGAGGATTGGTTAGATCGTAAGCCGATGCCTCAGTTTCTCGGTGTCAATGGCTTCGAGTTCTGCTAGCAGGTGCGTTCGGAGGACCTCGACCTCGACGTCGGCGTCGATGTCGGCGCTGGGATGGAGGGATCAGCCAAAGGGCCGAAGTGGATGGCTGCTCTGCTGGATCAGAAGTTGAGGCTTGATCAGGCCTTGGTAATGAAGCAGCTAGCCAAGTTGTAGTAGATAGTGGAGACTTGCTTTTCCGAGGGACGTCAGACAAAGGGCTTTGGTACGTCGGGATGTAGTTAAGAAGAATAGGAGCCTTGTGAATTTCAATTGGTAAGCCGAAAAGGCGAACCAAGTCCATGCTGGGTACGTAGAACTGGCAAAAATTCTTTTCTAGCTAAGGAAGGGCTACAAAGACAAGAAGAAAGCATCAGAACAGATTAATAGAAAAATGACTAAGTAAAATAGTAGAGAAAGACTTTGGGGGGGACTAAGTCCTTACCTTTGTCATCCCTAAAAACTTCACGGCGTAAGGGGAAGAGGTCTAGCTCATCGTCTGGCGTAAACTCCTAATTGTCCGAGATAATCAGGTAGTCGTCTGTTACGCCCTTATTTGAGTCTGGAATGTCGACTATCAGTTTGTACTGGGTAGATCTCGGTTTGAGGTAGTACGTGTAGCCAGAGTTGGTTTTAAGGCCACACATTGTGTAGCAGTACTGGATGTCAGATAGGGTGATTCTGGCATTTTGCCGGTGTGCCAACTCGGCGATGCCGTTGATAATCCTAAAGGAGTTTACAACTAATTACATAGGGTTCAATTTATAATAGAGGACCTCCCTAAAAAGGATATCTAGGGGGAATCTGACTCTGCACTCAACTATGGAAACTATGGGAAAGGGCATGTATTCCTCCATGGGCATGATAGAGTCATCCTTTCCAGCCAACCGAAGTTGAATGTCGGCTAGAATGGAAAACTCTTGCCTAAAGTACTCTAGTTTGGAAGGGGTGTCTACTCTCCAACTAAACATGCCCATTATCTCAGCTAAAGTGGGTTCGATAAACAGAGTTTTGATTAAATGAGTTGGCAAAGGGTTAAAGACCTTGGCTAAATCTTAAAGGCACAGGGGCAAGGATTCTAAAGATCTAAGGGGAAACTTGTTTCAGTTTTTCCTAAGTGTGTGGATTCTAAAGCAAATCCCAAACCTAGAACTACAGAAACAAGAATCAAAGGATAGAAATCTAGAGACCAAGCATGAAAACCAGAAACAAAAACATGATTCAGGAATCAAGAAATGAAGCAAAGAAACAGAAAATAGATGTGCATACACAGAATGACCAAAATTCATAATAGAAGAAAGATAAAGTATGGCCACAAATGCAGCATAAAGAACATGTGACAAAGCAGAGGCGTATTCAGAACAGTGGAAGACTGGAAGTTAAAAAGAAAGAAACTAAGAACTCACCGGTTGTAGTCGAGGAAATGATGCCGGAACAATGATCGCCGGAATTAGACGACGATAGTCACTGAAACAGACCAACGAATGCTTCACCGGGAGTAGTAGATGGAGCAATTGCAGGAGCTTGAAAATGCGAAAATGGAGGTTTGGAAAACAGAGAAAGTCTGAGAGACAAGGGAAATTGTGGATTGCAAAAGTGAAAAGACGGAAAGAGAAAAAAGAGTTTTGTCAAATATACGACAAGGCAAAACATAATAAGGTGCTTTGGATGACGTGTTTGTCAGGCGGCATGCACAGAAACGACGCGACCTAATAGCGCGTATGAGGTACGAATCAATGAGGAAGGGACGCGTGGAGGAAACGGTTGGGAAAACTGTGCGTGACAGCTTATGCGCAGTCAAAACTCTTGGAATTCTTGATTAATGAAGCAAAAACCTCAGTTAGAGGAGCGATCTCGGTTGAGATGCATAAAGAACTTGTTCCTTAGTTCTTGATCCTTGGTAAAGTGGACAATTGAGTCCTGGTTATATGAAGCCGACAAGTCATGATCTCGATTAGAAAGATAAATGAATTCTCAGCCGACATGAAATGTGGACACACGGTGTAGGTTCCATTACTCAGGTAGCCGAGGTAATAGAACCTAAAGGGCAGTTGTGGGGAAGTATTTTGTGAATGATAGCACGTGACTAAGGTGACGTCGAAGTGTCAGCCGATGTGTCATGTGGCTTGGTTATGCGCCAAGGTGATCTTGGCTAGGCCGAGGTTATCTGTGGAGATACCGGAATCCGAGATGAGCGGATAAGGGACAAGAGTGCTAAAACAAGAGAGGATCTCAGTCTGGATAAAGATAAGGCTCAAAAAGACTTTATCTCTATCTAGATACAGGTTTAGGATGAGCATTGAGCTTGAGTCCATTGAAGTGAGGCTTCTAATGAGATCAAATCACTATTGGTTATAAAAGCAAGGCACCCTCGTGGGTCTAAGGTAAGTTCTTTCTTGTGAGTTTAAGCACAATTTGCTATCTTTGAGAGATATTGATTACTGACTTGATCGTCGGAGTGCCTCTGGGCCGGATTCTCATCTTCTTGTGCAGGTTATTGGGCTTAATCTATTATACCGATACTTTCTAGCTGAGTTCCCCGTTTGGTTGTGTGACCCACAGTTTTATTTTAGGAGTCTAAATTATTTCTTTATATTTCAATAAGTCTTACGAGTGATATAGTTATCAAAATATCCCTAATAATAATAGGGTGAATTGCGTACTAATATTCATATTGACAGTGTGAATATTTTGTGATATGAAAATTCACATGGTCAAATATGAATGTTCACACTGCGAAATTGCTAAGAGTTCAAAAAATATTTGTAATGGTAAAATTTTTCATAAAATACCGTAAATATGATAATTAAATGTGTAAATAATAAGATTTATTTTTTTCGATACAGCGGAATTGAAAAAACAAACAAACAGTGACTAAGCCCTTTCCCTAGCTAACCCAACCATATCAAAGACCCAGAGCTCTCTGATTTCAGTAGGTGGGTCATTTACAACTAGCATGTCCTCAGGTTGGTCAGCTCCAAGTTTAGCCATTGCATCTGCACATAAATTTCCTTCTCTGTAAATGTGTTGTACAATGCATTGATAGCCATTAAAGATTATCGTGCGTCTTCCACAAGGCCTCGGAGGAGGTGGTGTTCTCCAAGACCTTTTTCAAGTAGCTTCACTACTTCAGTCGCATCTGTTTCAATCATCATTTTGTGGAAACCTTTTTGAAGGATGATGGTAACGCCTTTGTATATAGCCCATAACTCTGCCTCAAGGCTGGTACAAGTCTCAAATTTACCATTGAAACCACAAATCCATGCTCCTATTTCATCTCTTAATAGGCCTCCAAAACCTCCAGGTCTGGCCATTCAGTAGTAGCCATCAGTGTTCAACTTGAGGGTACTTGAGGGGGACAAATCCACTTGATTAGCATAAGTGCTGGTCTTGGGTTAGTAACAGACAAAATGAAAGCTTGGTTAATCTCTCTGGAATAATCTAATATGAACTCAAAGCTTTCAAAAATGCTAGAAGTTTTGTTTTCAAAATTTTTTAAATTCTTGTTTTTCTAGATTTTCCAGAGAGTGATAGAAAACAAAGTGTACCAAGGGTTACTTTTTCCAAAACTGTTTTTCTTTTTTAGATTACATGTCAACCAGCTCTTCCAAGATGAATTTCTCATCTCAAGGTACTAGTTTTTGGAGAAAACTGCCACCCACACATTCATAGCTTCAGAACAAGTTCTAAAGAGGTGATCCAAATCTTCTATCTCATTGTAAAAAAGGCATGATGGGTTTTCAGATAACCCTCTCTTCACCCTCATACAGTTGGTTAGAGTTTTACCCTAGAGCAACACCCAGAGGAAACTTTTAATCTTTTGAGAAACTTTACATTTCCAGAGCCACTGCCAGTTTTCTCTTTGCTCATCATTCTCCATGATTAGATTATAGGCACTAGATGTTGAGAAACAACCATCTAGAGATCCTTTCCAATGTGGCTGATTAGGGTTAGGATTGTAAAGAAGGGGTTTTTCTTTAAAAATAAATTCAGCCACACTAGTTGGGAAGCTCTGGTGAACAGTGTTCACATCCCAATCCCCTTTCTCATTAAGGAGAGAATTCACCTTAATCAAATCTGAGTCAGCATGTGGTTGGGAAATAAGGGCAGCCAAAGGTTTAACACCACACCACCAGTCACTCCAAAGATTAACATTAGAATTAGCACCAATGGACCATTTAACACCCTTAATCAAGGTGTTTCTAGTTTTAATTATGCTTCTCCACACATGAGAAGCTTTCTTTCTTGTCTTCTAGTTGCAAATAGTGGCATTCTTGAGATATTTGGCCTTGAGTACCTCAATCCACAAACTATTCTCATTATTGAGAATTTTCTAACCAAGTTTGGAAAGCAGGGCTATGTTTTGTTCACACGCTTGTTTTAGCCCCAGCCCCCAAACTTTTTGCTAATACACATCTCATCCCAATTCACAAGATGGATCTTGTTCTTGTCCACAGTGTTTCCTCGGAGGAAGTTACTATTCATGCGATCAATATCATTATAGACCCTCTTAGGGAATGCCATAGTTTGCATAGTGTAAGTAGGAATAGCTGCGATCACAAATTGAATCAAGGTGGTTCTACCTGCCAAAGGCAGGACTTTCACTTTCCACCTAGCCAACTTGTTTTGGATTTTTTCAAGAATAAAATTGAAATGACTTCGATTAGCTCATTGATGTAAGATAGGAACACCCAGGTATTTCCCAAGATCAACAGTTAAAGGTATATGACAAAGGCTGCTCAACTCCCTAGCCTGCCTACTGGCAATGTTAGGTGACACAAAAAGTTTTGATTTTTGAAAGTCAATCTGAAGGCCAGAGATAAAGCTAAACTCTTCCATAACTTCAGCAATCAAAACACCATGCCTGGGATCAGCCCTGGCAAACAGGATGAGATCATCAGCATAAAACAAATGTGTAATGCAAGGACCACCCTTAGCAAAGTTAATACCCTTCCAGCTTTTCCTATCAGCCAAGTGGCTAATCATGTTTGATAGCCTTTCCATGCAAAGCACAAACGGATAAGGGAATAAAGGGTCCCCTTGTCTGAGGCCCTTCGTAGGTCTAAACTACTCTAAAGTTTCGCCATTCCACAAAATAGAAGATTGCACAGTTATGACGTAACACATGATAAGATCAATCCATTGGGCATTAAGATTAAACTCCTGCAAAGTTTCTCTTAGAAAATGCCAAGATATATTGTCATATGCTTTCTCAAGGTCAATTTTCATAACTATATTACTAGCTTTACCTTTCAAGTGACGCATAGTATGAATAGCTTCTTGAATGATGATAATGTTATCACTGGTATTTCTACCAGGGATAAAACTACTTTGATTGGGTCTCACAATATTATCAAGGAATGATCTAAGCCTATCCACCAAGATTTTAGTAATAACTTTGCAGGTCATATTACAGAGGCTGATAGGTTTGAAATGTTTCACTAATTCAGGGCTATTAACTTTTAGAATAAGAGCAATCAGAGTTCTCTTGATCTTCTTTGGGATAGAGTTGTTAGCAAAACACGATTTAACAAAGGAACAAACATCAGTACCAACAATATCCCAGTACTTACGGAAGAAAATAGCTTGGAAACCATCCCTTCCAAGAGCTTTAAAGGCTTTGATGTTATGCATTGCCTTTTTTATCTCAGCATAATGGCCCTAGTCAAGTCTATATTATCCTCTTCAGACAACTTAACAACAGTTTTATTACACCAGTGGGTAAGAGAGTTAGCTATAGGATTATCAAACAAATTTTTACAAAAAAGGACTAAATAAAATTTATTGAAATATAAAAATATGTTATGAACTAATTAGGATACAAGTACTTCAAAAAATATTTCCTAATAAATTTTCCTTTATTTTTTAACTAATTTTTGAATTATTGTTAATTTCTTAACTTTTTTCTTTAAAAATAGTGACTTGAAAAATGTATTGATTTGTAACTCAAAATCGTTTAAGGCGTAATAACACATTATGGAAACATGTAGACCCAACCGTGACTGTGCGTACCGGATTCCGCACTAGATGAAAGTGGATCGGGGCTCCGCACTCGGTTGGACTATCCAGGGACTGGGGTTTCTGCCACAAGAAGCACTGTTAGAGCTGCCGGCCGGGTTGGCCGGATAACCCCTCCGGTGTGGGAATTAGCGATCGGAGAAGGAGTGTAAATAGGGTTGAATTTGTATGTAAGTGTGGTTTAGCTTGGAATAGTTCAGTTACCTTCAATGTGAAGTTCATGTTGTATATATAGTGTTCCTTACTTGCTTCTCAAGGTGAGTTCATGGAGTGTAGATGCTGCCAGATGTCCTTTCAGCATTGCTCCAGGTGGGGGACCACTTGGTAGTTGTCATTGATTGCATATTCTCATTGTAGGCATGCTGATAACAAACCACATTCCTTTGGCTCAACAACTTCCGTGATTCTAGGTGTGGGGGACCAGTTGAGGTGGCAACCTGCATATGCTTGCACTCACAGCTCCCACGTTTCCTTGTGAGGTTTCTCCAGCTCGGTACCTATGTACTTCAGTTCGGTATTGATGTGCCTCGGCTCGGCCTTTTTCAGGATCATTCATGGAGATGGGCTAGACCATTATCTGTTCGGCCCACAGATTCCGTTCCTCAGCTCGGCCCAGACCAGCACTACGGCTGGGCTAGCCTTTCCACTGCGGGTTGGGCCCAAGTGCTTGAGGACTTGGGTGGACTGTTGATCATGAAGTTGGGCTCAACTGGTTTGTCCATATACTTATTTGGCCCACTTGGATTCGGACGTTGTCGGATTGGGCCGGCCCAAGGCTTGGACCTGACCCATTTCACATTTAGCCCCTTCAGTGACCCTTAAAAATTAAAATCTCCATCCACAAAATAATGAAAGGTGATGAGAAAAAAATACATAGAGATTGCAACAATATTTAATTTTTGTTATATATCTAGAAAAAAAAAAATAGTTATGCATACATTGTAACAATCAAAGGTTTAAATCAATATTTTGAAAGAAAAATGACTCGTAGCTCGAATTCGGTGGCCCGAATTCGGCTCGAAACCTAAAACGACGTCGTTTTGGGTTTCGATTTTTTTTTTTTCTCTTTTTTTCATTTTCTTTCTCTTCCTTCTCTTTCTTTCTTTTCTTCTTCTTCTTCGTTGAACACAGAGCAGAGCAGAGCAGAGGCGAGAGAGAAACAGAGTCGTCGTCGCAGCTCGTCGGCGTCAGCAGCTCGTCGCTCGTCGGTGGGAATTTTGAACTGGCGTCGCAGCTCGTCGCTCTGCCTCCGCCCGCCGCCGCCTCCACCTTCACATCCACCGAATTTTGATGGCCCCCTCCAGTCCAATTCTTCTTCTCTTTCTTCTCTCCTTCTTCTTCTTCCTCCTTCTTCTTCTTCTTCGAATTCGAGCCAAATTCGAGCCTCTGAATTCGAGTTACGAGTCGGAACTGATTTTGAAAATCGGATTGGAGTGACAGGTTGACCAGTCTGGATCAATTTTCAAACTCAAATTAGCTTGAAAATTGACCTTTTTAAGCTAAATCAGCCAAACCGATATAATTAATATTTTTAAAACAATACTAATGTAAAAATATACATAAACATAAAAATTTGATAAATATATATCTTAAATTATAAAAATATTTTAAATGAATATATTTTATTTATTTTTAAATTATAAAATAATTATAATGTCACAGTTTGATTCCGATTCAACAATAACTTATCTACCTAATCTTTTTTCGATTCGCTCACCTGTTCTTAAAACATTAGTTTAAACAATAATTTTTTGATAAATTCTATCATCATTTAAGCATTCAATATGAAAGGAGCAATGCAAATATTTAATTTTGTTTAGCATGAAGAATGCACATTAATTTGTTTTTTGGATCAGCCCTACGGAAGAAAAGAGACGAAGATGAAATTTTGTTTTCTGCAAATTTTCAACGGTCAGATACTATCACATCCACTTAAAAACAGCTAAAAAATAAATTAGAGGAGTTTTCTTAAGTGTGCAAGTGCACACCATGTGCCACTTACACAAAAAGTGTAAGTGTAAGGTGTAAGTATAAGTATAATGTGTAAGTGTAAGGTGTAAGTGTAAGGTGTAAGTGGGTTGCATATGGTGTGCAACCTCAAAAAAGGTGTAAGTATAATGTTTAATTTTTCACAAAAGGTGTAAGTGTAAGGTGTAAGTGTAAAGTATAAGGTGTAAGGTGTAAGTTGCACACCATAACCAAACCCTAAATTAGAAGACCCTATTAAATCATGAACTGAGAACTAAAATTATTTTTATTCAATATTCTAGATAAACAAAGATACAGATTAATACAGTTTAACAAACTCACAAGGATAGTTTAGTTTTAACACACCCACAATTCAAATCACTTGATCAAATTAATCAAAGCAAATCGGAAGTAGCTCAGTGTTTGATCTTAGGCTTCTTCACAATCATCACACTGCAGTGAGCATGATGAGCACAATAGTCGCTTACGCTTCCCAAAACAGCCCTGCAAGAGTTTTTATTGTGTTAGTTTTTTCAATGAAATGGCACTTCAAACAAATTATGTCAAAGTCCGTACATGCACATGATAGAGAATCTGTTGTTTGTCATGTCAACACATCGCTAAAGCTGTTTTTTTTTCTTGTAGTGGTTCATAACACAATTGATGATTAGATGACGCAAACTATGCCGGCGGTTTTCTTGATGATGCAGCAACTCATCATTCAAGAGAAGGAATTATAATTTACAGTATCTCATTTGTGCGGAATTAAGTTTTAGAGTGCCGCATAATTTTGATCCTCAAGTCAAAACAATATGCTTGTATAAAAAGAAGAGCTTGGATAGTTTACAAGATCAATGAATTCCATTAAATTTTTGCAATATCTAAATTTCACTAGTGTGTGTTGGGGATAAGATGGATCCCATACCTTTTTATAGCTCCATAACCATGACTACCCACAACCAATATGGAAGCATGGTGTTTCTCCACAGCCTCACAGAGAACATTCCTAGCATCACCTTCCATAACTTCCAATACCACACCAGTCACCTATACAGAAAAGTAAAAATCAGAAAGAATGCCAGGCAATGCAAATTCACAGAAGTGCCGACACTTCAGACTCGACAGCTTGGATTGAATTTCCAAATTGAGGCAATACAATTTTCAACAGAAATATGGAGGAAAGAAAATTGGGTAAGATCCTACTGAATGACAAGATTAAAGGTCCACAAACCTTATTATCCTATATACATTCTTTTGAACAGCAATTAGTTGAAGTGTTCAGGTCGGAAAACTGCTAGGAACATGTGTGCATTATGATTGGCTCTAGGCTCATCATCAATCCATTTGTACTTCTTGTACCAGTGGAAGTTTTGATTCCACTCATGCAATTGATAGTGAAAAAATAATATGCCAAAATTAAATAGAAAGACGAAATACAAGGATTTACGTGGTTCTCTTATGAAGATGAACACCAACTTCATTCTAATATGGAGATTACAAGTATATGAGATTAAAAACCCACTAAATAAGTATTCAATCCCAAAACCCCCCCAAAAAATCACAAATCAAAATCCTTTAGAATGGAAATATGCTCTTCAAGCACTTGAACCCGCTTGGGCGTAGCATTGGAACTGCTATGTACGCTTTTGTTTACCCAGGGTTTGAATCATGGTTTGGTATCTAGGCAAAACATCATCAAGAACGCATAAAGATCTATAATTCTCAGATAACCATGTAATTCTCTCCATCAGCAACATCTCCCAACGAGGGGAAGGCCCCTCACTCTTGGGCAAACCATAACCTTGGGGAAAATCAAATTCCTACCACTAACCCTATTGCTAGACCTCCGTACCAAATTCCTTGTCTACCAGACTACCAAAATACTCCAGAAAAAGGAAACTCACTAAGTTATGAATTATTTGAGACAATTCCAAAAAATGCATGTATACATATACTCCCAAAATAGCTTATAGTCAATATTAGACATTGAACAAATGCCGCACCTTATTTACCAAAAGTACTTTATGTTTCAAAAGCACCGAATCCCATACTAAGTGTCCAAGTTTAAATTAGTTTCCTCTCAAAATTAACTCAGGTTGTGTTTGGATATGTGGATTTTGATTTGTCCATGGATTTTAATTCCTTTGTTTGGATCAAAATAATGATAAGGATTTGAAAATAGAAATTCCTAACAGCAGAAGAGAAAAGAAAAAAGAAAAAATGAAGGAAACACTTCCAAATCAGGGTTCTTCTGATTTATCACCTAATTCAAGAATCATGAAAAGTTAAGATCTGGACAAATTTGAAGAGAATTTCTCAAGTATGTGTATGTACATATGTATGTTAATACATTGAACACCTTCTCACATAAGATGAAAGAAAAGAGTTAAACAAATAAACCAACCATAACACAAAAGTTTGCAAGTAAACGGAAAAACTGAAAACGCCGAAGAATTGCCCAACTCGAATTGTTAATTTACCAATCAAACTTCCTCAAAGGAATAATAAAATACAAGTCTACATCAACAAATGAGAATCAAACAAGAACATCCATGAAAGAATAATGCAAGCTCCTCTCACTTATATATTTGATGAGATAATTTTGGGAGGAAATTACAAAAAAGAGAATCAAGCAGATAAAAACCAAACAAAAAATGAAAATTTCTAGCAAAGTGATGAAAGAATGAAATCCATGGACTGATTTGGCTGGATTTGAAATCCACATGTCATGTGATCAACCGAGTGGGGCGCAAGGATTTCAAGATCAGATTTCAAATCTACTTCATTTGAAATCCTTAAATTAAAAACAGAGCCCTAAACTATTTAACAAAGATTAAAAATTTACTCACATAATTACTTTAGATAAATATTCATCAATTCATACAGATTCTACAAAATTCTAATCAAATTCAGAACAAAATAATCAAAAAAGTACAAAACAACAAAATTTATAAGAGCAATATGTTTGAAATTGTAAAATTTTCCAATAATTCAGACCTAGTTGAATAAGAAGTAACAACGAATCCAGTTCTTCAGGGAATCGCAAAAATCAATCAAAAGCTAAAAAGAAAAAAGAAAAATAGAGAGATAGAATAAGCATACCGACTTACTAAGACAGATCTCCTTAGCTTTTTCTATAACCCTAGCAGCAATCTTCTTCAGATCGGCTTCGACGTAGGGCAAAACATCAGCAGCCCCTGCAATTCAGGAAAAAAAGAAGAATTAGAAGTTATCAAAAAAATCAATTCAGTACATGAATCTGTATATATAGAGGATTGAATGGAGATAATACCAGGACCAGCGAGTCCGATAGCAGAAGTAGGAGAAGGTTTAGCGTGAACGATGAAGAGGTTGAAGAGAAAGTTTGGAGCGTTAGGAGTGAAGAAGTGATCGAGAATCCATTCGAGTGCGTAGATGCTTTGTTCACTGTCGTCGATTCCCACCACCATAACCGGTTTCTCTACTGCTGGTGGTGTTACCGGTGTTGTTGTCGCCATTTTCGACGGTGAGCGTAGAAATTTCTTTCTCTGGACAATAATAGAGAAGAATACAAACAAGCAGAGTGTAACGACGGGGAGAGAGAGAATATAAAAATAAAGTGTGCGACTGCCGTAACGGGATTGTCTCGGTGGGAGAAATAAAGTGTGCGACTGCCGTAACGGGATTGTCTCGGTGTCCTGATCTCAATATTATTGGTCGAAACACAGGTCTCCCTATTTATTTGTCTCCATTGGGATATAATTGGACACTTGTCTAAATATGATTAGTGTGAAGCAATTTTTAAACCACCAAATAACCTCTCACGCTGGACAAATATGACAAGTCCCTATCTATCTGTCCATCATGTGTAGAATAATCTGGAAACTGTGGAATGAATAATGTTAGAAATTGCTACATTTTTTAAATAAAAAAATTATTTAATAAACAAATTGCGTCCTTTATATTTAGGGGTTGTTTGGGATGATTTAAATAAATTTATTTTTTTATTTTTTTATGAAAAGATATGTCGAAAAGTAGAGAGGTGATGTGATGAAAAAAAAAATGAAAAGATGAATTATTTCTTATACGCCAAACTTGGCCTTAATTATTTTTTTAATTTTTCTTTTCTTTTTTTTTTCACTTTAAATTTCATGTTTCAAGTTTTTATTAATTTATTTCAAAATTTAATTTATGTTTAAATTAGAAAGAAAATGATACACTGATAATCACGTGACATAAATTATTTCATTATATATAACTTACACATTTTGACACAAACTCACATTCTAATATAATAGTAATAAATTTTTTATGTTATATGATAGTTACCCTGTCATTTTTCGTCTGATTTTGAACATAAGTTAGTTTTAATAATAAATTAAAAAAAATAATATGAATAGTTAAAGTGAAAAGAAATAAAAAACAACAATGCTACATACCGCCTAAAGAACACAACTCTCACAAATCTTTACTTGTGATTGGTCCAAGAATAAAAGAAAAAAAAAAAATTTTTTGATTAGCTCACATCATTTTAGGGGTCATAGGATTCCTAACTTTGAGAGTCCCAAATATTTTTGTAAAAAAAATAACCAAACATAAAAGGAATAAAGTATAATTATTCTTAATAAAAACAAAAAATATAGTTAGGATTTAGAAGCCTTCAAAAGTCGATCAAGTGGCAGTTAAAAGTTGATCAAAAGTTTTTTTTGTAATATCTTATTCAATTTTTTATGAGTTACAAATTAGTCCATAACTCAAAAAAAAAAATAATAATAATTTAATAAATTGAGTTATTTTTTCCTTTTTGGGCTAACATGAGAAAACATGCAAAGAACAAGGAGCGAAGAGGCCCACGATCAGGCACCCACAAAATAGTTGGAATTGTGCAGATCTACATTGGATTTATAAACTCTTGGCCTATGTTCTTTACTTCTTTTCAAGCCCAAACTTATTAAGAATCCAATGGACTTTTTTATGTTGAGAGTATAAAACGGCCCAATACAAATCAGTATTGTGAATATCATTTTGTACAGGGATGGTAACGGATAACCATTTTTAAAGATAAAAATAAACTCAATAAATAAAACAACTTACAAGATGTATAAGAAGTCCAAATCTCACTTAAGCCCCGTAAAAGTAGTACAACTATTAAGCCACTTAATTTGTTGTCTAAGTCCCAACAACAAAATGTCGAAATTTTGTTTATTATTAAAAGCTCCAAATTTTCAAAGACTTAAGATGAGGTCTCATTTGATATTTAACCCAGAGTTATAAACATTCGTATGCGAGTGATTAAGAATAAGCATTCTTTATAATTTTTGTCTCTCTATCACATTTCTTGTTTTATGTTCATTTTATATTTTCATGTTAATGAAATTAAAAGCTAAAAAATATGAAATGATTATAATATAAAGAGAGAGTGAGACATATGATTTTATATCATAATAAACATTCTTATAAAAGTAGTTATCCTAATCTCCAGTTACCACCATTGGCCGAAACATTTGCATTTGGAGACAAAACCAAGCCAACCTGGCTTGATATGCATTTGATCCCTTTTCGATCAATCTGATTTTTTATTTTCTAAAATAAGCATTAAAAATAACAAATATGGCCCAAGACTTTTCAAACATTTCCTTCTAATGCCACACAAAATATTGTTAGCTACAATACAAAGAAAATCAGTGGTGCAATCTAATGGATCTAGTTGAAGACTCAAAGCTCCTCATTTGAAAGATGTAATAATTCAAATCAAGCACATTTTAAGAGAGGCCAAATCAATGTGCTAATGCTCTTGCAAACACTTGGATTTGAAGGAAGATCCACCCAATTAGGTGAGGCCATCCATGGTGGGTGACATGGTGGGAATTAATTATGAGAAAGTGTAATTCTAACTCTTTTTGATTTTTTTATTGTGTTCTTTTTGTTCGATCTAAAATATGTATAGAGAGAAAAGATTTCAATATAACATAATGAAAATTAAAATCTCCGTCCACAAAATAATGAAAGGTGATAAGAAAAAAATAAATAGAGAATGCAACAATATTTAATTTTTGTCATGTACCTAGAAAAATTTAGATTTAGTTTATGTATAGATAATTTTATTTCCATTTTCTTTCATAAATTCAAGCAACAATCAAAGGTTGTGAGGATGTGGTTTGGAAATATTCTTTTGATCCACTGGGACGCTCGAGATCCTCAGCTAACAACCTGAAAAGGAATAAACACTCCGGTCGGGGGTGCCGGAATTAGCACTCCGACGGTTAAGTCAGTGTATGCTCTCTTAGTTACTTGTATCTTAAGTTAAGCGTAAGAATTCTCACATACCTCTCTCTGGATGATGTTCTTCTATTTATATCTTTTCTTTCTTGGGGTTCAGGGCTGGGCCCACCTTCAATTTGTCGTATAACTATTTACTCGGCTCTTTTTGTTGCAAACCGCTCTTCACTCGGCCCCTTACTCAATTGGTTATTTGGCCGAATAGGGTACCTCTGAATTTGTATGTATAAGACGGGGCCGAATGTGATATATGAATTTCGACTCTCCAGGTCTAACTATTCGGCCTCTTTACGTCTCCCGATATTTGGCCCCCACAATTGCCCCCCAAACACTCCACTAACAACAGTTAGTTGGTGTGTTTGGTTTCGAACTCGAAAAGTCAGAGCCGAAATTCGGCGGCTAACCTCATTCCAATGCGGATGTCAGAACACACGCCTTTCGGTCATCATTTCAACTTCCCGCCCCTTCGTACGCTTCCATTTATTGTGATTTAAAATTTTATCGTCTTTTCGAATACATACACATTTTTGGATGCTTGAAGTTTTTGGACTGCCTTCCGACTCACCTCTGCAACTTCCTTTTATCCTTCATTGTCCTCTCCGTCTCTTGTAAGTTCTCTTCCTCTCTGCTTTGAATCACTTTTCCTGGTTTGTTTTTTGTTTAGCATACTCCTATAAGCTGACGAAAATGGCAAAGCATTTGAAAGACCTCCTCTCCGCGGATCGAGTCTCTGGCTTTCGACGCCATTTTTCTATCCCTGATGACGTTCGTCTGTCACTTGTGACAGACGGCACCTATGACATGGAGAGGGCTGATGAAAGCACAATCGTCTTCCCTCTCTTATCAATTACAGAGGGCGGAGTCTGTTTCCCGCTTCACCCATTCTTTAGGGCTGCCCTTCGCCATTGGGGTCTAATCCCTTCCCAACCCAATGTCAACTTTTTTAGAATCGTAATGGGGATTATAGAGTTAAACTGTCGCCTTAGGATTAACCTCGGCATACCTGCTATTCGGCATTGTTATGCCTTGGCCAAGTCTTCTGGCCGGCATGGACGCTATTTCCTTAGGGCCAAGGATACTGACCATCAATTAGTGACTATGCTTTCCAGCTCTGGCAAGCAAGTCGATGATGTCATGGTCGTTGTCCGAGGTAACTGGAAATTCGGCGAAGGCGAGGACCGCCTAGATCCTATTCCTAGACGGAGGGGCGAACCAGGTGGCCATATAGCTCCTTGCGTTTATTTTTCTTATATTTACAAGGCTTTATTTTTGCAGTCTCATGGTTTTGCTTGTGCAGGAAACGATTTGAAGAAAGTTTTGATTTCAACCGACGACGCCGTTCTTACGGAAATTAAAGTCGCACTCAAATACTTCGGCCGTCCAAGCCTTCAGAAACAAGGGAGGGCGGCCCACATTCTCCTTCGATACGAGCCGACGTATATGACGTTTTCGGCGGTAGAAAACATCCCAATTCCAAAGGGTGAAGAGTTTCTTACGGCTCTTGCTTTAACCAACTTCAAAAACTTGCGGCAAGTTGGTTTCGACTGATCCAACTCGGAGCAGGCGGAAGTAGCTGAGGAGGTCGCTGAAGAGTCAGACTAGTCCGAAGCCCAAGTAGACGAGGCTTTGAAGTTGGCCTTTGAGGAAGCCGATCTCAATTTAGCCAACCCTCCGTCCACTTCGGGCCGAGGGGACCTTCCATTCGACGACATTTTTACTGGTTTAGAAGACCTTTCCGATGCGTACCCTGAAGACATAGCCGGGTTGTCACTCACACAACTCGCCAAAAAGAAAAACGCGGAAAGAATAGCCGCGTGGCGGAGAGCAGAGGCCATTCGATCTGAAGTGCCACCTACCGCTGAAGCTAAGCCCTCCTTGCCTGTTATTAAGGAGGAGACGGCTCAAACCCGAAATGCCGAGTCGGAGATGGTTGTATAGGCGAATCAGGAGGCTGAGTGAATGGCAGAGAAATGTCCTGCCGAGGTCGAGGCCAGCTCTGAAGAAAACCCCGCTGACAAACGGCCGCGCTTAGAGGAGTCGAATGTAGTTATGCCTTTTGTCATTCAACCAAAGATAAAAAACATGCTGATCTCCTCTGACGCGTCGACTATGAAAGACCCAGCCGTGGCGTTGAGCATGGCTTCGTCGGTCTCATTGCTGGCTGACAAGGGGGCTTTCCGGGCGGAGCCGGATTTGTTGGCAATAGCATTAGCCGCTCAATCGGCTTTTCTGGTATATATCTTGATCTTGTCTTTCCCTTTTATGCATATATTGTTTTGGTTTTAATTTACTGTTTTGCAGACAGTCGGAAGGATAGCCGAGATAGGCTGTCACCAGCATGACACCATCGAACGAATTGGCCGTTTACAATCAGAAGTTAAGGGCCAGAGGAGCAGGGCCGAGTTCAAAGCAGCGAGGGCGAAGATGAAAGGTGCAAGGGCCAAGGCCGAGATGGAAAGGGCGAGAAATTTAGACCAGCTCAGATTGGCCGCCGAGGAGAGGGCAAACGCGAGCGAAGATGCGCTCAAGTTAGCCCAAGAGACGAATGCCAAACTGGAGGCTGACTTGGAAGAATCGAAGAAAGCAAAGGAAGTAGCCGACTCCAAGGCTTCCAAGGCGTACGAGGTTGGGCAAAGCGCTGCCCTCGCAAATTATGTGAAAGAAGTTCCCAAATTTGAAAATCGGGGATTCAAACACGGCTGGCTCAAAACCCTTGCTGCTGCTAATGTGACATTGGCTATGCCAATTCCATACGAGCAAGTGGACGTTGAGCCGCTGGAGTCTGACTCCGAGGATTGATTAGGGCGACACTTTAGTTGTTTTTGTTTAAGGATTTTGAATGTTGTTTGCAGTTTTTCATTTAGTAGTTTTTATGTGTAAAATGACTACAGTTTTTATTTTTTTGCTAGGCATTTCCATGTAAACTTGTAGCTTTTTGTTTAGTAGTTTTCATATGTAAAATGGCTCCAGTATGTGCCCAATTTACTAATAAAAATTTCCTTTGTGTTTTGCTATTATTTGTGCTTAATTTTGCTATTAATGAATGGTATTGCTTTTTGCTACTTTGGATAAAACATTCGTGTACACCTGCCGATTAGATAACTAGGCAATTTAGTAATTTATCCTCGTCGAATAGCCGATCAGATTAATAAATCTGCCCTTGCCCCAGCTAATGTATGAACTCCGAAAGCCGAATATCATTCGTTCATGGAGTTGTTGTGGCACAGATCGATCGGCATCTGTAGACATCCCATTTTTTACCACCCTTAAGACTTGGGCTCTACTGATTGTTTACTTAGTGATGCAGGCTATGCTATGCAAAGGTTCGACTTCTTTGGCAAGGAGAACTCCAAATCCAAACCTCAACACCCCATTGTTGGACCAAAAAGATTTTTAGATCTTAAAACCCTCTCTTTCAAAATATTTTGAAAAAAGGTTTCTTCTGCGATGCTCCGAGGCTTACATTTCGTTAAATGTCGCGTTTTTCGGTAAACCGAGCAAGGACAAAGTGGAAATGAATGAAAGAGAGGTGAACTCTTTGAAAAATCTTTAAAACATCTTGTTTAGGGGTTTGGAGTTGAAGAAAAGAATAGGAGAGGGAAGAAACCAAGTTGGGGGAAAAGATGGGCATGAATCGTTGAGAGAGAGTCAAGCAGCCCTCGCTAAATCGGGCCTATCCGTCTATACACCTGGATTTAAGCTATGAGGCCACCACCGTTGGAAAGAAGACTTCCGGGGCTTCATTTTTCACTCAAGAATCTCCTAAAGCCGAGTCCGGATGAGGGAGATATGGTTGGTTGAAGTTAGGCATCAATCCGATTGAGCCGGAAATGAGTAGTCTTCACTAAAAGAGGGATATCTCTTAACACAGTTGGCATTTTGATGCAAGGCTGCCACCATTGGAAATCTTACTTCTGGGGCTTCAATTTGGACACAAGAATGACTTGAAAAGGAGTCCATATGAGGAATTATGCCTGTTTGAAGTTGGACCTGCAGAGTAGAATTTGTAGTCGGCCACAGAAGTGGCCGGTCGGCCAACAAAGTAGTAGGTCGGCCCCAAAGATGGCCGGCCGGCCGCCAGCCAAGAGTGACCCAAAGTCAGAATGTTGAAATATTTTCTCTAGCTGTTTCCAGTTGTGCTACATGTCCTAGCTCAGATATTTCGACCAAATGCTATCTTTTTGCTATATTACTGAAGCTATATCTCATATATTCAAGGAGAGAACATTGAAGCAATTTTGGGAGCTTCTCTCTCTAAGAAAAAGTCCCCTCTCTCTAGAAATTTCAGAGCTAAATTTCAACCTTTCTCTCTAGTTTGCTCTCTCTCCCTTGCCCTTGTGTGTATACAAGAGATACATTTGGAGATACACCTTTCCTTGGCCTAGGCATCCTTGATCAAACTTGATCATCATTGGGCTGGGATCCTTGAACCTATTTGAGCTCTCAAAGCTGGCTTAATCTCAGAATTTTTGGCCATTTTGCTGCTGTGCTTCAAGGGTAAGCACTTCTCCATTTCAAGCTTGTTTTGCACACCTGTTCAACCATCCTTTTTCCATTGGTTTGGGCTGTTTTTTGGGGTGGTGTTGAACTACAAAAGGTCTGATTTTCAGTCCTAAAAATGTTGGTTTAGCCTTGTTTGGCTATGGGGTGTTTCCTTCCTTTATACTCCTTGGCTTGTAAGCCTTTTGAGCTATCTTTCAAGCTTTTCAAACAACTTCTTTTGGCCTTAAAACCACTGAATTCCAGAGAATTTCAGTGGGAGAAAACTTGTTCTGAGGTCCCAAATAGGAGAGGGTGGTCCTCTCTCCTTTGTCTTACTTGCTTGTCTTGTTGGCCTAATTATTGAGCATGCTTTTCTAGCATGTGTTGGCTGTTCTCAGCTTATTTTTGCCTTATTTCAGCATGGCATAACTCTATTTTGGCTTGGTTGAGTCACCTCGTGCATGCTTCTTACACTTGTAGTGTAATCTGCTATTTAGCCTTGCATGCTGCTACTTTGGCTCATCATTCTAGCTTATTTTGGCTATGCTCTCACATGCTTTACTCTAGTTTTAGCATGCTTTAGTTCTAATTTTGGTTGGTGAGGTCACCTCTTGCTTGGTTTTTGCACTTGTAGTGCAATCTTACTCACTAGCTTAGCATACTTGGTGTTTTGGCCTATTGTTCTAGCATGTGTATGCTCTACTCCAGCATGTTTTTTGCTATGTTTTAGCATGCTTTAGGTCTGATTTGAGTGGCCTTGGTCATGTATGGCTTGACTTGTAGGGCTATAGTGTAATTGGCTTCACTAGTCTTGAGTTTTGAGGCCCTTAACATGCTATATTTGTGATGTGTGCATGATATGGCATCATTTAGTATGTAATTTCAGAGCTTATATCTTTGCTATACTTCCACTTGAATCACTCTTTAATCGTGTTTAAAAGTTGTGCCCTTATGCCTTGTTGATGAGCCAATGCATGAGCATCTTGATCTTGCCTTTCATGCTATCATTTCAGATCATTTTAGCCACTGTCTTGGCATGCATGAGGTCTGTTTAGGGCTGGTTTAGTCCATTGAGCAATGTATTACATAGTCCTAAGGTTGTGTACTTCATTAGCTTTGATGCCTAAGTCTTCTAGCATGTCTTGCATGCATTGTTTGCATGATTTAATGTTGTTTAGCATGTCATTTCAATGCTGGAATATATGTCATTGCACTCCATTAATTCACTCTTTCATGTGCTTTGAAAGTGGACTTAAGCCCTTTGTTGGTTTGAGCACGAAATCGAGGCATTCATGCCCAATGGCATGATGCTTCTTTCATGCTCAAGAAGCTTGTGGCTTGGTCCGTCTTTCAAATTAGAGGACTTCTCACTTTTGGACTTAAACGGTTAAATGGCTTATCGATAATCTAAAACGAGTAAACAAAATGAATCAAAGTAAAACATGCCAAAATAACATGTTTGTGATGCATTGTATGTGTTTGGATCGGACATTAATCCAAACACAATAAATGAGAGATGTTTCATACTTGAAGTGATGAAATGTGCCTCATTTCTTAGTCGCTGTCCCCCTTGATTGTGCATGATAGGGTGGAGGCCTCTTGAGTCTTGTGCGTTACTTGTGCATTCATCAACATTGTGTAAGCTTGACTCTTTGGCCATCATGCATTGAGATGCGTGATTAGTGGCTCGAGAGCCGAGCACTACACTCTTTGAGCTTGAGACATGATAAGGAGTGTAGTTGCACACACATTTCTTGCAAATACACTGTCATGTCTCTGTTTGTGCTCTGTTGCAGCAAAAGGAGAAATTGTAGGAAGCAGTGGCCGACCGGCCATCAAGGCCAGCCGACCAGCCACCAGTATTGGCCGATGGCCATCCCTCTTGGCCAACCATCCCTCAGCATGTTCCTAAGGTGGGTCAGAAGTGGGTCAGAAGCATTCTGGAAGTTGGCATAATTTTCAGAGGTACAGAAGTGTGCAAACAGAGGCATTTAGAGGTAAGGTAGTGGATTTTCGGGAGGACGCGATTTTCAGAGACGCGACCGAGCATGCATGCCCCGCCTTGTCCGCAAGGCTATTTTGTCGCTTTACTAGCTAACTGTAGTTAATTACATGTGTTGTAGTTAATTAGAATATTTGCTTTGTAATATTTTAAATTAGCTTAACATAGCTAGTTTTCAATTTGTGTTGTAATTAATTAGCTAGAATAGCATAGTTAATTAGTTGATTTGTAATAAGTAGTTTAGCTTAACGTAGCTAGTTAGCGCTTATTTTTCCGGACTCTCCGTCGAGAGGGCACAATGTTGTAATAAGGGTACGTGCGTGTGTGCATGTCTTCCAACCCCCATTTCTTTCTCCCTTTTACTTATCAGCTTTTTATGGTTAGTTTAGGGCATATTTCAATTAGCATACCTTATGCTTTGCACGCGTGCATCATTCATTTGTCTTGCATACACCGGGCTCGGCGCATCATTCAAACTGCATCGTATTTCAATTCCTATTTGAATACATGTATTAATTGTAACATTCATATGCCATCCTAGATAGCCGAGCCTACTTAGTTTCATTTTGCATGTGTTGCATTAGGCATCTTGTATAATTAGGATCATATATTGCTTTCTAATTGGTTTCTATTTTGGCTCGGAGTACACTGTGAGTGTTTATGCTTTAGCATCCTTGCATGAGTGTAAGTGGCTGCCATGACAGCATGCTTGCCATGAGACTATGTGCTTAAGTGATTAACTGAATGAATGCCTGTGGATGAAGGCTTCATTGCTTGAATTGGAACAATTCATCAAAATGTGCGTTTTAAGCCCACTTGTTTGTGGCAAATCATGTTTTAAGCCCACTTGAGGGTGGCAAATCCGCGTTTTAGCCTACTTGAGGGTAGCAACTTCAAACCATTTTCGAAACAAACATTGAAATGTTTTGTTCCAATTCTTGTGATTTTAGTCTATACTTGTATGTTGTGCGCATCACATAATAAATTAGATTAATAATCGAAATAAGAACACATGTGTTTTCAAAAACAACATATCATGTTAGTAGAGGCCGATCCTTTGATTGAGCGAGTGGGGGTGCTCATTTCATGACCTTCCCCTCTCATACCGAAGTTCCCAAGCCGAGGCAACTTTGGTGATGATGGACACGTGGCCTTTGGCACGAGTCAGGGTTTCCTAAATTTCCCAAAAACAAAATATTTAGGTGACGACTCTGTAATCTGGCAAAGTAGTCCATGTTTGGCACTTCTTGATTAAAATCGATTTTCCAAAACGATTTGCCGGATTTGGACTCTTTGGTGATTTATCAGTCTTACATTGCACTTTGTGAGACTAGATACAGAACCGTGACAGGAGTCTGAACTGTAGTAGCCAGAACTACAATTCGCGCCCTCTTCGAAAATGGGGGCACTCGGAGCGAGTTTGGGTGGTCTACAGCATCGAGCTTAGATATTTGGCCGATCAGATTAATAAATCTGCCCTTGCCCCAGCCAATGTATGAACTCTGAAAGCCGAATATCATTAGTTCACGGAGTGGTTGCGACACAGATCGATCGGCATCGGGCTTAGATATTTGGCCGATCAGATTAATAAATCTGCCTTTGCCCCAGCCAATGTATGAACTCCGAAAGTCGAATATCATTAGTTCATGGCGTGGCTGCGGCGCACGTCGATCGGCATCTTGCTTTTGGAGTTTAGCATTAATGAAATCGCCTCGGGGATGCTGCATGCGTTTAGGAATAAATGGGGTGGGTTCTTCGCGCCCGTAATTTCACTTATTGTGTTCAGACTCAATTTAAACCGGAAGGTTAGATAAGTGCGAATGTCAAATAAACTGTTCTTCAACAGCAGAGGAGAAGGGCGGACATTAGCTGAGCTTGACACTGAAATGAATCGCAGCAGCGAGCCTACACGCACGGGAAGTAGGACGTCCAGGGAACGGGAAAAACGTCAGTCCCTAAGTCGTCGAAGTAGATCATCTCGAAGGGAAAAACAGCAATGGGGCAGCTCCCCTCGACCGCGACCGAGAAATGAGTCCGATGCGACGCCGCGACCGTTAAGTTTTGCGGTTTTTGTGAGGAATAAACCGATGACGGAAGCGAATTCTATTGTTAACGACCCAAGTGTAGCAGTCGAGTTCACTCGATAGATTTTTCCACCGGAAGTCCAGCAGTCGATGGTTGGTCAACAGGATTTCGAAGTGTTTCAAGAGGGCATCCATGGAGCAGTGAGAGGGCTGTATACCGCCTATGAAGTCAACATGCATCTGTGCACCGCGCGGCGGGAGATAGAGAAGAAGGACGAACGAATTCGAAACTTGGAGACTCGTGCGGAGAAGGCCGAGCGTGAGCTAAGGAAGGCCTAAACTGCTGAGCCGCGTGCAGCCGGACAATCTAACCCGGTCGTGGAGGAAAGAGTGACCCAACGGCTGATAAGTCATGCGATTGCCGATCGAGATACGGCAAGCATGTTTACAGTAGAGACTGCAAGGTCCATGGGTTATGAAAAAGGCTTCCATGATGGCCGGAAAGTCGGAATAGACAAGACTAAGGAGAAACTTGCAGATGAGGTATGCCGATGCAAGAATCAGGGCTTTAGGCATGGGTGGATTAAGGCTCTCCAAGAATTAGGAGTTGAATCGGCGTCGCCATTATACCAACGTCATCACTTTCCTTTTGGCGCTTTCGAAATTGAGAAGAGCGATGATGAGGGTGACGCCGAATAGAATTAAACATATTGTAAACGCTCCAACACAGATTGGGCGTCAGCTATGTATTTATTGGTTAATTTAATAAAATACTCTGTTTTAAATGTTTACGTGCTTCAACTTGTTTATACGGTTTGTGCCGGCTCAACTTAATTAAGCATTTCATTTTGAATGTTTGCATGCTTTAATTTATGTGTATACGGTTTTTACCGGCTCAACTTAATGAAGTATTTCATTTTGAATGTTTGTATGCTTTAATTTTCGCCGTGAAGGGCGCTCCGAATCCGGAGTTTTATTCGGCCCAACCGTGACCTGCACAGATGGGGCTCCGAATTCGGAGGCTTTTTGTCTTGGCCAATCGTGATATCCACGAAGGGCACTCTGAATCCGGAGTTTTATTCGGCCCAAACGTGACCTGCACGGATGGGGCTTCGAATTCGAAGGCTTTTTTACTTGGCCAATCGTGATATCCATGAAGGGCACTCCGAATCCAGAGTCTTATTTGGCCCAAACGTGACCTGCACGGATGGGGCTTCGAATTCGGAGTCTTTTTGTCTTGGCCAATCGTAATATCCATGAAGGGCGCTCCGAATCCAGAGTCTTATTCGGCCTAAACGTGACCTGCACGGATGGGGCTCCGAATTCGGAGGCTTTTTGTCTTGGCCAATCGTGATATCCACAAAGGGCGCTCTGAATCCAGAGTCTTATTTGGCCTAAACGTGACCTGTACGGATGGGGCTCCGAATTCGGAGACTTTTCTTGGCCAAGGGCACTCCGAATCTGGAGGCTTAATCGGCCCAAAAGTGTCATACACTAATGGGACTCCGAATCCGGAGACTTTTCTTGGCCAATCGTGATACACGAAGGACGCTCCGAATCTGGAGGCTTAATCGGCCCAAAAGTGTCATGCACTAATGGGGCTCCGAATCTGGAGACTTGGCCAATCGTGATACACGAAGGGCGCTCCGAATCCGGAGGCTTAATCGGCCCAAAAGTGTCATGCACTAATGGGGCTCCGAATCCGGAGACTTTTGAACTGAATTGCGCAATGAGAAAACGGGAAACTTTACATTGCAAAAGTGAAATATGTACATGGTGAACCATTCAAAACAAGTATCATGCCCCACAAGTCGGGTCAATGATAGAATTTACGCAAATGCGTGGAATTCCAAGGCCGTGGCAGACTTCTCCCAGACATGTCTTTGAGCCAATATGCCCCTACTCCCGCGACTGAGTCGATCTGATAAGGGCCGTCCCAATTAGGACCCAATTTTGATTCTTGGCAGCTGAAAGAACTTTCTTCAGGACCAACTCTCCTGGTGTGTAGCGGCGCAATTGAATACGCTGATTATATGACTTAGCAAGCTGCTGTTCGTACCGTGCCATGGATGCAAGGCCACGGTCTCTCCATTCTTCAATCAGAATCAAATCTAAGGCCAACATCATGTCATTTCATCCCAAATCAAAAACTGTTGATTTCAAGGTTGGGAGGCCGATCTCCAAGGGGATGATTACCTACGTTTTGAAGCACAAAGCGAACGGCGTCTCCCCAGTGGACCGCTTCGGAGTAGTGCGATGAGCCCATAATACACTTGGCAACTCTTCGACCCATCTTCCTTTAGCTTTCTCCAGCCTCTTCTTGATGCCGTCTAAAATAGATTTGTTGGAGGCTTCAGCTTGGCCATTACTCTGTGGATAAGCCGGGAAGGAATAATAGGGCCGAATACCATACTTGCTGCACAGTTCCCTGTAGACACCGCAATCAAACTGGGTCCCGTTATCTGAAATAAGTGCTCTTGGAATGCCGAATCATGTTATGATATTTCTCCATACAAAACGCTTCACGTCGGTATCTCGGATGTGCGTTAGTGCCTCCGCTTCTACCCATTTTGTGAAATAATCTGTCGCGACAATCAAAAATCGCTTGTTACCCGGGGCACGAGGCAGTGGTCCGACGATGTCAAGTCCCCATTGGGCGAATGGCCAAGGACTGGTTATAGAGCTTAACTCTTCAGCAGGTAGGTGGGTCAAAGGAGAAAACTTCTGGCATTGTTCACACTTTTTCACGTAACATTCAGCATCGGCTCTCATTGTTGGCCAGTAATACCCCTGTGTCATAGCTCGATGAGCCAAGGAGCGCCCGCCAGAATGGGCGCCACAACTACCTTCATGTATTTCGGTCAGAAGTTCTTCGACTTTGTCCGTATGAACGCATTTCAAGTATGGACCAGAAAGGGATTTTTTTATAAAGCTTTCCTTGCGGATCCAAGTAGTATCGCAGGCTTTGTTTCGGAGCTTGTGCGCTTCTTTCTTGTCCGCTGGGAGCTGTTCAGAAGACAAGAATACAGCAATGGAGTCCATCCAACTCAGTTCTAACTCTATGACATTGATCTGGACTTCCTCAGAAGGGCTAATGCTCGGCTCTGGGATGAAACCTACTTCAATGGTTCGTTTAATCTCTGAGTTAATGGCGGAGACTAGGCAAGCCAGGGCATTTGCATGTGTGTTCTGGTCACGGGTTATTTGGTTCAATTCGTGATGGTCAAATTTTGCCAGTAAGGAATTTTCCGTTTTCATATAAGCTGTCATACGGTCGTTTTTGGCTGCGTACTCCCCCTTCAACTGATTGATCACCAGTTTTGAATCGCAAAATACAAGAAAACACCGGGCACCCAGAAGGTGTGCATTCCGCAAACCGGCTAGCAGGGCTTCATATTCGGTATCATTATTCGATGCTTCGAAGCCGAGTTTGACGGCCAATTATTGCGCCGTCGGGAGCCATGATTACTACTCCGGCTCCACTGCCCCGTTGGTTGGATGATCCGTCACAGTACAACTGCCAAATGTCCCCAACGTAAATTCTCTAATTCGGCTTGGGTTGAATTTGTTTAGACTTGAAGTCGGCAAGACCCCCCGTGAATTCAGCCACAAAATCAGCAAGTACTTGCCCCTTGATTGAGGTTCTAGGTAGAAATTGAATATCGTACTGGCCGAGTTCGAAAGCCCACTTTGAAACGCGCCCTAATGCTTCTGCACTATGTAGTACTGACCGGAGGGGGTAATCTGTTAGTACCCCGATGCTATGCCCCTGGAAGTAATGCATCAGTTTTCTTGCTGCCATGACGAGGGCTAGGATCAGTTTTTCCAACGGACGGTAACGTGTTTCGGCGTCAACCATTGCCTTGCTCACATAATACACTGGTCGCTGCTCCCCAAGCTCTTCCTTTAACAATACGGCGCTGAAGGCCCGGTCGGAGACGGCTAGATATAAAATAAGCAGGTCGCCTGCCGATGGTGTTGTCAATAGTGGAACTGATCAGAGATACGTCTTCAGACCGTTGAAAGCGGCTTCGCAATCAAAGGTCCATTCAAAAGTTTTACCCTGCCGTAGAGTATGAAAGAATTATCTGCAGCGGTCCGTGGAACAACTAATGAACCTGTTGAGTGCAGCGGTCATCCCCATCAACTTCTAAACTTCCTTGACCGATCGAGGGGAGCCGAGTTCCAGGATTGCTGTGATTTGCCTCGGTTTGGCTTCGATTTCTCGGTGGTTGACAATGTAACCCAAGAATTTGCCAGAACCGATCCCAAACGCACATTTGGAAGCGTTCAGCTTCATTCTGTATTTGCATAAAATACTGAATGTCTCTTTCAGATCGGCTAGATGAGTTTGCTCTTCTTTGGACTTGACCACCATATCGTCAATGTACACTTCTATAGTGTGGCTGAGTTGTTCCTTGAACATGGCAGTGACTAGTCTTTGGTAATTACCCCTGCATTCTTCAGCCCAAAAGGCATAACCTTATAGCAATAGGTTCCTCTTGGGGTGAGGAATGCAGTTTTGTCTTGGTCCTCCGGATGCATGGCAATTTGATGGTAGCCTCTGTAAGCATCGAGGAAGCTCATACGTTGATGACGTGCCGTAGCATCTACAAGTTGGTCTATTCTGGGGAGGGAAAAACAATCCTTGGGGCAGGCTCTGTTTAGGTCCGTGAAATCATAGCAGACTCGCCAAGTCTTAGTTTTCTTTTTCACAATCACAGTATTCGAGAGCCATGTAGGGTAGGTCACTTCCCTGATTGCCCTGGCGTCAAGCAACCGGTCAACCTCTTCAATAATGGTGGCAGTGTGCTCTGCGGCTGACCGCCGGCTTTTCTGAATAATCGGCTTGCATTTAGGGTCAACGTTTAAACGGTGCTGCGAAACAGACGGATCCACACCCGGCATCTCATATGGTGTCCATGCAAATACATCAAGGTTGCCGAGCAAGAAGGAAATTAGCTGCTGCTGTCGGCTTCATTCAGGGAGGTGCCGACCATGAAGAACCTGTCTAGGTTTTCGTCAATTTCAACTCGATCTAGGGCTTCCGTGGCCTTTTTACTTGGGAGCAGCCCAACATCGTCGAGGCTCTCTCAATCTGGCACCTCAATAGAATTCACTTCCAACTCTTTTGGTGTCTTTGCAGCAAGGAGATAACATGCTTGTGCCGATTTCTGGGAGCCACGAATTTGCTCAATGCCGCGTTCTGTCGGGAAGCGGAGCAGTTGATGATAGGTGCTTGGCACGGCTTGCATGGTATGCAACCAAGTTCGCTCCATGATGAGATTATATGGCGAAGGCCGTTTGACGACCAAGAATTCCACATCCACTGTTCGGGAGCCCGCTCAAACTGGTAGTGTGATTTTGCCCAACGGGTATTCTGGATTAGTGTTGAAGCCGAATAATGGATAAGGAGCTGGAGAAAGATCCGATTCGGAGAAGCTGAGTTTGGTGAATGTCTTGTAATACATAACTTCTGATGTGCTCCCCGGATCAATGAGTACGCGCTCAACGGTGAATCGGGTTACGCGTAACTCAATTACCAAGGGATCGATGTGAGGAAGTGTCACTCCGGCCAAATCTGAATCATCAAAAGCAATGCTCGCAGCTTCATGGGGCCGTTTAGCCAAGTGAGTTGATTTTGAGGGTCAGGATTCGACTGAATTGTATGCACCGCGGATGTCATTGGCAGGCTGTATATCATGTGGATCACGCCGAGTGGAGGTGAATCCTGCCGTAAGGCTATTGCTTTGGTTGAGTTGCCTTTTCGGACGTACTGTTATAGCTGACCATCTTGTACCAATTCCTCTAGGTGATTCTTCAATGTATAACAACTCTCAGTATCATAGCCGTGGTCCTTGTGATACTCGCACCGCCTATCTCGTCTTTTCATGTCGGGAGGTCCCATCATTTTGGACGGCCATTTGAAGAACGGAAGGTGTTGGACTTTGGACATAACTGCGCTGATCGGCTCTGACAACTCCGTATATTTCTTGTCTGCGCGCCTTGTGCGCCTGCTATCTACTTGAAGTTTTTCATTAGCTCGGTGGGAGCATTGGTCGTTTGATCGGCAAGAATCCTGTATGTTGTCTCGTTTAGCTCGATGTCGTGGTTCAGGGCTCTGAGGTGGTACAGAATTTACCGGCTGAGCAATTTCAGAAGGGGCCGTCTTGTTGGCCATGTTTCGGCTTTAACCCGCAAGGCGTCATCTTCCACTTTGCAGTATTCCTCGACTTTCTTCATCAACGACCAGACTTTTTGGGGGTCTTCTAGTCAAGGAACTGCGGAGAGCACTATCAGGATGCAAACCCATTTTAAAGGCGGTAATGGCCATGGAGTCGTTGCAAGCATCATCAAAGATTAAAGCATTCCCAATAGCGCGCCGAATACGCTCGTAAGGTTTCCCTGGCTATTGCATTGCCCAGAGAGAGTCGGCTTGCTTCGGCTGGACCTCGTTGGTGATGAATCTTGCCCTGAAGGATTTCTGTAGTTGATGGAAACTCTTAATCGACGCCGGCTCCAACTTATAATACCATCTGACGGCCAATGGCCCCAAACTGCTCGGAAATATTCTGCACATGAGAGCCTCGTCGTCTGCATGCAGCGTCATGGCTTGCTTATAATGACGGATATGATCAGTGGGGTCTGATTTCCCGTCGTACAGGGTGAACGATGGGACTTTGAACTTCTTGGGTAGTACTGCCTTTGCGATCCATCGCACGAAGGGATCGTGCTGGTCTTCTTTATCCGAACCATTTCGTCTTCGCTTATGCCTTACACGTGGACTCTCTTCAGAGGAACTGGTAGTTTTGAGTCGTCCTTTCTTTTTGAGCTCTGGAGATAATGAGTCAGAGTCGCTGTCACTATATTGCCTCTGAACTCGAGGTCTTCGACCACCCGCTTTCAGAGGTCGTCTTGGATCTTAGCGTGTAACTTGATTGGATTTTGCTACTTCCAAGGCCAAGTCCTGACGGAGGCGCTCGTTCTCAGCGATCATGTTTTCCAGCCTCTGTTCGTTTTGCTTCGCCTGTTCCATGATCACTTGCATTGTCTCATGTGCTGAAGTCGAGGGCGAGTTCTGGGCAAGTGAGTCGAAGTTCAAGGCACGTCTTGTGGCGATAGTCTCCGGTCCAAGCATGTTTGTTGGAGTGAGGTCGTCTCTCTGTGTGGTTTCGTCAGTGACTATCGGAGGGTCTTTCGTTACGCCCGCCATGGATGTAGTTGAGTATTCCCACAGACGGCGCTAATTGTGGGGATGTGATTTGGAAATACTCTTTTGATCCACTAGGACGCTCGAGATCCTCAACTAACAACCTGAAAAGGAATAAACACTTCGGTCGGGGGTGCCGAAATTAGCACTCCTACGGTTAAGTCAGTGTATGCTCTCTTAGTTACTTGTATCTTAAGTTAAGCGTAATAATTCTCACATACCTCTCTCTAGATGATGCTCTTCTATTTATATCTTTTCTTTCTTAGGCTTAAGGCTAGGCCCACCTTCAATTCGTCGTATAACTATTTACTCGGCTCCTTTTGTTACAAACCGCTCTTCACTCGGCCCCTTACTCAACTGGTTATTTGGCCGAATAGGATACCTCTGGATTTGTATGTATAAGACGGGGTCGAATGTGATATATGAATTTCGACTCTCCAGGTCCAACTATTCGGCCTCTTTACGTCTCCCGATATTCGGCCCCCACAAAGGTATAAACAATAATTTATTGATAAATTCCATCATCAATTAAGCATTCACTATGAAAGGAGCAAAACAAATATTTAATTTTGTTTAGCATGAAGAATGCACATTAATTTGTTTTTTGGATCAGCCCTACCGAAGAAAAGAGAGGAAGATGAAAATTTGTTTGCTGCAAATTTTCAACAGTCAGATACTATCACATCCACTTAAAAACAGCTAAAAAATAAATTAGAAGGTCGTATTAGACGAGCTAATAAACTGGTAAAATCATGAACTGAGAACTAAAATTATTTTTATTCAATATTCTAGATGAACAGAGATACAGATTATTACAGTTTAACAAGCTCACAAGATAGTTTAGTTTTAACACTCCCACAATTCAAAGCACTTAATCAAATACACAATGATAGTTCTTGCGGGAAAACTATATTTGTTCACTCAATCAAAGCAAATCGGCCATAGCTCAGTTTTTTATCTTAGGCTTCTTCACAATCATCACACTGCAGTGAGCATGATGAGCACAATAGTCGCTTACACTTCCCAAAAAAGCCCTGCAAGAGAATTTGATTGTGTTAGTTTTCAATGAAATGGCAATTCAAACAAATTATGTCAAAGTCTGTACATGCACATGATAGAGAATCTGTTGTTTGTCATGTAAAACACATCGCTAGAACTGTTTTTTTCTTGTAGTGGTTCATAACACAATTGATGATTGATGAGGCAAACTATGCTGCCTGTTTTCTTGATGATGAAGCAACTCATCATTCAAGAGAAGGAATTACGATTTACATTATCTCCTAATGTTCGTGTAGAATTAAGTTTTAGAGGGACACATAATTTTGATCCTCAAGTCCAAACAATATAATTTCATAAAAAGAAGAGCTTGGATAGTTTCCCAATGAATTCCATTAAATTTTTGCAATATCTAAATTTCACTTGTGTGTTGGGGATGAGATGGATCCCATACCTTTTTATAGCCCCATAACCATGATTACCCACAACCAATATGGAAGCATGGTGTTTCTCCACAGCCTCACAGAGAACATTCCTAGCATCACCTTCCATAACTTCCAATACCACACCAGTCACCTGTACAGAAAAGTAAAAATCAGAAAGAATGCCGGGCAATGCAAATTTACAGAAGTGCTGACACTTCAGACTTGACAGCTTGGATTGAATTTCCAAATTGAGGCAATACAATTTTCAACAGAAATATTACCGAAAGAAAATTGGGTAAGATTCAACTGAATGGCAAAATTAAAGGGTCAGAAACCCTATATATATTCTTTTGAACAGCAATCAGTTGAAGTGTTCAGTTGGAAAACTGCTAGGAACATATGTGCATTATGATAGGCTCTAGGCTCATCAATCCATGTTTGCATTTTGATTCCACTCATGCAATTAATAGTGAAAAAATAATATGCCAAAATTAAACAGAAAGACAAAATACAAGGATTTACACGGTTCACTTACGAAGATGAATACTAACTTCATTCTAATATGGAGATTACAATTATATGAGATTAAAAACCCCACTAAATATCTATTCAATCCCAAAATGGAAAAAAAATAAAAAAATAAAAAAATCTCACAAATCAAAACTGTTTAGAATGGAAACGGCATGGTATCTACGCAAAACATAATCAAGAACACATAAAGATCCATAATTCTCAGATAATTAACCATGTAATTCTCTCCATCCACAACGTCTCCCAATGAGGGGAAGGCCCCTCACTCTTGGGCAAAATCAAATTCCTACCACTAACCCCATTTGTTAGAACTATGTACCAAATTCCTTGTTTACCAATAATACTCCATAAAAAGGGAACTCACTAAGTTATGAATTTGAGACAATTCCAAATAATGCATGTATACATATACTTCCAAAATAGCTAAAAGCCAGTTTTAGACATTGAACAAATGCTGCACCTTATTTACCAAAAGAACTTTATGTTTCAGAAACATTGAATCCCATAAGTGTCCGGGCCCAATTCTTGATTTAAACTAGTTTCCTCTCTAAATTAACTTAGGTTGTGTTTGGCTATGTGGATTTTGATTTGTCTATGGGTTTTAATTCCTTTGTTTGGATCAAGATAATGATAAGGATTTGGAAATAAAAAGGCATTGGCAGTTTATAACTTCCTAACAGTGGAAGAGAAAAAAGAAGGTAAAAAATGAAGGAAACACTGCCAAATCAGGGCTCTCTAATTTATCACCTCATTCAAGAATCATGAAAAGTTAAGATTTGGACAAATTTGAGAGAATTTCTCAAATATACATGTGCATACATAAGTATATTAATACTTTGAACACCTACTCAATTGTCTCTTACTCGTCCTGAGTTCACATAAGATGAAGGAAAAGAATTGAACAAATAAACCAACCATAACACAGAAGTTTGCAAATAAAGGGGAAAACTGAAATGCTGAAGAATTCCGAACACCAATTGTTAATTTACCAATCAAACTTCCTCAAAGGAATACTAAAATACAAGTCTACATCAAAAAATGAGAATCAAACAAGAACACCCATGAAAGAATAATGCAAGCTCCACTCACATATATATTTGATGAGATAATTTTAGGAGGAAATTACGAAAAAGAGAATCAAGCAGATAAAGACCAAACAAAAAATCGAATTTCTAAGAAAGTGATGAAAGAATGAAATCCATGGACTGGTTTGGCTGGGCTATGCGATCAACCCGGGGGGGGGGGGGCGCAAGGATTTCAAGATCAGATTTCAAATCTACTTCATTTGAAACCCTTAAATTAAAAAACAGAGCCTTAAACTAATTAACAAAGATTAAAAAATTTACTCACATAATCATCAATTCATACAGATTCTACAAAATTCTAATCAAATTCAGAATAAAATAAAATAAAAAATGCACAAAACAACAAAATTTATAAGAGCAACAAAATCACATGTTCGAAATTTTAAATTTTCCAATAATTGAGACCTAAGGAATCCAATTCTTCAAGGAATCGCAAAAAATAACTTAATCAAAAGCTATGAGAGAGAAAGAGAGAGAATAGACAATACCGACTTACTGAGACAGATCTCCTTAGCTTTTTCTATAACCCTAGCAGCAATCTTCTTCAGATCAGCTTCGACGTAGGGCAAAACCTCAGCAGCCCCTGCAATTCAGAAGGGAAAAAAAAATGTTATCAAAACAAGCAATTCACTACATGAATCTGTATATATAGAGAATTGAATGGAGATAATACCAGGACCAGCGAATCCGATAGCAGAAGTAGGAGAAGGTTTAGCGTGAACGATGAAGAGGTTTAAGAGAAAGTTTGGAGCGTTAGGAGTAAAGAAGTGATCGAGAATCCATTCGAGTGCGTAGATGCTCTGTTCACTGTCGTCGATTCCCACCACCATAACCGGTTTCTCTACTGGTGGTGTTGTTACTGGTGGTGGCGGTGGTGTTGTTGCCATTTTCGACGGTGAGTGTAGAAATTTCGGTGGACAACAAGAGAGAAGAATACAAACAAGCAGAGTGTAACGACGGAGATAGAGATAATATAAAAATAATGTGTGCGACTGCCGTAATGTGATTATCTCGGTGGAGAAATTCTACTTTGCTCGTTGGGCAAATCTCGTTAAGAGTTGTTTGGGATGATCTAAATAAGTGTATTTTTTATCTTTTTATGAAAAGATGTGTAAAAAGGTAGAAAGGTGATGTGATGGAAAAAAGATAAAAAGATGGATTATATAGGGGATGCCAAACCACTCCAAGTGTCCCAATCTGAATATTAATCCGTTTGGTAGAGCTGTGAAAAAGTTAACTATGAACATAAACTGTTAGCCGAACATAAATTGTTAACTTATTTTGTGCAGCTGTGGGATTATCGATTTAAGTAGCTGAGTAGTGTTTGGTTAATAAGCTGTAAAATAATTTTTTATGTATAATTGTTCTTTTTGCCATTATATGATATAAAAATGATTATTTTATTATTTTTTTCAGTTTTAATTCTAAAAAATTATTTCATTAATAAAAGTTAATATAATTAGTATTACAAAAATTATCATTTTATTAATAGTATCAATTAGTATAAATTTTTTTATTTTTTCATTATAAATTAATGGGCAAATTACATATACCCCCTCGAGATTTAGCAAAATTACAAATATTCCCCTGAGATTTGAGAAATTACAGATACCCCCTGAAGCTACTATTTGCATAACAAATTATGGGGCAAATTGTTATGAAAATATAAATCTCATGAGACAATTTGTTATGAAAATATAAATCTTAGGGGGGTATCAGTAATTTCCGAAACCTCAGGGGAGTATCTGTAATTAGCTAAATCTCGAAGGAGGTATATGTAATTTGCCCTAAATTAATTAGTGTCAATTAATGGCTTAATTAGCATCAATTAATACTAAAATTATTAAATAATACCAATTAGTATAATTTTTTCATGAAAATGATCATGAAAGATTTTTGACCCTTAGATTAGATATACAATAAGTTATAAAGTATAATACAAGGATGGAGATTCATTCATGATCATTTTGATGAAGCATTTTTCATGATACCTAGTATTATACTAAATTAATTAGTGTCAATTAATGGCTTAATTAGCATCAATTAATACTAAAATTATTAATATTACCAGTTAGTATAATTTTTTTTTCATTTTTTCATTATATATTAATTAGTCTCAATTAATGGCTTAATTAGGATCAATTAATATAAATTATTAATATTATCAATTAGTATAAATTTTTTTTTTCATTTTTTCATTATATAATTAGTTAGTCTCAATTAATGGCTTAATTAGCATCAATTAATACTAAAATTATTAATATGATCAATTAGTATAATTTTTTTTCATTTTTTCATTATAAAATAATTAGTCTCAATTAAAGGTTTAATTAGCATCAATTATTATTTTTTATTCGTTAATTATTACTTTTTTTATTAAAAAAACACTGAACATCCACACTGTGACAACCCTCACCACTGTTTACCGATTAACCACTGATTACTGCTAAATTGAGACTGATTATAATTGGTAATTGAATTAATTGGAATACTGAACTGACTGACTAAAATCTGGAACTGAATTGATTGAGTATATCTGTTTAATTGTATGTCTATCTGCTGACTGTTAAGTTATCTGTTCATGCCTTATGCTTTAAACTGCGAATTGAAGCCTATCGGCGGCCGAAACTGAAATTGATGATATTTTATGATCATTAGAATTTATGTAATTTTTATGGTTACTCAGTTAAAATGTGATTTGGTATGATTTAATTAGATTAAAATGAGCTTATTCCATTAAGTTGCATTATCTACAACTTTGCCATTGTGAGTGGCCACTACCTTAGACCATATTGAGCCTCATTACACTCATTCATACACAATTCATCAGCTCACTTCTTAGCACAAACCGACGAGAGAGGGAGAGAATAGGAGATTGAATTGTTCTTGAGGTTTGGCTTGAAAGACTTAAGAAATTGTAGAGAGATTTGCGTAATTGAACTTCTACACTTGTAATTGAAGATCTAGGTAAGGATTTCAATCCCCTCTTTGATGTATTGTGTATTGTCTTGCGTGGTACATGGAAGTTGAGATTTGAGTCTAGAATTGGTCCATATATGTTGAATTGGAGCTAGTTCTTGCATGCCTGCTTTTTTTTTGAAGTTTTGAAGTTGTCCTTCATGAAAATCATACATACATATTCATATTTTTACAATGGACCATGATTTCACCATGTTTTTGAAGATATAGACTCTTTTGCGCATGTTTTAGGGCCTTGAGTTGGTTAATTCATGCATAATTGCATGTTCTTCATATTCATGAAATTTAGTTTCAAATTGCGGCTCAATTGATCTTCCTTTGGGGCTTTGATTTTACATTGAGCTTTGAATCATGTTAAACTATGAGTTTTGGAATTTTTCTGGAAAATTGGCCCAAAAGGTTTGGTTTTGATGCACCTAAGGTTGACTTTGAGCTTGGAACTCAAATCTAGAAAACCCAGATTTTGGTCTTCCCGCTCGAAGCGGGAAAGTTGCACTCGGGGGAATTCGTGCCCCAGCACTTTGTATTGTTTTTGCAGTCCGCATCGAGCGGAATTGGACGCTCGAGCGGGACCTTGTTCTCACCATCGAGCGGTTATCGAGCGCCATCGAGCGTGATTTTCACACATCCAGTACTTTTGGCATGTTTTTACAGTCCCCGAGTGGAGTAACTCGCGCTCGAGTGGAGTATTTTATTTGCCTTACGCTCTCGCGGGGAAACCTGTGCTCGAGGGATCCCTTGTTTCTGAAAATTCTGAAAATGTTTCAAAATGCATCTTTGCATCCTCATTCCATCCTAGGCATTCTTAGGCCTAGTTTAAGGCATCTTGATGAGGATATAGATGTGGAACCACACCGAGTCTAAGTAGGGACTAAGTCTTTGATTTCCAAATGTGAACTTAGTGTGTGTTCGTTCTGTCACTGTTTAGAGTTGGCCTTCGGAGACGCGCTCTAGCTGTTTATAGCCCAGAACTCTGTGAGTAACAATTGTGTAAAGATATGTTCAAAATGTGACTGTTTAAACTGTACTGTTTCTAAACTGATACTGTTTATTGATTAATGTTTCGTCCTCTATTCTGAACTGTATTGTGGCATCATAGCAACTACTGTTTATGTTACTGCTACTGTTACAGAGATCTCTGTCAGTTCCTATCTTGGAACTTCTGTTTACTGTTTGATGGCCATCATTGACTGTTTGGTCTTTTAAGACCTACTGTTTACTATACTGCTATGCTAATAGATGTACCACATATGACTGTTATGACTGAACGACTGAATACTGATTTAATAAACTGTTTTCATTACTGTAAGGACATTCATTCTCAACCTCTTTACGCATTATGTTATTCACTGGACTTTAGTTCACTGTTTATATATATATGTAGGTGTTCAGGCACCAGACCAGAGCTAGAACCGTGGGTTAGACTCTCCTTTTTGTCAAGCCAACCACTGTGCCTCACTGCGAGGTTCCGAGCCTGTCAAGCTATGGCTTAGGGGTGTTTTAATTTCCCCCGTCTGTCTCTGTATCTATTTTGTAATCTATATAGACTGTTACTGCACTGTTTAATAGGGATTAGGTCCATGTTCTGAATTATTGTAAATATTGTACATACTGTTTTGTCACTGACTGTATATAGGTATGAAAAGTCTTTTGCATACAGACTGTCACAGTTTATTGGACATTGTTTAAATTACTGTTTTGGCTTCCGCCATGCCCCTGTACTCTGTAATACTGTCTTACTGTTAAGCAGGCTTTTGGTAGTCACGGATTACTGGCCGGTTACGGTGCTAAACCCATAGGGGTGGGTTTGGGTCGTGACACACATACACACGCACACGCACACACAAAAAATTGAAAACCCTAGATCCGGCGAGACAGCGGCGACGAACAGGAGCTAGGGTTTTGGATTGATCCATAAAGAGAGAGAGTCGTCACGCCGACAGCCCCTTCTTCTCCTCCTCCTCGTCCTCCTCCTTCTCATCTTACCGCCGGCATCGATCGCGAAGAGGGAGAGAGAGCTAGGGTTCACGCTGTCGATCGCAATGGTTCAGATCACGATGGACAGCGATCGAAGAACACCGGAGAGTGAGAGAGAGAAAGAGAGAGAGAGAGAGAGAGAGAAGAGACAGCTTTGGTCGCCTGATTTGACATGTTCGTCAGAAATCGCCTTGGTCGCCAGAAATCGCCTTTCCAGTTTGTGTGAGAGAGAAAAAATGAGTGTTCTTGGTTTTTATACATGGCACACTTGTAATTAGCATCAATTGGAAAGGGCATTTAAGTCATTTTGTAGACACCCATTTTGACTGGCCCTAAGACTTGGGCGCTTTCTTTTGATTACCCGATGATGACAATTAGAATGTGTTTCTCACAGAATTCTCAGTAAAAGAAATGGAATTTGAACTTTAATCCCAACCTTCACCATTAAGCCAAATTATTTTAAAATACTGAATATTTCATTAGTTTAGTATTTTTGTAATTTTTCATAATTTTATTTGTTTGTTCATTTTTTGTGTATTTTTATATAAAGAAAATAATAAAACAAATTATTTTGTGTGTTTAAAATTATTATATTATATGTTTGGTATTTTATATAAAATTATATTAGTATATTATATGTTTAATATTTTGGTATAAATTATATATTTTAGATATTTTATATTATATTATATATATATATTATATTATATATATTATAAAATAAAAATAATAAAAAAATATATATTGATGTCGGCATGCCGACACCAATTCAATCACTTTGCATATATATATATATATATTATTATATTATTATTATTATATTATTATTATTACTATGCTATTTGCCTATATAAGGCAAGCATTCTGAAGGATTCTAGGGAGGAATTCTGAGAGAAAGGGGGATTCAAAGAGGGAAAAATTCTGGGGAAGAAGGCATTCTGGAAAGGAAGGGATTTTGGGGGAAGGAAAAAATGAGAGAAATAAAAAAAGAGAGAAGAGAAAATAAAATATTTTCTTTGATATTTTTATTTCTATTTCATCAATACATTATTCAAAAACCAACCACTAAAGTTATAATTCCAAATTTTGGATTGAGAATTGAGAACATATTCCACAGACTTGAGAGTAGTCAAAAGAAAGTTTGTGACTCAGAAAATTCATCATTTCTCCAAAATGTGAGTTTTCGTAAATTTTCATTTAATTTAAAAATGTGATATAATTTGTTTAAATACTTTATTTACTTCGTTTTATAACTTTTTTTTATCGCTTTAATGGGATGGCTGCACCACCCACATATCTGCTGTAATTTAAATATTGTATATAAATTGTTGTAATTTATTACTTTAAATAATTTATCCCGGCGGTGAATAGTAACCCCGACAATGAATAGTACCTCCGGCGGTAAATAGTACCTCCGGTTAATTAATTAGTGTAGTGTTTTCGTAAATTTTCATTTATTTTAAAATGTGATATAATTTGTTTAAATACTTTATTTACTTCGTTTTATAACTTTTTTTATCACTTTAATGGGATGGCTGCACCACCCACATATCTGTTGTAATTTAAATATTGTATATAAATTATTGTAATTTATTACTTTAAATAATTTATCCCGGCGGTGAATAGTAACCTCCGGCGGTGAATAGTACCTCCGGCGGTGAATAGTAACCCCGACAATGAATAGTACTTCCGGCGGTGAATAGTAACCCCGGCTATTTAATTTTGCTCGCTTTCTATAGCTTAATTCTAGCACTATTATATGCTATTTAGGGGGCTGTTTAATTTATTTCAATGATTTATGTTTTAAATATCAAGTTTGTTTGTACTAACCAATTAATCAATGTCGCATAATCATCTCTGCAACCTCCCTCCGTTCTTTACTTATTTCGATTAAAAAGTTATGAAAAATTAAGATTGTGATTCAAGTATAAGAAGGAACTCTTCCATGCTTAATGGTTTAAATTCTTTGGAGGTTCACTACCCCAAATGTATACATGTTCTTATACTAAAGCACAATCTTTTATTTTTCATTTCTCTTTATTCATCAGTGTGTTTACTTTTAAGGGACTAATTGACCCTTGGAAATCACAAGGAAGTGTCATTATCACTTATTATCAAGTTTGGATTTTTAAAGTCATTATCACTCAAGTTTGGGTTTTTCTAAGTCATTATTACTCTTTTGAGTTTGACTAGTCCTTGTTGCACATCTTGAGTTTGACTTAAAATCCCTAACTTGTAAATAAGTTTGACTCTTCCTTTGTAATTTCCCCCAAAGAATTTATCACCTGCTTGTTTACTGTTAAGGGAGTAATTGACCCTTGGAAATCACCAAGGAAAATGTCATTATCACTTATCATCAAGTTTGGATTTCAAGTCATTATCACTCAAGTTTGGGTTTTTCTAAGTGATTGTTACTCTTTTGAGTTTGACTAGTCCTTGTTGCACATCTTGAGTTTGACTTGAAATCCCTAACTTGTAAATAAGTTTGACTCTTCCTTTGTGATTTCCTCTGAAGAAAATAAGGTTTATTCGGGTTAAGTCGACACTGATTTTCCTTTATTGCATTTCAGACTTAGTGGATGTAAATATCACTTTTGCACAAACATGAGAAAAGATAAAGAAATGGACAGGTAATAAAAAAGGCTAATAAAATTGGTTAAAATTATATTACAACCAACATAAAGAACCAATATGATTAATTGAATTCGGTCGGACGTTATACCGAATTTATTGTGTCAAGGCTTGTCTTACATCAATTATTGTAATAAATTAGACAGCCCCTTTCATTTATTATTCATTCGGTTTTGTAATAATTATTTATTCGGACACTTGGACATTCGGACCCTCCTGCGTGAGGGCGCATTTGGACATTCGGACCCTCCTTCGTGAGGACAAATATGTAATAAGTTGTATGTCTTCCAACCCCCATTCTTTCTCATTTTTATTTCACTGCTTATGATGGTTAGATTAGGGACATCATGTTTAATTTAGCATTTTTCATGATTTGCATCCATTTGTTTGCATGCATAAAAGTTCGGCTCATCATATTATTCAAATGTCAAATTCAAACTCTTTACTTGAATACATGCCTATCACATGCCTTGAATTGACTCACATGCCATGTTAGTAGCCGAGCTTATTACTTGCACGTTGTATGTGTTGCATTAGCCATTAATTAGGATCATGCATTTTTTCTAACTATTTACTTTCTTTTGACTCGCCTTCGGACCTAAGGTAAGTTTTTATGCTTTAGCATATTGCATAAGTGTGATTGTTGTCATATCAAACATACTACCATGAGGCTAAATGCTTACTTGATATACATGTTTGAATGCTTGTGGATGAAGGCTAATCACTTAAATTGGGATATTTTGATTCATGTATATATGAGATCACCATTTTCAGTGATACTTATTTAAAACATTTCTTCCAAAACAAACATGGAATCAAACGTTCCAACTTTTCGTGAAATTAGTCTATACTTGTATGTTACATATAGAACAAGAGCATATATTGTACATAAAAACCACATCATGATTAGTAGAGGCCGATCTTTGATCGGGTGAGTGGGGTGTTCAATTATTGACCTTCCCCTCTCATACCTAAGTTCCCGAACCAAGACACTTTGGTAACGACGGACTAATGGAATTTGGCACGAGTCATGGGTTTCCTAAATTTCCCAAAAATAAATATTTAGGTGGCGACTCTGATATCTGGCAAAGCAGTCCATTTTTGGCATTTGATTCAAACATCGATTTTCCAAAAGAATTTGCCGGATTTGGACTCTTTTTGTGTTTCCACTGTTTCACATTGCACTTGTGAAATCAGAATCAGAACCAACACACAAGTGGAGTCCGAACTGTAAGGGCTATTTCATTCTTCCGAAGGGGAGCGCGAAAAGCCGAGTTACACATTTTACGCCCCTCATTTCAGCTTCCTCGCATAAGCTCAAATTAGAAGCTCCCCTGGGGCTGCTTATAAATTTAAGCTCAAAATAGCTTAATGAAAGTTATAATCTATCCCTTTAAGTTTTACCAAACACACCAAAATAACTTAATTTAAGCTAAAAGTTGATTTAAGCTGCTTTTAAGTGCTACCAAAGCTGTCACTATTTATTTATGATTGTATTATATGCACTAATTAATATATACCAACACCAATTAGGATTAGGATCCTCTTTAGCCATCTTTGGTCCAGCACTGTCCAGCAATTTGAATAGGACGAGGACATGTTGGGCAGACCAGATCCAGCGATGAAGAAGAGTCCATGTCGGTGGAAGAGGCAAGGAATGTGTAGAGTGACGTCGTTTTGACCAATATTCCAAAAAACTAAATGATGCAACATCCTCTTTGGGGTAACGGAGGCCACAATTGTCAAACGATTGTTCACTCCAAGCCCTAGATCCCCAAATTTCCAATCCTCCATAGCCCCCGAAGGGAAAAATAGAGCTACAACGGTAGAGAGAGATCCTGCACCAACCGGCTTACACTAAATAACATATTCATGAGGAAAATCGAAGGTGAACTTTGTGGGTAAAAGCTCCATCGAAAATGTTCTTCTGCTTAACCAAACCGAACCTAGCAGTGGAAAAGAGCTCGGCATAGAAGAGCTTGCTTCTAATCTCTCTACTTATAAAGAGCAGCTTCAACTGGGATTTTTTTGATGATGGTGGAGAAGAAAGCTCTGTTCTTTTCACATTTTGTTAGCGTGTAATGACCGGAGTGTATGATTAGCTGTTGTATGGAAGAAAAGTATTGATGTATGATGTTGGTTCTATATATATATATGACACTTTATGATTTGAGAATTCTATTCATGACTTTCATTTGTCTATTTCTTTATTACTCATTTTATTTTATTTTATTTATTTGTCAATGGTTGTCAATCTAAACATTGGTGATATTTGGCATAAACCTTTAGATTCTAAGCACCTTGGAGACACAACTTAGGTGAAAGTTTCAATAGATACTTTGAATCATCATTCAATTCAACAAAAATTCAACAAAAAACAAATTCAACTAACCAGCCAAGGTCTGGAATGAGGGGTTGTCGGAGGGATGATGGAGTGTTGCCTAGTTTGGGATGTGTTGGGCGATAACCGTTGATGGAAAAAAGAGTAGATCCCTTCCTAGTCCGAACTAGGTATAAGACGCTGCCAATGTGAGAGAACTACACTATAAGTGTCGAGGTTGCAATATCTCCGGCGTGGGCTGCTGGGTTTCAGGCGAAAGACCATGGGTCGGGATGAAAGAAAGGGTTTAGGGGCAGTTGGATGATTTTTTACTTCGTTATATTTATTCACCAACTTCACAAAACAAAGTTTAATCCTTTGATTTTGGTCTCTCGCCAAAAACGACGACGTTCTAATAAGTTCATTTTCTATTTCCACGACATGACGTATCCTTTACCCTCAGATTGCTTCTTTGCCACGCGTCACAATCTTGTTGAAAGTGTTGGACAGTGCTGGACATTGCCGGAGAGAACATTGCTGGAGAGGATCCAAATCCCACTATTATGACATCATTATTGATCCCACTCATTATACAAATTACAAATATCAAAAACCTTTTAAATTATGTCACATCATCAATTAATACACTAATTAGTATATTAATTGGTGCATATAGCATTATTCATATATTTGTCTCTATTGAGATAAAATTGGACACTTGTCTAAAGATAAATAGTGTAAAGCAACGTTTTTAAACCACCAAATAACTTCTCACTCGATGGACAAATACGACATTACCCTATCTTTCTCTACATCATGTGTAGAATAATCTGGAAACTATGCAATAAATAATGTTAGAAATGGCTACATTTTTTAAATTAAAAAATTAAATAAATTGGTCCTTTATATTTAGTTTTTTTTTTCCTTTAATTTTTTTTTTTCACTTTGAATTTCATGTTTTAAGTTTTTATTAATTTATTTCAAAATTTAATTTATGCCTAAATTAGAGAGAAAATGATACATTAATAACCACGTGACATAAATTTTTTATGTTATATAATAGTTAACGTGATATTTTTTGTTTGATTTTGAACACAAGTTAACTTTAATAGTAAATTAAAATAAAAATAAAAAAACTTAATATGAATAGTTAAAGTGAAAAAAACAAATTTTAAGAGTTAAACTCAAAAAAAATAGTCAAGCATAAAAGGAATAAAGTATAGGGAAAATTGATCTAACATCCCTCTCCAACTTTTAGTAATGGGAGAGGTCCACAATAAATTTTTTTGTAGTTTAAGGTCCCTCACCCATACTCATATATAACACCCACTCTTTCATTCTCTCTCTCCTCTCTCTTCTTGCACTAAACAACTTATCTCTCTCTCTCTCTCTCTCTCTCTCTCATCTTCGTCCGCAACATTGTTCAAAGCTTCATTGGCATTGACTATGACGGAGGAATTCGCACTAGCAAGATTTATAAAGTTTTGCCAATGGAAATCGTCGATTTATATGAAGATTCCTGATAGTGCTTTATATAGCAAGATTTATATGAAGCAGAGCACTAGTCCTCATTGTTGTTCCTCCGATTACTAGTCCTCCAATGAAGATTCTTCCGTCAACAAATATCACTACCCTCGGAGGACAAATATCAAGAAGCAGAGCACTAATAAGATTTATAAAGCATTATAGCATATATGAAAGTAGAAACAAAATGCCTCAGTTACATATCCACAAGCACAACTAGAAAATATTCATCATTGCTTCTCTTACTTTTTTTCTTGTTTCTTCTTCATTGTCTTTATTGTTGATCTCAATAAACTAAATCTTAAAATCTTCATACAACATTTAATGAAGCAATCCACATAAAAAGATGTATTCTTGAGTTGGGGAATGGATTCAGCAAAGAAGGTATTTGATGAAATGCCAAGGAGAGAATGTCCAAGGTCTCTCAAATCAATCCAAAGAAATTTCAATCCAAACCAGAGAATTTCTCTGGATCAACCTAGAGAAAATTCAGTTCAAACCATAGAAAATTCAGTCCAAAACAGAGAATTTCTCTGGACCAACTCAGAGAATTGCTCTGGTCCAAACTAGAGAAATTTAATCCAATACACGAAGCAGAAGCAATGATCGTTATGCACAAAAGTGAAAGAAAATCCCGTCAAGAAAACACAACATTTGTCTGGTCGAAGATGTGCATCTACAGATGTAAACAAAGCCAAAAAAATTTGTGAACAAAGTTGGGACCATGAATTCGTTTAGTAACTTGTTACTGTGGATCTTGGTTAGGGCTTCATCTGAAGGGTTCAACTCATTTCTTTCAATGTTTAGAGACGTACGAGATCAAGCAGCCAAGTTTATCTAGATCTAGCCAGGTAGGAAAATCATACAACACAAAATGCTCACTAAGAATTGGAATGTTGGTTGGTCTTTGTATTTTTTAAATGTTTAATTCTAATGTCATTGTAAAGAGTTTTGTAGAAATATTAGTTTATACATAAATGGTTGCATAAACTGGATATGGAGTAACGGTTAACAACAAAAGTATTGTTAATAAACAAAAATTGAAATAAGAAAAGGAAAAGGAAAAGGAAAAAAATTTCTCTAGTTTAAACTCAGAGAAATTTCAATTTTCTCTGGTTTGAAACCAAAGAAATTTGGTATTGGAAATGCGTAAAATTTCTCTATGATGTGTCTAAAGAAATTTCATGTGGGTGATGTGTAAATTTTTTTCTGTGATGTGTCTAGAGAAATTTGGTGTCGGTGATGTGTAAAATTTTCTCTGTGATGTGTCTAAAGAAATTTGAAATTTTCATTATGATATGTCCAAAGAAACTTGGAAGTTTTACTGTAATGTGACCAGAGAAATTTGGAATTGGAATTTTCTCTGTGATATGTCCAGAGAACTTTGGAATTTTCTTTGCGATTTGTCCAGAGGAATTCTCTGAATCAAATTTTTTCTAGATCGATATTGAGAGACCTTAGACATTATGAAAATATTGAGTGTCCTTTATACTATAAAATCTTAATATCAGGGACCTTAAAAAAAAATCCCCTAAAGTATATTTATCCTTAATAAAAACACAAAATATAGTTAGGATTTAGAATCCGGGTACTGTCTTCAAAAGTTGATAAAGAGGCAGTTAAAAGTTGATCAAAAGGCTTTTTTAATATCTTATTCAATTTTTTATGAGTTACAAATTAGTCCAACACTCAAAAAAAATATTAAAAAAAAACTTCGGGTTTAATTTCATTTAATAAATTGAGTTATTTTTTCCCTTTTGGGCTAACATGAGAAAACATGCAAAGAACAAGGAACAAAGAGGCCCACGATCAGGCACCCACAAAATAGCTGGAATTGTGCAGATCTACATTGGATTTATAAACTATGGGCCTATGTTCTTTACTTCTTTTCAAGCCCAAACTTATTAAGAATCCAATGGACTTTTTTATATTGAGAGTATAATGCGGCCCAATGCAAACCAGTATTGTGAATATCATTTTATACAGGGATGGTGAGGGATAATCATTTTTTAAAGATAAAATGAACTTAATAAATAAAACAACTTACAAGATGTATAAGAAGTCCAAATCTCACTTTAAGCCCTGTAAAAGTAGTACAACTATTAAGCCACTTAACTTGTCTTCTAAGTCCCAACAACAAAATGTCGAAATTTTGTTTATTATTAAAAGTTTCAATTTTTCAAAGACTTACTAATATGAGGTCTCATTTGATATTTAACCCAAAGTTATAAACATTGGTATGCGAGTGGTTAACTCTTTATAATTTTTGTCTCTCTTATCACGTTTCTTGTTTTATGTTCATTTTATATTTTCATGTTAATAAAATTAAGGGGGATGCACCAATAAATCCCAAATTAATAACTTATACACTGTTTAGTCTTAAAAGTTTTCTTATAGACTGAAAGGTCCCATTACAATGTTTCAAACATCAGATTAATGTTTCGAACATTAGATTTTGAACATCAGATTAATGTTTCGAACATTAAATTTCGAACATCAGATTAATGTTTCAAACATTAGATTGATGTGCAAATGGGACTAAATGGAGCATAAGAAAACTTTTAGGATTAAATGGTTCAACTTTTCAAAAACTAAGACTTATGGGTAAATTTTCCTAAAATTAAAAGCTAAAAAATATGAAATGATTATAATATAAAGAGAGAGTGAGACATATAATTTTATATCGTAATAAACATTCTTATAAAAATAGTTATCCTTATCTCCAGTTATCACCATTGACCGAAACATTTGCATTTGGAGACAAAACCAAGCCAACCTGGCTTGATATGCATTTGATCCTGATGAATCTGATTTTTTATTTTATAAAATAAGCATTAAAAATAACAAATATGGCCCAAGACTTTTCAAACATTTCCATCTAATGCCACACAAATGCTATTAGCTACAATACAAAGAAAACCAGTGGTGCAATCTAATGGACCTAGTTGAAGACTCAAAACTCCTCATTTGAAAGATGTAATAATTCAAATCAAGCACATTTTAAGAGAGGCCAAATCAATGTGCTAATGCTCTTGCAAACACTCGGATTTGAAGGAAAATCCACCCAATTAGGTGAGGCCATCCATGGTGGGAATTAATTATAACTCTTTTTGATTTTTTATTGTGTTCTTTTTGTTCAATCTAAAATATGTATAGAGAGAAAAGGTTTCAATATAACATAAGTAATGTATGGTTAATCAATAAAAAAACAAAAATAATTGTTTATGTAATGATGATTACAATTTTTTTAACTCACCATTTAGATCTATCACAATTGCATAGTTAGATAGTCTAGTGATCAAAGTAGAAAGAATATATTCTTTAAGACTAAAATAAGAATCAATTAATGTAATGAAAGGATGAGATTAAACTTAATTATAAAGAGTTTATATTCAAAATTAATCTCAATCAACCATTACACTCCTATTCTTTGTTTTAATTTTGTGTTCTTAGTGTTAATAAAATGAGAAATAGATCATACTTTATAATGTAAAATTGTAATTTTACTCTAAATAAAATATGATAAAAGTGTGATAAAACATAATAATATATTATTAAACTAGGAGATGGAAAATCACTTGCTCCAAATTATGCTTTTTTGGATAGCTAGAGAGCGTCAATCCGACACAGCATACTGGCAGCCCCACTAGGGATGGCTTGTAGTATATATTATATTAAAACCTTTTCAAAAGCAGTGTAAAAAGATCATTCAATTTCTTATCTGGCAAATGCAATAACAATGATGACAAATATTCCAAGCAATTTCAATGGTGATCCGTTGAAGGAGCCTTCACTTAACAGTCAAATGTTATAATGCATATCATCATCATATAACTCAATTATTTTCTACTACTACTACTCCAATAGAAATAAAATATTTTTTATATACTTTATATTATTATAAATTATAAAAAAATAATACTGACATGGATAGGCCCATAAAGGCCACAGCCCACAGTGAACAAACCCAAGCCCACCATTTGGACCTTATTGCATAACCCGGTTGGTAAAGTCTGGGACAGCTGGAGGCCAACTGGGCGTGAAGGGCCAATGGCATTCAGACATATGGCAGGTGTAAGACAGGCCACATCAGCAGACAAAGATCTGTAAAGTTATTGCCACAACACATCACCATTAATGCAGCCCATTACAGCATTTATTACGACAACACCTCCCCGTCGGAACAGCGCCCCCTTACCCTGAACAAGGTAAGCTACGGCACAGGCTTTCGGCGAGGTGGGCACGTCGGAAGGGACAGTGAAATGATTACCAAAGGATATAAGCAAGCATCGAAGACAAGAAGAAGGTTAAGCTTTCTATCTCCAATCTCTCTCTACATACTTTATCTCTTCTCCTTACTTGCTAACTTGCCCATCGGAGGGTTCGCTGGGGGACTACCCCGTTCCCCATTGAACTTACTTGCAGGTCATCTAGTGAGCTGCGCCACTCGGACGTGGGCTTGAGGAGCTTGGATCGGTCCAGTCCATCCATCGGGAACGAACTGCATTATCAGTTGGCGCCGTCTGTGGAAACTGGTTTGTCTGTGCGCCAGTTGTGTTCATTGCCGCCGGAGACCCTGTTCCAACAACCTTTTCATCTCATCCATCAAGGTGTATGGTCACGACTAGATCCATGGCTTCCCACTATAATGCTACCGACCATCAAACCGACCCTCTCAATCCAAACAACCCACCACAGTATTTCACCGAGCTTACCAACAGCATTAATCGCATGGCCGAGCAAAATCAAGCCCTGATAAATGCTTTACTCCAAGGAACCCTCCCCATTCCTCCACCACCACCTCCAGATATTCCACCCAATCCAGAACGAACTTCGAGCCATACTGTCCCACAACCCAATCCACCTAACTTGGGAGGTTTGCAACCTCCTCACCCACATATAAATCCACCACCTCCACCCTCACACCCATCGGTCATAGCACCAGCCCTCGAGGGAGAGGCCAGCAGCGTCCAACACCTGTCTCCCTCTGGTGGCGACAACATTCTCCTTTGGGACGCTAAACTCCGCGCCATGAAACTCCAGCTTCAAGGGGTTATGCAGAACATCCAACATAAGCCCTCCACTACGGCAAACTCACCATTTGTTGCCTCCATCCGAGACAAACCTTTGCCCGTCAAGTTCAAAATGCCCACCATCGACTCTTTCGACGGACCCGGTCGACCATCTGGAGACCTACCGCACCCTCATAATCCTCCATGCCTTCCCTGACGAGATCATGTGCCGAGCTTTTCCCGTGACACTGAAGGGGTCAGCTCGACTGTGGTTCAGCCAGTTGCCACCAGACTCTGTCTCCACTTTTCAGCATCTCAGTGATTCTTTCCTGAGCCATTTTATTGGAGCCCAACGCCAACGACGCCCGGCCACCCAACTCCTCAACATTCGTTAGACCGAGTGGGAGTCACTGCGCAGCTTTGTCACACGCTTCAATACCGAAGCCTTGCAAGTGGCAGAAAACGATGACAAGGTCATCCTCACGGCTTTCATGGCCGGTCTGCGGTCGTCCGATTTCCTTTTCTCCCTCTCAAAAACCCCCCGACCTCAATGGCAGCCCTACTCTCCAAAGCCCAAAAATACATGAATGCCGAAGATTCACTAGCCGCTTGGCAGGATCCAACAGCTAAAAAACCCGAGACATCCCAGAGAAAAGAGAAAAGACCCCGACCCCAGAAAACACCCAGTATACTAGCCCAACACCCCACTATAAGACCGCCCTCCCGCGCTGACCGGTCAGCACCTACCCGACCGTCCGGTCGGTTCGAGCGGTACACCCCTTAATTCTCCCATGGAATAAGTCCTCCACCAGATCCAACGCGACTACCCCTCAAATGGCCTCCACCTCCACGGAACCCTTCCAACCGGAAAGACCAGTCCAAATATTGCCGTTTCCACCAGGACCATGGCCATAACACTGATGACTGCATCAACCTCAAGGATCAGATGGAGACCCTAATACGTCAGGGGCGTCTAAGTCGGTTCATAGACACCCGCCCTCAGCAGAGGCAAAGAACCGAACCCCACAGAGACCATCGCTGGCGCACCCCACCCCGGCAGCCAGCTCAACCAAATCAAGCCCATGATCGACTTCCGCAACAACCTCGGCCACAAGGTAATCCACCCCCACCCGTTGGTGAAATTAGAGTCATTTTAGGTGGACTTGCTTGCGGAGGACCATCTCGCTCGGCCCAGAGGGCAGAACTCAGAAAAATAAGGCAGGGCTCAGACAAGGCAGTCACCACGGTAGACCGACCCTCCAAACAGCCCAAGCAGTGGACAGAGCCCATCACATTCACGGACGCCGATTGTACAGGCACCGTTATCTCATGATGATCCTCTCATCAATTCTTGCCATCTCTCCAACTATAAGGTTAGACGAGTTCTCATCGACAATGGAAGCTCTTCAGACATCATATTTCTCAACTGCTTCCGCCAGCTCAAGATCGGGAAGGAAAGTCTGTCTCCCTCCAAAACCCCTTTGGTTGGTTTCACTGGCGACCGGTGATCTCATCGGCTCCATTGATCTCTCCATCACCATCGGCGAATATCCACGGCAGACCACGAAGTTGCTTACCTTCCTTGTTGTCGATTGCCCCTCTGCCTACAAATCATCCTGGTCGCACTGCCCCTCAACGCTTCCAAGCGATCACCTCCACCTACCACCTGGCCATCAAGTTCCACTGATCTCGGGGTCGGCACAGTGAGGGGAGAAAACTGTGGCAGAGAATGCTATGTCCCTCACTCAAGGAAGCTAAGCTGAAGGAGGCCATGATTATTGAAGGACTCGACGTCCGAGACGAAGATGAGCTGGTCAGAGGAGAACCTGTTAAGGAGCTCGTTGAGATTCCCATCGACCCCACCAACCAATGAAAACTGCCAAGATCGGCAGTCAGCTATCCCCCCAAGCCAAGGCCGACCTTACTGCCCCCTGACCGAACACAATATGTATTCGCCTGGACCCATTCAGACATGCCGGGTATTGACCCATCCTTTATAACCCATCGCCTCAGCATCGAACCTCATTTCCGACCCTATCGCCAGAAGCAGCGCATCTTCTATCCGGAGCGCAATACTCTTATTGCAGCAGAGGTCGACAAGCTCCTTGAGGCCCAATTCATCACAAACGTAGACTACCCTAAATGGTTGTCAAACGTGGTCCTAGTCCGCAAAAACAACGGCAAATGGCGACTCTGTGTCGATTACTCCGACCTGAACCGAGCTTGCCCCAAGGACAGCTACCCTCTTCCCCGCATCGATCTGCTGGTCGACGCCACAGCCGGTCATCAGATGCTCAGCTTCATGGATGCTTTTTCTGGATACAACTAAATCTTGATGCACCCGTCCGACCAAGAACATACCTCTTTCATTACCGATCGAGGCACTTACCATTACCGCATGATGCCGTTCGGATTAAAGAATGCAGGGGCCACCTACCAACGGCTAGTCAATGCCGTTTTCCAACACCAGATAGGTCGGAACATGGAAGTATACGTCGACGACATGCTGGTCAAGAGCAAACTCTCCATTGATTATCTGACTGACCTCCGAGAAACCTTCGCCACCCTCCGCAAGTATCAAATTAAGCTTAACCCAGAGAAGTGCGCCTTCGGCGTAGGATCTGGAAAGTTTTTGGGTTTTATGGTCAGCCAGCGCGGCATTGAAGCTAACCCCGAGAAGATCAAGGCCTTGATTGAAATGCAGTCACCCAGAACGGTCAAAGAAGTTCAAAGACTCACCGGCCGAGTGGCGGCCCTTAACCGCTTCATTTCCCGCGCAACAGATAAGTGCTTACCATTCTTCAAAGTCCTTCGGCAGACTTTTGAATGGACAACCGAATCCGAAGAGGCTTTTCAGCAGTTAAAACAATGCATGGCCAACCCTCCCCTCCTTTCACAGGCAGTTACGGGCGAGCCCCTCTTCCTCTATCTAGCAGTGTCGAGCACCGCAGTCAGCGCAGCTCTTATCCGGGAAGACGGCTCAGTCCAACGGCCGGTCTACTACATCAGTCGAGCTCTCAGGGGAGCGGAGCAGAATTACCCATTGCTAGAAAAGTTGTCCCTGGCCTTGGTCACCGCCTCCAGACGACTTCGTCCTTACTTCCAAGCCCATTCCATAGTGGTCCTCACCGACCAACCCCTGAAGAAGGTCATGCAGCAACCAGAACTTTCTGGCCGACTTATGCAGTGGTCAGTAGAACTCAGCCAATTTGATATCTCCTACCTCACCGCCCTCGCAAGCAATCAAGGGACAGGCCATAGCCGACTTCATCCTGGAATTCACCAACCCTACCCCAACCACTGCCCTCCACCCCCACCAACTCCTGCCGAGCCAGAAGACCCCCATTCTTGGACTCTCAACGTCGACGGGTCATTCCGCAGGGAAGGTAGTGGCGCTGGCCTCATCCTCACCTCCCCTGAGGGTGGCTATTTCAAATGTGCTCTCCGCCTCTTGTTTGATGCCAGCAACAATGAGGCCGAATATGAGGCCTTGATAGCAGGACTCCGCCTTGCCAAGGACATCGGTGTCAGCCACATTCGAGTGTTCAGTGACTCCCAGCTTATCGTCGGCCAGATCACGGGGGAATTCGACGCCAAGGAGGACACAATGCGGGCTTACAGGGATCTGGCACTCCCTCTTGTTTGTCTCTTCAATACCTTTCACATCAAGCACATACCTCGGGCGGAAAACTCCAAGGCAGACGAGATGGCTCAGTTGGCCTCTGCAGACCAGTCCGACCTCAGCCATGGAGTCCGCCTTGAATACCTAGCCCACCCGGCCATCTCACCCGACCTTTAAGAAGTGCAGTTCCTCCAAAATGAACCCATCCCCTGGGCATCCGACATCATCCTATTTTTGACAACAGGAGAACTCCCAGATGACCAACAGCAGGCCGCCAAGGTCAGGGCTCGGTCGTCCAACTACGTTCTGGTCAGTGGCGTCTTGTACAAACGTGGCTTTTCACGACCATATCTGCGATGCCTCAACTCGGCCCAAGCAACCTATGTAATGCAAGAAATCCATGAGGGAATTTGTGGCAATCATTCGGGCGGCAGGTCTTTAGCCCACAAAACTCCGTACTGGTTATTTCTGGCCGACTCTCAATCAAGATGCCACTGATTTTGCTCAAATGCGACAAGTGTCAGCGCTTTGCCAACATCCCCATGCTCCTCCCACTGAGCTGATCACACTCACCAGCCCCTACCCGTTCGCCAAATGGGGATCGACCTGGTTGGTCCACTTCCCACTGGCCGAGGCCAGACCAAGTTCACGATTGTCGCCATTGATTACTTCACCAAGTGGGTAGAGGCAGAACCCCTCGCGACCATCACCGAGCGGAACACAACCAAATTCATCTGGCAATCGATTGTTTGTAGATTCGGCGTCCCTCAGGCCATTGTCTCTGACAACGGCAAACAATTTGACAACGCCAAGTACAGGAAGTTCTGCGCCGACCTCCAGATTCAACCATGTTTCTCTTTCCCCGGTCATCCCCAAGCCAACGGCCAAGTTGAGGTCACCAACCGTTCTCTCCTGAAGATCATCAAGACTAAGCTTGAAGCTGCTAAGGGACTTTGGGTTGAGGAACTACTGAATGTGCTATAGGCTTACCGCACCACCGCTCGGACTCCCACTGGGGAAACCCCTTTTCGTCTAACATATGGCGTCGAGGCAGTTATTCCGGTGGAAATCGGTCTACCTACCCCCAGGGTTTTACATCCAAATCCAGCACTCACCGAAGAACTCCGTCGGGCAGACCTAGACCTAATTGAAGAACTCAGGGAGACCACTGCTGTCAGATTGGCCTCATACCAACAAAAAATGAGAACACATTACAACCGCAAAGTCCGACCAAGGGAGTTTGCTGTTGGGGACCTAGTCTTGAGAGAAGCAACCCTTGCCACCAAGAATTCGACTGAGGGTAAATTGGCAGCCAAATGGGAGGGACCTTATATTGTGAAAGCCAGACCACGTCCAGGCACTTACCGACTTCAGGATCTGGAAGGTCGAGACCTCCCGCACCCTTGGAATGCCGAACACTTGAAACGTTACTTTCAATAAACTACTACTTTTGTGTTGCTCAGTTATTGTATTTTCTTTTCGGAAAGTCACACACTTGAACATTCTTGTCATCCTTTTTGTGCAATGTAACTTTCTGACATTTATATATATCTCAGTCATCTATATGGTGTCTCAATGACGTTTTGGTTCCAGTCACTAAAAGCCTCAGCCAGACTGAGCACTCAAAGCCTCAGCCAGACTGAGCACTCAAAGCCTCAGCCAGACTGAGCACTCAAAGCCTCGTCCAGACCGAGCACTAAAAGCCTCAGCCAAACTGAGCACTCAAAGCCTCAGCCAGACTGAGCACTCAAAGCCTCGTCCAGACCGAGCACTAAAAGCCTCAACCAGACTGAGCACTCAAAGCCTCAGCCAGACTGAGCACTAAAAGCCTCGTCCAGACCGAGCACTAAAAACCTCGTCCAGACCGAGCACTCAAAGCCTCAGCCAGACTGAGCACTCCAAGCCTCACCCAGACCAAGCACCCAGAACTTCACCCACATGAACGACCAAACACTTCTACCAGGATGGGCTCCATGCACTCGGCCAAACCAATCCTCAGCTAGACGGAGCATAACAGGTCTCAACCAGACTGACTGCCACCACTCCAAGTCCAGATTGAGCTGCTTGAAGCACCAATGAAACTCAGTTAAAGTCCAAAGTAACATACTTAGTCGCAATTCCAGGTCTCAGTTTTTACACGGCTCTTTACTTAGTCAAATTCCACAGATGTTCTCCCATGTTTAATAAACCACCAGGCATGACTTCAACAACCCACTCTGCATTGAGTTTTATGCACATCCAATTTTACCCTGCACTGAGTTTTATACAAGTCCAATTTTACTCTACACTGAGTTTTATACAAGTCCAATTTTACTCTACATTGACTTTTATACAAGTCCAATTTTACTTTGCATTGAGCTGTTATACGAGTTCAACTTTACCCCATATTGAATTTTTTACAACTCCATTTCCACTTTGTGTCAAGGAGTTCCCGAATTTAGTCCACACTGATTCATACACAAGTAAAAGCAATCGACTGAAAACGCAGCTGACATTTTATTCATTCACAAATGTATACACAAGTTCATTACATCAATTCAAAAAAAATAAAAATAATAAACAAGATCTTCCCCAGTCACTCCTCTTCACTGGACGCAAGATCTTCCTCTTCAATGCCCTCATCAAGGGGGGTTTGGGCCACATCGTCTTCGCCAATTGTCACACTACTCAGGTCCAAGTTTGGGAACAGCTCTTCAGCTCTGCGTTTGAACATCTTCCAGCCACTGTCCCAATACTCAGCCATTTCGTGCTTATAGAAGTCTGACTGCTGGAAGCTCTCAATAACTTCTGCTTCAGTTCTGCCCCCATCAGTCGTCCTCGATGGGCCCGCCCCCCAGCTTCTTGCCTAGCTAGATTGCTGGCGACAGCGGCGTTAACTGCCATCTGAAATTCGGCGGACCCTTTGAATTGCTCCACCGCTGCGACACACAGATCGGGATAAACCGCCCTCTCTTGGTCCAGCTCTTTCTGAAGGGTCGCCCTTTCAGATGCAACCTTCGCTCTCTCCTCCTCCACCTCCTTCTTCAGGCCCTTCTTCTCCGCCATCGCCTTCGCCCTCTCTGCTTCCAACTCCTTCTGAAACTTCTCTCTCTCCTCCGCCGCCTTGCCCCGCTCGGCCTCCAACTCCTTCTGCAGAACGCCAACCTTAGCGTCTGCCTCATCCTTCTGCCTCACCAACTCCTCATTATTGGTCATCGCCTCTTCGTGCCGTTTGACGGCAACCACACAGGCTGCTTGGGCCTCTTCCAACTTCTTCCGCTCGCTAGCCAGTTGGAACTCGAGCGACACAACCTAGCGGCGTGTGTTCTCCAGCTCTGACTTGGCCACTTGCAGGTCAGCGTGGGCACTCTTCCAACCACCGCTCTCCTCCTTCAATTTTGCAAGCTGAGCCTTGGCCTCCTCTGTCTTAAGTTTGGCAGCCCCCGCTTTCCTCAAGAGGGCCCCTGCTAAGGTAGTCACCTCCATTTGAGCGGAGCACAACCCCCTCAGCAGGTCTGCCTCGTTGAATCTGGACGCCAAGCGTAGGGCTGCCTCTTCCACGATCTTCACCAGGCGGTCTGCTCCGGTCCTGGCTGGGCCTTCTTCTCCCTCCAGCCGTCCAGCCACCGCACGAGCATGATAAATTGCTGTGTTCAGATTGATTCCCCCTTCCTGGGGTGCAGGACCCCCCTGGGGTTGTTCCTCCCTCCTTGGTTCAGAGGCGCTCCTCTCCACCCCTACACCGATCGCCGCCACCATTGGCACGACTTCCCTGACCTCTGAGGCAACGTCTACCACCTCTGGGGCGATTACTCTCCCTGGAGTCTCCCCCATCCCAGCAACCTCTCCCTCCTTGGCCAGACTGGCTTCCTCTGCCCTCCCTTCCTTCCTTCTCTTCTGGGCACGCTCTTCTTCACTCCGCCCCACCCTCTTCTTCTTCTTCCCCACCCCCAATGCCTCCATCTCCTTCAAAGACCTCTCCTTCAAAGGGTTTTTTGGGAGCGGTCGTGGCACAAACTCGCCTAAGTTTTTCTCTCCCAAGGGTTTGGGGTGAGGGCGAATCCTCTCCCTTGCCACTGGTTGTGGTGGTCGGTCGGCCTGGGACTCTTTGAATTTTTGGGCTTTGGCAAAGATAGCCTGATCCTTAGCCTCTTGAGCCTTTCTCCTCGCCTCCAACTCCGCCCGATCGAGATCTCCACCACTCGGCTGTGGACCTAACCCTGCCTCAAACAGTGCTGACGGCTGAACGAGCTCGTCCCATTTGGCTTTTTCTCTCTCCCTCCACTCATTTACCTTCTTCACCCTCCCCTCTGCCTCTGACCCCAATTTTAGCTCCATCGACCTGGTGGGCACCTTCCAAATGGTGCGCACTCCAACTCCTTCACTGGTACCCACGTAGAACCACCGTGGTCTCTACCCCTTGATCGACGAGGGCAGCCCCGCCACCAACCCTTTCCCAGCTGCTGCCTGAAGAGTCACCCAAGTCTCTTGCTGCCCCGAGGCCTTATAGCACGCGAAGAATTCGTCCACTGTCATGGCCTCCCCGTCGTTCGCCTTTGGCCAGGCACTCGCACAGGCTAGCAGGATCTTCCACGCATTGGGCATTAGTTGCCCTGATGCTACCTCCAGACGGTTGAGCACATCCACCACTATTTGCGGCAGTGGCAACCTCAGTCCACCCTTTAGAGCTTCCTCATAGAGGGAAAACTCTCCTGGCCTGGCGTCAGACGGCCTCTCCGTTGATGTCGGCAGCAATAGCTCCACTTCCGCAGGGATCCGATACTTTTCGCGGATAGCCTCCAACTCCACCGCAATAATTATGGATTTGTCAGCCTTCGTATGCCAATGATCTGGCTTTACCTGGCTTATTGGCCTTGGAGCCGCTATCATGGTGGACGCCTGAGATCGTACCACTGATTCTCCCACCGTCACCATTCGCGTCTCCGTCCTATATCGTGCTGCCAACTCCTCTACGTCGTCCTCACCAAGTGGATCCGGCCATTTCTATGGTGTGTCTGCGTATGGCTTCTGATGCAGGCGCAAGAAAGTTAAAGAAGTGTTGCAGAGGTGTATCGTGAGCAACAAAAGAACTAATACTTGGGACGTTTTGAGTTTTTGTAAACAATTAAGTTAATCGAATGATTCCAAAAGCCTACGGTTTGCCCGTATTCCAAGGATCCCAATTAATTTTCGCGAGTTTGAAAACTTTTCAAATCATCCGCCAAAACTACCTTTTCAACACCCATAATGACCTATCGCTTCATTTCTGCTCCAACGCCCAACTTCCCCCCCAAGATGTTGCCACGTGTTCGACCACGATGCACTGTCTCCTCCCCTTACCCTGTCTTTTCCACTTCAAATCATCCCGTGACACGCCGCATCTCGAGCCCCGCCCCCCCACTCGGCTCCCCTCGCGGTCGGCACTCCTCCCGGTGGGCCCACCCACTCGGCTCCCCTCGCGGTCGGCACTCCTCACAGTCGGCCCTCCCACTCGGCTCCCCCCGCGGTCGGCACACCTCATGGTCGGTCCTGCCACTCGGCCATCCTCCACGGTCGGACCCTTTCACGCTCAGTCCACTAACTCGACCCCCCCTGACGGTCGGGCACATCTTCCTCATTACTATTCCCTTCGTTGGACTGAAGCTGCACTTGGGAATGGGGGACTATTGACATGGATAAGCCCATAAAGGCCACAGCCCACAGTGAACAAACCCAAGCCCACCATTTGGACCCCATTGCATAACCCGGTTGGTAAAGTCTGGGACAGCTGGAGGCCAACTGGGCGTGAAGGGCCAATGGCATTCAGACATATGGCAGGTGTAGGACAGGCCACATCAGCAGACAAAGATCTGCAAAGTTATTGCCACAACACATCACTATTAATGCAGCCCATCACAGCATTTATTACGACAACACCTCCCCGTCGGAACAGCGCCCCCTTACCCTGAACAAGATAAGCTACGGCACAGACTTTCGGCGAGGTGGGCACGTCGGAAGGGACAGTGAAATGATTACCAAAGGATATAAGCAAGCATCGAAGACAAGAAGAAGGTTAAGCTTTCTAACTCCAATCTCTCTACATACTTTATCTCTTCTCCTTACTTGCTAACTTGCCCGTCGAAGGGTTCGCTGGGGGACTACCCTGTTCCCCATTGAACTTACTTGTAGGTCATCTAGTGGGTTTCGCCACTCGGACGTGGGCTTGAGGAGCTTGGATCGGTCCAGTCCATCTACCGAGAAGGAACTGCATTATCAATAATAATAAAGATGTATCAGTTTTTTTAATAATTGATGCGATTCGAATCTTACTTTTGATTCACAATGCTTTCATGTTATCATTAGACCTAAGATACACAATTAAATCATGTGGGTCAATGCATAAAGAAATATATAACTACTGTTGATAACAAAAAAATGTGGACATTATTGCAAAACTATCCACTTAGAAGAATTGATAGCATCAAAATCATTTATAACCACAAATTCAAGAAATTGAGAGAGAATCGAACTTGTGACCTTCTTGTATTTTATTAAAAAATTACGAGTTCAATTATTTCTCAACTCTAATATACCAACAAAAATTAGATGAGATGAAATACAGCTTATCTCTCATCAACTCAATCATATATCACCACAATTATACTATAAAATTTCTCATTAGTTGATAAAATTAACATACAATGTTACCACTCGCTCACTTAGAAATTTTGATTGGATTGGTAGCTTTAAAGAGCAACAGTCCTCCCATTTTAAAGTAACATATTTCTATTAATATTCAAAAAGAAAAAGAAGTAAAAAGTGGAGATTCAATATGGATGAATCTTCCACTGGATGATGAAATTATATATCTATATGGTTGTTTCCTTTCTTTAATCGCTGAATTGATAGAATTGAAAGCAACAAAATTGGCTTCATTTTTTTTATACATTATTATTGTATGTATGGACACCAACCCATCAAGGACAAAATTGCTTTTCAGAGTGGGCATTGCTGTGTCTTGGTCTCACTTGTCTCACTTGTATGGAAAAAAATATAACATTTCAATTCAATTAATTTCAGTATTTGAAACATGGAAATTCTTAGATCAACACGACAATTACAAGAAGGCATTCAAAGTTTTTTTCTTTTTTGTCAAACATTCATGATTCAGAGCATTAGGTTTGTCTTAGTGGGTATTCATGATTCAGAATCTAAAGGTTGCATCTGTGGATAAACACTTTGCTAATCTTACTATGAGTTGAGTAAGCTGTAATTGATAAAAAAAAAAAAAAAAAAAATTATTTGAATAGATCTATGTATGATTTTTTATTTTTATTTTTTCTTTCTTATAAAAAAAATAGAGTAATGCTTGAAAATCTTAAAATATAAACCATAAATTTATTCATGTTCATTTGGTAAGCTAATGTGGAAAGAGGTTTTTTTTGGGTAAGTATGTGGAAAGAGGTTGGGTTTTACTTGAGTAACAACTAACGTCATTGGAGAAAATTTAGAGGTGATATTTTAGAGACTTCAGGATTTTTATTAAAAAAATAATACATAAATTGATTTTTTATTAATTTTTTTACTACTAGATACAAATTGAATTGAATAGATAAAATCAAGTGGAGAGAAGAGATAAGGAATGAAGAGCTGACATTGCCAGAAGAGAAATTTTTTTATTTTACAATCTTATAATTTAATATATATATATATATATATATCTTATAAAATCATTATATGATAATCTAACTATAACATATTTATATTTAATTGTTTTAATAAATTTTATATAGTTTCTATTTTCACATTTTTTATTTTCCAAATGAATATACAAAAATTAAATAGTTAGAATTACTTTTAATTTTATGTTACTAATTCTTCTTCTAATTTAACTATTATTTTTAATATCAAAAGGAGTGTTTATTTTACTATTTTATAATTTAATATATATCATACAAAATTATTATATGATAATTATACTTTTTAATACAATAGAACTAAAATTATCAAAATACACAAATAATTTAACTAAAATTAATATATATATATATATATATAAGTATTTAAGTAATACTTTTATAAATCGATAGCGCTAATATTATCAAAATAAATAATTAAAATTATTTTTTTATAATAATATTATATTATTAAATATTTTTTTAAAAAATATAATACGTGTATTGTACGGGTTAACGGCTAGTTGTTATCATAATGGAAGGTTTAGGTCTTTGTATTTAAAACTAATAAAGGGACACGCAAAGAAGCAGCAGTCACTTAACAAACCAGCCTCAAAATATTCACTAATATATATATTCATGTGAATATTCAAACAATGATATGACAATATTGAGAAAGTCATACCTGTAATCTCTATTATTTTAAAACAAATAAATAAAAAAAATAAAGATCATGTCTCATCAGATAATGAGAGTTGTAATATATATATATATATATTTTTTACTTACTACAAGAATCCACGCAACAAATATCAATATCATATCTAAAAAATAAAAGTTATGAATCTTATATATATGTACAATTTTTATTATATGAATTAATTAGTTTTGGGCAAATTACAAACACCTCTCGAGATTTGGTAAAAATACAGATTTTCCTGAAGTTTGAAAAATTACAAATTATCCCCTGAGGATCAAATTTTTATAACAAATTAAGAGAAATTAGGAGGAATCTGTATGGAAATAAAAACTTCATGGAGTAATTTATTATAAAAATATAAACTTCAGGGGGCGAGATATAATTTCTCAAACCTCAAGAAAAATTTGTATTTTCATCAAATCTCAAAGGATTATTTGTAATTTACCCCCTCAAAAAGTATATTACTTTTTACATATTTTACATAAAACTATAGACGCTACTATTTTTTTTAGTGAAAAAAAAAAAAAAAAACTAAAAAACGCTGCAATAGTAGCCCTATTACCCCAAAAGAAGACATAATATTACTTTCACTTTCGTGAACGACAAGTAAACATTAGTGCATCACTTATTTTTTAAAGGAAAATTCAAAACTTTTAATGAAAATACGAGACAAATTGTTCGGTGAATTTGACGACGCAAAAATCTCGTAATTGTCGTCAGCCAATTGTGTGACACGCAAGACCTCAAACAACCTTCCACGTGGCTTTATTCATTCACAGCTCATCAAACATATTTCGGCTTGGTTTGGATAACCAACAAAAATCAAAAAGCTATTATTTGAGGAAAGTTTAGAAGCTCAAATTATTATTTTGTATTTTGAATATAACTATTCAAAAGTAAAAAAATTAAAAATTAAAAAATTCACAAGAATATAATGGTCATTTTGATTTTATTATAATATTTTATTACATATCTTTTCATAAAAAGTTAAAAAATTATCTTAACTAAACATACACATATTTTTTTTCTCTACTTTTTAGTTAAAAAGTCAAAAAATACTTATATAGCACGTCCTAAACAATAAGGTCTTGTTTGGAAAGTTCCCTAATTAACTTTTTCATTATTTTATGTTTGGAAATTTTTTTTTTTTTTTTTGAACGAGTTGTGTTTAAGAAGTTAGTTGTTTTTTTTTAGTTAATTTAATAATTATGAGAACAAAGTGAAATGATTATTTATTGGATGTGACATTTTATCTTATTAATTATTTTAATCTATTTTATCTTTTAATTGACTATTTTAAAGTTTCGTTTAGCATTGACTAATATAACTAACTTTTTTGTATTGAGACTTTTTTAATCTCGTTTGGTTTGAATTTTTTTTAACTTTTTTTTACTTTTGTAAGAGAAAAAATATAATGATTATCGGTTGGAAGTGATATTTTATCTTATTAACTTATTTAGATTATTTTATTATTTTATACTTTTTTTAACCCCAATTATTTTCCCAAACAATACCTTAATTTCTCCTCTAAATATACACTCGATTAACAATCGCGGATTTGATAATGGAAGCCTTTTAAATGACTCATAAGGTAAACATAAACTGCCTGATAATCTAGAACTCCTAAAAATGCGTCTGTAAGGTTTTATGTGATGAAAATTTATAATGTATTATATTAATTTATAATAAAAATTACAAATGTTAAATTTTTGGTATTTTTTTTTTTTATTTATGTTACATAATTTTATAATATTATGAAAGACATATCCTTCCTACATACATATACATAGAGTAACATATATGCATAAATTGGAGTGACTTTACGTGATACTAATTATATTATTTTAGTACTTCCATTTTTTATTTTAATAAAACATCATTAATATTTATCAACACATGATTAATAAAACAAATAATAAAACACTACAAGAAATTAAAGTTCTAGAGACAAAAATTTAGGGACAAAATCATTTTAGGGACAAAATATTTTTGTCCCCAAAAGTGTTATTGTTTTATTTTTAGCGACAAAATTAGATATTTAGTAATGAATTACTAACTTTTTAAGACCAAAAGTTTTGTCTTAAAAAATAAACCTTTTTGGAACTAAGTTATTTTGTTCTTAAAAGTACATTTATTAGACATTTTTAAAATTTCATTCCTAAAAGCTCATTTTTGACTTTTCAGACGACATTTTAACGACTATCATCGCGATAACTGAAATTTTTTGTAACAAAATTTATACTTTTAGAGAAAAAAAAACTTTAGTCTCTAAAACTTTTATTTGTTATAGTGAAAGTATGTCTTTTTTGGGTGAATAATAAAGGTATGAGTTTTGCTACATTCCCTATTTCATCATCTCTAATTACACCTCTAATGAGGTGGTAAATAATTTTGAAAAAATGGAGAAGAGTTTAACGAAAGTTGATTGATTGGTATTATCTGCCATCTTATTAAAAGTACAATCGGGATGATAAAATGGAGAGATGTGACAATTCTTTAAAAGTATATATCTCTTATGTTAGAACAATCTTCTGTGTAAATAAAATAAAGGGCAAATTACATAAATAGTCCCTATAGTTTGGGTCTTGTGTCACTTTGGTCCCTGACTTTTCAATTGTGACACATTTGACCTGAATTTTGAATCTTGTTCAAATAAGGACAATAGAATATATAATTAGATTTTTCAAGGGTAAAAATTGTCAATTTGATTAAAATATAAAAATTTGACAAAATAAATGTCAACAAATATTTTGAATTTTAAAAAATTATTTCTACCTACTAAAAATAAAATTATGTAAAATTGATAAATCTTTTAGACATTTATTTTTTTTTTACCAAATTAATTTTTATTATGTGTTTGGATGATGATCATGTAAAATTAATTTTAAAAAATTAATCATGTAATTTTTATTAATTTACATAATTTTATTATTGGTGGATAAAAATAATTTTAAAAAAAAAAAAAATATTTTTTGACATTTATTTTTGTCAATTAGTTTATATTTTATCAAATTGACAATTTTACCCTTGAAAAATCTAATAATATTTTCACTTGTCCTTATTTGGAACAAGATTCAAAATTCAGGGTCAAATGTGTTACAATTGAAAAGTCAGGGACTAAAGTGACACAAGTCCCAAACTATAAGGACTATTAGTGTAATTAACCCTAAAATAAATGGATACTAATTCAAACAAAACCAAATAAATAAATAAATGACGTATCGAATTTATTTATTGAATCGAATTAAAAGAAAATTTAAAAACCAAGTCGAGTGTGTGACACTTTGTCCTTAAGACAGATTCGCCCCGCTTCGGTGCTTACAGTTGTGTGGCGTCTATATCTCAGGATACAATGATCTTAACCAATTTGTAGTAGCACTCCAAAACAAATTATTCGGCGAACCAAACCTGTGTTCTAACTCTCTGAATATTTATTCTAAAATTAATATGGAGAATAATGCACCAAAGATGATAATTGGACAGCAAAAGGTATTTTTACAGACTGTTTTTTGGATGATCTGGACTGCTGGAAATTGGTCTGAATTTATAGGCAAAAAACTGACCCGAACAGATACCAAATTGAAGTAAATAGATGCACATTTAAATTGAACAGGTGCAAGCACTATTCAAACAGATAACTGTTTGAATAGTTGATTTGTCCGTTGCTAAGAACAAATTTTCAAACAATTTGAAAAAAAAATCCATTGTTGGAACAGTTATAAAACTGTTGGAATTTTATTATCAATAAAACTAATGATGGAAAAGATTTTTTTAAAACTGTTTGGAATATATATATTAAACTATTTGAATAGTTTAATTAATAAAGGAAGAGGTACAAACTTTAGGAAACCACTTAGGAATCCAAAATTTGAATTTAGATTTAAATTAAATTCTCACAATAATTTTTATTGAAAAAATTCAAATGAATTTTATCTAAAAAATTAATGTTAGACCCGAAAATGATGTCAACTTCCCATTCACTCATAAATGGTTTTGACGTTCTGTCTTCACCGTGTGACTTGCCACGCGGCAAGGAACACTTCACCTCTTCGGACCTACCCCAAAAGACGTTTAGGGCCCACTCAAATTTGGGCTAAAAAATATGCCTATATTAAACCATTTTTCCAATAATCCCTCACATGAATGGAATTTGACGGAGAGAAAATGCAACAACATGATCTAATTACAGAGAGTACAGAAATTGGAAATATTCTGCAAAGAATAGGTAGCTTTTGGCTTTGAACCTTCCCTTGTGAGACACTATCAGATTTACTAGCTAACCAGTGAACATGATGTCTTGAACTGTTCAGCTGTTTGTGTAAACCAAGACAATAGAACTCACACAGTATATCCCCAAACACAGTTTAGTTCTCACTATTGTGTTCGTTTTGGCCCTGAACAACCTGGTCTTTCATGAGTACTCTAGAGAATTGTAGCTTTTCACAAATCTCATAGAACCGGCCCAATTCACACTTATATAGGTGATTTTTATGAAGAGTATCTTGCCATACTCCACTAGGTATACCTAGATATAAGAATCATTAAAAATATTACTTAACCTAAAACGGTGCAGACATCATTATTTCATCAAAGAAATAGGTAAGAGTTAGACTCCCCAGTAATCCTTCTGAATTATTCACAACTCGGTTGTCCCTTTAAACCTAGATCTTGGGATCTCCAGTCAACTAGGTTGGGTTGCCGTTGTGGTAACTCTTATTTAATAGGCTTAAGTCTCATTCCCCTCGATGAATTCTCAACTAACTCTCTTGCTAACCCTTTGATTAGTGGATCCGCTATGTTGTCTTTAGACTTAACATATTCTATGGAAATAATTCCATTAGAGAGTAGTTGTCTTACGGTGTTATGTCGATGACGAATGTGTTGTGACTTACCGTTATACATATGACTCTGTGCTCTACCTATAGCTGATTGATTATCGCAATGTATACATATAGCAGGCACCGGTTTTGGCTATATTGGAATATCTTCAAGGAAGTGGCGAAGCCATTCTGCCTCTTCCCCAGCTTTGTCTAAAGCTATGCATTCTAATTTCATAATAGACCTAGCAATACAAGTATGTTTGGAAGATTTCCAAGATACAGCCGCCCCATCAAGAGTAAAGACATACCTACTGGTGGACTTTGAGTCTCTAGTATCCGATATCCAATTTGCATCACAGTATCCTTCAAGTACTGCTAGATATCTAGTATAATTTAGCCCAATATTACAAGTAAATCGGAGATACCTTAGAACCCTTATAATTGCTTTCTAGTGTTCTACTCCCGGATTACTCGTATATCTACTTAATTTACTTACTGCATAAACTATATCCGGGCGAGTGCAGTTCATCAAGTACATTAAGCTTCCAATAATTTTGGCATACTCTAATTGAGAAATACTTTCCTGTACATTCTTAGATAGAAACAAATTAACATCTACAGGTGTTCTAGCAAGATGATCATCATCTTTGTTGAATTTGTCAAGTATTTTCTCAATGTAATGAGATTGTGACAAAGCATATCCTTCTGATGTTTTGGTAATTTTCATTACCAAGAATTACATCAGCAATGCCATGTCTTCATGTCAAAATGTTATCAACATTTTCTTAGTAGTTTTAATCATATCATTATATACCTATGATGAGCATATCATCTACATAAGACATACAATGACATAACATTTATCTGTGTTTTTTAATATAAACACATTTGTCACACTCATTAATTTTAAATCCATTTGACATTATTACCTTGTCAAATTTCTCATGCCATTGCTTTAGCGCTTGTTTTAAACCATATAATGATTTAACCAATTTACACACTTTCTTTTCTTTTCCTAGAACTGAAAAACCTTCCGCTTGTTCCATGTAAATTTCTTCATCTAACTCATCATTTAAAAAAGCGGTTTTCACATCCATTTGATGAAATTTCTAGATTGTATAGAGATGTAATGGCAATTAGCATTCTAATGGATGTTATTCTAGTAACCGGTGAGTATGTGTCAAAGTGATCAAGACCTTTTTTTTGTCTAAAACCTTTGACCAGAAGTCTTGCCTTGTATTTGTCAATTGATCAATCTGCTTTCATTTTCCTTTTGAAAATCTACTTATATCCAAGAGGTTTATAACCTGGTGGCAAATCTACCAATTCCCAAGTGTGATTTTGCAAGATGGATTCAACTTCACTATTGATAGCTTCCTTCCATAAAGGAGCTTCAGGACTGGACATAGCCTCTTTAAAAGTTAAAGGCTCATTTTCTAACAAAAATGTTAGAAAATCTGAACCAAAAGATTTTGAGGTTCTAGTACGTTTACTACGCTTAGGTTCCTCTTCCTCATTTTGGTCTAACTCTTGCTCTTGTTCTTGATCCTGACTAGTAATGGCATCATGAGATCTTTTATTGTTACTAGTCTCTTGTCCAGTCTTACTTGGAAATACATGTTCAAAGAATGATGCATTTCGAGACTCAATAATAGTATTTACATGCATTTCGGTTGTTCTAATTTATGAATCAAAAACCGATATGCATTACTATTCTTAGCATAACCAATAAAAATGCAATCAATGGTCTTAGGACCTATCTTAATCTTTTTAGGACTAGGAATAGCCACTTCAACCAAACACCCCCACACTTTTAAGTATTTGTAGGATGGTACTCTACCATGCCATATTTCATAAAGTGTTTGATTCACTTTCTTTCGGGGTACTTTATTTAAAATATAATTAGCAGAAAGTATTATTTCCCCCCATAAGTTCTGAGGTAATCCAAAACTTATTAACATGGCATTCATCATTTCTTTTAAAGTCCTATTTTTCCTTTCAGCAATTCCATTTTGCTGAGGTGAGTAAGGAGCGGTGGTTTGATGAATTATTCCATGTTCTTTACAAAATTCACCAAAAGGTGATTTATATTCACCACCTCTATCACTTCTAAGTTTCTTGATTTTCTTACCAAGTTGATTTTCAATTTCATTCTTATATTGAATGAAAGTTTCCAAAACTTCATCATTGGTTCGAATTAAATAAACATAACTATATCTAGTATAGTCATTTATAAAAGTAATAAAATATTTTTTCCCACCTCTAGTTTGAATTGATTTAAAATCACAAATGTCACTATGAATTAATTCAAGTGGTTCCGTACTTCTTTCAATTGAATGAAAAGGAGTTTTAGATAATTTTGCCTCAACACAAATTTCACATTTATGATTTAAATCAATATCAAATTTAGGTAAACATTCCATATTAATTAATCTACGTAAAGATCCATAATTAACAAGTCCTAGTGTACCATGCCATAAATTTGAAGGCTCAAGCAAGTAAGAAGAAGATGTATTATTATTAATAACTGAGGGTACAACGGTCATTACATTTAACTTGAAAAGACCATCAGACATGTAATATTTTCTTACATACATCCCGTTTTTGGTAAGTACAAACTTGTCACTTTAAAAAACTAGCCTAAACCCATTCTTACTCAACAAAGATCCAGAAACTAAATTCTTGCGAATGTCCGGTACATGTAGCACATTGTTGAGAGTGAGTTTCTTTCCTGATGTCATCTTTAGTACAATCTTTCCTTGTCCTTCAACTTTGGAAGTTGAGGAGTTGCCCATAAAAAGCTGTTTACCGTTGCCTACTGTAGAATAAGATGTGAACATCTTTTTGTCGGCACAGATATGGCGAGTAGCACCAGTGTCCACCCACCATTCTTTAGGATTTCCGACAAGATTTGCCTTGGAAACAACTGCAGAAAGATTTATGCCATCTACACCATTGGAAATTTTATTCATTTCAGTCATTTTGGCTTTAGCAACTTTCTTACTTGATCTTCCTTTTGTAGCGACCCTGATTTTTTTCCGTAAATCTATATTTATTTATTTATTATTATTATGGTCTTATTTTATTTTTGATTTTATTAATTGTGTGGTTATATGATAATTAAATGTGTTGTGTTGTTAATTTAATGTGGTATTTAATTAATTTAATGTGATAAGTAAATATATATAATTAATTCGAATATTTATATTTATATTTATATTTTAAAAAAAAGGATGGTACATGTATTGATTTTATAAAATCTATTTATATATGTTGTAGTTATTTATTAAAATAAAATATATATTATATTTATTTAGGTTGTGTTTATATTATATTTATATTATATAATGTAAAATGTGATTAGGTTAAAAGTAAATGATACAAATAAAAGGGCAGCAGCCGCGCAGGAGGGAGAGCCGAGAGAGAGAGAGAGAGAGAGAGAGAATCAAAGAGTGCTCTGAGAGTGTGTGCCGTGAGAGTGAGGAAGAGAGTTTGTGTGTGTGTTATGTGCCGTGGGAGTTAGAAAAGAAAAAGAAAAGAGAAGTAAAGAAAAAAGAAAGGGTTTTGGGTTTACTTTGGTGGTTCAATTAATCTTCTTGGCCTTGCTTCAATCTTTAAAAATAATTGTGAGTACAAATCCTATTTTCCTTGATTATGTTTGATTCGTTAGTTTATTTATTTATTTATTTTATTAGGTTGATGTGATTTGATATTTTTGTATGTGGATGTGGAGGATGAATTAACTTAATTATTTTGATTAGTGTCTATGAGATGTTTAGGATTTTTAGATGAGTGATTAATTTTATTTAATTTGATTAGTGGAACGTGTAAAATTTAGGGTTCTCAAATGATTGATTTATTTTAATTAATTTGATTAGTTATATATATAAGGTTTAGGGTGTTTAAATGATTATTGATTTTATTATTTTTTTAGATGATTGATTAATCTAATTATTTTGATTAGTGTATATGCGATATTTAGAGTTCTTAGATGATTAATTTATTTTAATTAATTTGATTAGTGGTACGTGCAAGGTTTAGGGTTCTTAGAGGTTTGATTAATCTTAATTAATTTGATTAGTGATATGTGCAAGGTTTAGGGTTCTTAGATGATTAATTTATTTTAATTAATTTGACTAGTGGTACGTGCAATGTTTAGAGTTCTTAGAGGTTTGATTAATCTTAATTAATTTGATTAGTGATATGTGCAAGGTTTAGGGTTCTTAAATGATTAATTTATTTTAATTAGTTTGACTAGTGGTACGTGCAATGTTTAGAGTTCTTAGAGGTTTGATTAATTTATTTTAATTAATTTGACTAGTTAGAGTTCTTAGAGGTTTGATTAATTTTAATTAATTTGACTAGTGGTACGTGCAAGGTTTAGGGTTCTTAGATGAGTGATTAATTTTAATTAATTTGATTAGTGGTACGTGTAAGGTTTAAGATTTTTAGATAATTAATTGATCGTAATTATTTTAATTAGTTGGGTATGTAAGGTTTGGAATTTTTTAGATGATTGATTAATTTTAATTATGTTGATTAGACGTATATGTAAGGTTTAAGATTTTTAGATGATTAATTGATTGTAGTAATTTTAATTAGTTGGGTATGTAAGGTTTGGGATTTTTTTTTAGATGATTGATTAATTTTAATTAAGAAGATTAGATGTATATGTAAGGTTTGGGATTTTTAAATGATTGATTAATTTTAATTATGTTGATTAGATGTATAGGTAAGGTTTAAGATTTTTAGATAATTAATTGATCGTAATTATTTTGATTAGTTGGGTATGTAAGGTTTAGAATTTTTAGATGATTGACTAATTTTTAATTATTTTGATTAGACGTGTATGTAAGGTTTAGAGTTTTTGGATGATTGTTTGATTTTAATTATTTGAATTAGTTGAGTATGTAAGGTTTAGGGTTTTATTCTGGGTGACTTTATTAATTCTTTGAGTGATTCTTTGATCTTTAAAAATAATTTTAAGTACAAAATCCACTTCCCTTGATTTATGTTTAATTCGTTGTATTTATTTTTATTTGTTTGATGTTAGTTTGATTTTGTTTTTACATAAAGATGATAGATTGATTTTAATTATTTTGGTTAATGGTGTTTGTAAAGTTTAGGATTCTTAGATGATTAATTGATTTTAATTATTTTAATTAGTGATGTATGTAAAGTTTAAGGTTTTTAGTTGATTGATCGATTTTAATTATTTTGATTAGTTGTGTATGTAAGGTTTAGGATTTTTTTTAAATGATTGATTTCATTATTTGATTAGATGTGTATGTAATGATCATGTTTTTTATATGTATTTATTTTATGATTATAATCACACTCCCGAATATATGAAAGTAAAATTAATTAGAACCCGTAGATAAATTCCTTAAACTCTACCATGACTCCATGGATTGTTATTTTATTTGAGTGATGGTGAGAAAGAGTGTATAAAAAAAAGGTGAGGATTATGAGAGTTGTTTGATGCCTTATGCCCGGCATTGTTATATTTGTCTCATGATGTCGATGAGATGTTTATATATATTGTTGTCTCGTTCTCATGAGTAGACGAGTGCTTTGATTTGCGCGCGTACGTATATGCTAACCATCCGGGGAGTGTGAGTCAAACTCGGGACGATATCCCCGTGCAAGTTTGGCTTCGGAGTGGGTTAGGTATACGGGAGGCACATGGGATATATGTGTAGGCCAGAAGGGGAGGGCCGAAGTGGTGGAGTTAAGGTACAAAGTAGTAATTATGAACTTATATGTATAGTTCGAATTATATTGATTGAGTTAAGGTACAAAGAATTTAATTATGAGTTTATTTCTATAGTGTGAATTGTGTTGATTTGTTCATGTTGAAAAATAGTAATCGACCTCAATAAATTATGAAATTTGAGCAGAGGCATGTATACGTGATTTTGGACAACTTTTGTGTTGTAGCTTTTTATTAAAAAGATCGATTAGAACTTATAATCGGATGACCTTGGTTATGGTCGGTTTGATTCATTTTGGTAATGCAGATTTTATAGGCTGTTTTAACCCACGAAACGAGCTTATTTTTATTGGTTTCGCGTAAACTGAAGTAAAACATTATTCTGCACACTTTTCATGTTTTGAACTTTTTCGAAAAAAATCATCTTGGGGCAGTTTATGTTAATTTTTTTAGTTTCAGATTTTTTTTTCGATTGAATTCTATCTAGATTTTTAAATCAAGTTTTTCTCTTAATCTGTTCAGTTTCTGTTAAATTTGTTCGCGTGGTCTTTTAGGAAATTTGATTTTGTACAACTTTTGTTCTTTGAGTTTTGGTCAATTCAAATTACTTAAGTAGGAAACGGTGCATTTTTATACGTATTCAGTAATTTACTTATGATTAATTTATACTAACATTATTTTTCTTTTGCAGGATGGTGGGTCTTACTAACTTTTTATGCAGGGCTGACCCACCATAGTTCTATTTCTGTTTTGTTTATGTTATAATAAATTTATATTTCGTTGTGTACGAACAAGAAACTAAATGCCACCGTATCTCGAGAAACTACACATTCGTCTCGGTGCGGTTGGAACTACTTGTCTTGTCTAGTAATAAGAATTTAATGTACTTTTGTTTGTGTCTGGTGGACACGTGGGTGTTGATTCTTGTACTCATACCAGTATACCTGTATACTGACCCGTTTTGTCTCTTGGCAACTCGGGTGCGTTCTATTTGAGCGCAGCCGAGCTTCCTTTGCAGGATTAGTAGAGGCTACGGTGGTGACGAGAAGTAACTATAGTTTTTGGGCATATATCTTGGATTTCTTTTGTTTTCTTGAGCTTAGGGTTGTTAGTAGTTCATGTATTTATTATTTTTTTATGACTTTAGTATTGGAATAATTTGGTATGGTTGTAATCGTACATTATTTAAGTTACTTTGATTACGTATTGTTACTTTAATGTTTGAGATATTGGTTAGTTATTAATTGTGGTGGATGGTTTTGTTGGAGTTTAGTTTTTTTCTTGTTTCACTCCTAGGATTTGGATGATGGAATATTGATTGGGATTTAGCCCTAATTTGATATTTAATTGTCCGAATTTTGGGGCGTTACACCTTTGCCTTTGCAAAAATCAGTTCTTAAGAACTTCTCTGGTTTTTCACCATGATTCACTGGCATAGTCCCAACATAAGGAGAGGTTGGCGTAATGGCAATCACCATACCAGTACTGGTTTGAACATTAGTTTGACCAGTTTCAGTAGCCATTAATTCTAAATTATAAAATAAAATTATAATTAGAATTTATACTACATAGAAAATTAAACCAAATTCACAGAAATAAATTCTGTAAAAATAAAAGAAACAAGAATGTGACTTTTATTTCCAATTAATTTGAAAATAAAATAATAAAAGAAACAAAAATTTAACTTTTATTTTTCAATTAATTTGGAAATAAAATAAAATTTTATTTAATCAAATTAATTCCACAGAAAATTAAATTTCTGTAACACTTCAATAATTAAAATACTGAAACATAATTTTTTAATTAATGAACACTCAGAAATAAATTAAGAAAATCAAAATTAATTTCTAACAAAACTCCACAAATATATATTCTGAATTGTTAATAATACCAGTATATTACTACTAGCTGTCAAAGAAAAGAGATAGTATATTACTACTATCTGTCAAATAGCATATAACCACTATTTGTTTTTCCAACCAGAATATTAATTTGTAAATTCACAAAAAATAATTTTCTTAGAAGAAGAAAGAGAAACGGAAACAAACGAAAAATTCTGTAAACAGAATAATTCGAATAGGTCTTAAGATTGTTTGAATAATCTTCTGTGTAAATAAAATAAATGGATACTAATTCAAACAAAACCAAATAAATAAATAAATGACGTACCGAATTTATTTATTGAACCGAATTAAAAGAAAATTTAAAGACCAAGTCGAGTGTGTGACACTCTGTCCTTAAGACAGATTCGCCCCGCTACGGTGCTTACGGTTATGTGGCGTCTATCTCTCAGGATACAATAATCTTAACCAATTTGTAGTAGCACTCCAAAACAAATTGTTCGGCGAACCAAACCTGTGTTCTAACTCTCTGAATATTTATTCTAAAATTAATATGGAGAATAATACACCAAAGATGATAATTGGATAGCAAAAGGTATTTTTACAGACTGTTTTTTGGATGATCCGGACTGCTGGAAATTGGTCTGAATTTATAGACAAAAAACTGACCCGAACAGGTACCAAATTGAAGTGAATAGGTGCACATTTAAATTGAACAGGTGCAAGCACTATTCAAACAGATAACTGTTTGAATAGTTGATTTGTCCGTTGCTAAGAACAAATTTTCAAACAATTTGGAAGAAAAATCCGTTGCTGGAACAGTTATAAAACTGTTGGAATTTTATTATTAAACTATTTGAATAGTTTAATTAATAAAACTAATGATGGAAAAGATTTTTTTAAAACTGTTTGAAATATATATATATTAAACTATTTGAATAGTTTAATTAATAAAGGAAGAGGTACAAACTTTAGGAAACCACTTAGGAATCCAAAATTTGAATTTAGATTTAAATTAAATTCCCACAATAATTTTTATTGAAAAAATTCAAATGAATTTTATCTAAAAAATTAATGTTAGACCCGAAAACAACGTAACTTCCCATTCACTCATAAATGGTTTTGACATTCCGTCTTCCCCGTATGACTTGCCACGCGGCAAGGAACACTTCACCTCTTCGGACCCACCCCAAAAGACGTTTGGGGCCCATTCAAATTTGGGCTAAAAAATATGCCTATATTAAACCATTTTTTCAATATCTTACACTAGAAGAAGGTATATCTTTGAAGAGGTGATTCAATTCATAAGCAAGTTAACAACTTATTTAAAATATAAAATAAAAAAAATTATTGTGAAAGTTCTCAATTGTCCAAAAATTTATGCTCCATTTTTTGATGTTCAAGTTTTTTGGGTGAATATATGTTCGAATGTTCAAATTAAATCCGTCAATAAATTATGGACACAGATAAGCATAACATTTGAATCAAGTAATAAAGTGTTGTATAACTTTTAATTTTAGGAGATCTGAATTTCTATTTTCTGGGCACACAAAATAATGTGTACTTGGTATTACGTTTGATTTTACTTTTAGCCTCTCACATTTTTCTTATCAAAAAGTTTAAAAAAAAAAATAAAGATAGGGTGTGGTTAATTTTTAAAATTGCAGTTTGATAGTTGAAACACTTTTCAAAACTTATAATTAAATAAAGTTTTAAAAAAAAATTCAAAAATTTATCTAAAAAAAATTCATAATCAAACAAGTTTTCAAAATTTTATTTTTTTATAAAAAAAAAGAAAAATCAATTTTTTTTTATTTTGTTATTTTTTAATTTTTATTTAAGTATTGGTCAAATAATTTGTTATGATTTAGATATATATATAATATATATATGGGCGATCCAAAAAATTTTATAATTAAAAAAAATTAAATATTTTTTATAAATAAAAAATATATATTTAAAATAAAAATTATTTTTTTTTTACTTTTGACTAATTTTTTAAAATAATTTAGAAAAAATAAAATAATTATTTTGTGCAAAAAATAAAAATAAGTAAATAAATATTTTTTTACAGAAATAAAAAATTGAAAAAAATGTTTCAAAAAAATAAGTTAAATAAAAAAGTTAGTTTCAAAACTCATAATTAAACAAGTTTTCAAAATATACAACTCAAAAATTAATTTCAAAACTCGTAACCAAGTAAGTTTTCAAAATATACAATTCAAAAAGTAGTTTTAAAATTCTTTCAAAACTCATAACCAAATAAGTTTTTACTTTTCAAAACTTATTTAAATAACTTATTTTTTAAAATACAATTCAAAACTCAAAATTTATTTTAAAAATTAAACCAAACAGAGTTAAAATATTTTATAAAAAGATTTTAAAATATATGAATATCATTGTGGGAATTAAAAAATAATTATTTTAAATCAATTTTATAACAGATTCTGAAAAAATAGGTTTTTACAATTCAATATAAACTTATATATACATATACAGAATAAGAAGAAGATAAAGAAAATAGCCTGTGTGATTCGGAGAGGTACGTCAAAGACGCTGTCCTAAAGTCGTTAGGCGCTACCTCCGTGCAGGTTCTAATGATCACAAACGACTCCAAGATACAACCCAAGAATTCACAAGAATCTGACACAATGCACAGTTGCATCAGAAGAATTTGCCAAGTCTGTTTCAATTGCTCAGAAATATGGAAGAGATAGCCAATAAGAGAAAGAATATGTAATCAGAATACGCTACTTTTTCCTGAGTAAGAGTCATCTTTTAAATAGACTCCTTGATGTCTGTTAGGAACAGACACACCCATTCATTTTGAAAACAAATACAAGTTTAAAATTCAAACAAATAATACTATTAAAAGAAACAAATAAATAAATAAATACAAATAATAATAACAAAATAAAATAAAAAATAAAGTTTTGATGCTTTAGGAAATCTCCAACAATCCCCTACAAGAATCAAAACTCTATAAAACCGTCAAATAAATAAAATAAAATAAAATAAAACATAATAAAAATATGGACAACTTTAAAATAAAAATATATCTCTGTTAAGATAAAAATATATCTCTATTAAGATAAAACGACATGCAACTAACAGATGGGGCTAGCTTCCCTCACACCTATCGGGCTGAAGGATATTATTGAGCATGTGGAAGCTCATCACGAGTCTCATTTTGATAATTTTAATTATTAAATGTATAAAATTTATCAAGTATTATATATTTATAAAAAATCAAATTGATCAGATATTGATAGTTAGGTGATCAAATTAGTTTTGTATAAAAAAATAAATGGTAAAAAATAATAATTGACAGAAATTTAATCTGATGAGATAACTATTTATATCCGATTAATAAAATTTTTTATAAATATAAATACTTGAAGATTTTTACATATTAAATAATTTAAATTATCAAAATAAAATTCGTGATAATCCTTCATTGACTTCACAATATCCTTTAATCTAATCACACACTGAAAGTAAGCTCAGCTCTCTGATCTTGCCATTTGGCACCATGCATTTAATATAAAGTTTGAAAGCATGCGCTCTGACATCACTCATTCTTATCTTGCCAGCTCTTAGTTTGGAAATTGAAAAATGATTGGACCTCTAGTAATGTGCAGTGGGTCCTCCACTGTCACAGCCAATCAGGTGCCTTCAATTTTTTTTTTTTTTTATGCTTTTCCACCTCATTAGATGGTTTAGTGATGGTATTTTAGAGGTCTCTAGCATAGTTGTTTGGAAATTCTCATTGCGGTTGGTTTTAGTTTTTTAAATTTAGTTTTTAAATATTAAATTTTTTATTTTTTTTTATTTTTTATATTTTTAATAAATATTTTAAAATTTAATTTTTTTTTTTTTTATATTTTTTTAGATACATCTTATTTTAATATATCTAAATAATAAAATATTTATAAAAAATATATTTTAAAAAATTAATAAATGCACAAAAAAATACTAAATTTTTATAATTTTTTTTTATATTTTTGGTATTTAGTAAATTTTTTAAAGATTTTTTCACAAATATTATACTTTTTAAGTGTATTTATGTTAAGTGTATCTAGAAATTCAAAAATTACTTAAAATATTAAAAAAAATGAACAAGAAATAAAAAAAAAAAAAACGAAAAATAAAAAAAAATAAATTATGAAAATTGAAACTAAACAAAAAGTTAAAACTTTGGATTAGATTTCACATTATGCTTTCCATAAATACCATAATGTCTTCGTTTGGCAACTTGAGTTAGGCTAGGTTTGAGGCTGTTTTAATTACAAAAGGATAAAATAAATTTTTTAATCTAATAAGATAAAATGTCACATTCAATTCATAATCATTATTTTTTTTCTCTTACACAATGTCAAAAAAGCTTAAAAATCTGCCAAAAAAGCTTAAAAATCTATCACAAACGAAACTTTTTAACCCTCAATTAAAATAATTAAAAAATCAAAAAACTAACCTATTTCTCAAACGAATTCTATCTGTCTATCTACATTTTAGAGTGAGCTCACATGAATCATCATCATCCTCCATTGACCAAAAAAAAAAGAAAAAAAAAAAAATTCACATGACTCTTGGCATATTAACATCACTGTAATATATATATATATATTTTTTTTTATAACGTTAATTGCTTAGTAATTTTAAAAAGAAAAAAATATACTCATTTTATTTCAAAATATTAGTTCCTTATTTTATTTTTTATTATCTCAAAATATTAGTCAATTTTCAAAAATCAAGTACAAAAATAATATAAATTTATTATTTTGTCATTCTTTTAAATTCATTAACAACATAAAAAGCGTAATTATGACATTGATATTCCTCAAAAAATATATTATTAAAGGATAATTTGTAGAATCAAATTTTTAAAATACAATAATTGTATTTAAAAAAAAAAGTTAAATTCTAAAAAAAAAAAAAAAAAAACATTATTTTAAAATGGAGAGAGTATATAATCGAGTGTTTTGTCACATCACCAATCCAAGTCAACATATTTAGATTATAAATTTTTTAAACAGAAATTTTATGAACCTATAATTGAATTGTGCAACTGTTACGTTACATTACAGAGATATATATATATATATATATATACTTATTAAGGATTATTTTGAGAAAATGATTAAAAATTAATTTATTTTTATTTTTTATTTTTTTAAAAATATATATAAAAAATATGAAATAATATAATTTAAAATAAATTTAAAATTAAAAAATAATTATTAATTTACTTCCCAAAAGAACCCTACATGTAATACGACCTTCACTTTTTCTTTTCTTATGCAATTTGTTTTTTAAATCTTCCATTCAAATACAAGCTATATGAAATGATCATGTGCCTCATCATCGACTAAAGTGATAAATCTAACCCGCCAAATATAACTTATTATTTATTTAATATTTTATACATATTTATGCAATAATATATATACCTCACTATATTTTTTAAAAACACAGGAAATTATCAATTAATGAGAGGTGAAAATCTTTCTGGATTTTACCTAAGAAAAAATTACACCTCTACGCATTTGTAATTATTTTTGGTCAAGTGACATGATTTATTGGGTCAGATTGGTTTAATTTAAAATTATGATTTGAATGTGAAACTGTATTTTGAGTTTTGAGTTTTAAGTTTTAAGTTTTTGAATCATGATTTGAAAAAAAAAATTTGTTTAGTTATAAGTTTTGAAAATAGGCGAAGGATGATATGTATTTTTTTTTTTTTTGATTTATTGATGTATAGAATGTAAGAGAATGTGAGAGGAGAGATAAGAGAGAAAAAATTGATTGATTGAGTGATTAATAATAAAAAGAAGAAGAATTTTGAAAATAATTTTGAGTTATATTTTTAAAATGGATAAATTACAAATAAACCCCTTAAAGTTTACTTAAAATACAAATTGCCTCATGTGATTTGAAAAATTACAAATAACTCCCTATCAAATTTTTTTATTTAATAGAATTAATTAAAAAAATAAAATTTTTAACTGTCCACTTGTACAATAATAAACTTATCTGAATTATTAATTGAAATAAAATTTTAACATTATTAAAAACTATTCATTAACTTGATAATTTATTAATAAAATGACTTATTTATTATGAAATTAGAAACCTTAGAGGCAGAATGTAATTTCTAGAATCACGTAGATAATTTGTAGTTTACATAAATTTCAAAGGGTGTGTTTGTAATTTATTCTTTAAAAACATATTTGGTTAACTTGTGATATCCAAATCATGGGAAATTCTATTTCCACACACCTACTTACCTCAGTTTACACACTTAATGAAATTTTATTTTAATGACAATTATATCCTAAAATAAAATGACCATGATGGATATTAAAACCCTAACTAACACATCTCATCTCTTCTCTCCTCTTTTTCTACCACCAACAACAGCATACAAACCCTTTTTTTTTCTTTCTTTCTCTCTCTCTTTAGAATCAATTTAATTTGTTTCGGTTACGAATCCAATGAAAAATAATAGACAGGAAGACAATCAGTTATTGAAATTATTATTATTTTTTTGAAAAACAATCTTCAAATCTAATTGTTTGCTGCCTCTTTCAATAAGTATGTTAATCCATTTCAGAAATAAGTGGTGGACGGGCAATAATGGTGGAAGCTGTGCAGTTTGCATCGTCACATTGCTCTTTGTTGGAAACTCAGAAAGTGGTGCTATGCTTGGTGAAGCATATCCGTCCTTGTGAGAGAGATAAAGAGATCCATGGTTTGATTCACTGGAAGCTAACTATCGAAATTCGGTGGTTGTGTGGGTGTGTGTTTGGGTGGAAAATGTGTGTACAATATTTGAGTTAAGGGTTATAATTAGAATATGTGATGTGTGGAATGAGACAAATAATATCTAATAAAATTCATAAGTGTGTGCGCTAAGAAATAATATACTGAGATAAGTACGTGTGTGGAAATAGAATTTCCCCCAAATCATAGTTTAAAAATAGGGTAAATTACAAATATACCCCTGAGGTTTGTTTAAAATACAGATTGTCCCTTATAGTTTGAAAAATTACAAATACCTTATTATAATTTTTTATTTAACAAAATTAACTAAAAAATGAAATTTATAATTATTCTCCTATGTAATAATAAAATTATTTAAATTATTAATTAAAACATAATTTTAATATTATTAAAAACTATTTATTGACTTGATAATTTATTAATAAAAAGTTGATTTTTTATGAAAATAATAGAATGTAATTTTTAAAATTATAAAGGACGATTCGTATTTTAATCAAATTTTAAAAATTTTATTTATAATTTATCCTTAAAAATAAAGTTAAGTTTTGAAAAATAAACCAGAAGTTATAATCCTTCACCCAAAAAAAAAAAAAAAATGAAATATTAAATTAAAAATCAGATTTAAAAATGAAAAGGTAGACAGTCAGAGTTTAGTGAAGTTATCGAGGGGGAGACATTACCGATAAATTGACTCTATATAAACAGAATCACTCATTTTTACGTCAGGTGATAACCAACATCGTTGTATTAGAGAGAGAGAAAGAGAGCTTAAGATTAACTGTTTGTGGAATTGGGTCGGTCAAGAAGAAGAAGATGAAGTTCTGCAAGAAATATGAGAAGTACATGCAAGGGCAAGATCAGAAGAAACTTCCACGTGTAGGATTCAAGAAACTGAAGAAGATCTTGAAGAAATGTAGAATAGATCTTCAAACCCACAACAATAAGATGGTCCTACACCACCATGATGACTCTGCCATGGCCCCCACCATTGCCCAGGTACTTACACTCATCTGTATGTATACATATTTGCATCTATTTGTCTTTGATGAACTTATATAACTGATTTTATTTTTATTTTTTTAAATTTCTGATGAGTTAATTGATTTTGAATTTTGGGTTTTATCTATCTGTTTTAGTGTTCTGAGTTCTTTGTTTTTTTCCTTGTTTTCATTTGCATGTTCTGGAAGATTTGTAGAGGATGTTAAACAGCCCCTTCTCTCTCTCTCTCAAGAATTTGTTCTTGTCAATCATAGCCGAAGCTGTATAATGATAATTCGATATTTTCTTTATTATAAGTCTTTTGTTCAATTAATTAATTGATTTGACATATTCAGAAATTACTTTGCGTACTAATTAGGCGACAACACCAAAAATTTAAAGTTTTAGCTGATGTAATTCACTGGTTCACAATCTTTATTCTTCTTCCCTTTTTTGTTTTTTATTTTTAAATTTTTTGTCCTGTTTGTTATAGTTGTATATTTGCTTTTCTTCTTTTACAGTAGTCTTTAATTTGTGTTTTGAGTTGGTCCTTCATGTTGGATGAGTAGAAAAGATAGAGCCAACACACACACAAACACACACACACATACACATACACATATTTGTATATAGGTGTGAACATGTTTGTCTGTGATAGCTTTGTCAAAGAAAATAGGCTCTCACTAAACGGACTTTGCTTCTTAATTTTGTTAGATAACAAAAGTTTTGGTCACTATCCCCTAGAATGACCTTGGTAAAAATAGCAATAAAAATGGAGAACTAGGGGTTGGTAGTAATTCACTTGTATTGAAGAAAAGACAAATTTTGATGAATCCTCTCAGCGCTAGCTGTTGAACACTGTCATGAGAGAGAGAGAGAGAGAGAGAGCACATGCATCACTTTGAGGAAGGTGTTGTGTTTGATTTGTATTCCTCTTCGTTAATCTTCCTTAGTTGTGGTTGGATTGTAACTCTATTTTGTAGTTTGCGATGGAACCTTTTTCCCGTCCTTGCTCAAGGAAATGTCTGCAGTAGTTGGTTGCTTTAATGAGCGGGCACAGAAATTGCTCGCGCAGCATATGGCTTCAGGGTTCCGTAAGTGCTTCATTTGGTTCAAAGACAAGCTACAGGGTAACCATGTTGCCTTAACTCAAGAAGGCAAAGATCTGGTTTTGTATGCACTAATCAACGCCATTGCAATGCGCAAAATACTAAAGAAGTATGACAAGGTATGTTAATCCCACTTTTAGCAATCAAATGGAGCATAACTAGAAACTATTTTGTCTTTTATTTATTTATATTCATTTATTTTGATTTTAGATTCACTACTCTAAGCAAGGACAAGCATTCAAATCGCAAGCCCAAAGTATGCACATTGAGATCCTTCAGTCACCATGGCTATGCGAGCTGATGGCTTTCCACATAAACTTGAGGGAAACAAAGGACCATAAAAGGAAGGCTTCCGTGTTTTTTGAGGGCTGCTCTCTTGTAATTAATGATGACAAACCATCACTCTCTTGCGAACTCTTTGATTCCATCAAGCTTGATATTGACTTGACTTGTTCTATATGCTTGGTAAGTCTTCCAGATTTTAGTCTTTTAAATATTGGATTTAAACATGAAGTGAACACATGATCTGACAAATTTATTCATTTGTTGCAAAACCTTTACTTTCATTGTCTTGTGTAATATCACTTCACCAAAATTTAGTGAATCATCAAGATACTCTTGGAATAATCAAAATTTTCTATATCAAAGAGCCCAGTACCTGGATTCTAATACTTTGTGCATTAATTTCCCATTTTAGCATCTTTCCAACATAGTTGGCTCCTGTATCTAGTGGCTTTAACTGACTTCAGATATTGGAATCCAAGTCAGTTTCTCTCCTAGCTTTCTGGGAACTAGTTCTGATTGATTTCTAGCTGTTCAAAGTCTTACATTGTATTCATCAATGTTTATACACAATTAACAATTATTAAAGGTTGGTACTGTTTCTTAATTCGAAAATGTCTACAGGAAAGTAAATTTGAAGTTTAAATTATGTCATATATGAAACACTGCAATTGATTGAAAGGTTTAGTCAACTTGTGTCAAGAATTAGGAAGAGCAGCATGAGAAACTCCATTAATGCTATAGCACCATAATTGAAGTATATTATATTTATTGTGAGTGTTTATCATAGTGATTATAAATTTATTATGGTACTTTCTTAAAGTATGATGCATTACAGAATATCATGGTAAGACAGCTCAGATTGGAACTGGAAGCACTTTTTTGGATGTGATTTAGCAGTAGCCCAACTCTCTCTGTGTGTTATGCATGTTATCATCATCCGCAATCATTGTATTAAACTTTGATTAGGCTATTTATAGCTTTGCTATCATTTTCTTCCAATAAGATCCACAATTGATCAATGCATTTGACTTTTTCTGTAACAGGATACTGTATTTGATCCGGTAGCTCTGACCTGTGGTCATATCTTCTGCTATATGTGTGCTTGCAAGGCTGCATCAGTAACCATCGTGGATGGATTAGATACTGCAGATCCCAAAGGAAAGTGCCCTCTCTGCCGAAATGTAAGTCGGTGTACTTATCATTATTTAGTGGGTTTTGTCATAAATTTCTTCATGTTTTTAAAGAAGCTCCTCCTAATTAACCAAGTAATTGAGGTGTTTCAACTTAATGATTGGTGTCTATGTTGTTTGATAACACAATGAAGCACTTATCATTGAACGCATTTAGTGGTTTCACAATTAAGTGTGCATAATCACCTACCACATAAATCTAAAAACAGACTCAGAATGGGTTTTAATTTTAAGTCAGAGAGACTTGACTTACCACTCAATGTTGACATATCATGAAAGGTAGTTTTCATTTTCATCATCAACTGACATGTTTATCTTAGAATTTTCAATGTTAAAAATCCAATAATGCTATGCTTTTGTTTCATGTCTAACGGATAATTACCTTTCATTTTATGAATTATTTTCGTTGGTTTTCAGGATGGAGTGTTTGAAGGTGCCGTACACATGGATGAGCTTAATATCTTGTTAAGTCGATGGTACATTTTGTTTATATCATGTCCAGTTATATGAAAAAGATACAGGTAGTTGCGATGCGATCGACTTTCTTATTCTAATCATATGCATATTGAAACAGTTGTCATAAATATTGGGAGGAGCGGCTTCAAATCGAGAGAGTGGAGAGAATTCAGCAGGCTAAGGAGCACTGGCAGGCCCAGTGCCAGGCATTTATGGGCGTCTAAAGCGGCTGTTTATTCTTTTTATTGGTGCTAGTAGTATTAACTACTTGTGTTAACAAACATCTTCTGATGTCGTGTCTTGAATTTACCTTGAGCTATCAATTAGTTTTTGTGTCTTCTGTGTTGATATGTAGGGATTTCAACAAGGCTTGTATATGCCATCTTTAGCCGAAATGGAGTAACAATTTGTAAAATTATTTGTAGACCTTGTATGCCATGTTTGTATTTATTTTATTTTGTTTATTGCAGTTCTGTGGTGAAGCACTTTCTACAGAAATTTTTTGAAGATATGGGTATTCTCCCACTTGTATTTCATTTCACTATTATTGTTGAACGAGGTGCCTAGTAAAACATCATGATTTCCATACAAAAACTCATTATTCTGTTCTGTTCTCTGTTGCTATTGTTGGATACCAAGTTGTCAAGCATGATTTCCTAATATTTGATCCCCTGGAAATGATTAATTGATTAAAACTAGGCATAACATGGTTGGTACAATTACAAGAAGAAACTTACAAACCAAGAAAACACTAGTGGATTGAAGTTCACCATGCTTTTCAGTAACTTCAATGACTAATTTGTTATCAAAGAAGCTGTGAGAAAACAATTCCCAAAAAGAAAAAAAGAGACAAGAAGTTTTGCAGAAACGACATAAAATGACTAATACTTTCGTATGAGATCCAAATTTCCATATAGGGCATTCTCTGGAGGGTAAGGACTTGGAGCAATCATCATACAATATAAAAGCCCAAAGAGCTAGGAAAAAACACCTCTGATATCCAAAAATCATTATACCCTTACAGTAAAATTTAAGAAAAATTCTGGTTGCAACTGCAGAATCTCCTGATATAATCCAAGCTCAATCATGCTCAACAGCCCACAATCAAGGGATTTTTATCTTTATACATGTGGTATCTTTTGCATAAATTCTCCAAAGTTCCAACCGAATGCTGCATCCTGTTAAGTTTTGTATCCATGAACATGCTCTGCAAAAGAAGAATCTAATGAGAAAAGGAAATGACAAATCCAACAAACTGCGGAGTTTCTCAAGTAAAAAACTTCCTTCCTTACCTGATAATCATCTCCATATTTTTCTATGAGTCTGCCAATGTGAGTTCGTTGCATGGTTGTCAGTGGTTGCAGAGGTGCACTCTTCCCATCTCTTCGTTTCTTTCCAAGGGCTGATTTTAAGTCTACATAGCCAAAAGAGCCCAAATACATGTCACTTGTTAATATCTAGTTGCATAGTACAGCAAAAGATCGTGTTATCAAAGTTGCATGCATGATGCAACACAAAGCCACAGTTGCTTGTTTGGATTTTCGACTATAGTCAACAAACTATACTTCCTTGGTACATGTGCTATGACTATAAACTCTATTATCAAGTGATTTTTTTCTAAACATCTTCTCTATGCCAACCATTGAAATTTTCATAAAATGCACCATGGACATTATTCATTCATAGAAAAACAAGGCAGGAAACCATAATTAGCTAGATAGCGTTGGCTTCTCCTAGAAATTAAACATAAGAAAATTATCTCTAACACAATTGTCTAATTAAGCAATATTACCCTGTAATACAAGTATATGAGTATATCCCTCAAGTAGATGGCCTCCAAAGATATTATTAGTCAGTTTTTTTCATGGAAATTCTAATTCTCGAGTAAAATTACATGAAATGTACAGCAGAATTGTTGTGGTATTATACAAATGGGTTTGAAAGACAGTGAATAAGAAGAGCATATGCCAGTAGTAACATAAACATTCCGATAGGGAAAATTGCATGATAAATAACCCACAAGATAAGACTGCAATGGTCCCTGGGAAACTTATGACATGCCAAGACCTAGCAAAGCTATTATACAAGTCATCATATGACTGAATTGTGATGGATAATGAGAAAATAGGACAAATACAACTGGCATGGGATAGCCAGAGCATTAACTTGGGAGCAATAATTAACTTTAAACAGATATTTTAACTTTAAGGCTCCCAAAACAAGAATCTGATAAACTTCTAATGCTTATGTATATGAATTGGTCTGATGAATATCATTGAGAAAATTCTTTTCAACTAATGAATTACAAAACATATTACCTCTAATGCTACATCATGTTACAATAATGAATTACAAAACAAGCTCAACCTTATATACTTCATAACTCAGAATCCAAAAAAACAAGACCATCCACTGTTCTAAGCCCAATCAATACAACAATTATGCATGATTTAGTTGAGTTTTCATTTATTCAAAGATCAAAATAGAACAAAACATAAGATTTACTAATTTTTTCTTTCAATCTTAGTTGACTGTCTAAGCATACAAACACAAAATTTATTTATGATTGTCTAAGGCCATCATTTTGTCCATAACTCGTACAATTTTCATTTAATCCAATGTTCTAAGCCCAATCAATACAACAATTACGCATGATTTAGGTGAGTTTTCATTTTTTCAAAGACCAAAATACCACAAAACATAAGATTTACCTCTCTTTTTTTTCCCTTTCAATTTAGGTGATTGTCTAAGCATACAACCACAAAATTAATGTATTAGTCCATAACTCATACAATTTTCATTTAATCCAATGTATTATGATATGAACCATAGTTAATGCATAAATATATAAAACAAGAAATTAAATTCGAATTTAAAACACAATGAATGGAATCAATAGAGAGGAAGAGGAAGAAGTAACCGTCTTCTTCAAGGTCGCTGCCGGAATCGACGGGATCGAACTCGGAGACGGTGGAATCGGCGGCGGGAGGAGGAACCTGAAGAGACTCGCTTTCGATGATGTGAGAAGTGCGAAATCGGACGCCGAGGAAGTTAGGGTTAGAAACAACGCCGAAAGATTTGTAGTTGTCGAGAACGCTGCCTTGGTCGTCCCATTTGGGATCGGAGGAATCGATCATGGAACGAAGCTTTGGAGGGAGAGAGAAGGAAGGTTTGAATATGCGAGGGTTCTTCTTTGGTAATCCCACTCGAACCTTCGTTCTCGAATTCTTGTACTTCCTTCGCGATCTCCCCATCTCTCTCTCTCTCGCTCTCTCTTCGCGCAAGATCAGAGACGAAGAGGACGGGTGAGCGGCTCGGGGGTTTTAGGGTTTAAGGTGAAAAAAGGCTAATGGCACTGGCTGTCTTATTTCAACATGACAGCCCAATGTAAAAACCCTAGTTTTCTTTTAGAAAGTGACTTTTTTGAGTTAATTACTTAAAAATTTTATTTATAAATGTTATACTCCCTCCGTCTCAAAATAATGGTCCCTTTTGGGGAATTCAACTTTTTTTAGTAGTACAATTATTGCTTTTGAAAAAAGTTGATTTTCCAAAATTATCCTTTTGATAGTACATTTTTTGGGAATATCAATGTCATAATTGTACTTTTTATATTGTTTATTAATTTAAAAGAAGGGCAAAATAGGAAATTTATATTTTTTTTGTACTTGATTTTTGAAGAGGGACTAATATTTTGGGACAATGAAAAATGGAATAAGGGACTAATATTTTGGGACGGAGGGAGTAGTAGTTTAGGTCACATCTAAGATTTTCTGAATCAATAAGTCCTATTTAATAAAATTGAGAATATTATTAATTTTTTAAAATTTTTAAAATTAAAAAAATTATCAATTTTGCATAATAATGTTCCAGATGATTGAGCATCTCCAACCCACTAGGCATATAATACTTGTTAGTCAAAATGCTTAATATGACTCACTTTTTTCAACTCCAATGCACTAGGCATATGATTAGGCATTTTGGCTCAGCTCACATTCACTAGCTACATGTAGCTAGCCTTCAAAGCTAGACAAAATGTATTTAATCATTAGAGCATCTCCAACGGTAATAGGCATTTTACCTATCTAAATATTACTATAAAGTATATATTTTATTTTGCCTCTCAACTATTTCATGTTTCTACTCCAACCATGCTTTTTATTTTAGCTATTCATATAAATACTATTAATTTTATAAAATGCCACATCGGTAACAAAGATGGAGGGAAATGATCATAATGATTAAATACATTTTGCCTAGTCTTGAAGGCTAGTTACATGTAGCTAGTGAATGTGAGTTGAGCTAAAATGCCTAATCACATGCCTAGTGCATTGGAGTTAAAAAAAATGAGTTATATTAGGCATTTTGACTGATAAACATTATATACCTAGTGGGTTGGAGATGCTTATTTCCCTCCATCTTTGTTGTTGACGTGGCATTCTATAAAGTTAATAGTATTTGGATGAATAGCTAAAATAAAGAGCATGGTTGAAGTAGAAACATGAAACAGTTGACGGGCAAAATAAAATGTATACTTTATAGTAATGTTTAGATAGGTAAAATACCTACTACCGTTGGAGATGCTCTAAGAGATTAAACGGTTTTATCCTTCTACTTATTGATTTGATTAAAATATCCAATAAAACCGAGAATATTATCAGTTTTTTCTATTTTTAAAACTAAGAACATTACCAGTTTTTTCATTTTTCATTTTTTTTTTAGTTTTGCATATCAATGTTCCATCATCATGCTCTTTTATAGACACAAAATTTTCAGTTTTGCACAAAAAAATAATTCTGTTTTTTCAACAAAAAAAATAGTTGCTTGGTAATCATTTTTCAAAAACACTTTTAGAAAATTCTACTTTCTTATTTTTTGTGTTTTTTTTGTTTTTACTATTTTTTTAATATTTTAAGCAATTTTTAAAATTTTTAGACATACTTAATATAAATATACCTAAAAAGTAAAAAATTTTTGAAAAAAACCTTTTAAAAATTCACTAAATACCAAAAATATATAAAAAAAAAACGAGAATTCAGTACATTTTTTTGTATTTTTATGTATTTATTAATTTTTTAAAATATTTTTTCACAATTTTTTTACTTTTTGGATACATCTAAGTAAGGTGCATCTAAAAAAAATAAAAAAATGTTAAAATTTTAAAAAATATTTCACTAAAAACAAAAAAAATACAAAAATCAAAAAACTCAATTTTCAAAAAACTTAATCCAAAAAACTCAACCAAACACATTTATTTTTTATTTTTTTTGCACATAAGTTTTTTTTTTTTTTAGTTTTTTCAATTTGAAAGATGATGTTTTAAAATTTTAAAAATCAAAATAAATGTCAAATTATCATGTTACTTTATAGATAATCATAAATGATAAACAATAATTGTTTGAAAGGTAATTCCAACGATTAAAAATTTAATGAGACTTGAAGATTTAAAAAATTTTAGTTAGAATTTAATGAAATATAAATTCATAAATTAGGATTAATGTCCTTTTTTATTTATTATTATAATTGCAAAACAAGTGAAAAGTTGGATACTAATTACACAGTCATGGAATTTAGAATTTTCAAATTACTATTTTGCCATTGTATTTTTCTCTCTTCCATTCTCTTTTTCCTATGTTTTAAATCATGTTGTCCATTATCATGCCAAGATCATCTATTACAACACTATAATTTTGCCATTAATTTTGATTTTCTCATCTTTATTGTAATTGTTTTTAATGTTTCATCGATTTGTAATAATTTAGTAATTTTTTACTATTTATTTTTCTGTTATTTCCTTTTTTCTTAGTAAATTATACTAATTGACATAGATAGTCAACCAATCAAGCACCATTATTGCAAACACTTATGGTAAAAAATAGGACAAATTATCTACACCTCCTCTGAGGTTAAACAAAATTATAGATTCTCTTTTGAGTTTTCAAAAATTACATCTCGTCCCATCATAATTAACGCCGATAATTGATATCATAAATTGACTAAAATGTTTTTTTGACAAATAAGGCAAATTACGCACACCCTCTTGAGGTTTAGCTAAATTATCATTTTAAATAAGTTATGAAATGCAAAATTAAAATGGAAAAACATTTATCACACTACAAAAAATTAAGATTTTAAACACCAAAATTTAAGGACAAAATTATTTTTAGGGGACCAAATATTTTTGTTGCTAAAAGTGTCATTATATTTTTAGCAACGAAAATTGAACATTAGTGATTAATTTTATCTTTTTGGTATCAAATTTTTTGTCTCAAAAAATAAACCATTTTGAGACCAAATTATTTTGCCCCTAAAAGTCTGTTTATTATTGATATTTTTAAAATTTTATCGCTAAAATCCTTATTTTTGACTTTTCATGGCAACCTTTTAGCGACTCTCCTCGTGACAATAGAAATTAGTCCCTAAATGTCTTTTGCAACAAAATTTTTACTTTTAGAGATCAAAAAAATTGATCTCTAAAACTCTTATATGTTGTAGTGTCAGATTGTGAAAATATCATAAAATTAACAAATAATTAAATAAGTTAAAAACACAAAAAATGGTTTGTTAGAAAAATTCTTAGAATATGTTTGGTTTGATTTTTAGAAATTTATTTTTCAATTTTTTTTAAAAAGATAAAAATTAATTTGGTTAAAAAATAAAAAATAAAAAATAATTATTATTTTTATGTAATTTTATCTTTTGAGTGGTTAGAAATAATTTTTACAAATTAAATATATTTTTTCATATTTATTTTTTTTTAAAATTCTAAAATTTTTTTCTAAACAACAAATCAAACATGGTTCCAAAAAATTAATTTTTTTTCCATCTAACGTAATTCTTTTTGTAAATTTTGTTTTATCAAAGGGATTTTAGTTGGGGCAATATCGTCTATAAATTTATATTTTGGTGATATCAACTAATCATTCTTAACGTTTAGTTAACGATAGGGGCTAAATTATTATGCGAATATAATCCTTGGGGGCGGATATAATTTCTGAAATCTTATGAAAGAATCTGTAATTTAATTAAACCTCAAAGAAGGTGTAGATAATTTGCCCTAAAAATAATAATAATTAAAATTTTGGTTTTTTATTTTATATTTTACGACTGTTGCAAGAAGGTGTCCTTGACAGTTTCAGATTTTTTGTTTTTTTTAGATTCTAATAAGAGTTTGAATCCATGCACTATGACATTGTACGATGGTATTACACACAAAAAAATATTTATTTATTTATTTTCTTGTGAGGGTTTTTTTTTTTTTTGGGGGGGGGGGGGGGGGGGGGGGGGGGGGGTGTTTTGATAACAGGAACTTCGTTGTTATTAATAAAAATACAAACAATCCAATATTGGAGAGGGGTGAAGATATTTCAACCAAAGAAAATCACAGCTCACAACTCATTGCAAAAGTAACAATAATAATTTTTATTTTTTTTAATTGAAAACATACAAGTGAATCTTCAATTTACATACAGTGAAGTTTCACAACAATCTTCAATTTTCAACAATATTGTGACAAGAAAATCACAGTTCACAACTCATTTTAAAAAACATACACTTAATCTTCAAATTTTACACTGGAGCAACAAAGTTTCACATAAATTTTAATTTTTTTTAAAAAAAAAAAAAACAAACAAAAAAAACGAAAAGTTGCCCACTTTTGTCACAAGAACTTAGAGCATTTAAGGACAGATTAGCAAATGATCACATTCATAACTCCCATATCACTAGCTTCAAAGGAAAAAAAAACTTCAGAAATCTAACGCAAGAACAAAAGTTTGATACAATGCTCAGCATCATATACAACATTAAACAAGGGTTGCTGATTAATGTGCATGTTTAATGTGATTATGGAAGAAATACAACCTACAAGGAAGAATAGTTTCTATCACTACATTTGTGAAATTTTGCTACAAGCAATGTATGACTTTTATTGTCAGTGAGGAAGATTTCCTAAATTAGCAGAGCAGCAAAAATCACACGAGGCAATTTAGGGAAAAGCCGGTATGGTTTTTTTATATCTCATAGCCCTGACGAGCGGTTTGCATACTCCTGAACCAATGCCCCAAATAATGAGGGCCTCTCAAGCAAGTGAGATGGTTTGTCATACTCTTTCGCCCATCCTGTAAAAGAGAGTGCAAATGAACATCAGATATGAAACTCATGTAATCGACCATTACTAATGAAAATCTATTTTGTCTCACTCTGCCAAGTTGCAGACAAATTTACAATGAGATGGGTTTTTTTTTAAATATATATATATATATATATGAAGGATAAGGAAAGCAAGATGGAACACTACCTGCATCTATAACTAAAACCCTATCACAGTCCATGACAGTTGGTATTCTGTGGGCAATGCTGATGATTGTGCAGGCTGCAAAATCCTCTCGGATGATCTTTTGAATTACAGCATCAGTTTGTGAATCAACAGAAGCCGTTGCCTCATCCATGAACAAAAGCCGGCTATGCTTTAGCATTACCCGTCCCAAACAGAGAAGCTGCCTCTGCCCCACGCTCCAATTATCACCACTATCAACAACTAAGAAGTAGCCAAAAAGAAATAAAACATTTATCTTCACCCGTAAAAGGAAACTCAAAGCGCAGCAAGTTCAGGTGCAGATTTTTCATGAAACACAAATATTATTACCTGGTGAATCTAGTTTTCCAGGTTTTGCAGCCACCACGTCTTTAAGTTGGCAATGCTCAAGGCTCTAAAAAAATCAATCTCAAATCAGTTAAATCACAAGAAAAAGTCTATGCTTTGGTATGGAATGTTTACCTTCCATATCTCTTCATCTGAATACAGTCCAATTGGGTCGATGTTGCTTCTCACAGTTCCTTCAAAAAGGACAGGTTCTTGAGGAATGATCCCAAAGCGAGACCTAAGATCATGAAGCCCTAGCACTGAAATGTCAATGCCATCAATGATTATTCTCCCTCCCGAAGGCTCCACAAGCCTAAAGAAAACCTGAATTAGAGTTGACTTTCCACTCCCTGTTCGACCAACTACGCCAATCTTCTCTCCACCTTGAATGTTGAGAGTAATGCCTTTAATAACCAGAGGGGTATTTGGCCGATACCTAACCTGTTCACCGTGTTCAATATAGTATCTCTATCAGAAAGGGCTAATAATGTAGCTCAAAATCATGCTAATAAACGCTTATTGAAACAAACTTAACAAACATGAATGAAAATGGGTCCGTGGCAAGTTACCTGCAAATCCTTGAGCTCAACATTGCCATGGGTAGGCCAATTATGAGGGGGTAGACAATCTGGTTTCCCCCATTCAGCTTCTGAGGGAATATTTATGAACTGTTTTATTCTTTCAACAGAAACCATTCTATTTTCCACAAAGCAGCTCATATATATGGCCCAGAATAGTATGCCGTTGAGAGACATGCCATACGAGAGAGTTAATCCAACATTCTCTGCACAATACAATACAGGTCAGTTTCCTACACTCGACAATCAAGTAACCTTTTAAAAAAGGCCAAAAACACAAAAAACAAAAACAGACAGAGTCACTAACATCACATGTGATCTAATTACAAGCTCAGCATGATTTAACAAATTGAAATTGGCTCGTGAAAATCAAACCACCAACCATTTTAGTACATGACTACCTGGCCTTATGATATTGCTAGGCAGCAAGATCAAGAACATTGCAGAAACACATAGGATGAAGCTTCCAATCAGTTCCAAACGAAAGCCCAACCACTCGTTGGATCCATTATTGTGGAAATCCATTCGTAAATTTGCATTCACTCTGTTGACATTCTCCTGGAAAAACATATTCTGCTTCCTGAAACAGCGAATTGTCATAACACCAGATATGCTTTCTGAGAAGTGATGAATCACAGGCGCTTTGGTAATGGAATCAAGTCGAGTTAATTCACGAGATGTCGCTAGATAGTATCGCTGAAAAAAAGCATCTAAAGATTAATTTCTTATATACATATTATCATATATTAGTTTTTAACGCGGGATATATTGGAAGTCTACCATGCCCCAAAGCTTAAGATTTCAAAATTTTCAAATTTCAAGATATCATCAAGAAAACTTTATAATTTGTTCCCACCTTGGAACACCAATTGCATATTCTCTAATACTAAATTTTCAGTGGTTTAACAAATTTTCCTTCAATATTTTAACTATCTATAGATTAAGGCCAAGTTTGGCATACCAAAATAAGTGCACTTATTTTATCTTTTTATCTTTTTTGGGTCACATCAATCAACATTTCCTCTCTACTTTTTCTACACATAATACAATAAAAGTCAAAAAGTACACTTATTTAGTCTTCCCAAACTTGGCCTAAGTCTCTGTTAACAGGACTGGGTGATGATAATATGGTATGTGACAAATCATATTGACAGTTATTACAGAAATAATCTATTGCAAAAAAATAAATAAATAAACAAATCAGCAATATGATAAACCAATGCCCATACCCGGTACCAGAAATTCAGCCAACCAAGTGGAAATAAAAGGATTATTGTTGGCCAAGCATACTGACATGTGATGATGATGATGCTGAGCACTGTGATGTACATGGCAACAGTCATGCTCAAAAAGAAGGGAAGGAAGAGATCAATGTTGGTCTGATCTGTTGATGCCTACATGATGAAATATAATATTGTTAATACACAATATGGAGTAAAACTCGATATATAGTCTACGACAAAATATAGATGAAAATTTAAGTATTCAATTTGGTGTTCATATCTTTACCCGACTTAAGATTCTTCCAGAAGGTGTAGTGTCAAAGAATGACATAGGAGCATGCAGGATGCTGTGAAGAATTTGCTTGAAGTAAATTTGAGCAGTCTTAAGCCCAACGATTGTAACCAAAAATGCTCTTATCGTTATTAGCACTATTGAAATTGCCGCAATAATTGAATAGACGCTAATAAATAGAGATGGGTTGAATAACCGGTCTTCTGAAGTTTCATATGCCAACCAATAATCACTCGCCATTAGAGAAGATTGCCACACCAATGACATTATCAATACCATTGCTACACCCCACCACCCATAAGCCTCGGTGCAATATTGTTTGTAAACATCTAAGCTGACTTTGCCAGTTTCTCTCTCTTCTTCTTTAATGAGTTTAGAAGTTCCCCTATCGGAATTGGATCGTTCCAAGGAATTGTCTTCACCATTTGCTTCCCCGTGGTCAGAAAATGCCCGGGAAACTTTTTGTGTTTTGGGGGAATTTTCACTGGACATGTTAGTTTCCACATCTACAAGTTCCATGGAGGTTTCATGAGCAGTTACCAGTGCTTTGAAATCCAAACCAGACTCCAGAAGATCATTGTACTTTCCTGATTGCACAACCATCCCATCTCGCATGACCTGGTTTTCAAATGTTAAAAAGCCAATATTTTAGACAGAAACTAAAAAAAATATATACATATATATATATATATATATTTTTCAATAATGAATCCTACTTACTAAGATAAGATCAACATTGTGCAAGAAGTCAACTTGGTGAGTCACAAGTAGAATTGTCTTGTCTTTGAGAGCACCCCTCACACATTCCTGCCAAACAAGCATGATAAAATTTTAAGTTTCTTCAACAGCAGCATTTTGAGCGGAGTACAGACATTAAGCAGAATATTTATACAAAATCAATAGAATTTCATGCACATTAGCACAGAACGTATAAAAGCATTGGCAAGCAGAGGCATATGATACACATCCAAAACTTACCACACATCAAGGGATTGTTTTCGAAAATGAAACAAAATAGAATTTAGCAATAGATTTCATAGTTTTCAAACTTTTTTCAAGTCTTTCAGGTTTCTTATGATAGTATCTAATTATCAACAGCTTTTGCCAATGACATCGCTTTCAAAGATGAAACTATCTCCACAACCAAATTTGTATCAAAATGAATTGTGTCATCTCAATAGAATGCTTAAACTAGAAAGAAAGTATATGGTTTTTCTCAGAAATGCTGTAAACAATATTGTCACCTTGAATATTTCAGACCCAGTGTGAGCATCAACCGCACTGAATACATCATCAAGAAGATATATATCACAATCCTGATAAACAGCTCTAGCAAGTTGTATCCGCTGCTTCTGGCCACCACTGAGGTTGATGCCACGCTCTCCAATTTCAGTCTGATCTCCAAACTCCATCATTTCCAAGTCTTTCTCCAAGCAGCAGACCCTAACGGCTTCCCTGTACCTCTCTCTATCCATTGGTAAACCAAACAAGATGTTCTCTTGAATTGTCCCATTTTGAATCCATGATGTTTGTGCAACATAGGCAGTGGTGCCACAAACCTTGACCTGTTAAAGAGTAAAAGCAGCTATAGAGTTACGAAATTATCCTCTCAATATAAATCTTTTGGTGGCCAAATAAATATTGAAACTTCTGGAATTGAAGATATCTACATAAGGGCATAGAATTTATACATTCTTCAAATATTTTATGCATAAAAACATATAAAACATTGGAAGATAAAGAAACACACCGCATAGAATAGTGATGACAACTAACTACAAAAAATTCATTTATGTAAAGCAATGAAAGATGAACACCAAAAATTTCAACGTGAAAATTCATACCTTTCCCGATATTTTGTGCATCTCACCAAGAATTGAGGACAGGAGGGAAGACTTCCCTGATCCGACAGTTCCAACGATAGCTGCAAGCTCCCCTTTTTTGATCTCCAAATTCAAATTTTTTACCATTGTTTCCCCACCTTCATCGTCCCAGCTAAAATTCCCATTTTTCACCTCCACTGCAATCCTACCACCACAACCTTCCTCTCTCTCCACCGACTTTTCAACCAGCTCCTTACTTGTCATAAACTTGTCCAACCTATCCAGTGAGATCATTGCTTGTGAGATTGAGATCATAGACTGCGGAAATGTCCTGATTGGTTCCTGAAGAATCCTAAAGATTGTTGTTGCAGTGAAAACAGTCCCTGCATCAAGAGGAATCCCTATCAAAATTGCAGTACCAAAGGTGATGGCAGATACAAGTACTGGGGTGCTCCACATAACAACGATATTGCCAGATATCGAGTACATAAACTTGGATAGCCACCCGAATTCTGATTCACGGAAAGTTTGAATTCTCTTGTTGAAGTGTTCTTCCCAAGCCTGGAACTTGATTACACGCATGTAATTAAGCATCTCATTCGTGGCCTTCATTCTTGAATCCCGATTTTTCATCACATTGTGTTGGAATCTGTTGTTTCGTCTTGTGCCCAACAATACAAACAACAAAACTGCTATAATTCCGACCAGAGTGTAATTGTTGCGGAACCAAGATAACGAGATAGAAGTATTAAAGCGACAGTAACTTGCAATGGCATAAGCCATATGGCATGTAGCTGCAGCATCATATCAGAGAGCTGCTGAGCATCTACAGCCATATAATTCACAATCTGTCCAACCCCATGAGCCTGTCTAGCCGAACATGACAGCCTCAAGCCCTTCTGGTATAAAGAAGTCACAAGGGTGGATCGAATGAGCATTCCAAGCTTTTGAGAATTGAAGTTGAATTGGTGTGAGGTCAAAACTTCCACAAATTTGGCAACGAGGAGAGTAATTACAAGGTAGTATCCTTCATAGGGGGAGTTCCCTTTCCCAGAGGTGAAATCAACGAATCCTTGGATGAGAACAGGCCCCACGAACATGACACAAAGCCGGACAATTGCAAGGAAGGCAGTGAAGGCAATTTCCTTCCAGAAGCACCGAAGCAATGTGATTCGTACAGGGTGGTTTGATTTTTCATGAGGCTTTGGCCAATTCAAATCAAAGAACTGAGACATTCGTTCAGCTCTATGGACCGGTGAAAGTGTTGGGATATCATCAGCCTTCAGGGGAGATTTATAACCTTTACGTAATAAGGGATTCATCCAAAGAAGAAACGCTTTGGAGATGATAGTAGCATTGGCAAAGCCAGTTATTTTGGATTTGTCCAATAGGGGTTCGTACAATTTGTCTTCTACATCCATTTCTGAATCTGATTCTCTTCTCACAATAATTCCAGTTGATCCTCTTATGGCAACAATAAGAAGTACAATCGATAACGGCAAACTAATGAATGAAATTACATCATCCAGCAACAAAACAGGATCAGGTTCGCCAACAGAGATTAGACGAACAATCCCAGAAACGGTGAACAAAGTAATGACGATGAAGTTTGCAACCCAGTAAACTCTAAGCAACAATGGATGAGTGATGACTTGGAACCTCTTCTCATGAACAATCAATATAGTAATCACCGCATGAGTTATTGCTTGAATTAACCAAAATATTCCATTCACTAGCTTCTCTGGCAACTGAGCATTTCTACAGAAGGCTAGAATGGATAAAACAGTGTAGGAAAATGCCAATAGAACTGTCACAATCAGAGACAGCTTAAACCACAGATTAGTTCCAAGAACAGCTCTATTGTTTCTAACAAGAGGCTTGCTTATGTCAGGATCAGGGCGGCTATTGTAAACGAATCTAGAATAGAGCTTATGAATTGAAAACAACAGGACGGCTAACAAAAACAGGATATCGACAGAAGATAGGACAATCCTTTGAGGACATGGTGAGAGGAAGATGAATCTTAGCCATTGAAAAATGGGTAAAATAGATGTGTCCTCTACAGAATGAATCACAGAGCTTGAGCATGAAAAGGAAGTGATCCAAGAGGCAGAAGACATGTTCACAAACTTATGCCAAACCACCACACAAAATGTACTTCTCTTCTATGCTTCACGCTCTCCAATCTTCATTGCCTAGTTCTGCAAAGGGGGGAAATTGAAATAAATATAAATATCTTTCCACAAAAATACTGTAAAATTGTGCTAAAAGGGATAGCCTGTTTGATTGTGTTTTGATTTTCTGTTTTAATATTCCCCAAAACACAGAAAACTGTTTTCAAGGAAATTTCGAAAAAACACCCAACTTTTTAGGAAGTAATAAAAAATTGTATTCATTTTTCAAAAATTATTTTCTCACAAAAACAAAAACAACATGGAAATTCTAGGTTATTTTAACTTTTTATTATTTTGCTTCCAAAAACACGAAAAATGAAAATGAAAAACGAAAGCAGCACGTTATTAGAGTTAAAATTCAATTTTTTTCTTTCATTTCTTTTCTTCTTATTTTATGAGTAAAACTTGTTGAAATACAATTCACAAACACAGACAATCACCATTTAGCATGAACAAAACCCTGAATCAACTATGCAGAAACTAAACAATTAATACAAAATTAATGACTTTAAAAGGACATTTAAAAACATCAACACCAAAAACAAAAAGGGACATTGAGAGCGAGAGAGAGAGAATGACCAAACCAAATTATGACACCTGCTTTGCTGGAGATACTAAGATCCACACACACTTTTGAAGGAGATATACACAATCATGTACAGCTTCAACTTTAATAACACAAAAAGGAAAGGGAATCCAATATCGGCAACAAAAAAAAAGGGTATTGTAGATTCAAAGGTCTTGGGCTTTTCATCAGAATATAAGTTGACTCATACCCACCTCAAAAACTCAAATGATGCCGAGATTTCAAAAGAAAATAACATATGATTTGCATTAGTACCAGTAATTAAAATATTTTTTAAAAAAAAAACTAGAAAAGGAGACAAAAAAAACGTAAAAAAGTTGCAAGTAAATCATCATACCCCTGCAAGTTTTAAGACTGCAAACGAAATGCAGAAACAAAGATCCTGAAAAAAGATTGGTGCAAAGAAGACGAGGGGTGTTTAATTTGTTTTTGTTTTTGGTGTTTTTAAAAAACAAAATCAATAAAAAGCTCAAAAATCCCTCATCATTTTCAGAAATGGGTCATCAAATAAAATTTGTGTTTTGTCAACAAAAAACACATGCAAACTGGGAAGGACTAAAACGAGCAAAACAAGAAAGACCCGTGAGAGAAAGGAATCAAAGACTCACCTTGACAAAGTGAAAACACAGAAAGCCAAAAAGCCAAGTATTGAGCTTCGAAGCACATTTTTTAGAATAGACTTTACTTGTATATATAAGAAAATTGTTCACTGCTGTTTCCAACGACTGACGAAAATTAAAATTAACTTTTTCCAAAAATGGGGAGAGAAGAGAGAGATACAGAGAAATGGGTATGTTTGGAACATATTAAAAAAAAATTAAAAATTAAAAATTAAGAAGTCATTATTAAAAAATTAATTTCTTTTATTTATTTTTTAAATTATAAATCAATTAAATTAATTAAGGCTTCGTTTGAGAAGAAGATTTGGGTTGAGTTTGGAATTATTTTAATAAAAAAAAAAAAAATAAATTTTTTAATCTAAGAAGACAAAATATCACATCAAATTCATAATCATTATATTTTTTCTCTCACAAAAATTAAAAAGTTAAAAAAATTCTTTTCAAATATTTTTTTTTTAAAATTCTAAATTAAAATAGTCAAAAAATTAATTAAAAAGAATCCACCCCAAACGAACCCTATTTCTCAAAAAAAAAAAAAAAAAATCTGAAATAAATGTAAAATAATTGTGTGGTCTCGGACAGAAATTAAAAGCGTATGTAGGGAAAGACGTGGAGATGTGGTAAGCCTCGGGGACACAAGTAGAGGAGTGGTTACCTAATTTGCTGCACATTTATTTACTCGGGACAAATACTAACAACTAGGATCTTCCCCATGTTAACATTTTTATTAATGTCTAGTTTGAAATGAGTGTTTGGGCTAAAATAATTATATAGTATAAAATAAGTTATTTTAGTTAAATAAAATAAAATGTCATATTTGATTCATAATTATTTTATTTTTTTTCTCATAAAAATTAAAAAAATCAAAAAATATATTCCAAATAAGATTTTTTAATCCCAAGCTAATAGTCAAAAAATCAATACATATCCCAAACAAACCCATAATAAGTCTACTTCTTATACCTATTTTTTAGATTTAATAATGTGTAAGTGAAATAATTGATTGATAATTGAGAAGATATGAGAGAGTGTGTTATTTTAAATATCTTAATTAATTGCTACATTAGTGTACTTAAAAATTTGATTTAAATTTTGGACTTGTATAATAATGATATGATTCCAGACATAAAAACTTAAAAATTATCTAGATTTTCACATTAATGACTCAAATTCATTTTACATGTGATCCCATACTTTATCAATTAATAAATCTCTAGCATACATATCCATTTCTGGATAAATTCTGGATCACAACTTCTTGGACCCTAGCTTTTTTCTAACATTTTTTTTTTGAAAGATTATATGTTTTTGGTTGTTTTATAAATTAACTATTTTAATTAATTTTTTGACACATTATTATTAAGAAATATACACACACACAAAAAAAAAAAATTGATAGAATAATTGATTTTTTTTTTTAATAGTGATTGTTTTATTATTTTAACCTATTGTCAAAAAAAATCCTTTATATGTATTAAAAACAATTATATCTAACCCAAAAAACGTATAAAATCTATATGCTCTAAAAGCTTAACAAGATTTTTTAAAAATTGAAGGACAAATTATATGAGTAATCCTGTATTTTATTCCTTTTATCATTTTGGCTCATATAATTTTAACTAGTTCGACTTTGACCATTAATTTAAGATTTTTATGAATTTAGTTTAATTGATGACGTCGATTAAGATTTTTACAAGAAAATATTCATTGAATTAATTAAAATTAATTCACTAAATTGAATAATTTTACAATTTTATTTATAAAAGCATAACACATCTCATTCATGTGCTCATTTTAGTTTAATCAATTGGATCAAATTGAGATAAAAATATAAATTTATGATTAAAATTAAACTAATTAAAATTATAGGAGCCAAGAGAACTAACGGCGTAAGTTGTCCAAAATTGAAAATCTACTCTCTTACTTTAGGCAAACTCATATTATGAAATGAGTTAGCAAATGTTAATGAGTATTCTTAAGATATTATTTAATACTAAAATTTGTACACAAATTACAAAAAATTTAAAAACAAAAGATTAAAATCAATGAAGTACTTTGTTTGGTTTTGAATTTTCAATTCATATTTTTTTTAATGAATTTTTTTAATATTTTGGTTAATTTTTTATTTTGTATTTTTAGATGCATCTAATTTAAATATGCTCAAAAAGTAAATACAAAAATATATACTCTCTTTTTTTTTAGGTGTATTTTAGTGAATTTTAAAAAAAATTTTGTTATATAAATTTTATACTTTTTAAATTAATTAATATTAGACATTGGGTTGTGCCAATGGTTTAGTAGCTATACCTTAAGGTGCGGTGATTGTGAGGTCAATGGTTCAAGTTGATATCACAATGGCGGGCCTTCAATGGTAATCTACCAACATACTAATGCTATCTCAAGAAAAAAAAAAAAAAATGAGTAGGAGCTCTAATTAGAGCTACACTAATGATGTGGCAGCGGGTCCCACAATATGTGTTGTGTCTTTTTTTTTTGAGTTTTTCCACCTCATTAGTGGTGGGTTTAGAGCCACCAAATTAGTGGTTCTTATCATTGTTGAAAAAAAAAATATATTAAAAGTGGATTTAAAAAGAAAAATATTGATTAAAATATTTAAACAATTTACCAAAAATAAAAAACAAATAAGAATTGAAATTTTAAAAATTATTTTTAAAAACTGAACAAAAAAGTAAGTTTTACAAAGTGGGGAACGCACGTGGTGGGCGCTAACAACAATCGTGGTGGTTGACAGTGTAGTCGAAGCCGCAGCAGATTAACGAAGAAGATTCCTCTGTCTTTCTGTACATAAATTGATGGATTTGTCCTCGGCGATAATGATAATCATTTGGTATCCAATTCTTACTATTAGTTTAATATAATATTTTTATTTATTCAAATTAAATTCAAAATTGGCGATTCCTTGTCAAGAGTTCTAGTATTATACTATTATTATCATTGTTTGGTTGAATCTGTGGAACACACTGCTTCAAACATTCATCTTGTTTGTTGTTGGTATCATTTGTCAAAAATCACATTATTCAAAGGAATTAAATTGTTCAACTATATATATATATCACTTTTTTATATATGTAGAGAAAGATCAGTCACAGTATTATATATCCATGATGATGTGGGTCGCTGATATTTGATTTATAATTTCATTTGTGTTGCTTTTGAAATCTTAAATTTAAGGATCATTTGGAAATAAGTTTTTTTAATAATTTTTTTAACTAAATTATAAGATGAAAAAAATTAATATATTTTGGATGAGTTTTTAATTTTTTTATGAGCATACGTGAAAAAAAAGTAAAGTGAATGAAAATGAATATTTAATTTTTTGGTATTTGTTGACTTTTTAAACTCTTTTTTGACCTTTAGATTATAATGTGTAATTACCAAACGAGGCCTTAGTATATTTAATAATGGATAAACTCTGAAATCTTAAATTTAAAAAATCAATCACAATACTATATATATTGATATTGATGTGGCTCAGTAATATTTGATTTATAATATCGTTTACTTTGTTTTTGAGATATTGACTTTGAATCTCTATAATGATGAGTGGACTTTATATTTGTAGTTGTTAAACTTGTAAATTTGGTGGTTAAGTGTCGTGTTAAACTTTTTAACATAATTAAATATTTATTTTTATATTTTTTAGTCAAAGAGAAGAGCCAAAGCCTAAGAATAATCAAAATCCAAGTTGATATATTTATGACATATATGTAATGATGATAATAATAGAAAATTGCATTAACTTCTCTTCAAAATTAGAGAGGATATATTAGTTTTACAATTTTGACAGAATTTTATTGATTTTTCTTTAATAAAATTAAAATAATTAAAATTAATGCAGATGATGTAAGAAAAAAAAAAAAAAAGAAGATAAAATATATATTTTGGTATAAAACAAATAAAAATATCATTTTTCTAACTACATAATTAATGAATTACAACTCTATAAAATCTTAATATAATTATATTAAAATTTTAAAACTTATTATATATATTTTTTCACATTGAGATTAGTATAATTTACCTTATAAATAAGAAAATGATATATAAACCACTTTGTATACTCATTTTCTAGACTAAATGATGTGCAAATGATATAATTAGCTGATGATTAGAGAAAATATAAAAAAGAGTGTTGAATTTAATATCATAATTGACTGTCACATTAAATTTGAAATTTAAATCTAATTTTTTTTAATCTTCAATAGTAATGCTCTATAAATAATGTCTCACAACTTCAACACCAACAAATGTCTAACAAATATATAACAAACTAGCCGTTCACCCGTACAATGCACGTTTTTTTTTTAAAATATTTGATGGTATAATGTGTGTTATCAAAAATAATTTTAATTTTAATTTAAAATTAAAATGAAAATATGATTTTAATTATTTATTTTGATAATATTGGTGCTATCGTTTTATAAAATTGTTACTTGAATACTTATATATATATTAATTTTAATTCTATCGTATTATAAAAGGGTAATTATCATATACTAATTTTATATGATATATATTAAATTATAAAATAATAAAGTAAATACTCTTTTTGATATTAAAATAATAGTTAAATTAAAAGAAGAATTAGTAAAATAGAATTAAAACCCAAAGTAGGGATTTTTATTGATGAATCCTATTTAGAAGTGTTCTAACTCAAGAAGTCTATGAAGGAATTTTTTAACCCCCTTAATTCCATGTATGTATACTTTTATTCCATAAAGTCCTTTTTCTTGATTTACACTATTTTCTTAGGCTCTTACACCCTTATATTTAATGTTGATATTTAATGTGTCTAAACCCTAAATCAAAAAAGCTCCCTTTTCATCAAACTTTAATGTTGATATTTAATATCCCTAAACCCTAAACAAAAAAGCTCCATTTTCATTAAACTTATTAAAAATTTGATAATCTTATAAAATGAACACCATTCCAGAAAGTTCTTCAATGGCTTCAACGCCTTGAGAATTCCTTCTTATCTGATGTAAACGTTCACAACACCTTTCTGGAAAATTCTCTCTCATCTAATGTAGTGATGTGAACGTTCACAACATGTGAACATTCTTATTTTTAAGTAGTGATAATATGTTATTTTCCCTCTTTCTGTTATTGTGACTGGTGTTGATGGTATTCAAAGGATGTAAACCCTCTTTTTTTTTCTTTTTTTTTTTCTTCAAAAAATAATGAAATAATGGTTTGATATATTATTGTCTATGTGTGTAGCTAGTGTTGTGATGTGAACATTTATATCATCTGTACATTTTTATTCACATCATGTTTGATTACCCAAAAAAATAATGGTGTGTGGTTAATGCATTGTTGATACTGTCATGTTTTTGTACTTTTTCTCTTATTTGATGTGAACGTTCACAACACCTTTTTCGGAAAATTATCTTTCATCTAATGTAGTGATGTGAACGTTCACAACATGTGAACATTCTTATTTTTAAGCAGTGATAATATGTTATTTTTACCCTTTTTGTGACTGTGGTTGCTATTAGTGTTGATGGTGTTCAAAGGATGTGAACCCTCTATATTTTGTTGTTGTTGTTGTTGTTTTTTTTTTTTTTTTTTTTTTTTTTCAAAAAATAATGAAATGGTGGTTTGATATATTATTGTCTATGTGTGTTGCTACTGGTGAACATTCACATCATTTGTACATTCTTATTCACATCATGTTTGATTACCTAAAAAAATAGTGGTGTGTGGTTAATGTATTGTTGATACTGTTATATTTTTGTACTTTGTAAGGTATAATGTAAATATTAACATCATTCTTATATTCAAAACAGAGGTTGTTAATGTGAACCTCAACATTACTATTGTGGACATTAACATTTGTATGTGGATATAATATGAAGATTACCATTGAAAAGTATCCATTCCTACTTAATATTGTCCATTTTTTTGCCCCAATACGAACTTTCATACATGTCACTATGATCATATTGATATAACATTGTGAACATTAACATTTGTATGTGGATATAACACGAAGATTATCATTGAAAAGTATATATTTCTACTTAATATTGTCCATTTTTTTGCCCCAATGTAAACTTTCACACACGTTACCATGATCATGGTGTCTTTATCTATATTCTAGAATTCATGTGAATATTCACATTCATATGCTTTATTATGAATATTCATATCATGTAAGTGACAACACAATAACAAAAATTCATTTTCAAATTAATGTGAATATAATGATAGTTAATATCCTGATCTATGGGAACTACCAAAACATAATGACAATCAACATTAATAGAGGCAGGAGAGATTGAGGGTGTTTTGGTCTTCTTACCTCATATAAGACTTAATGGAATAGTCAAAAAGAATATGGGTTTGATGGAATAAAACTCTTAGAAAGGGGATTTATTAATAAAGCTCCCAAAAAAGTAATCCGAACTATTTATTTTTCTTTTATATTCATTTGGAAGATAAAAATATGTAGAAAAGGAAATTATATAAAATTTATTAAAAAAATTAAATATAAATATGTTGTAGTTGGATTAATGATTTTATATGATAGGTATTAAATTATAAGATTGTAAAATAAACATTCTTAATTAAATTAAAATATCAACTATATAAAAGAAATTTAACAACAACTAACCAAGAAAGAATAACATAACATCTAAATCAAAAAAAATAAATAATGAAAACATCCAAACGATGTATATATATATATATATATTTCAGTGTGTGAAATGATTAATCATCTGTAATATGATATCAAAACATAAAAGAAATTACTGTTCAACAATTTAAAAAGTAACTCAAATAATAAATCTAAACTTTAGAGATTCCTCGAGAATATCATTGTTGTGTAGATTTTTCTTCATATGAGTTATGATTATATAAAATAATGTAAGAAATGAAATATAATTTCATATATAGAATCATTATAAAATTTAAATGACAAATCTATAATATATAATAATATAGAATTGGTATTGGTTATAGAACAATACACATAAAAATAAGAAGAAACAAAACAATTTAGCATTAAAAAAAAATCCTAATACCCTTGAAAGAATTAAGGAAAAAAAAATACTATGAAAACAAAATTGGCATTAGGTTTGTGAATTATCTCAATTTATTATGAAAAATATATGGAAAATAAATATTTGTCAAATAAAATTTATATAAAATAAGTAAAATTAGTATAATTTAAATTATTTTGAGTTTATGTATAATTTTATTTATAAATAAAAAAATACATACTGACCTGCTCTCTTAGAAAAAAAAAAATATATATATTATTTTTAATAATATAATATATATAATATAATGAGTTAATGATGTAGGAGCATATACTTAGGTATCAAACGCAGTGCATGTGTCGACAATGAAGACAACCAACTTTACATCACAAGCTATCACATTTAAAAATTTAAAATTTTAAAAAAATTCGCTCACAAGTATTCAATTAGGACCACTAGTGAGCCATCAATGGATGGTGGGAGTAATTACTCCCATTAACAAAATAATATTTTATAAATATAATTACATCCAATTAAATAATGATAGTCTAATAACAAAATAAATCTAGAAATTCAATAATTAATATTTAAAAAAAAAAAAAAACAAGACACAAATAAATAACTTAACAAAAAGCCTCATAAAAAGGTATAAATACTCAATCCTTTCTTTGTTTTTATTCTACTCAAACTTCATCTTTAACAAAGTCTTCGTTTGGAATATGGGTTGATTTTTTAATTTTTTAATTTTAATCTATGGCTAAAAAGTCTCGTTTGGAATGAACTTTTTGGTTTTTTGACTTTTGTAAGAGAAATAATAAAATGATTATGATTTGAATGTAACATTTTATCTTATTGACTTTTTAGCTTATTTTGTCTTTTTATAGCTTGATGGGCATGGCCCACACAACCCAAGAAGGCCCAACCCACAGGCATCACGGGCAGCCCGAATGGTCATTTAGTTGTAGCCCAGTAGGCGAAGCTCAACAAGAGGCCCACCGAAGAACTTATATTGGTTCAGGCCCTGTGACATTTAAACACCTGTCAATCAGGGAGTTAGTTACATGGCAGACAAAGATCTTGCAGAGTTATTGAGTCCATGTACCAGACATTAAATGAGGCTGTTAGGGCATTAAATGTAACAAGACCTCTCGTTCCTAGGCATGGTGAAGCTGTCACGGTCGGCGACAAGTAGACTATAGGCTTTCGGCCAATGAGACAGCACAAAGGGACAAAGAAATGATTAGTGAGGGATATAAGAAAACTTCTGAAGAACGTTTGGTGGTAAGTAATACTCTCTCTCTCTCTCTTCTCTCAAAACCCTCAACTTTCTCTAATCTCTCTTTTTCGACCACTTCATGTCTAACTTAACTATTGAAGAGTCCACGGGGAGGAACCACTCCAGTATTGGTACCTTTCCATTGGACCTTGTGCAGATGTGCAACAAGAAGACGAAAACTAGCAAACCCGTGGAGTACGTGGATCAATCCGACCCACACCTCACCAACCATATTGCATTATCATAGCTAAAAAGCCAAAAAAAAAAAAAAAAAAAACTCATGCCAAATTTCTAAGAGCATATAACAATGGTTAAGGCTAAACAAATTTTATGTCAACATAGAAGTTGTGGGTGTTGATTTTTGACCAACAGACCAAAAAGAGAACTCAGCTGGAGAGCATCGGCAGAATAGATTAAGCCCAACAACCTGCAAAAGAAGATGAGAATCCGGCGGTGGTTCGTCCACTCGAGGGCACTTCGACGATCAAGTCAATAATCGAATATCTCTCAAAAATAACAAATAGTGCTTAACTCACTAGAAAAAACATAAAAAAGCCTTTCTTAGACCCATGAGGATGCCCTGCTTTTATAACCAGCACTGACTTGATCCCTGTAGAAGTCTCACTTCAGTGGACTCAGGCTCAATGCTCATCCTAGACTCTTAGCTAGATAGGGATAAACTCCCTAAGAGTTTTATCTTTATCCAGACTGAGATTTTCCTCAGTTCTAGGACCGAGATCACCTCGGCATCAAGACCAGGCCACGTGGCATCTCCGCTGACCAGACAGAAACAAGAGCAAGAATCTGAACCCATACCCTAAACAAAATACCAGTTTAGGGTATAGCCAAGGTATTTGAACCCATACCAAATATTCCTTTCTGAAATTTTGCACCAATCTTCACTAAGCCGACGTTATGGGAATGTTTAAGTAGAGAGTAGACACCCATGCCAAGCTGGAGTACTTTAGGCAAGAGTTTTTCATTCCAGCCGACGTTCATCTAAGGTTAGCTGGGAAGGACAACTCAATTATGCCTGGCCAGGATTACATGCCATTCCCAGTCATCTCTATTGTTAAAGGAGGAGTTAGGTTTCCCCTAGATATCCTCTTTAGGGAAGTCCTCCATTATTATAAACTCAATCCCATGCAGCTGGCCGTTAACTCCTTTAGGATCATTAATGGTATTGCTGAACTGGCACGTCGGCAAAATGCCAAAATTACACTCTCTGATATCCAATACTACTACACCATGTGTAGCTTAAAAAAATCCAAAGGTTACACCTATTACCTTAAGCTGAGATCTACGCAATACAAGCTGATAGCCGATATCCCAGATTCTAATAAAGGCGCGGCAAACGACTACCTAATTGTCTCGGGCAATTGGGAGTTTTCGCTAGATGATGAACTCCACCTCTTCTCCCTGTGCCGTGAAGTTTTTAGGGATGACAAGGGTAAGGACCTAGTCCCCTCCCAAAGTCCCTTTCTCTGTAGCTTTACTTAATTATCTTTCAGTTTCTAATGTTCTCTTTTGTGTTTTTGCAGCCCTTCCTCAGCTTGAGAAGGACTTTCGCTAATACTACGTGCCAAGTAAGGATCTGGTGTGCCTTATTCGTTTGCCCATTGAAGTGCGCAAGGCCCCAGTCCTCCTCAACTTCATTCCGACGTATAGGAGTCCTCTGCTCGACGTCTCCAAAAAAAGCAAAACTCCACCTTCTTCATTAACTCCTCCAACAGCCTCATCTCCAACGCCAGATCAGGCCTCCACCTTTGACCCAGTTGACCATCCATCCACTTATGCCCCTCAGTTGATACCTCTATCCCAGTGCCAACGCCGAAAACGAGCTCCACTTTCTGCTCCTGCAGGCAGAACTCGTAGCCGCCGACGTCGAGAATCTGAAACATCGGCCTTTGATCCAACCAATCCTCCCATAGCCCTTCTAGCAATTCATTTTGGCACCAAGATCACTGTTGCCGCCACCGCCGAAGAAATGGGCCGTGCAAAGATCATTCCGAATGACCTCCTTGCCGACATCCTGTGGGTGGTGTCAGTCCACTCCTTCTCTCCTTCCCAATCGCAGCCAAAACCCAAGGCAAAAAGGGTTAAAATGGCCAAGGCCAAGCCTAGCGCCGTTGAGGTGGAGTTAGAGGACATAGTGCCAATTTCAAAATTGGCTGAAGTAGAGAAGTCTGCCAAGGCCGAGGCATCCGACCAACCCTAACCAAAAAAGTCGAGATCTGGCGGTTCTTCTGAGCCCTCTGGATTTCGCGCCGACGCTCCCTAGACTCCATCTGTCATGGCTGGAGACCGACCTCTTCTAGCTGGGGACAGTGCGCTCGACAGTCTAGAAGTCGGTGCTGCCATTTCCACTGCCGTTTTACTCCCAACTGACATCAATCGGATGGCCGAGCTTTTGGAGCATGAAAATTACGCGATGATGATGCAGCATTGCATCTTGGTAAGTCTCAACACTTGTAATTTTTGATCTAATTTTAACTCTGGTTTTCATACTTAACGAATTTTCTTTGCACTCTTGCAGGCTATCCAACATGGTCACTCCCTTACAGTCAAGACCGATGAGTTCAAGAAAGAACTAACCGAAAAAACAAAGAAAGAAGCCAAACTCCTTTCCTCACTAAACAAAGCCGAGGCCCGTATTTGAGGTCTTCTGGATCAGGCCAAGGTTACTGAGTCGGCCTTGAAGAAAGCCGAGGACCGTGCCGAAGGTGCAAAAAATATTGCCGGGGTTACTCAGGCCGAGGCAAAAGAGGCCAAGGAGAAAGAGGCCCAGGCCCAAACCGAGCTCCAAACAACACTAGCTACAAAGGCGGCTAAAATCAAAGTGGCTGATGAGAAGGCCTACGCCGAGGCGGCAGCCGATGTCCGTGATAAATACAAGAAACAAGTCAAACAGGCATGCAATAGGGATTACACCTTTGGTTGGATGGCTGCTTTGAAGGAGCTTTCTATTCCCGACGACTCGCTCCTCAGGGACAAAAGCCGACTTGTTATGCCGTTCCCTCCCGCTCCAAGCCAGTCTAAGGATGAGACTGAAGGGGACGAAGAAGCCGAAGTTGAGACTAGTGGCAAAGGTTCTGCTATGGCCAAATCCCCAACTCTGAATGAGCAAGTCCTTGACTCGACTTAGGATGAGGAGGATGAGGTTCAAAAGACCACTTCTGAGGCCGAGGTTGAGACTGCCAACAAGAGCCTAGATGACACACTGCGTGAGATCGACGCCGAGGTCCAGGCTGAAAGGTCTGCCTAGCTGTCTACCAAGGCTGACACAACGTCAATTGCCAAGGCAAGGCAGACAGTGGAAAATGCATGAACTTTGGTTTTTTCCTCCTTTTTGTACTTTTCCTTCTTACTTTTGGACAGTTGTAATCTTTTGTTTAAACAATGTTAGCTTTATATTTGGCCGATGTGCCCCTTTTGTCTTTGTAGATGAACAAGTAATCTCTTATGCCAGGCTGAAGTGCCTTTTTGTATTTGAACAAGTTTCTTTTCTGAATGCAAGTCTTATATTTTCTTCCAAGTGTTGAATGCATGCCTTCTTTTCTTCTATGCATGTTTACTGCTTTCTTTCATGCTTCCAAACTTAGAATATTTTTGCATTTCTTCAAAGTGTACTTTAACTGTATAATAACTCCAAGATATAGTACCTCGGATAAACTTTGACTGTTTGCCTCGGTCAACCATTTTCATACCTCGGCTAACACTTTAAAAATAAAAATATTTTTACAAGTGTTATTTAGTATTGCTTTTTTACCTCCATATGCTATCTTCTATTAAGACTTCATCATTTTCCAAGTTTTGACAACCTGGTTAGTCACCTCGGGTAACATGTATCTCGGATACTTTATTCATAATTACCTTGGCTAACTCTAACTTGTAAATTTCTCCGAAATTTCAACAAGTGTTAGCCCATTTCTGAAAATTTCAACAAGTGTCAAACTCTTAACTTTGTTCATCACTCCAGCTCCCTGCCCTTATGAACCTAAGTTCCACTTAAGTTCACATTAAGCATGTGACTATGGTCTTTCGCCGAAATCAGATTCAAACAAAGGCTTCCCGAGGTGTTTCAACCTTGGTTTCTCTGTTAATGAACTTAGTTCCATTCTGAGTTTGACTTTGCTAATATGGCAAGTTCAGGTTAATTCAACTTAGTTCAACTCCATTTTATGCAAGTATAATTCAACTCTACCATATAATGAGTCTAAGTTATTCGTCATGTTTCATTCAGAAACATTGCCAACTTAGTTCAACTCTATTATATGCAAGTATAATTCAACTCTGCCATATAATATGTCTAAGTTATTCGTCATGTTTCATTCAGAAACATCGCTAACTTAGTTCAACTCGATTATATGCAAGTATAATTCAACTCTGCTATATAATAAGTCTAAGTTATTCATCATGTTTCATTCAGAAACATCGCTAACTTAGTTCAACTTTATTATATGCAAGTATAATTCAACTCTGTCATATAATAAGTCTAAGTTATTCGTTATGTTTCATTCAGAAACATTGCCAACTTAGTTTAACTCTATTATATGCAAGAATAATTCGACTCTGCATATAATAAGTCTAAGTTATTCGTCATGTTTCATTCAGAAACATCGTCGTAGGACTGGTTAGTCTTATCACATAAATTTCAAATTCCCAAAAATCAAACTAAAATTTTATTATTACTTCGGCTAATGACATAAACTTCGAAAGACAAAAATCTAATGATACAAAAACTTCAGGTTGCAAGTGCTCCAAGGTCTTAGCAACTCTTTGCCATCACTATCCTTAAACCGATATACTCCATTGCCGGCGACCGAGATAATTCTATAAGGCCCCTCCCAATTTGGGACTGTAGACACCCCATTTTTGACTGTCCTCAAGACTTGAACGTTATCGCTTGTGCATTCGATGATTATGATTGCATGTACTCGTTTTAGTGCGCGAAGTCTTCGGCGGAATGCCCTATCTTTAAGCCTTAAAACCCTGTCCATTTTATGCCTTGTTTTGGACCAAAACCTTAGTGTTTGAAGCCTAAAACCTTAGTGCTTCAAACCTCAAGACCCTGGGACCTGCAGGCCTCCTCTGGTGGACTGTCGGCCACCAATTGTGCCCTGCCGGCCAATGGTGTGGCCTACCAGCCATCAGTATCTTTTTTGCAGGTATTTTGTTGACAGCTGTTTCAGTTGTAACCATAATTGGTTACATCTCCCTATACGTGTATGGAGGGATTTATCTCAGCCAAATGCATGTTTTTCTATATATAGGGGGTCTCCTCCCCTATTTTTGAGGGTTAGAATTTTTGGAGCAAAAATTATCTCTCTCTCTCTTTTGCAAATTTGTGCACATTAGCCTACATACACTACACTTTTGCCTACACCTCCTTAACCAAAGTTGTTCATCTTTGAGCTGAGATTCCTTGAAGTCTTGTTGGAGCTCTTGAATGTGGTTTTGGCTTAAATTGTTGCCTAAAGTTGATCTTTGCTTCAAGAGGTATAATACTTGCCTTTTTAACTTGTTTTGCATACTTATTTTTCTATCTTTTTCCCACTGATTTTGGGCTGTTTTGGCCTATAAAAAACTCTATTTTTATGGGCTGAAATTGGTGGTTTTAGGCTATTTAAGGTTAGGGGGTGGCTCACCCTTCTTTATTCCTTGTTTGTAAAGCCTTTCCACCTTTGTTTCCCACTTTCAAACCATCTTTTTTGGGCTCTTGAGCACTGAGAGTAATTTCAGTAGGGAAAATCATGTTTTGGAGGGGTTAGCCTCCCCTCCTTGTGCCTTGTTTGCTAGCCTAGATAGCTCTATATGTTAGCTTATTTTTCTAGCCATTTATAGCTTAATTCCAGTATGTTTTAACCTCTATTTTGGACTATTTTAACGTTGTTTTGGGTTGGTTAAGTCATTTGAGTCTTGTATTGCATGCTTGTAATGTAAGTGTCCTCACAAGTTTAGTGTTTTAGGCCTTTAGACACCACTTGTTTGAGTTGATTGTATTGTTTTAGTGCTTTTCTCACTTATTTTCAGCAAGCATAATCTCTGCAACCTCCCTCATTTCTTCACTCTTTGTTTGCTTTGAGGGTTGTTTCAATCTTGGGATTGTTTAAGCTTGAGATTGAGGTCCATGCTTAATGGTTTAATCCTCTTTTGGGGATTCATTATCAACGGCATGACACCTCTCTCTTGCCTTAAACTACCCTTTGTTTGACACTTTCTTCTCTTTTAGAGGACTCAATTCACCAATAGACTTAACTGGTTAAAGAATGGTTGGTAAGGTAAAATGAGTAAACAAAATTGGAAGTTAAAATTTTGAAAGATAAGAATTGTTTTGTTTGGTGTGTTCAAATCAGACGTTAATTTGAACACAAGGAGAATTGGGGCATTTCATACTCAAAGTGATGAAATGTGCCAATTTTTCTCAGCTCTCAATTGCCCTTGATCATGCATGATAGGGTGAAGGTTGTGAGTCTTTTTTGCACATTTATTAAACTTGTAAACCTTGGTTCTTTAGCCATCATGCAATGAAATTGCTTGATTGATGGTCTTTGGAACCAAGTGTATCACTCATTTGAGCTTGTTTTGATGATAAGGAGGGATACAGAGTACAAACAACCTGTGAGAATACCCTCTTTTTGCTCTGTTTGCTCTTGTTGTAGCAAGAAATGTTGCATCATCAGTAGCCGGCCGGCCACTATTTCTGGCTGGCAGGCCATCATTGTTGGACGGCAACCCCCTACTGGTGGCCGGCTGGCCACCACTTCTAGCCTGCCAGCCACCAGTGAATTTTGAGCAGAATGTTTGTGAAACATAATAAAGTTAATCTGGAAGAGGAAAACAGTGCAAGGGTTGTGCAACAGAAGCTTTCAAGAGCAAACAGTGGACGTTCTTCGGGTGGAAACCGAGCAAGCATGGGCCTCCCTCGTTTCTCGGGACTAGTTAATTAGTTTAATTAGCAATTAATCATTTATTTGTTGTAATTAATTAGTTGTACCTAATTAGTTTGTTTTGTACTTATTTAATTAGTTTAGATTGATTAATTAAATTAGTTTGTGTTGTAATATTTAATTAGCTTAGCCTAGTTAAATTCTTAATTAATTAGCTTAGGTTAGTTAATTATTCAAGTTTTGTAATAATTAGTTAAGTAGTTTAGCTTAGCTAGTTTATTCATTCGGACTCTCCTTCGTGAGAGCGTAATGTAATAATGTGTATGTCTTCCAACCTCACGTTTTCTCCCTTTTATTTATCCGCTTTTGATGCTTTGATTAGAGGCATCACATTTCAATTAACGTATCGCATGTTTGCATCCATTCATTTGTCTTGCGTGCACCGAGGCTCGGTTCATCATTCAAACTTGCATTGTCGTTTATTACCTCGTTGAATACGTGTTTAAAACGCATGCTATGAAATTGTTGCAAATAACATGTTAAGTAGTCGAGCCTATTTAGTTGCATTATTGCATGCATTGCATTAGCCATCTTATATAGTTAGAAATCATGCATATTTTTCTAACTCTTTTATTTTATCTTAGCTTGGAGTACTAGGTGAGTTTTTAGTGCTTTAGCATACTTGCATGAGTGTGAGTGATTGTCATGACTAGAATGCTGCTTACTTGTTAAGCTGTTTGAGTACCTGTGGATGAAGGCTTGTTGCTTGAATTGGAATGATTCAATGAATGTACATTTAAGCCCACTTTGTCAGTGGCAAATTCACAAAGCTTTAAGTCCACTTTGTTAAAGTGGCAAAATCAAATCCTTTTCAAAAAAACAAACATGAAATTGAATTGTGCCAATTTGAGCAAACTAGTCTATACTTGTGTGTGTGCATATCACATAGTAAATGCTAGCCTAATAAGCCGGAACAAGAGCATATAATGTTTATAAAAATCATATCATGATTAGTAAAGGCTGATCTTTGATCGGGCAAGCAGGGATGCTCAATTCATGACCTTTCCCTCTCGTACCTAAGTTCCCGAGTTGAGACAATTTTGGTGATGACGGCCACGTGGCCTTTGGCATGAGTCATGGGTTTCCTAAATTTTCCAAAAAATATTTAGGTGGCGACTCTATATCTGGCAAAGCAGTCCATTTTTAACAATTTGATTCAAAATCAATTTTCTAAACGATTTGCCGGATTTGGACTCTTTGGTGTTTATCAATTTCACATTGCACTTGTGAGATTAGATTCAAAACCGCGGGAGTTCAAATTATAGGGCTTATTTTGAGCTTCTGAAAGGGGGCGCGAAAAAGTTGAGCTGCAGTTTCTGGCGACTCTATTGGGGAATTAGAGAACTTGACTTGAAATTCATGATATGAAATTTATCTACACTTAGATGTTTCTTTGCATTGCATTTGCATTGGTGCGTTTAAGTCACTGTATTCGTCATCTGCTATTCCTAGACGGTTTGCCGGAGGCTTGCCTAAAAGCTTGCCAAAAGGCTGACCGGTCACGGGCTCTACCACGATGGGAACACAACCTTGGATCTGGACTACCGCTGTACCGTTTGATCCTCCTTTCACTTCTCGGTGTTAGGTGTGAGAGGTGTATTAGGTACTCTTGTTGAGGTACCCTTTTTGACCATTTGGCCTAGTTGCATATTGAAAGGCGTAGAGACTGTTCCAAACTAGGACAGGATGCTCACTCAAATGCAAGATTGTGTGAAACCACTTTCTTGAATAGTGAACCCGAGTTCCTGACGAAACTAGGACAGGGTAACCCTACCCCTTCATAGAGGTGTTTTGGTTCTCACTTAACTGGTATATGCTTTTAGAGTGAAACTCTAAAGGAATGTGCGTATCAGTTGCAAGTTTGGGTATTAGATTTGGAGGCAGAAGTCAGTGTTGAGTGTAGTTCTACAGCTTTTGATTACAACTGTGTATGGTTAACATCTGAGCAGAGGTGCTGTACGGTTTCTGATTTTTACTTTCCTTTTGCTTTATTTCTTTTTGTTAGGCAATTTATCACAATTGCTTCGAACAGTTTGGATATCCCCTGAGCACTCTAGACCTGTGTTAGGAGGCTTTACCGATCCAGAGATCTTGTTAGGGGACAACCTGTGTTTGCTTCATTCCCACTGGTTGCCAGACGAAGAAGAGTTAGGCATAATTCACCAGTCCAGCAGACACGCTTTACATCACATACATCTAGTCAGGCTCAATCTCCCACATCTAGGCCAGCAAGAGATCATTCGCCTATTCAAATGACTCAGTACCCTGCAGCCAGTATGGAGGACTTGATTCGTCATCTCTAACAAACAGTGGAAACCATGCAGCAAGATGCTGCCCGCCAAACTGAAGTTACAACCCACCAAGCGGAAGTGATAAACAGGCTGCAGCAACAGCAACCATAGCTGGCAGCGGCTTCTGCTTCCCATACACCTCCTGAGGGTATCCTAGCACCCGGAATCACTATCAATGTCCAAGAGAATCTGGGCAATCCAGTAGACCCCATCCCACCGCAAGCCTCTAAGGCACCAGTGTACCAAACTGAGCCTCTGTTTGAATTCGAAGTTGATCCGATTGTACTTAAGGTCAACAAGCTGGAAAAGCTTTTCAAGCGGGCACAAGGCGTAAACTCTATCCCCGACATCGAAGATGGATATACTGACTCTGTAGTAGCCCTACTAGACCAATTTAAAATGCCACACATAGATCGATTCGATGGCTCTGGAGATCCCATGGTTCATTTGCGGTTGTTCCCCGATATCTTGCGACCGATGGGCCTCACCAGACTTCAAAAGCTGTCGCTTTTCGGCCAGACCCTGTCGGGTATAGCAGCTATCTGGTACGCAAAGCTGGAGGACTCTGTGAAGCGGAGCTGGGAGGAAATGGCCGAGGCCTTCGTCGCACAATACTCATACAACATGCAGATCGAGGTCACAACCCGTGATCTTGAGGCAACCCGTCAGGAGCCAAAGAAAGGCTTCTCAGACTTTGTAACAAGGTAGAGGGCCAAGGCTTTGATGATAACTACTAGGCTATCCAAGAAGGATCAAATCAGGATGGTGGTCCATAATCTGTAGGGGAAATTATTGCAGAAGATGATCGTCTTACTGTTGTTCACATTCACTGAGCTCCATGAGATAGGGGTTCAGATTGAAGATGTAATGAAACAGGGGTTGATAACCGATGAGAAGGAGCAGCCCAAGAGGCCTTTTACGCGCAATTCCAATGCAACCACTAGTGGAAGCACAATTGCATGGCCATCTGATGTGAACGTTGTCACCACTACAGCCAAGACCACAAACCCTTTCGCCAGTACAACCCCGCAAACCTCAAACAACCAGGCCCTATCTCAAAGGGTCTTTACCTCACTCTATATGCCTTCATCACAAGCCCTGAGGATATTGATTAAGAAGTGGCACCTCAAGCTGTTAGAGTCTCGCCGACTACCGGACCCTCTCCCACCAAAACACAACCCAGCCAAATACTGTGTTTTTCACCAACAGCACGGTCACGACACCGACCAATGCTTCAGGCTACGTCATGAGATTCAAGATCTCATTGACAACAAAGTGATAGCACCACCCCAAAAGCCAAATGTAACCACCAACCCTCTCTCAACCCATAACCAAGTTCCCCCACCTTGGAACCTAAATCTAATACATACACTGGCCATCCCCTATGACCCCTTCCCACCCACCCAAACCGGTCGTGTTCATTCCTAAAAGCACAAATTTGTGCATGATAGACACATCCACACTTCAACGTGAACCCGTTGTGGTGACAATGGTAGAAGGAAGGAGGTTGGCCTTAGAGGAGAGTATGAGTCCGTTACCTGAGTGCTCTGAGGATTTGACTAAGGGGGAGTATGATCCGTGCCAATACATTGTGCCCGTTGATCAAGCCAAGCCCGAAGTGGTATTGCCAATAGTAGTGGAGGTCAATGTGGTTAGAGAGGATGGCCCAAGTCAGGGACTGGATGATCTAGCAGAGCTGGAGGACGACTTAGACAATCTGCAGTTCTATGACGAACAAGATCAGAGGGACGTGCAGATTGATTGGTTTGATCTGAATGGATCGACAGACAACTCCGGGTGGCTTAGTGACGAGCCTGACAAGGAGGAAGGAACTGAACCAAAACCTGAAGAAAATGAAGCAAGAATAATTGTAGTGGCCGGAATGGTCGAGGAAAAGGGAAAACTGCCAGAGAGCACCGGTATTAAGAATTTAGCTTAAGAACTGGGCGCCGTGAGTACGATGGATACAGAACAGGAAGCCGAGTTGAAACGGTTTGTGCAAGAAATGGATCAAGACAAACAGGAAGCTAGAAAAGCCCAACACCCTGTGGGGGATATTTTTGATGTAAAATGATCAGAACAGAGCCAGACAATTGTTTGTCGGTTGCTGGAGGTGTATGGTGGGAGGATGATGATCTACATCTGGCCCACACCGATGAAGACTGGGGTGAAGACCTGTCAGACAACACCTGGTACACTGAAAAGATTGACCATATGACGAGAAGTGGGCGGTATTTCAGGCCGCCGCACTTGGACCAAGCTGAAGCCTTCGGGAAAGATAAAGAGATTAAGAAGCAGAAGGAAAAACAATTAGAAGAAGAGGCGGTGCTGAAACAGCTAAAGAAAATTTAAGCCGATATTTCAATCTGGGGCCTGCTCATGGCTTCTCGAGTGCATCGACAGGCTGTACTATCAGCAATGGACAGGGCCAAATTGTCCATTGATACGACTCCTGACTAGCTTGTGGGACTGGTCTTCCCAGGAGGCACTACGCCAACTTTAACCTTCTCGGACAAGGAACTACTGCCAGAAGGCTCAGCATATAATAAACCTCTATACATATCAGTTGAGTGCAGAGAAAAGTGGGTGCTAGTGGTGTTGGTCGATACTGGGTCGGCTATCAATGTCTGTTCATCGCACAGCTTCTGCCATCGGCCTGAAACCGGCAGATTTCAGGTGATTCAGGCGTATGATAGAACCAACAGAGAGGTTATGGGCACGGTACAGATCAGAGTTCAAGTGGGCCCAGCTTAATAGGATATTGAGTTTCATGTCCTGGATGTGCTGTGCCGGCCACTTTCAATCTACTGCTAGGGAGACCTTGGTTGCACCAAGTGAAAGCAGTCACTTCTACCCTCCACCAAATGCTAAAATTCCCTCATGGGAAATGAGTGGCTATTGTGTTCGGGAATTTGTCTATACATCCTCCGCCAGAGGTAACTACACCAGTGTTGGAAACAACCATGGCGAAGATGATGTATTTCTTTCAGGGTTTACTCTGGTCGAGGCCTGAGCAGTGCAAACCATCTTTGCAGCTGATGAGGGATTGTATGTTAACGCCTAATCAATCTATTTCATGAACAAGCTCCAACATGTGCCAGGAATAGGACTGGAAAGAAGTGGCCGGAAAGGTGTCACAACATTGGCCGATGTGCCACATAATCCACATGCTTTGGTCTTGGCTATACGCCCACCAAAGAAGATTGGCTCAAAAAGAGAGAAGAGATGGTAGGCAGAGCTAGAGCCAAGCAATCTGGGAAACGCTATGAGCTTGTTCACAGGCCAATCCAGGGAATACTGAACAGCCATTTTGTTGGGGAAGGGAAAGACTTCCCATTTTGCGGCTTTCCCGAGCCCTGGTTGAATTCTGAGAAGTAGTGTGTTCCTGGCTTTGAAATTTTCTTTGACTTGCAGCTGCAAGACAATGATACAGAGGAAAAGGATAAACTAATTACTGAAGCCAGATAGAGCATGGACAGCAACTTGGACAGCAGCAAGCTGGGAGTAGGAGCAGCACTGGCATGTCTCCTTTCAGATCTTCCGGCCGACTCAGAGAGCTTGGGGGATAACCTGACCATCTCCATGATAGGAAACCAACCGGATGTGAACCCTTCTAACAGCATTTTGGCTGCATCTGATGCACTGTCTCTCGTTTAGCAGCTGGAGGAGGGCTACATGTCTAGTAGTTCTGAGTCAAGTAGTGAGCCAGAATCTGATTCTCACAGAGTCTGTGGAGTCGGAATCAGATTCGATTCTTCTAAGTCCGAGTCTGGTATTCCTGGGGGTGATAACTCGGATGCCAAGGTCTTGTCCAGGTCATCCTTTTCTTTTGCTTTTGAGTCGGTTGTAATCGAAGACCTGGATGAGCTAGACCTTATGAATAAGAATGCCACTGCAGATTTTGAGTATTTCTCTGTGCCGCTTGTTCATTGTGTTGATCAGGATTTTTAAAATTTTAATGAAAATGAAGATAAAGGAATTCCTCTGGTTTTGAAAATTTTGATTAATCGAGAAGAGGAGAGGTTTGCAAAACCCCTTGCTGATAAAATCATTGCTTTTAATGTGGGCACTGAGAAGGATCTACGTTTGGTCCAGATCGGGTCCACGTTGTCTTCGGAGGAGCGCGAGCGCTTAGTCACTTTATTAAAAGATTTCAATGATGTTTTCACGTGGTCCTACGAAGACATGCCTAGAATCGATCCTGAGATTGTACGGTATTGGATCCCTTTCGACCCCGAGGCCCAACCCGTCAAACAGAAGTTATGGAGAAGATGCCCGGATTGAGCTTTGAAGATTAAAGAAAAAGTTACCAAATAGATTAAGGCAAGGTTCTTACTAGTATCTGAGTATCCAACTTGGTTGGCCAACATCATTCCAGTGCTGAAGAAAGATGGCAGAATTCGAGTGTGTGCGGACTTCAGAGATTTGAACAGAGCTAGTTTAAAGGACGACTTTCCCTTGCTGCACATCGATGAATTTGTGGATTTCACTGCGGGCCATGCATTGCTCTCCTTCATAGATGTATTTTCCAAGTATAACCAGATTTTGATGGCGCCCGAGGACAGAGAGAAAACTGTATTCACTACGCCGTGGAGAACCTACTGCTATCGGGGTGATGCCGTTTAGGCTGAAGAATGCCGAGGCTACCTATCAAAGGGATGCAACCACAATTCTGCATGATATGATCCATAAAGAGATCAAGGTGTACGTAGACGACATGATTGTCAAGTCCAAAGAAAGAGAGGGCCACTACACAGCCTTGAAGAAATTCTTTCAACGGATCAGAGAATACAGACTGAGGTTGAATCCACAGAAGTGTACTTTCGGCGTAACAGCAAGAAAAATGCTTGGGTTTTTGATCACACAGAGGGGCATCGAGGTAGATCCTTCCAAAATCAAGGTCATCCTAGAAATGCCACTACCAAAGACTGAAAAGGAGGTGCGAGGCTTTCTGGGTAAAGTGCAATTCATAAGACGGTTTATTTCTAAATTAACCTTGACTTGTGAATCACTATTTGGTCTCCTAAAGAAAGGAAATAAATTATGATGGGATGATCAATGTCAATTCGCTTTTGATCAGATCAAGCAGTATCTTCAGAATTCACCTGTGTTATCGCGCTAGAGCCGGAGAAGCCTTTGATTTTGTATCTGTCAGTAATGGACACAACAATGTGATGCATGCTTGCTCAGGAATCCGAGGATAGGGTGGAGAAAGGCATCTATTATTTGAGCAAGCAAATGCTGGATTATGAGACCCGTTACACTCAGCTGGAGAAAGCTTGCTTAGCCTTGGTATGGGCTACCAGGAAGTTGAGGCACTACTTGTTAGCCCACTCTATAATTCTGGTTTTGAGATTAGATCCCATCAAATATCTCTTTGAGAAACTAGCGCTTACGGGTAGGCTAGCTCGTTGGTTACTTCTTCTCTCGAATTTGATTTGAAGTATGTCACTCGCAAGTCGGTCAAGGGGAGAGCAATAGCGGAGTTCCTGGTAGATCACCCGTGGAAGGGGATGAAGTGGTAGAATACCTATTCCCAGATGAAGCCATTCTGCAAGTTGAGGAAGAGATTTGGACAATGTACTTTGACGAAGCGTCTAATCAATGCGGTTATGGGATAGGTGTATTGTTGATAGCACCCGACAATTCCCATATACCTTTAGCCTTCAAACTCCGGTTCAAGTATCCAATAATGAAGCAGAGTACGAGGCGTGTATCGCTGGTTTGGAAGCCGCCCTGGAACTAGGGGCAAAAAGGTTGGACGTCGTCGGCGACTCGAACCTAGTTGTTTCTCAAGCCAATGGAGACTGGAAGGTCAAAGAAGAAAAGATGAAGATTTATCACTAGACCCTAGACATTCTGATTCTTAGGTTTGAAAAACTAACTTTCACGCATCTACTAAGAGAGAACAACAAGTTCGTTGATGCTTTATCAACTCTATCTTCCATGATAGACATTCTGTTTGGAGTCTGGATGCGTCCAATCATCATTAAGCAAAGATACACGCCGGCCTACGAGACTATTGCCGCAATAGATGAAGCGCAAGATCAAAACCCTTGGTGCTATGATATCTGGAACTTCTTGGAAAATGAGGTTTATCCACTAGGGATAAATGCCAAAGATAAGAGGGCAATGCGGCGGATGGCGGTTCAATTTATCATCTGCGGAGGTAAACTGTAAAAGAGAGGACATCTGGGAATGCACAAGTTGTGTGTCGAAGCAAAGGAATCGAAGCGCCTGATGGAGGCCATCCATAGGGGAGAGTGCGGAGCGCACATGAACGGAGTAATGTTAGCCTGGAAGATTCTTAGGCAAGGTTACTACTGGTCTACCATGGAGAAGGATTGCATTGGTTTTGTTCGACGATGCCATAAATGCCAAATTCATGCCAATTGCATGAATATCCCGCCGTCAAAACTGTACAACATGACTTCACCATGGTCTTTCTCAGTCTGGGGAATTGACGGCATCGGCGCGGTCACACCAAAAGGATCGAATGGGCATGAATACATTCTGGTGGCAATTAATTACTTCACAAAGTGGGTAGAAGCTCAGTCCTACGCAGTGTTGAAAGCAACGCATATGGCTAAGTTCATCCGGAACAACATCATTTGCCGTTATGGAGTCCCGAACGAGATCATTTCAAATAATGGCTTCTATTTCAAGAAAGAAGTGATAAACTTGTTAGAAAAATACAATGTGGCTTTCCATAAGTCATCTACATACCGGCCGCAAACCAACGGAGCTGTTGAGGCCACCAACACGAACATCAAGCATATTCTGCAGAAGATGGTAGAGACCTACAGGGACTGGCCAGATAAATTGCCATTTGCACTTTGGGGCTACAGAACTTCAATTCGGACATCTACGGGGGCAACTCCTTATTCTCTTGTCTATGGGATGGAAGTTGTTCTACCAATCGAAATAGAAGTCCTGTCGCTGCGAGTTATGCCTGAGTGTCAAATAGCAGAGGCAGATTGGCAGCATAACAGGTTTGAAGAACTGTTGTTGTTTGATGAGAGAACGTGAAGCATTGTATCATGTTTAGGGTTATCAACGCAGGATTGCTAGGGCTTTTAACAAGAAGGTTAAGTCCCAGAATCTCAAAGAAAGGGATTTGGTGCTGAAAGGCAATCGAGCTCTCATCCATGACCCTAGGGGCAAGTTCAGACCCAATTGGACCGGTCCGTCTACACACTCAAACTATCTGGTCGGGTAGGAGCTATTATTATTCTCATGGACCTGGATGGCCTAGGAATTTTCCCAAACCGATCAACATGGACAAGTGAAGAATACTATCCCTGAAAGGCTCGCCAGGTCGAAAACCCGGAAGGGCGACCTAGGCAAAAGTTAGAGCACAAAAAATTAGAAATAAAGAAAAACTGAGCTCTCAAGGTTGAAAACCTTAAAGGGCGGCCTTGGTAAAAGTTAGAGCGCAAAAGGAGAGAGTTAATACTTGATTGAAATTGAACTGAATTACGTAAGGCCTGATTCCCATCTTTGGGATATGTAGGCAACTTCATCCTAAAGTTCGGCCGTAAAGACCTCCAACTCAACTGTCCTGTTTATGTGTTTGATCAGTCATCTTTGTCTGTTCTTTGCCTGAAGGTTTGGTTGTGATCTTTACTCTGAGAGAAGAGCTGGTTACAATGCTGAGCAGTGCTGTTCAATCAAGGGGCAATTTGTGATCTTTGGGTTCAAGTTGTACATTTGAGGATTGATTCCATGCGTGTCAAGTGACGATCCTTTTCGAAAATGGTTTTAAAAAGTTTTAATAAAAGTTGATTTTGTTCAAATTTTACCTTTTACAACTTAGACCATTTTTTGACCAAAAGGAAAACTTTCAGTACTCACAACTTTAATTTCATTGATTTCAATACAAAGTTCTCCAACTCTTGATACAAATCAAAGTTACTTTTATTACATTCAAAAAACTTGAAAAGAAAGATCAAAGCAATAAACTAGGGGCATAGATCAGTCAGGTGCTCCTGCGTCTCTCGCTCGTGCTCGTGAAAGCTTTTGATGCCAAAGTGGGCCCGGTTTGTGCCTCATCTTCGAGCCAAGCCAGGCACTCACCAAAAAGGGCGCAATTGAAACTAGGGGCAGGGCCCAGAAGCTCTCTTATCCTCCAAGCAGTGAGGTACCTAGCCAAATGTGAACCTCGGATGGGGAATGAAATCGGGTACTCTACTTCCTCCTCCAAGCGGGTCTGGTCATGCCCGAATTGACGTCTGAACCGGAACGGAAAGTAGAATACACAGTGTGTAAGGCTGATCAGCTGAATGCTAGGTTGCCGAGTCATGCTGTAGCTCATTTCGGTTAGATTAAGCCAGGGGCAACGCTAAGCAATGTCAACAGCAAACCTGTTGCACATCCAGTGGCACCACCACCCCTCGTTTGGGAAATCCATTAGTCGGTGGCGGAAGAAGTATGCTCGAGTTAAGTATGCAAGGCAAGAGTCCACTACCTTCAGCTTGTCCATTAACCAAACTGGAAAGGGATGAAAGAAAAGAGAGATTAAAAAATAGAGAGATGTACGTTGAGAGAAAAGGGCTTTGAGAGAAAAACAGAGCATGAGTGTCGAGTGATGTGAGAAACACATATGAGAAAGGGCAAGAAACAATACCTGCAGAAGTTATAGACTTCCTGCGAATTCGGTAGTCTCTCGTCGATAGAAGGTGTCTGAGCCCATCAGAGTTTCGGCCAGCACCAAGCCAATGCAACTCTTGCCCTCTTTCAAACCTTGGGCCACTTCAATCAGCCGAATGCTAGACCCACTGGAATTTGGGACAAGAAGAAAATGTGCTAGCATACATAAGCAAAGGGCGTGTTGCCTAAAACCCCGCCAAAAAAGGTCGCCTCGGCCACCGATGTCAGAAAATCGATGAATCAAACTGGGAATAGCCAGTTCTCCATTGTGGATCAGAGATCGAGCCTTATGCATAGTGAGTCTGCACATCCGTTTCAGAGCTTGGGCATGGCCAAAATGGGGCTGAGGCATAATTTCCTCATCGCGCCGGGATTCCATTAACGCCTGAAATTCTTCGATTGTCGAGCATATTTCTTGTCCCCGAAGCTAATGACGTGTGTAATTGGGTTCCAGTGTCTAGCCGTGGCATGAAGGAACGGAAAACAGAGTGGAGTCTGATTCAACGAAAAAGTGCATTTATGCCGAAACCTCGAAAATTCGCCTTTTCTGAGCCGTCCAAAATCGCAATCCAATCTGCGAGGTTTTGGGCAAGAAATGGTTCCATTTATGGCAAAAATAGCAGCTAGAATAAGTTTTGGAGAAGAAATGATGAAGGTGAACCTTTTGTAGAAGATAAGGCAATGAATGGAAGCCAACTATCAAAAATCTAGAGGTTCTGCACATTGGTGGCCGGCAGGCTATTTCTTGTGGCTTGCAGGTGGCCGGCCAATTCCTATTCTGGCCGGCACCCTTCCTCTCAGATCTGCTTTCCATCTTTGTGCTGAATAGTGCTGGAAGCATGTGTTTTGTTCTGCTCTTTGTGTGTTTTAAGGTCTTATTTTGAGTCCTTTTGGTTTTAACAAGTTTGTTGAGTTGTTCTGTTTATCGAGTTGTTGTTGTGTTGTTTATCGAGTTGTATATTACATTTTGTATTTTGGTTATTGGTCAGTTCATTACCCGATTAAGCATTTTGTTTCAATCAAGCGCTCGTGGCCAATTCAATTAAATTCCGTGTCCATTTCATGCGTATATGGTGCTCATGATGCAAAAATGACAACACATTTTTCATAAAAACTGCCGATTTTATTCCGATCATGGCTTTTTTACAAAAGAGGAGTACAAGTTTTAAAATAAAATGAAACTTATCTAAAGCTATACATATGCTAATGTTACTAACAAAAAAAAACTAAGCAAAAGTATAAATAAACCAGCGCCAGTCATCTCAGGCTCGAGAGGCCCTCTTCGTCCTCTTCCTAGGTAAAGACTCAGAGTTGTCACCATCAACGCCGTTGTTGATTCAGATGCCGATCCAGAACCAGAATCATCGCCGCTCTTGCTCTAGAGCCTGACTTAGCATCACCTCCAGATCTCGAGTCACCATCATCTCTACTCTCGGAGGACTTAGACTGCGGACTCACTACCTCCCCAGAGCCACTGGTCTCAGCATCGTCGTCACTCAACACTGGCTCCGAGGGGCTCCTTTGGCCTCGACCACGACGCTCCTCTCGGCTGCGTGCTGGGGCTCGTCTCTCCCTCCCCTCTGCTGCTGGAGGAGGTGGTGATGGTGTGGGCGCGGTCGCCGCCACTAGTGCTCTCGGTACGGCTGGAACCTGAAAAGATACAATATTGGCATATTAGATGTAATGTATAGTTGTAAATACAATATAATGAAAGTGGTGGAATGCAATGAGCCAGATACAGTACAATACAGTGTAGTGTGTCAGTACAGCATATCCGTGTGATGTGACAAGGGGCAAAATGCATGTTGTGATTTAAGTATCAATGCTTCAGTGAGAATGATGTGAACAAAAGTGTGGAAAATGCTGAAATGCGGGCATAAAATAGGGTAGAATACCTAGATACCGTGGAGACTGAGCAGTGCCTCCTCTTCAATATCATGCTCTCGAACGAAGCTAGTAGCTCGAGCAGTCCCTTAGTGTGCTCCGGGGGTGCCTGTAAATGTATTGGGAATGATCAGTATACGGAAGGAACAAATATCGAAAAGAAAATGAAAAGCTGGAGAAAATGTGGTACATACCGGAGGTGCGTCGCAAGCTCGGACGTATCTATGCCCGGCCTCTGCCGGCTAGATCAGAATCTGGTAGAACGTCCTGGCCGGCCTCCAACATGTCAACATGGTCGGGATCTCTAGCCAATCGGTAGCCTGTCCAGCAGGAGGAACCCCTCCAGTCCTGGCCCTCGTCGTTCGAGTCCTACCTGCCATGGAGGCACCTACTGCTCTGCCTACACGAGCACCCATCAAAGGAGGCATGAGATGTGTCTAGATGAATGTCGAATAATCTCCCTCCCCGCGGAAGTAGTCGGCATCAAGCCCTCCGTGAATTGGATCATCTCCTGGAATGAGAGGCTCTCCGTAGCCCTCATAGATGCTGGAGACGTCGTGGGAACTATCGGCTTAGGTAAACCCATAGTCTGGCGCACGAATTGCTCGCTAGAAACCAGGCTCGGCAAATTGGGCCCTCCAGTAGAAGCCGAAAACAGAGGCCCCCTAGCTCTGGCGTACTGGTCTCTAACCCTAGCCGGCATCGATGCCCAAGGCTGCCAAGCGATCTGTAAACAGGGAATATACAGATTGTTAGTCGTCGTCAGTTGTTGGTAAAGCAAAAATAACTATGAATTTTGGGTTACCTCTCCCGCAGTCACTATGTCGAAGTACCAGTGAAAGAATGAGAAGGTCTCTCGGGTCCTACGTAGGCATCTGCTATCATACCGATGAGAGTACGGTACAACGGGAGGAATCTCCACCTCCGGCTCTGGAGCAAGGGTCAGGAAAGATGCATATACCCAAAGCTGTAAGGAAAAGGCAACAGTGAGTATACAAAGTACAGATACAAAGAATGCAGAATACAGAAAGCAGAAAGCAACAGTGAGCATACAGTGTATAGATGTAGAGGATGCAGGATGTGCGCAGTGTATAGATGTAAAGAATGCAGTATATAGTGTACAGAAAGTGCAAAGCAGAAAGCACAAAAATAGAAGATAGAAAATGTAAAGCAGTGATGTAAAGCATACCTCCCAGGCTCCTCTCCCTCAGGCAAGAGGCAACAAGGTTTGGCCAAAAAACCAAGGCCAAAACACAAAGTGTTAAGAGGCTCAAAGATGAGGCACTCAGATGAGAACTTCGGGCACTCGAAACAAGCACAAACATGCGCAATCATCGCGTACACAAACGATGACGTCAGAGTCTTAAGGTCGGTCAAAAATGGGACGTCTACAGTTGCCCCTCTTTGACAGAACTCGGAGTCATGAAATGACGTAAGTGAATGTCAAAGCCCAAAGACGACCCATTTTTGACAAACCCAAAAACTTGGACAAACAAACAAAATACAAGATAAATAAATGGTTACGCCCGCAGGCTACCTACGTATCCCTTTGCAAGGAATCAAACCAGCGTAGTTCAGAGGCAGAATGCAAAATGATACACAATATAACAAAATAGTGTAAATGATATACAGTGTAACGAAATAATCAAACCACAAGTAGTGTAAAACCACACAAATATCATAAAGGGATGGAGATGCAAAATCAAATTACGTTTAACACAGAAAAGGTGTCGGAACCCTCAAACCACAATTCTCTTAGTGGGATAGGTGTGTGCACAGGCAGAACTATGTGTTTCGCAGAAAGAATACAAGTAATTGGGTGGCATGATATAAGCTAGAAATGATCTGCTGAGGAAAGATTGTGACCCTAAGTGCTGAATGCAACAAAACAAAATACAATGCAATGAATGAGATGGATGCAATGAATAAGGCACGTGGCCAAACCATATCTTGCCTAGAAAGGGCATGAACACAAAACAGATCACGTCTAACACGGAAAAGGTGCCGACAGCCTCAGACCATAATTCTCTTAGTGGAATAGGTGCGTACACATTAACACAGAACCATGCTTCAATGAAAGAAATGTATAAGCACATGCCAGACTAAGCTTAACATGGAAAGGATGCAGGCAATAAAATAGATAAGATGTAACAGATAGATGCAATAGATGCAAAATAATGACATACTCCAACCATGCTGAAATTATGAGAGGAGGAAGAAAAGATTCCAAACATGCTGAAATCGTGTGAGGAAGGGGACACTCAAACTACGCTGAAATCGTGAGAAGAGGTCCAAAGAAAAACCAATCAGGACCGCGTTCTATGCGTCTTGAGATAAATTCCAAACACGCTGAAAACGTGTGAGGAAAAGAACACTCTAACCATGCTAAAATCGTAAGAAGAGGTCCGAAAGCAAACAATCAGAAGCGCACTCCATGAATCCTGAGATAAATTCCAAACACGCTGAAATCGTGTGAGGAAAGAAACATTCTAACCACGCTGAAATCGTAAGAAGAGGTCCGAAAGCAAACAATCAGGAGCACACTCGATGCAACCTGAGATAAATCCAAACACGCTGAATCGTGTGAGGAAAAGAACACTCAAACCACGCTGAATCGTGAGAGAGGTCCGAAAGTAAAACAAATCAGGAGCGCACTCCACGCACCCTAAGATAAATTCCAAACACGCTGAAATCGTGTGAGGAAAGGAACACTCTAACCACACTGAAATCGTGAGAAGAGGTTCGAAAGAAAAACTGCTCAGGGGCGCACTCGACGCAACCTGAGATAAATTCCAAACACGCTAAAATCGTGTGAGGAAAAGAACACTCTAACCACGCTAAAATCGTGAGAAGAGGTCCGAAAGTAAACAATCAGGAGCGCACTCGACGCAACCTGAGATAAATTCCAAACACACTGAAATCGTGTGAGGAAAAGGAACACTCTAACCACGCTAAAATCGTGAGAAGAGGTTCGAAAACAACCGCTCAGGGGCGCACTCGACGCAACCTGAGATAAATTCCAAACACGTTGAAATCGTGTAAGGAAATGAACACTTTAACCATGCTGAAATCGTGAGAAGAGGTTAGAAAGAAAAACCGCTCAGGGGCGCACTCGACGCAACCTGAGATAAAATCCAAACACGCTGAAATCGTGTGAGAAAAAGAACACTCTAACCATGCTGAAATCATGAGAAGAGGTTCGAAAACAACTGCTCAGGGGCGCACTCGACGCAACCTGAGATAAATTCCAAACACGTTGAAATCGTGTAAGGAAAGGAACACTTTAACCACGCTGAAATCGTGAGAACAGGTTAGAAAGAAAAACCACTCAGGGGCGCACTCGACGCAACCTGAGATAAATTCCAAACACGCTGAAATCGTGAGAAGAGGTCCGAAAGCAAACAATCAGGAGCGCACTCGACGCAACCTGAGATAAATCCAAACACGCTGAAATCGTGTGAGGAAAAGAACACTCTAACCACGCTGAAATCGTGAGAAGAAGTCCGAAAGCAAACAATCAGGAGCGCACTCCACGTATCCTAAGATAAATTCCAAACACACTGAAATCATGTGAGGAAAGGAACACTCTAACCACGCTGAAATTGTGAGAAGAGGTTCGAAAACAATCGTTCAGGGGTGCACTCGACGCAATCTGAGATAAATTCCAAACACGTTGAAATCGTGTGAGGAAAAGGAACACTCTAACCACGCTGAAATCGTGAGAAGAGGTTCGAAAACAACCGCTCAGGGGCGCACTCGACGCAACCTGAGATAAATTCCAAACACGTTGAAATCGTGTAAAGAAAGAAACACTTTAACCACGCTGAAATCGTGAGAAGAGGTTAGAAAGAAAAACCGCTCAGGGGCGCACTCGACTCAACCTGAGATAAATTCCAAACACGCTGAAATCGTGTGAGGAAAAGAACACTCTAACCACGCTGAAATCGTGAGAAGAGGTCCGAAAACAAATAATCAGGAGCGCACTCGACACAACCTGAGATAAATTCCAAACACGCGGAAATCGTGTGAGGAAAAGAACACTCTAGCCACGCTGAAATCGTGAGAAGAGGTCCGAAAGCAAACAATCAGGAGCGCACTCCATACATTCTAAGATAAATTCCAAACACGCTGAAATCGTGTGAGGAAAGGAACACTCTAACCACGCTGAAATCGTGAGAAGAGGTTCGAAAACAATCGCTCAGGGGCGCACTCGACGCAACCTGAGATAAATTCCAAACACGTTGAAATCATGTGAGGAAAAGGAACACTCTAACCACGCTGAAATCGTGAGAAGAGGTTCAAAAACAACCGCTTAGGGGCGCACTTGACGTAACCTAAGATAAATTCCAAACACGTTGAAATCGTGTAAGGAAAGGAAAACTTTAACCACGCCGAAATCGTGAGAAGAGGTTAGAAAGAAAAACCGCTCAGAGGCGCACTCAACGCAACCTGAGATAAGTTCCAAACATGCTGAAATCGTGTGAGGAAAAGAACACTCTAACCACGCTGAAATCGTGAGAAGAGGTCCGAAAGCAAATAATCAGGAGCGCACTCGACGCAACCTGAGATAAATTCCAAACACGCTGAAATCGTGTGAGGAAAAGAACACTCTAACCACGCTGCAATCGTGAGAAGAGGTCCGAAAGCAAACAATCAGGAGCGCACTCCACGCATCCTGAAATAAATTCCAAACACGCTGAAATCGTGTGAGGAAAGGAGCACTCTAACCACGCTGAAATCGTGAGAAGAGGTTAGAAAACAACTGCTCAGGGGCGCACTCGACGCAACCTGAGATAAATTCCAAACACGCTGAAATCGTGTGAGGAAAAGAACACTCTAACCACGCTGAAATTGTGAGAAGAGGTTCAAAAACAACCGCTCAGGGGCGCACTCGACCCAACCTAAGATAAGTCCCGGGGGACAACGATCCTAAACGCTGCTCAGCGTAAAAGGATAAAAGATACAAGATAGCAGAAGATGCAAATAAATGCAATCCGTACAATGATACGATACACGCAATGTATGATGTTTAGGAAATGCAATAAACAAACAAAGCGGTGCTTTAAAAAGCACCTCATGGGGTGAGTAGGCGATGAACCGCTCTGCTCTGACGGGGATCTCCCATTCGTGTTCTTCGAACTCTTACCTTCAACTCACAGTTCAAAGGTTCTGAAATGCTGACAAGAGGTAACCTCTGCATGTAGAAGCCACGGATGCCGCTTTTCTTCCTGATCACATTCACAACTTTCTGTATTCTCCAACGGGGTGACAGACTAGGTTGGTTCAGTATCCAGAATTGAGGCGCATAAACGCTACCTTAACCTATGGGGCTTCCATACAGATTTCAAGCCGGGGATACACCCTGGGTATATAAACCAGACTTTAGTCTCGGAAATCCCGACCCTTTGCGTTCTAGGCATCGGCCATTTGAACTCTAGTTTCCATCGTCGCAGTTAGTCTCCTAGGAACTCATTGCAAACACAGCCAAGATGTCTCTGGCAGGGAAATGGTGCTTAGAGAGTACTTCTGATTGCCATTCTGGCTTGAAGCAAGCTTGAGCTTGAGGTAAAGGTACACACATACTTCGGAGCATTGACAAGGCCTGGGAAGGTACATCCGGAGCGCAATCTCGGAACTTTCTGAAGTTGAAACAAACTCAGATGGTTCGATTTTCCCTCCTTTCTTTTGCTTTGCAGTCTGGAACCTATATAGCTTCAGATAGGTCCTGGTTCCACTATTCTCGCATGACCTGGGTTGAACCCTGCAGTTTCATGAAAGAACAAATCATGTTTTGTACAAATGTGGAGAATGACACAGCACTCTAAGCACAAAATGATTTATTTTTGAAATTGAAATTGAGAAACAAGTTCTTAACTGGGTATTGAGCCTATGACTGAACACAGCGCACCACGACTCAAGAAATGAAAACAAAAGGTAAAACAACCTAAACACATCTATTGACACTTGAAACGACTCAAAACAAGAATCGAGACAAACATAAACACCCACACAGCACTCAGACGTATTCCAATAATAAGAACCTCTCGGTTCACAGGGAGCCCGTTTCTTCGGGTATTGTTTCCCACCCTTTCTCATTTGTGATTCTCACATCACTTTGGCACTCAATCTCTATTTTCTGAAAAAGCCCTTTTCTCACTTTTTCTCTTAGCGCTCATCTCTCTATTCTTCAATCTCTCTTATTTTTTTTTATCCCTCCCCTGGGTAGTTGATGGATAAGCAGGAAGTTGTGGGCTCTTGCCCCTAGTATTCTACTACATTCTCATTCTTCCGCTCACAACAGTGAGCTTCTTCCACAGAGGGGTTGTGATGCGATTGGATGTGCAGTAGATCTACAACTGACATCGGTTGACGATGCCCTAGCTTAGCATGATCGACCCACTGGCCAGGTATACAATTGATTGGCCTCACACATTGCATTTTCTACATCCCCATTCTGGGTCAGACGCCAGTTTGAGCGTGATCGTCCTAGATGAGGGAACCGAATATCCAGCTCCAGTTCGTGCTTCGCACTTGGCTTGATACCTCGCTGCTTGGAGGATGTGAGAGCTTTCAGCCATTTGCTGTTAGCTTTAGTTGTGCCCTTTTCTGGCGAACAAGGTGCCCTTTCTGGCAAGTATGTTGACAACGAGAAAAGACAGAAAACCTGACTCAACTGTGCCCCTAGTTCATCATTTTGACCATTTTTTGTTTTTGGCTTTCTACTAAAACAAATTTTAATCAATATGAGAGTTAGATTAACGCACTCGTTCGATTTTCTGATTTGAAATCATGCAAGTCAGGTTGTGAGCACTGAAAATTTTCCTTTTTTGGGTCCAAGAAATGGTCCAGTTTTGGAAAAAATGAATAATTTTTTAGAGAATTAGTCAACCTCAGTAAAAATTCTCCAAAAACTATTTTTGCAAATTGCCACTGCTCGACCCACGCGGATTTTCCCATGAGATGCACAACCTCTGATCTGAACTTGAATTGCCTTGCAGCTGAATCTTCCAACAGAATAGGACAATCCGATTTTGAACGAAGACGAGCCAATTTGCACATGGATGAGATAGCCGAGTTGAACAAGGATAAACTAATCAACATAGATGAGCCAAGCAGGCTGAAAATGATTGGGGCCGAACTTCAGGATGAAGTTGCCTACGTATCCCAAACATGCGAATCAGGCTTGACGTAGGTCCGGGTCAAGGTACACTCGGGTATTAACCTCTCCTTTTACGCTCTACCTTTTGCCAAGGCCGCCCTTTCTGGGTTTTCAACCTTGCGAGCTCTGTTTTTCTTTTCTTTTTCATTTCTTTTCATCTTTTCTTTTGTTTCTTCTGTTTTCATTTCTTTCATTTTTTCATTTTGCTCTTTTTTCTTCATCATTTTTTTTTCATTTGCTCTAACTTTTTCCTGGGTCGCCCTTCCAGGTTTTCGACCCAGCGAGCCTCTCAAGGATAGAAAAAAAGTGTAACTTTGTCCATGTTAATCAGTCGTAGGATCTCGAAGCCATCTGAATCTAGGAGAATGGCTGCTGTTCACTGATGATGTAAAAGTCCATCCAATGGGGCTTAATTTGTCCCTAGTGTTGTGGATAGGAACTTGATTGTCCTTCAGCAATACTTTCTTCTTTTCTCCATTCTGGGATTTGGCTTTCTTGCCAGTCTTCATTGGTTTGCAGAATGACTCATCTTTTGAATCTTTGAGCACATCTGACATTTTTGCCCCTAGTTCAAGGGCTACTTCTGATCTAGCTTTGCAAGCTTCTTTTGATCACATCTGATCTTCTTGATCTGACTTTTCTTGCCCCTAGTTCGAGGGTTGCTTCAAATCTGGCCTAGCGGGCCTCCTTTGATGTCATACGACCTTATTGCCCCTAGTTTATGGGCTGCTTCAAATCTGGCCATACAAGCCTCACATTGTGGTTGACCGTTGAACATTCTGAATCCAAGTTTAAGGTTTGAAAGCAAAGGGGTCGAGTCTCGAGGCCAAGAGTGATCCTATATTGTACAATCTCGAGAGTGATTCTACACATGTCTTCGCAGGACCACGCAAAACATTTTTTGAAATTTTTTTAAGAAAGTGACTAGTCGCTCACGCTGAAGACAATGCAGAACTAATCTGGATCAAGCTCAGACCCTTCCCAGTACTCACATTAACAAACATGATCTCATTCATTAAGGGCTTAGCATGCCTTTCTTTCTCTTAGTTGATCAAATTTTGTAAATCCAGAGGAATTCCTCCTTCTTTGTTTTCATCACAGTGTTCGAAAAGTTTTAAAAAACTTAGGTCAACACAATGACTTAAAGGCACAGAAAAGTAGGTGAAAAGCACTGTCGTTTCATTCAGATCTTCTGGCACAACTGGCTCCAAGGCAGGAACAGACTCAAAGAAAAAGTGTAAAAGACAAACACAAAACAAGAAGGTAATGCCCGAGTTAACACACCCGGAACCATCAACCTCTGACACAACAGACTGACTGGATACAACAAGATAGACTCAACTGACTCAGTACAAGAAGACTGACTCAACACAACACAACAAGACTGACCCAACACCCAAGTCCGCAAGTAAAAATAAACAGCATTTGCACAATGCTCAAAACAGTGCGTGCCATCCGCTACATCTGGAGTAAAAATGTGCGCCATCAGTAGGTGGTTCATCTCCCAATCACATAATCACATTATCCCCCAAGTTCACTGATCCGGTGCCGATAGACTTGCAGGACCTGGTGTGACGATGATCTCGTTGTTAATCAGATCTTGTATTTTGTGGCAAAGACGAAAACAAAGTTCAATGTCATGACCGGTTTGTTGATGGAAGGCACAGTACTTGGTAGCATCATGCTTAGCTGAAAGGGGATTCGGGAGAGGCCGAGGCTCAAGGGGTTTGAGATGGCCTTGTCCAACGAGGATTTGGAAAGCTTTGGACAAAGGCATATAGAGAGGGTGGAAGACCCTTCGACCTCGGGGTTGGTACTTCGAGGTTTGTGGAGTTTTGCTGGATGCACCAACAAAGGGATTGATAGGCACTGACTGGGTTTGCTGATCTCTTTCAAGTGCAGGATTAGAGTTGAAAGGAACGTTTCTGGTACGACGGCCCTTCTCCCGGCTTACCCCTTGATTCAAACTGCTCTTATCTCGAGTGGCAAAAGTGCCATCCACAATCTTTGCAACAACTGCAATCACTTGCTGTTTGTTCAGCCCTTCGGCTTTCAAAGCCTCAACATCCCACTGAAGGTGTTCATGGGGACCAATGTCTGCCCCTACCTTGTTCTTTCCACTTGCCTCCACTTTGCCAAGGGATTGGCCTTCTTCCAATGCAACCCGTCCCAAGATTGGAGAGCCTTTTGGCATGAAACTTCTAGCATGTAATGTGGGTGATGATGGAGCCAATATCCTAAAGGCCAGATCTGCTACTGTTCTCTGAAGATTTCAATCATTCTCATCAGCTCAGAAGTAGTCGGTTCATGGGTTTGAGATGATTGGGGTTCCGAGACTGGATGTGTGGTAAGTGCCCTAGATGGGCGCTGTATTTCGGCATTGGTCTCATCCTGCCTGGCGATTCCCTGGTTTAATGCCGTTATCACGGCCACAACTTCTTCCGCACCTTGTGCCATTATGGTCTGCTGAGTTTGAACAAAGGTGATGTAACTGGTGACTGTCAGATTAGTTGAACTAGTGAGCCCTGACTGGCCTTTCTTTGCCTTGCCACTGGCGAAGGAAACACTGGTTGCCCTTGAATAGAATCTCTGACCTGACAAAGTCTATCAACACAAGTCCAATGTACCCGGGGGATATTGGAGCCTTCTGAAGCTATAGTTCTAGGACGCAAAAGAAGAAAACAGACAGCATCTCAGCCTGATTTCACCAGAACAAATATGAGCAAAGTTGAATAACTGCACTCTCTACTGAATTCTGCCCCAAAATTTTCTACCTCAAAATTGATACATACTCAAACACTGATGTCCTCAGACTGATACCCAGACTTGGAAACTGATACACGCATTCCTGTAGAGACACACCCTAATAGCACATAGCAAGCAAGTGAGAGCCAAAACACCCCTATGGTGGGCTAAGGTTTCCCGATCCTAGTTTCGTCAGGAGCTAGAGTTTCACTACGCACGCATGCGGTTTCAAACAACCTACATTCGGGTAAGCAACCTGTCCTAGTTTGGAATGGTCTCTATGGCTTCCGATATGCGACTAGGTCGAATGGTCGAAAAGGGTGCCTCGGTAAAAACTGAGGTTTGTGTTTCCATCGTGGCAAAGCCCGTAACCGGTCAGCCTTATGGTACGCTTTTCCAAGCAAGCCTCCGACAAACCGTTCAGGAATAGCAGATGGCAAACACTGTGACTTAAGCGCGCCAATGCAAATGCAATGCAAAGAAACACATAAGTGTAGACAAAACAACATATCATGAATTTGAGTCAAGTTCTCTAAATCCCTAGCAGAATCGCCAGAAACTGTAGACCGCCCCGAACTCTCTCCGCACGCCCCCCTTTCGGAGAGGGCATGAATTGGGTTCTAGCTACTACAGTTCGGACTCATGTCACGGTTCTGAATCTAATCTCACAAAGTGCAATATAAGACTGATGAATCACCAAAGAGTCCAAATCCGACAATTGGTTTTGAAAAAATCAATTTTGAATCAAAAGCGCCAAACATAGACTGCTTTGCCAAATTTCAGAGTCGCCACCTAAATATTTTATTTTGGGAAATTTAGGAAACCCTAACTCGTGCCTAAGGCCACGTGTCCGTCATCACCAAAGTTGCCTCGGCTCAGGAACTTGGGTACAAGAGGGGAAGGTCCTGAAATGAGCACCCCCGCTCGCCCGATCAAAGGATCGGCCTCTACTAAACATGATATGTTATTTTGAAAACACATGTGTTCTTATTCCGGTTTATTATCTAACCTTACTATGTGATGCGCACAGCATACAAGTATAGACTAAATCACTCGATTTGGAACAAAACATCTCATGTTCGTTTTTCGAAAATGGTTTGGAAGTGCTACTCGCAAGTAGGCTAAAACGCGAATTTTTCACCCTCAAGTGGGCTTAAAACAACATGATTTGCCATTCCACAAAGTGGGCTTAAAACTCACATTTGATGAATTATTCCAATTCAAGCAATAAAGCCTTCATCCACAGGCATTCATGCAGTTAAACACTTAAGCAAATAGCCTCATGGAAAGCATGCTAAACATGGCAACACTCACACTCATGCAAGTATGCTAAAGCGTAAACACTTACAGTGTACTTTGAGCCAAAACAGAAAACTAGTTAGAAATCAATGCATGATGCTAGCTATGTTAAAATTCCTAATGCAACACATGCAAAAGTGCAACTATTTAGGCTCAACTATCTAAGATGGCATATGAATGCAACACTTGATAACATGTTTTGGAACACGTATTCAAGTAAGTGTATTGAAATACAATGCAGTTTGAATGATGCGCCGAGCCCAGTGCATGCAATATAAATGAATGGATGCACGCATGCAAGCATAAGGTATGCTAATTGAAATATGTCCTAAACTAACCATCGAAAGCGATAAGTAAAAGGGAGAAAGAAATGGGATTGGAAGGCATGCACACACACACATACCCTTATTACAACATTTGCCCTCTCAACGGAGGGTCCGAATAAATAGGCTAAGCTACACTAAGCTAAGCTACTTATTACAAACTAATTAATTAACTACACTAAGTTAATTAATTATTACAACACAATTGAAATTGAATGACTAGCTAATCTAAGCTAATTATAATATTACAAAGATGAATTAAATAAGCCAAGCACATCAACCTATTAATTACAAAACTGGTAAATTTACTAAGTAAAGCAGTTAAAATGGCCTCGAGATGAGAGAGACATGCATGCTCGGTTTACTTCGCCCGGAAATGCATTGCCTTGCCATGAGTTGTCTCCGTTTGCACTTGCGGTGACCTCATCAAACACACTTTCAGATTGCATCTACCCCAAAACAGGAGCATTTTGGAAAATTTTGCCACAGGTGGCCAGCTGGCCCCCTCAACTGGTCGGTAGGCTACCTCAACTGGCCGGCCGACCAGTGCATGTGGTCGGTCGGCTAGTGCAAGTGGCCGGCCGGCCACTTCCCTTTCCAGAATCCCAACTTTGCTGCAACAGAGATCAACAAAGGCATAGCAATGCATTTGCGTGGAAATGTGTGTGCAACTACTCTCCTTATCATTTATCAAGCTCAAAGGAGCGTAGTACTCGGCTCTCAAGCCACCAATCACGCATCTCAATGCATGATGGCCAAAGAGCCAAGGTTGCACAATGTTAGTAAATGCACAAACAAGACTTGAAGAGCCTCCACCCTATCATGCATGATCAAGGGTTTCGACAACCAAGAAACATAACACATTTCACCACTTTGAGTATGAAACATGCCACATTTCTTGTGTTTGGATTAATGTCTGATCCAAATACAATGCAATGCAAACAACAAGCTTATCTTTCAATGCTAAAGCGGCATGCACAAGACTTAATCATGTAAGCAATGCATGCAAGACATGTTAAAGGGGGCCAAGAGCGCTAAAGCAAGTGAAGAACATTACACATGAGGCATGCACTATCAATCTCAAATGGTCAAACCAGCCACGGACAGACCTAAGATACTCCAAAACAGTGGCTAAAACACACTAAAACTTAGGCACAAAAAGCAAGAAATGCATGCTCATTCATTCGCTCGCAAGCAAGGCACAAAGCTTAACTTTCAAACACATTGAAAGAGTGATATATATGAGAGCATGACAGAGGTATGAGCACTGAAATCATATGCCAAATGATGACATATCATTCAAACAACACAAGTATAGCATGTTAGGGTCCTTAGAACTCAAAGCTAGTCAAGGGCTTTACACAAGAGGCATACAATACATAGCCTAAACAACCAAACCAGCTCTGGACAGAGCTCAATCATGCCAAATCAAATGCCAAAACATGCTGAAATGATAGCCCAAAAGCTTAGACAAACATGCATATAAGTTGGCTTATGAGCAAGGTATGAGGCATATCTTTCAAAAGCATTGAAAGAGTAGAATATGTGAGAGTGTGACTACACTATACACACTGAAATCATGTATGAGATGAGGTTAAGACATACAAATAACTCAAGCAAAGCATGCTAGAGGCTTTGAAACTCAAAGCTAGTCAAGGCCTTTACACTACAACCATGCATAACAAGTCTCACATGGCCAAGACCACTCAAAAAAGAGCTAAGGCATGCTAAAATAATGGCAAATACATGCTGAGATAGAGCTAACACAAGCTAGGATGACAGGCATAAAGCATGGAGCATGTTAGACCAACAAGTAGGATTACACTACAAGTATAAGATGCAAGCAACCAATAACCAAATCAACCAAAAACAGAGTTATGGCAGGTCCAAAAAGTCACAAAATCATGCTTGAACTAAGTCACAAAAGAGTAGAAAAGCATGCTCAAATATGAGGCCAACAAGGCATGCAAGCAAGACAAAAAGAGAGTGGACCACCCCCTCCTATTTTGACCCTCAAAACCAGCTTTTTACCACTGAAATTTCTTTGAATTTCAGTGGTTAAAAGGCCAAGCAAAGGGTGCTTCAAAAGCTAAGGAAGGTGGCTCAAAAGGCTTTACAAGCCAAAGAGCCAAAGAGGGAGAACCACCCCTGTAACAAGCCCGCGGGGGACCTCGCTACAGTTCGGACTCGATTTTTGTTGCGGTTCTTAATCTGAACCAAAGAGTCCAACTCTGGCAAATCGTTTTGAGAAAAACAGGTTTTGAAAAGAAGTGCCAAACATGGACTGCTTTGCCAGATACAGAGTCGCCACCTAAATATTTTATTTTTGGGAAATTTAGGAAACCCTGTCTCGGTGCCAAAGGCCACATGTCCGTCATCACCAAAGTTGCCTCGGCTCGGGAACTTGGGTACGATTGGGGAAGGTCAGCTATGAGCACCCCCTCTCGCCCGGTCCGAAGACCGGCCTCTACTAACCGTGATATCCGATTTTGAAAACGTTATATGTTCTTATTCCGGTTATTAGCCTAGTTTTACTATGTTATGCGCACAACAAACAAGTATAGACTAGATTGCCTAATTTGGAAATAAGCATTGCATATCCGTTCGTTTTAAAAAGGCTTTGGAATTTGCTACTCGCAAGTAGGCTAAGACACGGATTTCAACGAGTTTTTCCAACTCAAGCAATCCAACCTTCACCCATAGGCATTCAATCAGTTTATCTCATATAAGCATTTAGCCACATGGTAATCATGCTATCATGTTAACATTCACACGCATGCGATATGCTAAAGCGTAAATACTTACATCGTACTCCGTGCCAAAACAGTAAACTAGTTAGCAAAAATGCATGCCCTAGTTCATGTCAAGTGGCTAATGCAACACACAGAGAGATGCAGTTTAGAGCAGGCTCGGCTAACCCTAAACGTGGCATGTGAAATGCTACAACTATCACGTATTCAATTTGGAATTGAAATACAGATGCATTTTGAATGATGTACCGAGCCCGGTGCATGTTAACAAATGCATGGATGCACGCATGCATTACATAAGGTATGCTAAAATAAACGTGCCCTAATCTACCATCATAAGCAGGTAAATAAAAGGGAAGAAAGACGTGGGGTTGGAAGACATACACACACCCACACACACTTATTACAAATACGCCCTCACTCGGAGGGACCAATAAATATTACAGTCCGAATAATAAACAAATTAATTATTACAACAGAAATTCTAATCTAATTAAAATGAATGCGAAGGGAAGATGGCCGCAGCCCCTGCCTCGAGATACGTGAATGATGCATGCTTGAATCCGACTTGCCCGGAAACCTGCATCATGACACTGTTACCTCTTTTTTGTTGCCCTGCCTCTCTGGAAAACAGCCAAAGTCTTAGGACATGCTCCCTGAACACTGAGGATTATCATCGGCTGAATAGGATGCCCACCGGCCGTGTACAAAAGTCACCGGCCATGAGTGGCACAAAATGTTTGCCGGTCGGCACAAAATTCCTGCAGAGGACAGTTTGACAGCAACAGCAGGCAGACAGTGCATGATATGGATTTTAGAGTAAATGTAAGCATGGTCAATGCTCCCTATCATGTATGGGACTCAAGGAAGCATGACCCTTGGTTCTTGGGCCATCAATTATGCATCTTGGTGTATGATAGCCTAAGGAACCAAGATTGCATTTTAATGTGAAAATGCATGCAACACACAAGTGAGACCAAAACCTTATCATGCATGGATCAAAGGCCTTGGTGACCAAGGGTTGAAACAAGTTGCACCACTTGTAGTGTGAACTCCACTCAACCCTCATGCTTGGCTTGACAACCCCAAACCAAGCTATGAAATGCATGTATGCAACATAGCTCAAATGATGCAACATGAGAATTAGGATGTAAGCACACCAAATGTCATGCAACTACCATGTTAAGCATGCAAAATGCTAGAGTATACAAGATGCAAATGTCATGCAAATATGGGCCATATGTAAGAAGAATCATCATGCTACCACACCTAATGGACCCAACATGCAATAAGCATATGGTAAGTATACAATGATGGACTTAACCACAATGGGGGAGGCCTTGAACCTCCCCAAAACAGTGGCAAAAGATGCCCGAAATGGTGACCAATTACCTATGCAAACATGCAAGTCCAAGGGTCTAAGGTTAAGGCACAAAGGGAGCACTCCTTGCTACCATTAAAATGGCCACTCATGGCATATATTAGACAAGCAAAACAGATTTTTAGCATGCAAAAAACACCCCAAAACCTTGATATGGCAGCCCTAAAATGCATTAAACATGGAAGCATGCAAAAGGCCTATTTCAAGGCATAAAATTGCAACATTTCAAAGCATGAATAAGATGGTAAATGGAAACATATAGGCATGATATAGGGACTGAAATAGCATATGAAAGGACTCCAAATCACTTAAATAGCCTAACCAATGCATGTTCATGGACCATATGCTCAAGACTAACAAGCCATCATGCAAAACAAACATGTCAAGCATGCCAAAGGTGACGAAATCAGTGGCCCACAGCCTCTAAACATGGCAAAATGATGCTAATACCATCATGGAATTAGGCTAAGACATGCAAAGAACATGGACTAGGTGCATGGCACACTTCTAAGCATAAGAGAGCATTACAAAACAAGTATGAGAAGCATGCTAAGGGGTACAAATCCAACCTTGGACAGAGGTTAGATATGACCTAAAACACCCAAGAAAACTCTGAAATGAAGCCAAATGCAAGTATGCACACATGCTACCTTGTGAGCCAAAGACAAAGGCAAGGAAGGGGCCAAGGGGAGAGGGGTGTCCCTCCCCTATTCATGACTTTTCAGTGGTGAGAAGACCAAGAACACCAAGTTAAACAAGCTTCAAAAAAAGGCACTAAAATGACCAAAACAAGGCCTAAAAGGGTGAGTCGGTACCCAAACCACAAAAACACCCTTAATGAATGTTCTTAAGCATGAAAATGTAAGCCTTTTTTATGTTGAACACAAAGCCAAAAACACAAAGCAAGATAGGTAGAAAGCTAGTGCAAGTTTGGGAAACTAAAGCAACATGCTTACCCTTGAAGACTCCTTGAAGAACAAATGATGTAGCCCTCCTCTAATGATCAAAACCAGTCCAAAACCACCACAAACAACCCTCCAAGTCCCTCAATCTCGGAGCTAGGTGTAATAGTGTGTGTAATGGTGTAAAAGTAAGATAAAACACACTATTTAGATCTAAAACCCCACAAGGATGAGAGAGATGGAAAATATAGAGAGAAGAAGTGTATCTCAGATATAGAGATATATGAGCTCTGGTTTTTATCTCTCAAATGGCCAACCCTTGACAAAGGGAGATGGATGGTGCTTAAATAGGCAAAATCAAGCCAAGAAGCTTAGAGGCTAAGCAAAGGAAAAGGGTTCAAGGGGTGCAAGGCTTCTAGAGGAAGCTAAAACAGCTGGCCAAGCTTCTCCAAGAAGCTTGGCCAAAGGTTCAAGCTCCTAGAAGAGAGAGGGGGTCAAAGGAACCAAAGGGGTCACTCCTGTGCACGGGGATGAGTGATGGTGCATTCCAGCTGGCACAGCTGGCATGCACCATGCCTCAGGGGTGCAAAGGGTGCACACCGGCCAGCCAAAGGGATCATCGGCACAAAAAAGTGCCGGTCGGCAACATACAGTGCCGACCGGCCAAATATTTTGAGAAAATAATGCCGGTGGCTCTAATGTGTAGTCAGTGATGGTAGGGGGGGCCGGTGGTGTGTGGGGATGGCTAATAAGCCATTCCTGCCCTTCCAAGGCAAAACACAAGTGTTTGGTGCAAAACCAGACACAAAATCGAGTTCGGAGATCTTGAGGTAAGGCGCGTAGCCGAGACCCCCGGGAACTCCAAACGAACACAAACATGGATGATCACTGGGTGTTCAAACGGTGACGTCCAAGTCTTGAGGACGGTCAAAAATGGGGTGTCTACAACCCCTAACCATACAAGATTTAAACCAACATTTTAAAGCCTTAAAATCAGAGTTTTTAAGAGGCTAAAACCAGCCTTAAGTAGCATGCAAAGGTGGTAAGCTATTAATCAAAACAAAGCTTAAAAGGGTATATGCTTATCCTTGAAGACCCTTGAAGAACAATAGCAAGACAGCAACTTCTCTGAGCTAAAACTAGTCCTAAGACCTCAAACCAAGCTCCAAGGGATCTCAGCTCCAAAGTGAAGGTGTTTGACTAGGTGTCTTAGTGCAAATGTATGAAGAAAACACACTTTTAGACTCAATATAGCACAAATATAGAGAGAGGGTGAGAATTCTAGAGAGAGAGGGATATTTTTGCTCTGAAAATTGTCCACCCCAAATAGGGGGAGGAAGCTCCCCTTATATAGAGCAATGCAAGCAAAAGCTTGCTTGACAAGCTTAAAGCGTGTTTCCATCCCTCCATACACGTGTATGGAGGATGAGTTCAGTGAGCCACAACTGGCTCAAAAGATCTAAAAATATCTAAAAATGAGAAAAATTGGCCGCCAGCCAGTTAAGATGGCCAGCCGACCACTCCTTTGCCGGCTAACCATTCCAAGTGGCCTACAAGGGAGAAAAGTGGTCGGCACGTGCCACAAGTGGCCGGCAGCCCTTCCCCTCCCTCAGGTAAGAGGTAACAAGGTTTGGCCAAAAAACCAAAGCCAAAACACAAAGTGTTAAGAGGCTCAAAGTCGAGGCACTCAGCCGAGAACTTCGGGCACTCGAAACAAGCACAAACATGCGCAATCATCGCGTGCACAAACGATGACGTCAGAGTCTTAAGGTCGGTCAAAAATGGGGTGTCTACACTTAACCTAGTAAAATTCTTAATTAATTAGCTTAGGGTAGTTAATTATTCAAGTTTTGTAATAATTAGTTAAATAGTTTAGCTTAGCTAGTTTATTTATTCGGACTCTCCTTCGTAAGAGCGTAATGTAATAATGTGTATGTCTTCCAACCCCACGTCTTTCTCCCTTTTATTTATCCACTTTTGATGCTTAGATTAGGGGTATCACATTTCAATTAGCATATCGTACGTTTGCATCCATTCATTTGCCTTGCGTGCACCGAGGCTCGATTCATCATTCAAACTTGCATTGTCGTTTATTACCTCGTTAAATACGTGTTTAAAACGCATGCTATGAAATTGTTGCAAATAACATGTTAAGTAGGCGAGCCTATTTAGTTACATCGTTGCATTAGCCATCTTGTATAGTTAGAAATCATGCATATTTTTCTTACTCTTTTGTTTTATCTTAGCTTGGAGTACTAGGTGAGTTTTTAATACTTTAGCATACTTGTATGAGTGTGAGTGACTGTCATGACTAGCATGCTTGCCATAAGGCTAAGTGCTTACTTGTTAAACTATTTGAGTACCTGTGGATGAAGGCTTGTTGCTTGAATTGGAATAATTCAATGAATGTACGTTTAAGCCCACTTTGTCAAGTGGCAAATTCACAAAGCTTTAAGTCCACTTTGTTAAGTGGCAAAATCAAATCCTTTTCAAAAAAACAAACATGAAATTGAATTGTTCCAATTTGAGCAAACTAGTCTATACTTGTGTGTGTGCACATCACATAGTAAATGCTAGCTTAATAAACCGGAACAAGAGCATATAATGTTTATAAAAATCATATCATGATTAGTAGAGGCCGATCATTGATCGGGTGAGTGGGGATGCTCAATTCATGACCTTCCCCTCTCGTACCTAAGTTCCCGAGCTGAGACAATTTTGGTGATGACGGACACGTGGCCTTTGGCACGAGTCATGGGTTTCCTAAGTTTCCCAAAAAATATTTAGGTGGCGACTCTGTATCTGGCAAAGCATTCCATTTTTAACAATTTGATTCAAAATCAATTTTCTAAACGATTTGTTGGATTTGGACTCTTTGGTGTTTATCAATTTCACATTGCACTTGTGAGATTAGATTCAGAACCGCAGGAGTTCGAATTGTAGGGCTTATTTCGAGCTTCCGAAAGGGGGCGCGAAAAAGTCGAGTTGCAGTTTCTGGCGACTCTGTTGGGGAATTAGAGAACTTGACATGAAATTCATGATATGAAATTTTATCTACACTTAGATGTTTCTTTGCATTGTATTTGCATTGGTGCATTTAAGTCACTGTGTTCGCCATCTGCTATTCCTAAACGGTTTGCCGGAGGCTTGCCAAAAGGCTGACCGGTCACGGGCTCTACCATGATGGGAACACAACCCTTGGATATGGACTACCGCTGTACTGTTTGATCCTCCTTTCACTTCTTGGTGTTAGGTATGAGAGGTATATTAGGTAGTCTTGCTGAGGAATGATGCAATGAATGTACGTTTAAGCCCACTTTGTCAAGTGGCAAAGTCACAAAGCTTTAAGTCCACTTTGTTAAGTGGCAAAACCAAATCCTTTTCGAAAAAACAAACATGAAATTGAATTGTTCAAATTTGAGCAAACTAGTCTATACTTCTGTGTGTGCACATCACATAGTAAATGCTAACCTAATAAACCGGAACAAGAGCATATAATGTTTATAAAAATCATATCATGATTAGTAGAGGCTGATCTTTGATCGGGCGAGTGGGGTTGCTCAATTTATGACCTTGCTCTCTCGTACTTAAGTTCCCGAGCCGAGACAATTTTGGTGATGACGGACACGTGGCCTTTGGCACGAGTCATAGGTTTCCTAAATTTCTCAAAAAATATTTAGGTGGCAACTCTGTATCTGGCAAAGCAGTCCATTTTTGGCAATTTGATTCAAAATCAAATTTTCAAACGATTTGCCAGATTTGGACTCTTTGGTGTTTATCAATTTCACATTGCACTTGTGAGATTAGATTCAGGACCGTGGGAGTTCGAACTATAGGGCTTATTTCGAGCTTCCAAAAGGGGGCGCAAAAAATTCAAGCTACAGGGCCTAGCTTGCCCTCCCTAGGATCCTTTTTGTTGCTGACTACTTTCCTCAGCATAAGGTCCCCAACTTTGAACTCTCTTGGGTTGACCTTCTTCTTGTAAGCCCTAGCAAGTTGTTGCTGGTATGCCCCCAGCCGAACTGCTGCTCTTTCTCTTTTCTCCTCCAATAGGTCTAGATCTCGGGCTAGGAATGTCTCATTAGTACCATTTCCCACTCCCTGGGTTCTGATCCCTAGAATGTCGACTTCTAGTGGGATAACTGCTTCAGTGCCATAAGTCATGGCAAATGAAGACTCCCCAGTTGATCTTCTCAGCGTAGTCTGATATTCCCAGAGTATATTGGGCAACTCTTCCACCCATTTTCCCTTTGCTGCTTCTAGCCTCTTTTTGATCCTATCCAAGATAGTCTTATTGGATGCTTCTGCCTGACCATTACTCTGAGCGAAACTTGGAGAAGAATAGTAATTCTTGATTTTGTACTTTGCATAGAAGCTTTTGATTAGCTTACTGTCAAACTGTGTACCATTGTCTGCTATTATTGCCCTTGGGATCCTAAACCTGGTGATGATGTTCTTCTATATGAAGTTCTTCACATCAATATCTAGAATCTTCGCAAGGGGTTCGGCTTCTACCCACTTTGTGAAGTAATTAGTTGCTACCAGTAGAAACTTCCTTTGCCCAATTGCTTGGGGCATTTGTCCAACTAGGTCCATGCCCTACTGGGCAAATAGCCAAGGGCTGGTTACTGGGTTCAAATCTGCGGCTGGTTGATGTATCAAAGGTGCAAACCTCTGACACTTCTCGCACTTTCTGACGTAGGCTTTAGCATCTTTCTACATGTAGGGCCACCAGTACCCCTGAGTAATGGCTCTATGAGCAAGTGATTTGTCCCCAGCATGGCTGCCACATACCCCTTCATGCATTTCATACAAAAAGTCTTCAACCGGGAGGGATGCACATACCTCAAAAGGGGGCCAGTAAAAGACCTTCTATAGAGATGTCCTTCTGCTGTTAGGCTAAATCTTGCCGACTTCAGTCTGGTCTTGTGCGCCTCTTTACGATCATCTGGTAACTTGTCGTCCCTAAGAAACATCACTATTGCATCCATCCAACTTGAACCCATCTCCACACACATTGCTTCATACTTTGTGATTAGTGGTTCCACACTTCGGCCTGACAAATAATCAACCATTATTGTTCTTGCCTTTCCTGATTTCATTGCACTAGCTAGGTTAGCCAAGGCATCGGCATAGCTGTTGTCATCTCGGCTAACCTACTGTAGTCGGCAATCCTAAAACAAGGCTAGCAGTCTATCAACCTCTTTGACATAGGCTATAATTCTTTCATCTCGGGCTACGTACTCGCATGTTGCCTGCTTCACAATAAGTTAGGAGTCACAGAAGACTACCACCTCGTCGGCTTCCATTGCTGCTAATTTCAACCCTGCGATTAGTGCCTCATATTCTGCTTCATTGTTTAAGGCTTTGAACCCCAAACGGATAGACTGTTCCAACATTCACCTATCTGGTGATACCAACACCACTCCCGCCGCGTTCCTTGACGATTTGAACTCCCATCAACAAACAGGCGAAAGGAGTCACCAATGTAGATATCGTAGGGCTTCGGTTTTTCTTCTTTCTTCTGCTCTGTTGTGGGGTTTTTCATTCTCAGCTAGGTCTCTTCTTATTCCCCTGGACTCCCTAAGCCGTGGCTCACCGGAGCCTGATGTGGGATGGCACCAAGTGTGAACTCGGCCACAAAGTCGGCCAGAACCTGGCCTTTGATTTCCGTTCTGGACCTAAACTCTAAGTCATATTGGCCCAATACCACTACCTACCTGGCTACCCTGCTTGCCAGATCTCCTTGTTGTAACAGGGACTTCAAGGGATGCTCAGTCAACACCACAATCTTGTGGGCTTGGAAATAATGATTCAACTTTTTGGAAGCCATCACTAAGGCCAGTGTCAATTTCTCCAGGGACAAGTACCTGGTCTCTGCGTCTGCTAGGGTTTTACTCACATAGTATACTGTCCTTTGTTCTCCCTTTCTTCTCTGATTATCACTGCACTCACTGCATATTCTGAAACGGCCAAGTATAAAAATAGTTCCTCTCCAAGTACTGGATTTGACAGAACTGGAGCTGTTGTCAGATATTTTTTCAAGTCGGCCAAGGCGACTTCACATTCCTCTGTCCACAAGAAATCTGTGGCCTTTTTCAATAAACTGAAAAATGGTTTACACTTATCTGAACTTCTGCTTATAAATCTATTTAGGGCTGCGGCCCTTCTAGCCAACATCTACACTTGTTTTGCCGATGTCGAGCTTTTCCAGTCCATAATAGCCTTGATTTGATCTAGGCTTACCTCAATGCCCCTTCTAGTAACCAAGTATCCCAGGAACTTACCGGACCCAACTCCAAATGCACATTTTGAAGCATTGAGTGGAGCCGATATGTTTTAAGGATATCACAAACTGCCTTCAAGTCAGCCAGTTGATTCTTAGGTTCGTTGGTCTTCACGACCATGTTATTAATGTATACTTCCACTGTTTTGCCAATCAGATATCTAAACATCTTGGTCACCAACCTCTAGTAGGTTGCTCCTGCATTTTTCAACCCGAAAGGCATCACTTTGTAACAATACAGCCCTTTTGGTGTGATAAATGCAGCCTTCTCCTCATCAGAGGGGTACATTGCTATCTGGTGGTATCCCTTATAAGCATCCAGGAAGCTCATCCTTCCATGCCCTAAAGTGGCATCTACTAATTGATCAATCTTGGGCAGTGAGAAACTGTCTTTGGGACAAGCTTTATTCAGGCTGATGAAGTCCACGCAAACCCTCCACTTCCTATTCTTCTTTTTCGCAACAACTATATTTGACAACCAAGTTGGGTAGTTTACCTCTCGAATAGCTCTGGACTCTAACAATTTGTCCACTTCCTCCTCTACTGTCTCCACATGAACCAACGTCGGCCTCCTTGCTCGCTAAATGACAGGTTTAGCCGACCTGTCTACATTTAGTCTATGGCAAGTGACCTCGGGATCAATGCCAGACATCTCGTATGGCATCCAGGAAAACACCTCTATGTTTGCTCGCAAGAATGACTCTAACTCCCTTTCCTCCTCCTTGGCCAGTCCTGAGCCGAGAAGGAAGAAGTGCTCTTCATCACCTTGTTAGACCAGAATTTTCTTAAGGCTTCCTCGCTTTTGTCGGCCGGCTCTTTGCCGACATCATCCAGGACCTCCATGTCCTCATCCTCAATTTCTACTGTTTCTGCCTCTCGCACGTTGCAGGTGGATTTCATTGCTGCCATGGAGCAATTCTTTGCCTGCACCTGATCCCCTTTGACCTTCTCAATTCCATACTCTGTTGGAAACCGCAACAGCTGGTGCAGTGTTGAGGGAACAACCCTCATTGCATGTAACCATGGCCTTCCCAAGATAACATTATAAGGGGAGGGGGTGTCAATTACTATGAACTCTGTGTTTACCTTCTTGGTGCCTACTTGCACCTTCAAATTTATTGCTCCCAGCGGCTAGGTTGGCGTTCCATTGAACCCGACCATTGGGTTGTTGGACTGTTCCAGATCATCTCGGTGTAGGCCGAGCTCCTTGTAACATCTGACATACATGATGTCACAAGAGTTGCCTTGGTCGATCAGAATACGCTTTACTTGACATTCTCCAATCTTGAGGGTCACTACCAGAGCATCGTTGTGTGGATGCTGCACCATGTCCAGGTCTGCTTCAGTAAAGGACACCATTGGTCCCTAGTACTCGTCTGTCTTAGGCCTCTTTTACTGGACCTGATACACATGCTGTAAGTGCTTCACCCTCTAAGTCTCCCCACGTACCTCGTTCTCATTAACCCTTGAGTGAATCACATTGATCACTCAAGGTCCGCCTGCTTGCGGTTGTGGTGCTGTCAGTGCCTGGGGCAGTCTTGTCTGTTCTTTCCTCGTTCTAGCCTCATCTACTAGGTCCCTTAAGTGACCTTGTCTAACCAGATCTTCCAAATGCGGTTTTAGGGCTCTACAACCCTGTGTCAGGTGTCCATCTTCATTGTGGTAAGCATAGTTCTTTCCTAGGCTTCTCCCAATAAACTCGCCAGAGATCCTCTCCGGCGCTCTGTAATACGGTTGGTTCCTGATCCTTTCTAGAACTTTATAAACCAGAATCCGGAACACAGTGATGACTGCCTGTGCAACCCTTAGTCCTTGTTTCTTATCTATTAAATCCAGTATTACCTCGACCTCGCTTCGGCGAGCCATTTCTCTTTTCCTGTTTCGGTGCCTTTACTTCCCGTGTATCCTCCTCTGCTCTGGTATATTTCTCGATCCTTGTCATGAGCTCCTCCATACTCTTTGGCAAAGTCTTTGTTAGTGACTTTCGAAGCATGCAGTCATCCTCAAGTCGTTCTTAAAAGACACAACCGCTAACTCCTAGTTACATCCTGGTATTTGGTTGAACATCTCGTAATACCTTTTGGCATAAGCCCTGAGGCTTTCACCTTCGCCAATTTTCAGAGCCATTAGGGAGTCTACCCTCAACGGCTGCAATTTGTTTGTGACAAACCTGGCCACAAACATCTCGGCCAGGTCTTTCCAACTCTTCACAGTTCCTTTCGGCAACTTATGAAACCAATCTGATGCAATTTCCCCAAAGGATGAAGGGAACACCTTGCAGAGCAACGGTTCGTTCCCAGTAACAGTGCCATTGAATTCAAATATAAGCTGACGTGAAAGTTTGGATTGAACTTACCGTCATATATTTGGAACCTCGACAAATGGAACTTTTTTGGGGCCTCGAACTTATCCAACTCCACTGAGAATGGTGTTCTCGGCTTGACCGGAGATGTGACCTCGGCATTCTGTCGCTTCCTCTGGAGGTAATCCCTCAAATCCTCCTTAGTCCGACCAGGAGCTTAGCTGTCAATGGATTTTAGCCTTTTTGGTGCGCTGCTCTCGGCGTCGTTATGAGTCCTCTTAGACTTCTCTTCATTCACTGTGTCAAAACAAAGTTCCTTCCCCTGAACATGCTGATGTTCTTTGACATAAGTTCCCTTAGTCCGAGGTGTCCTCTAAGACTCTCCGCTTCTTGACTCTGCTCGCCCGGCATCCCGTGAAGGCCGATATGAGTGTTCTTTCACCTTGTCATGCTGAGGGACTGCTGGGATTGTTTTCTGCCCCAATTTCTGGGCATCGTTCTTGGCTGCTGGAATCGGTGTGTCCTTTAATAGAAACGGTGGTTGCATGACATTGTTCTACTTCATGAAGTTGACAACCGATTATAGGTCTGCCAACTTATTTTCCATTCCCTTCATCTCGCCGTCCCTCTTCAGGCATCTATCTTTCCATACCTGAAGGTCGCTTTCGTTATAGTACTCGTCTCTGCCTGCTTTCTTCAGTGGGTCTTCCTCTTGGCCGACGTCCTTCTCCCCGGGATTCTGATCCCGTGGTCCTTCATTAGGGTTCTCCTCTATGTTAGGATCGGCATGTTTACCATTCTCACTAGGGATGTCGTCCCCAATCTTCCATTTCTGTCCGTCGTTGGCCATTTATTCTCCTTACGTTTCCACAGACAGTGCCAAATTATGGGTGTTGATTTTTGACCATACAACCAAAAGGAAAACTCAGTTAGAGAGCACCGGCAAAATAGATTAAGCCCAATAACCTGCAAAAAAAGATAAGAATCCGGCGGTGGTTCGTCCACCTGGGGGCATTCCGACGATCAAGTCAGTAATCGAATATCTCTCAAAGATAACAAATAGTACTTAACTTAGTAGACAGAACATAAAAAAGCCTCTCTTAGACCCACGAGGATGCCTTTCTTTTATAACCAGCACTGACCTGATCCTTGTAGAAGTCTCACTTCAGTGGATTCAGGCTCAATACTCATCCTAGACTCTCAGCTAGATAGGGATAAACTCTCTAAGAGTTTTATCTTTATCCAGACTGAGATCCTCCCTAGTTCTAGGACTCTTGTCTCGTATCCGCTTACCTCGGATTCTGGTATCTCTGTAGATAACCTTGGCCTAATCGAGATCACCTCGGTATCAAGACCAGGCCATGTGGCATCTCGGCTAACACTTCGGCATCACCTTAATCAGGTGTTGTCATTCACAAAATATATCCTACAGAAGTTATATAAATTTGTCATAAACGTAAACAATGACTATGTCAATTACTCTATGATGTTAGCGCTTTTTTACTCATTTGAGATTCTTTAGTGTCTTTCTTGCCAAAAATTATTCAATTTTTTGGAGTAATACTATATTCTATTTACAGATTAACACTTAATATTTTATCTCATAAAGCTCTAACACAAAAATAATTTTGAGTACATTATATAAGTACAGTTTTTATCTTTTTATTTTTTTTAGTCACATTACTTCTCCACTTTTCTGTATATCTTTTTCATAAAATATTAAAAAAACACTTATTTAGATCATTCCAAATAAACTCTCGTCATTTAGAGCACCACCTAAACTGGCGCTGACAGTATGAACTGCTGTGCCCAAGTCCTAACTAACAGTATTGAATTATTTCTCCTTCCTCGTTTTTCTATCCCATCAATGTTCTAAAAAGAATAAAGAAAGAAATTAAAAAAGAAAAAAGGGTCTTACTTTAATTTATTTTTTTGATTCATGCGGGTCTTACCTTAATGATTGTTATGGATCACAGTTCTCGAAATTATCCACGCGTACCATGCCTTTGGAAAGGCGAGCGGATCCTCTAGAGTTAATCCCCCAGAGTGATCTCCTAAAGTACTTGATCGAACGACTGAGAATAAAACTCACTAAAACGACGTCGTTTTGGTGAGTATTTTGAAGAAAAAAAAAATCAGATTTTGGTGTTTCAAAACAACGAAGGTTCCTGGAAATCTGAAATTAGAGAGAAAGAAAGAGAGAAGGGCGGAGAGTTTCCAACGTCCGACGCGCCACCGTCGCCACTGCCGCTGCCACACCGCTGGGGTGCAACTATGAGGTTGCTCAATTTTTGGTGGGTGCAACTATTCTAGACTATATCTTGAACCTGTAATGGGACTCTTGCTGAATTTTTGCTATATTCCAATCACTTGAGAAATGGGACTCTTGCTGAATTTTTGTCTGCAAAATTTTGGAGTTTGAGTGCTTTGTGGGTTTGTGTCTGAATCAAATGTTGTTTGAGTCTAAATCTGTGGGTTTGTGTCTGAATCTGTGGGTTTGTGTCTGAAACTGTGGGTTTGTGTCTGAATCAAATGTTGTTTCTTGGAGTTTGAGTGCTTTGATAGTGGCAGCAGCGACAGTGGCGCGGCAGCGGCGACGGAAACTCTCCGCCCTTCTCTCTCTCTCTCTCTCTCTCTCTCTCTCTTTCTTTCTAATTTCAGATTTCCAGGAACCTTCGTTGTTTTGAAACACCAAAATCTGAATTTTTTTTTTTTTTTTTTTTCAAATTACTCACCAAAACGACGTCGTTTTGGTGAGTTTTATTCTCAGTCGTTCGATCAAGTACTTTAGGAGATCACTCTAGAGGATCCGCTTGCTTTGGAAAGACGAGATTTTAGTTAAAAATTGGTTATAAAAACTTAATTTATTTTTTAAATTTTTTTTATAAACAAACTAAAAAAATGTTAAAAAAATAATTTTCAAGCCAACCTTACTAGAATAGTCATATTTTGATTACAAATAAAATTCGGTTTGGTTTTGTAGATATTAATTTCTAACCTCACAACTAAACAAAGAATTTAGTTAGAGAATATGTGACAAAATAAACTAAACTAAACTAAACACCTGTTAACAAGAAAACAAGAATACCACGGTGGCTCGTTACCACAGTAGCTCGTCGACTGGAGGCACTCCGACAATCAAGTTAGTCAATCTTGTCTCTCAGAGATATTAAACAAATACTTAGTGCACAAGTAAAAGCATACTTTAGACCAATGAGAGTGCCTTACTTTATAGCAAACAGTGCCCTCATCCTCTAAAAGCCTAACTTCATATGATTCTATCATTTATAATGATAATTATCCAAGACTTCTCATATTTGGATTAAGATCAACCCTCTCAAGAGTCTAACCTTTTCCAAATAGAAAATCTGTCATCATTTAGGACTCTTATCCTCTATCTGAATATCTCGGATTTTGAATTTACTGCACCATATCTCGGTAATATCACAACAATCTCGGCATCACAATTCGCCCACATGACACCTGGGTCATGTGGGGCAATCCTAAAAATACGTCCCAACAAGTTTCAATTTTCTAATTAGTTAGGTAAAAAAAAATAGTTGACTACAAAAAAATTATGAAGAAAATTAAGGTTTCATTCAACTCTCTCACTAAAAAAAAAAAAAAAAGATTCTTTTAACATTTATCAAATGTATTAACTTTTTTAATAGTGATTTTATTCTACTATCTTTGAAAAAATGATTTTATTCGGAAAAAAAAAATTACTAAAAAAATTCATTTCCAAACCAACCCTATATTTAAATAATTATTTAACGTGATACCATATTATTGGATAAATATTATTGGAGAAGTTGCACTTTTATGTTGAAAAATCCATACTATATATATATATAGTTATGACATATGCGGCACCAGCACCACATCATATAATATTTAAATTTAGTTTCTAAATATAATCATTCTAATTTTTTTTTTTTAATATCTGGTCCGGGCCAATAATCGCCATAATATTACTCATCTTCTTGTATGCTGTCATTTGACAAGTGGGTCGGGTTTAGGTTGGAATTAAAAAAATATAAAAAATAAAATAGGTTAAATAAGTTAATAAGATAAAATATCATATTCAAATCATAACTATTTTTTTTTTCTCACAAAAAATTTAAAAGGTTAAAAAAATTCAAAAAATTATTCCCAAACGAAACTAATTTAGTGAGGCTAAATTAGCTAAAAAATCAAAAAGTTAAACTAAAAAAATTCTTCCCAAACGAACCATATGTATCTATCTACACTGTATTATATATCTAAACAGTTACACTGTATTTGGTTCATAAATTTATGTAGGGACCAAACACAGTGCCTTAGAGCTTATTTATTAATTATAGAGATAAATATAAACTTACCATTGGTAAAAGGTTAATTGTCTAAATAATAAGTCCACTTTCTCCAGCACTTTGCACTGAATAAAAAAAGAGAGCTTTTTTTATAAGTTTCATTCCTAACAATTTTATATCATAAAATCGAAATCATTTTTTATTATTTCATTAGGTCTCATTCAGTGTAGTAAGACCAAACTACCCTCCTTCCATTTCTCCCGCGCATACTCTATTTTGAAAACAAACCATTCCTTTCTTATCCCATCTCTTCACTCCACAAAACACTGATTTTCCAAAAAAAAAAACTCATCGTTGGCCTCCAAAAACTCCCAAACCATAACCCTAGATTCACGTCGTCTCACTACCGTCGTCCTCCACCACCCACTGTCATCGGCCATTGCTATTCCACTTCATCTCACCAGTGCGAAGGTTTACATCGGAAGAAGGGTGGTTCATTCTTCTGTGTTTCCCGTCGGTCGACTGAATGTGGTCCGTCGATTTCCATACTCACCCACATTGAGGAGCAAAAGTAAGCACCATCATTCCACCCTCTGTTTTTCCGTCAATGATAATATAATATAATATAATATAATCACCAATGTATATATTTACATTGCCCTATTATTATTGTTATTTTTGGATTTGATTTTGTAATGAACTCCCTATTTTCACTCTTTGTCCATGTTGGTGATGTTGATTTTTTTGTTGAATATGAATAATATTAAGAAACTGTACGGGAAAGAAATAAACCTTCTCGTATAATCCTGTTAATCAAGATTGCGCTCCTCCGTACGTCGTCACTTTACTCCCTAAAAGCACAAACATGAGCTGGCTGGCGGGTGTGTGCCGGATACCTCTCCGATGCCTAAGTCAGCAAAATAGACAAATAGACAAAAAACTCTGCGAATTCGGGAATCAAAGTTCAGTTACCTCTCCATAGGTGATGTTTGTGAGCTTTTGTAGGTTCCGTGTGGCACAATCCTAGTAGGACTTTTACTCCTCCATATAGAGTCCTCCTAGGATTCATACTCCTGAAAGATAATGCTTATCCTTCAACACCCCCTTTACTGCATAAACCAAGTGAGATGGTTTTACCATAGTCAGACTTCAATATGACCGAGGTAAGCATGGCTATGCTAAGCCGCAGACTAGACCGAGATAACTTTAGCTCAGCTCTTCCATTCACTGCTCTTACCTCGGCTCTTCCAATGCTAACCATGGTATGTTCTTGACCGGGATAACCAATACTCCTGTCCCGACCGGGATAACTTGTGCTTGACGACCGAACTTACCGTAAGCTCTTTGGGACCGGAGTAACTTCACGCCTCTTGCGGACCGGAGTAACTTTACGCCTCTTGCGGACCGGAGTAACTTTACGCCTCTTGTAGACCGGAGTAACTTTATGCCTCTTTACTCCGCCCTTCGTACTGTTGGCCCATAACGGCCCATTACCCAGCTCGGCCCAATTTTCATATAAATTACCCTCTCAATTGCCCCTTAATTCCATCTGCGTAGCTTGATAGGGATTACCTGTTTTACCGGCTGAGCTAAAAACTTTAGTCTTACAACCGGGCTAAACTCTTAAGCTTTTACAGCCGTGCAAAATCTCTTTAGCCTTTCCAGCCGAGCTAAAATTGTTTAGCCTCTCCGGCCGAGCTAAGTTCACACTGGGCTCTAGCTGTCCGGTCAAAACGTCTCTTCAATCACAGTAACTGAATCGCTTCTTATTCCAAGGACACATGGCACACTCTGATTGGCCCAATGCAGCTGTCATGCCGTCTTCGTACTCCGTGTTTTTTGAACAGTTCCCGTCTTTTCCCATCCTTTTCTCACAAAATACACCCTAATGCTTTGAATCAACCACTTCACTATTCACCTTCTCTCTCTTGCAAGCCTCTGAAACCTCCATCTTAACACTGCACAAGATCGTGTTCTCGCTGCTGTTGCATCCATCCTTAGCATTTCTGCCTTGATCTGGTAAGTAACACAATCTGTACCTCCTCTTTGCAGTTTTTAGCACCTATTTTGCAACACATATCTTGCACACTCGTATGTTTTTCAAAACACACTATGCCTGCTTCCATTTTCTGCTTAGTGTTGTGTTTTCTGAAAAAACCATGTTAGAACCATTTGTATTTATGAAATACCCTGAGAAACACTGGTTTCGATCCAAAATCAATATGTAACCGAACTAGGAAGTTGTTTGTAGTTGATGTCAATCTAGGCAGACCATTCAACCGAACCAACACTTCATGCTATACCAGTAGTTTGAACAAGTCAAACCATCTTTTGATTTATCTTAGCCGAGCTATCGAACTGTACTAGGTATGTGCAATAGCAGGCTTGTAAGTCTCAACCTTAACCGAGCTATAACTTGGGGCTAAACCAGCCTTCTTAGTTCAGACCGAACTAAGAATGCTGCCCCTAGAGTCTCAACCGGGCTAACAATTCCATTGTGCACACCGAGCTAAAAGACCCCCTGCTCACACCGAGCTAACAGACCCCTTGCTCAAACCGAGCTAAGTCACGCAGCAATTTCACATAGCCAAGCTAGGACTTTATTTATCTTGCCTTTGTTTCTTGTAGCACGGTCCAATGATCAGTGCTTAACACTTCTCTTTTTTCACTTTGCAGACTTAGGTTGCCCAAGCACTCCTTTGAGCGCTCAACCGAGCTACTCAACATTATTCTTCGACCGAGCTAAAACTCAGATTAATTTATTCATAACTTAATCCATAAATGGGAAAGTATAGGTTTTTAGTAAACACACCTGGTGGAATGGCTGAATTCCGAAAGGATTATAACATCCCTGACGATGTTCACCTCACTCTAGCCGATCTAGATACCACCCCATGGGGAAACCCCAGCTTTGTTCCCTTTACCCTTTTATCCATTATAGAAACCGGACTAAGATTCCCTGTACAGCCTTTACTTTGTGAATTCCTTAGGCAAACTAGGATATGTCCCACCCAGCTTTCCACAAATTCATACCGTATAATAAATGGCATTGCCGAACTAAACCGCCGAGCTGGCATTAACCTCGGCTTAGCCGAACTCTTCCATCAATACTCCATAGGCTCAAAAGAGGACGGCTGGGTTTCTTATTTAAGAATACGACGCCGGCATGAGAAAATAATAAAGGACACACCAGACAAAGATTTAAACGATGATGATTTTTTCTGGGTATCTAGGAATTTTGAAGACCACCAAGCCCAGATCCCAGGCCGCAGTATAAACTGGAAGAAAGGAACCCCCGGTATAATTACCTCGGCTAGTTTGCATGCTCCTTTTTATTTCGGTTTTCTATTCCTGAACCGAACTGACAGTTGTCTTCTTTATGCAGATTCGGCCCACCTTAAGTCACTATATAGTTACCCCAATCTAGACACACTTCGCGCCGCACTACGATATCCTGAAAGAAGTTGGGCCAAGTTACTGAATTTTGAACCGACGTACAGATACAGCAGTCGTCGAAAAGCCAGAGTAACAGACTTCTTGCTGGAAGACGCTCCTGAACCGGATCCATCCTTGCCTCAAATCAACCTGGTCCGAACTACTGCCGAAGAAGAGATGGCAAAGAGGAACAGAGTAAGGGCCCTTCTAACCGAAACAAACCGAGCCGAGGTACCACCACCCAACCAGACTCAGGAAACCGTGGTGGCCCTTCCATCTCAACAACTCTCCTCATCTCGCCCAAGCAAGCGTGCCCGGACTACCCCAACCGAGCAACGCCTTCTTGATGAAGACGAAACCTTTCTTCCACCAAGCCCCCCACCGAGCCCGCAACCGGAGCGCTCTGACCGAGCCAGCTCCTCCAAGTGGGCACCTAAAATTACTTTCCAAAACCGAGAAATTCAGGACACTGACTCAGTGGTCGCTGAAAAAGATCACTTAATGGCATTTAACCTTGCCGAGAGTGTCTGCCTTCCAGCAGACATGGAGCACCACAAACATCTGACCGAACTAAGGGTCATCCGTTCGGCCACGAAATCCATGGTTCTTGTAAGTAGCTTCTTCTGTTAACCTTTCTAATTTGTACAACTTTTATCTCGATTTGATTACAAGTCTTCCCCTCCTTTTGCAGGCCATGCAGAAGAGCCATATTGCTCATAAGCGTGTGCTTGAACTTCGCAAGACTACCAGGCAAGCGCTGGCCGAAGTGACTGAAAAAACTGCCGAGCTGGAACAAGCCAGGCAGCAAATTGCCGAGCTAAAATCCGAAAACGGTCGTCTGACCGGACTTGTTAGCTCGGCTGAAGTAGAAAAACAAAAAGCTGCAGCCGTTATAAAAGACAAATATCTGCGTGAACTGGCTAAACTTGAGGGAAAGAGAAACGCCGAGATAGAGCAGCTGAAGAAGAGTGCTGATGACGCCGAGCTCCGAGGTTTCAAGAAGGGGGAGGCGACTTACATTAAACAATGTGAAGCTGCCAAGGATCTCTTCTTCAAATGCGGTTGGAGGGCGGCTGTAGAGCAGCTCGGTCACGGTCCAGAGACCGAGGTTTTCAACGCTCTTGCATACTTCATTCCGAGCTCTATGACGGAATATACTGCTGCCCTTCAGCAACAATTTCTTGAGGACTCAGATGATGATGATGAAGAAACTGCGCCAAAAGATACCCCGGTTGTCAATGACCCGGTTGATCAGTCAGTTCGGTTGGAGCCAATGGTGGAAGACCTGACCAACGAGCTGCCTACTGAGACCGAGCTCCCAATCGAGACCGTGCTCCCGTCTGAAACCGGGCTCCGGGTTGATATTGATGCTGATCTTGACAATCTATTTAACTGACTTTGTATTTTCGTCTTCTTTTTGCTTTTTTGTTTTCTTTGCTATTGGAAACAGACTGTAACCGGGCTGAGGTCCCACCCTTTGTACTTGCTTTGAATTTTCAATGAAGTCTGTTTTTTTGTTCCAACTCTTATTTCGGTTGATCTCTATGCTTGTACTTCACGTTCTAACTGAAGTCTTGGATGAGGTACCTCATTCACTTACCGAGATACTTTATATTGGTCTGAACATTTGCAACTATAAGTATACCTGCCACCCACTCTTTAGTCGAGATACCTACCTCGGCTAAAGAGTACTAAGAGTTAGTTTAGTCCAGCCAACCACTCTTTTAGCCGAGATACCTACCTCGGCTGAAGAGTACCAAGTGTTGGTTTAGTCCAGCGAACCACTCTTTAGCCAATATCCTTATTTCGGCTAAAGAGTACCAAGTGTTGGTTTAATCCAGCCAACCACTCTTTAGCCGATATCCTTACTTCGGCTGAAGAGTACTAAGAGTTGGTTTAATCCAGCCAACCTTTGAATTGGTTATTCTTGCCAAACGTCCTGCAGCTTGGATCCTAATCCTGGGCTTAGGAGGGGGTGTTGGTTTTAATCCAGCCAACCTAGAATAAAATGTTTAGTTATTCCGACCAAACGTCCTGCAGCCTGGATCCTTATTCTGGGCTTAGGAGGGGTGTTGGTTTAATCCAGCCAACCTCTAAGCTGGTTTTTCCAGCCAACCTAGAGTAAAGTGTTTGGTTATTACGACCAAACGTCCTGCAGCCTGGATCCTTATCCTGGGCTTAGGAGGGGTGTTGGTTTAATCCAACCAACCTCTAAGCTGGTTTTTCCAGCCAACCTAGAGTAAAGTGTTTGGTTATTACGACCAAACGTCCTGCAGCCTGGATCCTTATCCTGGGCTTAGGAGGGGTGTTGGCTTGTCCAGCCAACCTCTAGATTGGTTTTTCCAGCCAACCTAGAGTAAAGTGTTTGGTTATTCCGACCAAACGTCCTGCAGCCTGGATCCTTATCCTGAGCTTAGGAAGGGTGTTGGTTTTTCTGGCCAACTATGTTTACAATGTTCCTAACTCACTAAAACTATCTTTTACAGAAAATAACTTATACTGAAAAGAATCTACTTGTTTTATTGAGAAAGGAAAAGGAAAATTACATATGCTTGAAAAAAGTTAAAAATAAAATAATCTGAGATTGGCAGTGTTCCATGGCCTGGGAATGGCTTTGTCGTCCTCATCTTCCAAGTGGTATGTCCATTTTCTTGCTAATCCAACCACTTTGTAAGGTCCTTCCCAATTGGGCCCTAACTTGCCATCTCCTAGTACTATGGTGTTTTCCCATCACTTTGCGCAGCACCCAATCGTCGATCTTGAATTGCCTTGATGCACTATTTTGTTTATTTCCTGGATAACTCTTGTTGGTATGAGGCAATGTGAACCAGTGCTCTTTCTCTTCTTTCTTCTGCAAGGTCGAGTTCCAATGCTATGGCTTCGCCATTTAATTCTGGATCAAAATTTTCGCTTCGAATTGTGGGGAGGCCAACTTCTAGTGGGATTACTGCTTCCATACCATAGGCTAAGGAGAATGGAGTTTCTCCTGTTGACCGCCGAGGTGTGGTACGGTAACCCCATAAAACATGGGGGAGTTCTTCTGCCTACTTGCCTTTTGCTTTCTCTAGCCTTTTTTTCAATCCATCCAAGACGACCTTGTTTGATGCTTCTGCCTAACCATTTGCTTGGGGATATACCGGTGTAGAATTGTAGAACTCTATCTTGTACTCTTCACAAAAGCCTCTAAAGATTATGCCGTCGAACTGAGTGCCGTTGTCTGATATTAGGGCTTTTGGTATGCCAAACCGAGTGATGATGTTCTGCCAGACGAACTTCTTCACGTCTTTTTCCTTGATTGATGCTAAGGCTTCTGCCTCCACCTACTTTGTGAAGTAGTCGGTTGCTGCAAGAAAGAACTTCCTGTTGCCTGGTGCTGTTGGAAGTGGTCCCACTATATCCAAGCCCCACATTGCGAAGGGCCATGGGCTGGTTAAGGGTAGAAGTTCTCTGGCAGGTTGATGTATTTGGTGTGCGAACTTCTGACATTTCTTGCACTTCTTCACATATTTCTCTGAGTCTGCTTGCATGTAAGGCCACCAATATCCTTGCGAGATTGCCCTGTATGCTAATGACCTTCCCCCTTGATGGCTTCCGCACACGCCCTCATGTATTTCGAACAAGAATGCTTCAACTTTGCTGGGATGAACACACTTTAGGTACGGTCCTGAGAATGATTTTTTGTAAAATGCCAAAGATGGGGAGAGCCAAAATCGCTGCGACTTTGCTCTTATTCTGTTGGCCTCTTTCTTTTCTTCCGGTAAGGTGCCATTTTTTAGGAACATTATGATGAGATCCATCCATGAAGGGCCCAATTCCGCGCAACATACCTCTTCTGCTTTGGGGTCTTCAATGCTTGGTCTAGGTAGGTAATCGATCAGCAATGGATGAGGGATGGAAGTATCTGCCATTGAAGCGAAGCCTGCTAATTCATCTGCTCTGCTGTTTTCCTCCCTGCCGATTTGTTCTATCCTGACTACTTCAAATTTCTTGATTTCTGTCCTGACCAACTCTTGGTACTTAGCCATCCTGTCGTCCTTTGCTTCATAGTCGCCTGAAATTTGGTTTACCACCAGCGGCGAGTCGCTGTAAACCATTAGTTCGGTGGCCTTCATGTAGAATGCTGATTTGAGGCCTGTAAGAAGCGCTTCATACTCCGCTTCGTTGTTTGATGCTGGGAAGCCCAGGATGATTGCTTGCTCCACTACTAGGCCGTCTGGAGAGATAAGGACTATGCCGAGTCCTGCTCCATGCCGGTTGGATGCTCCATCCACGAAGAGCTTCCACATCTCTCCAACGAATAACTTCCAGCAAGTGGAGGGATCGGATGATGCCTTGGGGTCCAAAATGTTGCTGGTGTTTTCTTCAAGGTCCATGCTTGCTGTTTGCCCCTCGCGATCTGATTGTACCAAGTCGTTATTTGTTGGTGAGTCTTGGTTTGGTGTAGCATGATTTGCTTCTTCCTTGTTTTCTTTATTCTGGTCTGCCTTGGGGTCTGACGGAGTATTCTGTACCAGGGGTTGCGCTATTCCGGCGTCAACTTCCATCCCTAGTTTGGTTGTGTCAGTCAGGTCGACTGGGCAGATATGATGACTTCTTGGGGTAAATTCAACGACGAAGTCTGCTAAGGCTTGAGCTTTTATCGCGGTCCTGGGTTGGAACTTGATGTTATATTGTCCCAACTTTACTGCCCACTTCAAGATTCGCCCAGAAAAGTTCGTCCTTTCAAACAAAGCTTTTAATAGGAAAGCTGTGAGGACGACTATGGTGTGGGCGTGAAAGTAATGTGACAATTTCCTTGAGGCCATCATCAAGGCCAAGGCCAGTTTTTCCAGTGGTAAGTACCTTGTTTCGGCGCCCAGTAATGTCTTGCTGACATAAAAGATGGGCAGATGTTGGATTCCTTCCGCACGGACCAATATTGCGCTAATTGCGTGCTGAGAGACTGCCAGGTACAAGAAGAGTTCTTCTCTAGGTAATGGGGTGACAAGCAGTGGTGGAGAAGACATGTATTCTTTCAAGTTTTCCAGAGCGCAGTCGCATTCTTCGTCCCACTTGAATTTGTTCTTTAAAGCATGGAAAAATGGTCGTAGTCTGTCTGACGACTGGCTTATGAACCGATTGAGTGCAACCGCCATGCCGGTGAGATGCTGCACTTCTTTTACTGAATTTGGCCTCTCCAGGTCCTGAATTGCTTTGATCTGAGAGGGGTTTGCTTCTATACCCCGGTTGGTCACCAGGAAGCCCAAGAATTTGCCAGATCCTACTCCGAATGCACATTTAGATGCATTGAGGCGCAACTTGTGCTTCTTTAGGATCTCAAACATCTCACCTAGGTCCTTGAGATGGTCACTCTTATCCTTGCTCTTGACCACCATGTCGTCGATGTAAGCCTTCATTGTTCTGCCTAACAACGGCTCAAACATCTTGGTGACCATTCTCTGAAATGTTGCCCCTGCGTTCTTTAGGCCAAAGGGCATGACCTTGTAGCAATACAGTCCTCTTGGAGTTGTAAAGGACGTGACCTCCTGGTCTGGTTCGTACATGGCGATTTGATGGTAGCCTCTGTACACATCAAGAAAGCTAAGTCGGTTATGCCCCGCCGTTAGGTCTACCAGTTGATCTATCCATGGTAGGAGGAAGCTGTCCTTTGGGCATGCTTTGTTAACCGTCTTGTAGTCGACGCAGACACGCCATTTTCCATTCTTCTTTGGCACTACGACTGTGTTGGAAATCCATCTGGGGTAGTGCACCTCTCTGATTGCTCCTGCCTCCAGTAGGTTTCCTACTTCTTCCGCCACTATCTCGGCATGGTGGAGTGCCGATCTGCGTGTGCGCTGAATGATTGGTCTGGCGGATGGGTGGACATTGAGTTGGTGACAGATGAAGTTGGGATCAATGCCTGGCATGTCGTATGGTGTCCAGGCGAACACTTCGATGTTAGAGGTCAAAAATTCTAAGACCTATAATCTCTCAGTGCTGGACAACGACGAACCAAGCAAAAAGAACTTATCCGGGTTCTTTTCATCTATTCTTACCTCTACCAAGTCTTCCACTGCTTTTTGATTAGCTGCTTTGCCGACATCTGTGAACATTTCATTACTCTCAAGTTCTTCCACCGAATGTACATATCCCTTAGCAGCGCGGCTGCCATTTACAGTGACAAAGCATTGCTTGGACATGATCTGGTCTCCAAAGACCTCTTCAACTACCCCGGCTTCGTTGGGGAACCGCATTACTTGATGGTAGGATGACGCTACCGATCGCATGGCATGCAGCCATGTTCTTCCCAAGATTATGTTTTAAGTGGAAGGGACTTTCAACACCCAGAATTCCACTTGTTTTGTCACGCTTCCTGCTCTGACTGGTAGGATTATTTTGCCGACTGGCCATTCTGGCATTGAGTTGAATCCAATCAGGGGAGACACGGCAGGTGCCAAGTCTTTGTCTTGTAGCTTCAATTGTTTGAATGTTTCGTAATACATTATCTCACATGAACTACCTTGGTCAATCAAAATCCACTTGACGTCAAAATCCTTGACTCGGAGAGTGACAACCAGGGCATCATTGTGGGGACAATATATCCTCGCCAGGTCTCTATCTAAAAACACATGATGTTCGTGGCCTCTGTCTTCCCTTTTTTGATGGAAGGTTGTGCACTTAGTACCTCCCTTAAGTGCTCGGCCTTCTTGATTGACCCTTTGAGCTCGCATACACACTCAAGTTCGAAGATTCCATGTATCACATTGATTACGCCTTGAGGTGGGGCGTCGATTGGCATCCCGTTGGGGTTATTGTGGTCCTGGGGGCTGGTTGCGTCCCTCCTTCAATGTATTTATCCAGGTGACCTGCTGCTACAACTCCTCCAGGTGCTGTCTCAATGGCGTGCAATTTTCAGTGCAGTGCCCCTTTTCTTTATGGAAGGTGCATCGTGACCTTTCGTCGTAGTCTTTCTGAGCCTCTCCTAGCTTAGCAGGCCATCTGACGAAAGGTTCATCACGTATCTCGCTTAGAATCCGGTAGATTGGCTTTTTGAATACCGTGGTAATGGCAGTGCGGACTCTCAACCATCTTTTATCCTGGTCTTCTCCGTTGTCCTGTCTGCCTCGTCCATTTTTGCTCAGACGGTCTACCGCGTTGACCTTTGCTAAGGCCTTTTTTTCCAGTATTGCAGTCGTGCCAGATTTTGCTTTAGCACGGGCGCCATCCTCTTCCACCCTAATGTGCTGGTGCACTCTTTCCATTAAGGCTTCCATTGTTAGAGGTGGCGTCATAATGATTGAGTCCCTTAGTCTGTTCCCAACTGGAAGGCCCCTTTTGTATTGTGCGATGGCGAGATTGGTAGGACAGTCCCCAATCTAGTTGAAGGTCTCCCAGTATCGACTATTGTAGGATCTAAGTGTCTCCCTGTCGCCCATGTCAATGGAGAGAAGCTGGTCGATCTCCACCGGGGTTTTGGTGTTCGTTCTGAACCTTGTTACGAACGCCTCTGCTAATTGCGCCCAGGAGGCTATGCTGTCTTCTGGAAGTTTTTTGAACCAAGTCAAGCCTAGGTCACCAAGGCTGGATGGGAAGAGGATGCACATCAGAGCCTCGTTTCGCCGATATACCGCCATAACCTGGCGGAAGTGGCTCAAGTGCGAGTAGGGGTCCGTCTTCCCTTCATATGTAGTGAACTTGGGCTGTAGGAAGCCTGACGGTAGGGACGCGCTCTCAATTGCCGAAACGAACGGCGAGGTTTACAGCCTCGCTAATGCTTTGTCCGTTGGTTTGTAGGCTGGTCGCGGTATTGGCATTCCTACCTCGACGCTTCCATGCGTCCGAGGAGCCAACCGCTGAAGGGCAGAAACTCTGTGTGGGTCGCGTCCCTGGCATCCTTCTTCCATCGTGCCCTTTTTTCTAGCACGGTTCGTAAGTCAGACGATCTTGGTAACTCCGTCTGTCTGGATGATGTCTGGTGCGTGCACGAGGGCCGATAGGTACTTCCCTCTGTATACGACCTCTCAGTCCTCGTTCTCTCAGACCTGGAGCAACGAGTCCTGGAGGTTCTGGATTGAGTATCGCATGTCCTGAGGCTTCTACTCTCTACTTGTGATGGTGTGGTATGCCCACTGCGATCTTCTGAGTGGCGAGGGGGCGTGTTGCCTTTACGCCCCTCTCCTGTCGCCACCCCTTTTCCCTTGATCTGGCATTTCATGGCCTCCATATCCACCGCCATCTTCCTTATTAATTCATCATGTTCTTTCACGCGATCCTCCAGAGCTTGAGGGTCGATCCTCTACCTTTGTCTGTCAGGACTTTGTGAACGAGAGTGACGGGGGTTGTTATTCCGCCTTCCCCTAGCATCCCTCATGGGGTTATGTCGTTGGGGCTCTAAGTCCGCCATGGGAGGGACATGAGGCAAACCTTCGCGCCTCCCACCTCCTTCTGGGGTTTGTCCATCAATGGCGAACTGCGGCAAATCTTCGTTGTGCGCCATTACTTTTTATTAGCAAGGAAAACTTAATCAAGAGGTTTTGTTCTTGTCTGAAATTCCTACAGACGGCGCCAATTGTACGGGAAAGAAATAAACCTTCTCGTATAATCCTGTTGATCAAGATTGCGCTCCTCCGTACGTCATCGCTTTACTCCCTGAAAGCACAAACGTGAGCTGGCCGGCGGGTGTGTGCCGGATACCTCTCCGATGCCTAAGTCAGCAAAATAGACAAATAGACAAAAAGCTCTGCGAATTCGGGAATCAAAGTTCAGTTACCTCTCCATAGGTGATGTTTGTGAACTTTTATAGGTTCCGTGTGGCACAATCCTAGTAGGATTTTTACTCTTCCATATAGAGTCCTCCTAGGATTCATACTCCTGAAAGATAATGCTTATCCTTCAACACCCCCTCACTGCATAAACCAAGTGAGATGGTTTTACCATGGTCAGACTTCAATATGACGAGGTAAGCATGGCTATGCTAAGCCGCAGACTAGACCGAGATAACTTAGCTCGGCTCTTCCATTCACTGCTCTTACTCGGCTCTTCCAATGCTAACCATGGTATGTTCTTGACCGGGATAACCAATACTCCTGTCCCGACCGGGATAACTTGTGCTTGACGACGAACTTACCGTAAGCTCTTTGGGACCGGAGTAACTTCACGCCTCTTGCGGACCGGAGTAACTTTACGCCTCTTGCGGACCGGAGTAACTTTACGCCTCTTTACTCCGCCCTTCGTACTGTTGGCCCATAACGGCCCATTACCTAGCTCGGCCCAATTTTCATATAAATTACCCTCTCAGAAACAAATGTACAATTTACATTCCTTTTCACCCTCTGTTTTTCAGTCAATGATAACATAATGTAATTACCAATGTATATATTTACATTTCCCTATTATGATTATTGTTTTTGGATTTGATTTTGAAATGAACTCCCTATTTTCACTCTTTGTCCATGTTGGTGATATTGAATTTTTTTGTTGAATATTAAATTCATTTGCTATTAATGTTGTTTGTGGTTGAGATTTGGTAATGAACTCTCTGGTTTTTTCCCTTTATCAATGCTAGTATTGCTGATTGTTGATGTCCATAGAACCCCCAATCGTCACCCAAAAATATGATGTAAATATTCACGTTGTGACATCAATAGCAATATTCACATTATGAACATCAATAGCAATATTCACATTATGGTTGCCAATCCTCTTTTGGGTCAATGTGAATTCCATTATACATAATGTCAATATTTACATCAGATTGTTTAATATTGGTAATGACTTGTTTGTCTTAAATTGTCATGTATTATTGTTTTGTAATACACTCCTTATCTCCTCCCTTGTGTCAATGTCAGACTTGTTGGTGTTGTTGGTTGTTGATGGCCATGAAATAATTACAGTTCAAATGTTGGATGGTTGCCAACCCTATTTTGGTTACATATGAATTCTTGTAGGCATGCTGTAAATAATAACATCATATTATGTCACTTGTTATTGATTAACATCAATGCCAATATGCACATTGTGAACATAATATCAATATTCACATTGTGACATCAATGGCAATATTCACATTATGAACATAATGTCAATATTCACCTTCTGACATCAATGGAATATGATGTAAATATTTACGGAGCTGTTGGTATTGTTGCTTGTTGATGGTTATGAAAAAATTAGAATCCCTAATCTTTAATGGTTGTCAACCCTCTTTTGGTTCAATGTGAATCCTATTATACATAATGTCAATATTCGCATCAGACTATCAAATATTGGTAATGACTTATTTGCCTTAAATTGTCATGTATTATTATTTTGAAAAACACTCATTATCTCCTCTCTTGTGTCAATGTCAAACTTGTTGGTGTTGTTGGTTATTAATGGTCATAAAATAATTATAGACCAAACTTTGGATGGTTGTCAACCCTATTTTAGTTACATGTGAATTCTGTAGGCATGTTGTAAATAATAACATTTTATTGTTTCACTTGTTATTGAGTGACATCAATATCAATATGCACATTCTGAACATAATGTCAATAATTACATTTTGAACATAATGTTAATATTCACATTGTAACATTCTGAACATAATGCCAATAATTACATTTTGAACATAATATTAATATTCACATTGTAACATCTTTTGGTTCAATATAAATTCCATTATACATAATGTCAATATTTACATCAGATTGTTACATATTAGTAATAACTCCAAACCGATGATAATATTAACAACACAAGACCGTAACCATCACAGACATTTACATCATGTTTTGTTCTTTCAAGTTTGTTGTTGTAATATGTGACTATTCTCACCTCTTTATGTCAATGTTGGTTTGTCATGTGCGATAATCTTCATGTGAACATTTACACCAGCTATTCACATACTATTTCACCATCACCATTCCATTATTCACATGCTATCACCTCTTCACATGGCATATAATAATTTACATTTATTATCGCTATTCATTTGTGAACTGTAATATTAAATTTGTTTGTATTTGAATAAACAGGTCTTCCCCGTAGATTTGATGGCAAAAGAAAGAGAGAGAAATCCCACGTCGAAGGAAAATCAAACAGTTAGTCCCGAACAAGTGAACATGAAAAAGGTCAACTATCAATCTAATATCACTGGATTGGTGAAACTATTGAAGGCTACAAAATTTACAAATGGTCAATTGAAATGCCTTAGGAAAACACTGTTTTGGCCCTTATTTGATTGTTTGATCAATAATAAAGTCGACCTCAACCATTGCATGAAATATGATGATGTCATTATACATATAGTGTAGGCATTCAAGCCATCCAGTGGGAGGTTTTACATCGGGGATAAGAGCATTCAGATTTTTAGAAGTGATGTATCACTTATTTTTGGGGTAGACTGCGGCACCAAACCAATGGACCTCTCTTATGGTGCAAAACCAACGGCCAGCATCATACACCGAACGTGCAAGGATGTCAATCGGTTAAGTGCAGCAAAAATGCGTGAAATTTTGAATGAAGCATTAAAGGGCACAAAGAAACAAGACAATGAAGAGGTTGCAAGATTAGTTTGCATGTATGCATACGTGAAACTGTTCTTTTCCATGTCTGGAGAAACAATTGCATGGGCATTCTATTCATACATGGACCCATTAGACAACATGATCGAGTATGACTATGCTGAGACCATCCGGGCAACCTTGATGGGGTCAGTAGGCCAAAACTGGGGAAAACCAGAACGAGTCACCGGATGTGTTATGTTGTTAATGGTAAATCCCATAAATCTTATTCTATATTTAATATGAACATTCACAAGGTCTGTCCACTCATGGTGGCAGTAAAACAAATGTGACACACACATCGGTACACACTGGTGGCAAGGTTGGCATAAGTACATACTGATGTGAATGTTCACGACAGTGTGGAATGTTAGGAACATTCACATCAGTGTGTACTGATGTAAACATTGACACTAGTGTTTTGCTCATGTTGGCACCAAAAGAAATGTGGAACACACATTACTAGACAATGGTGTGGAAGTTGACATCAATGATTTGAACATTCATATCACTGTTTATTAATGAAAAAAGTCACATTAGTAGACATTGGTGTGAACATTCACATTAGTATGCTGCTCACGTGAACATTGACAACAGTGCTTACTAATGTGAACATTCACGGTTGTGTTAAATATACTGAAATCAACATTGATGTTTGTTATTTGTTTCAGTATTGGTTGTGTGAGCACACAACCATCTTACAACCCTGCAAACCTAATGCCATTCTGATGTATGTGAAGTGGGACCTCACAACCTTAGATACCAACATGAAGTCCATATCTTTGTCAAAGCTTGGTTTAAATGAGGTAAAAGTACACCCAAAAATGTTGTGAACATTCATATACTGAGACAAGGAACTATGTAACTAACATAATGTTTCCAACTCTAGGTTTATGGTGGCGAGCTGATGGTATCCCCAACAGAAGCAAAGATATACCATCATACCAATTTAAATGTGGAGCCCAAACATGAGGTTTCGTCGAGTGCACCACCAAAGCAAGATGAAAGCAACGACAATGAAAGCAAAGACAATAAAGGCAGTGACAAAAGCAATGGAATTTCTGGGGATTCAATTTACCTAAATGATGTTAAAGATGACATCAACACCAGCTTTAACAACCCCAATGATGAGAGAGGTATCATCGTAGCACAACCAAGTGAACCGAACATTGTGGATATACTTATAAAAGAAAACCAAAAAGCTTGGGGTCTCGTACGACAATGGGAAGCAAAATACAAAAAGTTAGAAGAATTATGGGAGTTGAGGGAAATGGTGATCACTACACTTGAAACCAAATTATTCGACCAATCAGGCCCATCCAATATGGACATGGAGATCAAGAATTTCATGGAGCGGAAGGATGCAGAAATTCAGCAGTTGACAAAATTGGTTATCAACCTAGAATACGGAAAAAAACGATTCTTCAAGACCTTTACGATGATCAGTCCGTCCACATTATCACGTAAGTCGAAGCACAAAAGGTTTATGACAGCCTTAAGAAGCATCTTATTGCAGCATTGAAAGACATTCTCAGCCCACCATCTAGGGTAAAGCGCATCAAGCAGAAGGTAAGGAGAGAGCACCGCTTGGATGACTTTCAATACCCCAACTTGCTTGGCCAAAAGAAAGGGAAAAAGGGAGCTGAAGAGCAATCCTATATAGTCCATATTGTACAAGATGTAGACAAACATCCACAAACAAAGCATCTAACAAAATACAAGAAGTTAACATTGACCAACAAACTGAAGGTTTGGGCCAACATGAGCAAACTCAACTAGCAAAAGGTCCAAAATCTGCACAAAAACGGCGGTGATGAGTAAGTGATTATGTAACAACCCAGATTTTTAATTATTCTGTAGAATTTATACTAATATTATTTAATCACAGTTGGGAAAATATATAATATATTATATATTATTATGTGTAATTTTATAAAACAATATAATTATTAAAAATTGAGAGGTCAAAGTATAAATAATAATAATAATAATAATAATAATGGATGTAGTAGTAAAATAAATAATTAATTTTTTGTTAGTATAAGATATAGTGTAATTTAATTAGGAATTAATTTATTTATATAATTATATTAAAATATTGGATCAAAGTGTAATTATCTTAAATATTTATATAAGATAAGAACGAATCTATGAATTTATTATTAAATCTGTCACGTATGCGCCTTATCCTCTATAAAAAAAAAGGGAGGTGTGTCACACCTGGAGAAGAAAGAAGAAAGAAGAAAAGAAAGAAAGGAAGGAAAGAAGAAAGAAAGAAGAGAAAGAAAGAAAAGAAAGGAAGAAAAAATAGTGGAAGTTGAGAGGGTCTTTGATAATGGAAAGAAAGAGTAAGGTATTAAAGTTAAGGTGAGTTATATTATACCTTGAGTTACCATAAAGTATTTTACATATGTTTTGACTTACCAAAATCTGTTTTATACAAGTTATGTTTTATTAGTATATTTATAAAAGTTATGTTTTATAAAGATTTCAGTTACGTGGATTATTTTCTAAATCCTATTTGCTAAAGTGAAACCCATGGATATGTTTGTTTATATTTTAAAGAATATTTGACTATAACCTTATAAACAATTATGTTTTGTAAGTACCACCACGGGAGTCCCACGCCTTAGGGGACTTAAATAACCATTGGCCTCTGTTTGACCACTTTGTGGTCCTCTATTTGTCATGGATCTATTGACCTCTGTTTTGTGCGGAGCAAAGTGCTGTGCGGAGCTAAGCGCTACACTATTGTGGAGCCACCTCTAGAATCCGTACAAGCCACCTCTTGAATCCGTACCTCTGTTCTGACTGTCACTTCTGTGACCTATGTTTGTTTTGTTCTGTACCGTGGTTATGGTCATTTACTTACATAATTTCTGTATTTCAGTTTCTGCCACTTAAATGATTTGTTTACCAAATTACCGTGATTATGGTTATTTATTTACATAATCTCAGTTTTGCTACTTAAAGGATTATTTGTTCCGACTAAGTTATCTTAAATGTTTTGGCCTAATTAACTATCCATGGTTATTTCGTGTCCCTTATACTCTTGGTATAGTATTTCTCACTCTGCCATGTGCTTATAGTTGTTTACCAATTTTCAAGAAATAATGCAATTCAGAAATAGCTTCTGAAAAGTCTTAGATGCGGGGCTGCGGAATAGGCACACACAACACTTTTATTGATATTTTTATATGTAAATATCGGCCTTTTTTGTCAATATATTTTGTAATAAAAATAGAAGCTCTGATGATTATTTTGATACCCTCATTTAAATATTACTTCCGCTCACGTTTATTGATTTGTTTAAGAATTGGCCGGAGGTAACCTCAGTTACTGGCCATCACGATGCTTAACCCTTGGGTACGGAGCGGGTCGTGACAGATTATACACATTGAGATTGAATTCATTTTTATGATGATGTTAAGCTTCACATATATATTTAATAGATTAGATCATTTTATAATTGTGCAATGTTAACATTCACATTTTTCTTAATCACAATGCACAGGTTTCTTGTGTGGCAAGGGGACTCAAAGTCTAGAAACGTGTATTTTGATAACATCATATACATCATCAAGGAAGAATCAATACACAACAACGTATGGCACGCGCAAATGTATACAAAACACACACACACACACACACACACACACACACACACACACTATAAAGACACTAGAAATAATGTACTGCCAACCCTCTGTTTGTGCAGATGATAGATGCATATGGCGAAATACTACTCGAACTACAAGAGCTGGTCAACCTAACTTTCGAGGATTCGGCATTCATCTTTACAAGTACATGTTTGGTAACAACTAGACTGTTGGTTTGTTTATGTTTGATGTTGATATGAATGTTCACATGAACAGTATTTGATTTGCATGTTAAATAGATGTGAATGTTCATCTGCACATTATATGATTATATTATTGACTTGTATGCTAGATAGATGTGAATGCTAACAATAACATTATATGGCTAATTGAGAAGTTAACAGATATGAACATTCACATCTATAATACATCATAGAACTAATTGACAAATTAACAAATGTGAACATTCACATCATTCACAATGAACATTAATATAAATACTTGGTACATAATTGTATGTCCATTGTGTGCAGAAAATCATGCAAGAGTACCCCCTCCACAGGAGAAATAAATTGACTGATATACATATCAATGACTATTAAGGTCAGAGATACTTGATCTTCCCAATACACCACGACATCCACTGGACGATCGTTGTCTACGACGTCAAAGACAATCTATGGAGGCATTATAACTCACTACGACCAAGACCCGGCATACATGACCCATATATTGACAAAGCACAAATAGTCGTAAGTGGCTAACACATATAATACTTGTCATAATGTGTAATATTTGAACTTGGACGTATGCATTATGTTACTTTGTGCCTAATATGAAATTTCATTTTTCCCCCCATGACAGAGGGACTATATCGAGGCAGTGGTGCGCAACATTGGACCATCATCACCACTATGGACAAAATTATCAAGCCAAGATCCATCGCAACCAATCATATCAATAGACGTCTGTCCTCAGCATGCATCCGAATCGTAAGCCTCACATCAAATTATACACATCTTCCATAACCATTATACACACCTAAATTTCAAATGATAATAATAACAACTTTGCATTTTCAGGGTGGATTGCGGACCCGCAGTGTGTTACATCATGAGAGCGCATGTATATCGTGAGGAAATTGTTAACAGCCTTAATCGCTTTTAATGGTGTCAAATAAGAGACTCATTAGAGCATCTTCAACCATTGTTGCTATAATGTCATTGCTATTGCTATAATGTAGCAATGAATAGTCTTATTTTGCTAAATTATAGCAATCGTGCTCTAATGATCATTTGTTATTTTGGCAAATCTCAATCAATTTTTCCTCCAAGTTTGTAGGTGTTGTTTGGATATAGGTTTTTTTGTGATTTTATTTTTATTTATTTTTTGTCTTTTGTGACATTTTTTTAATTGTTTGTAAAAAAAAAATTATATATTTATATTATTCCCGACTAGACAAATATAAAAAATGAAAAAAAAATTGAAATTCAAATATATATATAAATTTTTTTTTGACAATTATATTTGAAATGAAATTAAAAAGAGAGGAGAAAATAAAAATGATATGTATAATTTTTTTTAATTCAGATAATTTTTTTGGCAATCATATAAAAAAAAAATTAAATAAAAAAATAAAATATATATATAATATATAATTCATCACACTGCCCACTACAAAATTTAAAAAATAATCTTGTTTCCACTTTTCAAAAAACACTTTTCAGAAAATTCTACTTTCTTATTTTCCATTTTTTTTTGTTTTTACTTAAATTTTTTAATATTTTAAGTAATTTTTTTACTATTTAGACACACCTAACATAAATACACCTAAAAAGTAAAAAAATTGTAAAAAAAATCTTTTAAAAATTCACTAAATACCAAAAATACAAAAAAAATATAAGAATTCAGTATATTTTTTATATTTTTATGTATTTATTAATTTTTTAAAATATTTTTTCACAAATTTTTTACTTTTTAGATACATCTAAGTAAGGTGCATCTAAAAAAGTAAAAAAAAATGTTTAAAATTTAAAAAATATTCACTAAAAACAAAAAAACATGAAAACCAAAAAAATCAATTTTCAAAAAACTTAATCCAAAAAACCTCAAACAAACACACTGAATAATACTAGTTCAACCTTTACAACCACCCATTTTCTAACCGCTGGATTACATCAACTGCTCACATTGGTGCCTCACATTCTATTTGATCAAAGACTAGTCTCTTTCTCTCTCAATCTTTTTCATCCCTCATTTCTTCTCTCATCTCTTCGCAGATCGTTCTCTCTCTCTCTCACAAACCTCTCTCTCTCTCTCTCTCTCTCTCTCTCTCTCACAAACCCCTCTTTGCATAACACAAAGAAGATGAATACAAACATGAGAACCAAGATCGAAGATCATTTTCCCCCATTTCGCAGATCGCATCAAGGAGCCCTATTCGAGCCCTATTCGCAGATCGCAGAAATCGAAACCCTCGTCTTAAATCCATCAACCACCAGAAATTCCTGGTATTTATTGTTTAAAATTAATTTGAAATTGCTTGTTTGCATTGAAATTGGTTGATTGTTGTTGTTGTTTGTTGTTGTTGTTGTTATGAATTTATTTTTATTTTTTTTTTGAAGGGTTTGGTTGTTGAAATAATTTATGTTTTAAAATTTTTTTGTTTTAAATAATTTCTATTTGAAAAAAATTGGTGAATTTGGTTTTACAAAAAATTAACTCTGTTTTGCTAGGAAGGATGAAGAGGGAATGAAGAAAAACGGTTGATTTTTGGTAAGTTGGCACATTTGGCAACTGCCAAAGTTGGTGCCTAAATTTGGAAGCTACTATAGCATGCCATTGGAGAAGTTATTTTTGCTTAAGCTGCCATATAATGACTTTGGCAACTGTTTTAACAATGCATTGGAGATGTTCTTAGTACATCTTTTTCTTAACCACAGAAAGACAGTGCAATATGAAAACCTATAGGTGGGAGGTGTCTACCTATAACTGTTATCCACATTTAAGACAATTTAGTATCAATAGCTTTGATATATTGGAGCAAACTAGCTTGATTGTAAACCAATTCTATATCATTGCTTGTATTGCTATTTTTCATTCAATATATATATATATATATATATGCATTTTGAGGCCTATTTCGCGTTAATCATTCACATTGAGATTGTATTTATTTTTTGACACACAACATGATGTGAATTTCCACATTATGAAAGGATCAGACACATTCTTATGTTTAAAGCCCACTCCATGAATGTGAATATTACTTAAAGTATTATTATAACACAATATGACAGGTGTGAATATGATATTTCTTAACACATAAGTCAATATTCACAACAAATAATTTGATGATGTGAATATTCATACCACACACATACATGCATCACAATATACACAACAAAATCTCATTTTGCTAACCAAACCCACTCACAATGCCACTGTTTTAAATACTACAAACCAAAAAGATAAATTAATCAATACTACGGAAATTAAAAACAACACAGTATTATGTTTGGCAAATACATGAACGTTATTCAAACACACTTTATACATGTTACCACACAAAACGTATCTTATTCCAAACATTATATTTTGTGCAAGAATGTTCACATTGTCTACACGACATCATTACAAATGACATACACAGGTGTGAATATTCACATTTGTTCTCATTCACAACAGTTGTGAATGTTCACACCATGTCAATCTGTATGCATGTGAAAGTTCACATTCCAGATTATATTCATGTCAACGTTGACAACAATAATGTTAAAAGTTTAACCCATGTGCGAGTATTCACGTAATGTGATTATTTTACACAAGTGTGAATGTTCACATCATGTATTCATCATTAACACACCAACAAAATGTCAGTTTGCTACCGAAAAAAAAAAAAAAACAAACACAAATCAAATACTAATTTTGCCAATGCATTATTATGTTTGCCAACACAACGTAATCTTATTGCAACACAATGTTTGCCAATACAACACAATCTTATTTCAAAAATCAATATAAGAATCTCATGTAAAACACAATGTTGAAATGAAAAATGTACACCCTATATTGGCTCCTTGCATGATTTTTGATTGTGACTTCCCAACTTATCACATCTCTCGCACCTTATTTGCTTCAGTTTCTCACCCATTGATAGGATTCTATTATTTTTCGGCCTGTCGGGTGCTCTTTTCATAGTTAATGGGTGTATAGTGAAGTCCGTGGGATCAAAAAACGGCTTTTCCACTGACGGTATAGGAAATATGGCACCTGAATAGGCTGCACGATACGTCTACATGAAAATAATGTTTTACACAATCATTGAGATTGTAGAGGCTCTTCTGAATAGCAATAACAGCATGGTCACATGGGAATCCATTGATTTGCCATTTGAAGCAAGAACATGTGCCTTGCAATATTAACTGTAACAGATGGTATCGAATACACCTCAAACACATCCTCATTGGCTTTGCTAATCTGCCAAGTTGTCGTTGAACGAATCAATAAGCATTATTTCGAATGTAGGACAAATAAGCTCATTCCACTTGTTTGCTTGGTCACGCCATGTAGACATTTGCCGCATCAACTGAGTACGAATTTTGTCCACCATCTGAATGATATGAAGATTACCATCTGAGCGATATGAAGATTGTGTGCTTCTTTAATCCAATTATTAAATGACTCCGCCGCATTGGATATTATCTCCCCATAACGCATGCCCCTACACAACATCACAAACATTGTACAATACTAAATTTAATTTCTTCAAAACTGAATATGAAATTTCACATCGCCACAGAACATAACTGAAATTGAACATTACTACCATTCTAAACTTGACCAATGGGATACATTAGGAAACTACTATTACCTGAAGTATGAATTCGCCCTGTGCTTAGGTGTCAACTCCTTGAAAAAATTATGCGCTCGTTGCTTACCCTCTTCTTTTAATTTCTCAAACTTATCATGGAACCCTACCACAGTTGGCTCGTAAGCACAGTCACCCAAACTACTAACCAGGTGGTCCCTAAATCCATTATCAATTCCTTTCATCCGGTCTCTTAAATTGTTCTTCAAGTGTTATAAGCAATTACCGTGGTGAGCCGATAGGAACACCTTCGGCATCGTTTCTAAAAGACCAAGATTACGGTCCGAAATAAAAGTAATCTGACGCTTACCATCAACAACCTTCCCAAGTTTGTTTAAGAACCACGACCAATTGGCCGTGGTCTCTAAATCAATAATCACAAATGCAACAGGGAACAAGCCTACAACACAACACCATTAAACAACTGATCACGATATTCCAATGTGAATGTTAACACAAGTAGTTTACAAAAACACTATAAAGCAAACAGGGCATGTGAATGTTCACACTATATAATGGTCAGTCATATATCCACACTATGCCACTCAATGTGAATATTTACATGGCTACACAGCTAAAAAAAATACTAACCATTGTTTCCGTCTTTTGTCGTTGCCACAAGCAACTGACCTTTGTACTTTCCTTTGAGGAATGTTCTATCCAGGAATAACAAAGGCCGACAAGAATTGTACCTAGAAATACACGCAGCAAATGATACAAAGAAACGACAAAACTATTAACTACTCGCATCATAGTCAATATTGATATAACTCCCCGTATTGTAACACATCATAGCATCCAAATACCACAGTAGCTGGTCAAACAATAATGAGTGATCTCCATGAATAATAGCCTTTGCTTTCTCTACGCCCAACCATACCACGTGGTAACTCACATCTAGCCCATAATCCTTCTTCAAAATAGTCATCACCTCACACAGCCAAGTCAACGGCTTTTCCTTCGTAATTTCAGATATAGTACTCGACACCAAATCAGAAATAACTCTTGGATTCTTCGATGTTCGGACATCCGTACCACAACTATGCACATCATTGAACCTCTTGATGTAGAAAAAATCATTTGCTCGTTGTGCTCTACAATGTATAGCCCACAAGCAACCTTTTCCTCGTGCATTGCACACACCGCAGTAACCCTTGTTGTCTCGTTCTTGACTTACGTAAACTGAAACCCGCATTGGATTGCATACTTACATAAAACATCACGAAATTCTTGTGCTCCTCTTACAAACCGTTGTCCCACATACGTAATACCATTTGCCCAAGGAGCTGACAACAACACATTCTCCTTATGATGGCAGCATCTCCGGAGTGCATCAATTTCTTCTTCACCCCCCACATGCAGCGACCCAAAACTACTAGACTGACCAATATCACTTTTCAAATCAACGACAACCTCTACATGGTGTAACCCCATTAATTTGGCAAGCAATAACATGTTCTAAAATTCTTCGTCATTATCCAAATCACACCTATTAATTCCAGGTAGTCGATAGAACAATGAAACAGAACAAGCAACAAATCGTTCCATTTCTCACACAAACACTCCACCAAACACGAATAACATAATGCGCAAACCACATTTATTATAGTTGAGCACACCAACATCATAAAGGTATCCATATCCTGTAAAAATACAACAAAACAAAAGTCAACAACCACGTAACAACCATACAAACAACAATACATATAATAATCCATACTATATGAACATTCACATTATGCAAACTAAATGCCTATGTGTACAGTTTCACTGCTAAATTCATAATGAAAACTACCACCACCATCCTTGCACAACATAAAATATTTTACAAGTTCAAAATCACACCACCAGAATGATGTCATAGTATACAACATGTATACAACCCTCCATAACCTCATATTAATAAGATGTGAACATCCACATTAAGCACGCATCAAAAAATATCAAAAAAGCACTTCCATTACCACATATATCAAAACATAACATAAAACGAACATACATTCATACACAATGTATATGCCTATATGTACATTTTACATTGCTAAATTCAAACTCAAAATATCACCACCATCATTACCAATAAGATGTGAACATCCACATTGTTCACTTAATCCAAATTACTCCCCATCACAGAGCCACGCAAAATGCATATAAATAAATAAAAAAACAGAGCATCCGATCTACATACTTCAAACACCATAGCATCCAATCCATCACATAAATCAAAACATAAACTGAACATGCATTCACCACCATAATGATACTAACCTTGATCATCGAATCCTGCACTTGTCCTCTACCTCGAAAATGACTAATTTGAACCAGTTATACTTCAAACAATATCATAACCGAACACCGTTCGAAAGAGCCATAACAACAACACTGAAACCCTAGCACATACCAGCCTTTAAACAAGCCAGCAAAATTGAAACGTATTCAATCGAATCAGAATCAGAACGAAAAACGTGAATACAGCTGTTGGAATTATGGTTTTTATAGGCTTATTTTTGGCAAATTTTGAGCCCAAAATTGAGTGGGTCCCACACGTCTTTTGGGGTGGGTCTAAAGAGGTGACGTGTTCCTTACCGCATGGCATATCACACGGTGAAGACAATTCGTCAAAACCATCTATGAGTGAATAGGAACTTGACGTCATTTTCAGATTCGTGGAATAGACAATTAAAGAGTAAGACGCGGTTTCCTTGAATTGGGTTGCCCCACATTGAAACTTGAAGAAAGCTTGTATGTGTTTATAAGCTCTAGATAGGAACACTTGGGTTGGGCCCCAAGGGGCACCCAAGTTTGTAGAAGTGAGGAGTTATGGACAAAGTGACATTTGGCTCAAACCACCACACACGCGTGCGTGCACGCTGCCGCTGCCATTGCCGCCTCCGCCGCCGCCGTCCATCCGACCAGCTGAGCTGTGGGCGGGTGTAGGTCGGTCGATTCTAAGATTAATTTTTTGGACAAAATTTATTTGAATCTTTTAAAAAATTCTTACGAAAAATTATTTAAATTTCTAAACAAAATTAATTTAATTTTTTCTATCCAAAACTGTGCCTCTTCTGGTCCAATTTTCAATTGTTTAAACTGCTCTAAACTACCCAGCAGTTCCAGACAGAGTTAGTTTCTTCCAAACAGGTTTGAAACTGCCCAGGCAGCTATCTGTTCAAATAGATTTGAAACTGCCCAGCAGTTATCTGTCCAAAACTAGTTTGCACCTGTTGAATTCAAAAACCTACCTGTTTGGTTTGAATTTCAGACCTGTTCAGCCCTATAAATACCAGATCTATTCCAGCAATTTTTTCATTCTGAAAATCTTCTTCTTGCCTTCCTTTTGCTCTCTTGCATAGATTTATTCTTCATATTATTCTAGGAAAAAATTCTGAGAGTATAGAACACAGGTTTGGTTCGCCGTACAAATTGTTTAGAGTATTGCTACAATTTGTGTAGATCATTGTATCTTGAGAGATAGACGCCATTCATCCGTAAACACTGAAGCAAGGTGAATCTGTCTTAAGGACAGAGTGTCACACATTCACTTGATCTAATTATGTACTTATTCATTTCGGTAAAATAAATTCTGTAAGTAATTTAATTTTATTTGTTTAATTTGTTTCAATTTATTTATTTTTACATAGAAGATTGTTCCAACAATCTTAAAACAAATTCGAATTATTCTGTTTAAATAGAATTTTTCATTGTTTCCTTTCTTTTTTTCTTCTTCTTACATAAATTATTTTCTGTGATTTTACAAAATAATATTTTGGTTAGAAAAACAAATAGTAGTAATATACTTTTTATTTTCTTTGACAACTAGTAGTAATATACTGGTAATCATTAACAATTCAGAATATTTATTTGTAAAGTTGGACAGAAATTAATTTTGATTTTCAGAAATATTTTCTGAGTTTTCATTGATTAAAATTCTTTTTCAGTATTTTAACTTTTAAAATGTTATAGAAATATTTTTCTGTGTGGAATTAATTTGTTTAAATAAAATTTTATTTTATTTTCAAATTAATTAGAAATAAAAGTTACAATTTTGTTTCTTTTATTTTTATAGAATTTAATTCTGTGGTTTTCGTTAAAATTTTATGTGTAGTATAAAATTCTAATTATAATTTTGTTATATAATTTAGAATTCATGGCTACTGAAACTAATGCTCAAACTAGTACTGGTATGGTAGCTGCAATTGCTCCAACCCCCTCTCCTGTTGTGATTGTGCTAGTCAATTATGGTGAAAAGCCAAAGAAGTTCTTAGGAACTGATTTTAAAATATGACAATAGAAAATGATGTTCTATCTTACTACTCTCAACCTGGCACGTTTTCTCCGTGAGGATGCTCTTACTCTGAAAGAGGATGAAACCGACCAGCAAGTGGTTGCTGCGGTCAATGCTTGGAAACATGCTGATTTCCTTTGCCGGAATTACATCTTGAACGGACTTAACAACACATTATACAACATCTACAGTCCTATCAAGACGGCAAAGGAACTTTGGGAGTCTTTGAAGAAAAAGTACAAAACAGAAGATGCTGGCTCGAAGAAATTCGTGGTTGGCAAATTCCTAGATTTTGTGATGGTTGATTCTAAGACTGTGATCATCCAAGTTCAAGATCTCCAACTCATTCTGCATGACATTCATACAAAAGGCATGTCTCTCAGTGAATCCTTCCAGGTTGCTGCCTTAATTAAGAAATTACCACAAGGCTGGAAGGAATTCAAGAACTACCTCAAACACAAACACAAAAAATGACTTTGGAAGAATTGCTTGTGCATTTGAGGATTGAGGAGGACAACTGCAATTCTGAGAAGCGGGCTAGTAAGCATCACATGGAGTCCAAGAAAAATGTGGTGGAACATGCTCCAAAAGCAAAGAAACGAAATTTTTCTGGAGAAAGTTCCTCACAAGGCTCTAAAGGAGGGGAAACTAAGAAGTTCAAGTTTAATGGCAAATGTTACAACAAAGAGAGACATCGGATCAAAGATTATCGTAGCAAAGGCAAAGGTAAAAAAAGATCAAGCAAGAAGCCTGCTCAAGCCAATATGACCGTAATGGACAAAACTTCTAATAGTGTTGAGGACATAAATCTTTCTGCAGTTGTTTCCGAGGAAAACTTTGTCGAAAATCCTAAAAAATGGTGGGTGGACACTGGTGCTACTCGCCACATCTATGCCGACAAAAAGATGTTCACATTTTATTCTATGGTGGACAATGGTGAACATCTTTTTATGGGCAACTCCTCGACTTCTAAAGTTGAAGAACAATAAAAGATTATTCTGAAGATGACATCTGGAAAGAACTCACTCTCAACAATGTGCTGCATGTACTGGACATTCACAAGAATCTAGTCTCCGGATCTTTGTTGAGTACAAATGAGTTTAGTCTAGTTTTTGAAAGTGACAAATTTGTACTTACCAAAAACGAGATGTATGTAGGAAAATGTTACATGTCTGATGGTCTTTTCAAAATGAATGTAATGACTGTTATACCCTCTGTTATTAATAAAAATACATCTTCTTCTTACTTGCTTGAGTCTTCAAATTTGTGACATGGTAGACTAGGACATGTTAATTATGGATCTTTGCGTAAATTAATTAATATAGAATGTTTACCTAAATTTGACGTTGATTTAAATTATAAATGTGAAATTTGCGTTGAGAAAAATTAACTAAAACTCATTTTCATTCAATTGAAAGAAGTACGGAACCACTTGAATTAATTCATAGTGACATTTGTGATTTTAAATCAATTCAAACCAAAGGTGAGAAAAAATATTTTATCACTTTCATAATGACTATACTAGATATAGTTATTTTATTTAATTCGAACCAAGGATGAAACTTTAGAAACTTTCTTTCAATTTAAGAATGAAGTTGAAAATCAACTTGGTAAAAAAATTAAAAAAACTAAGAAGTAATAGAGGTGGTGAATATAAATCACCTTTTGGTGAGTTTTGTAAAAACATAGAATAATTCATCAAACCACCGCTCGTTACTCACCTCAGCAAAATGGAATTGCTGAAAGGAAAAATAGGACTTTAAAAGAAATGATGAATGCCATGTTAATCAGTTCTAGATTACCTCAAAACTTGTGGGGGGAAGCAATACTTTCGGCTAATTATGTTCTTAATAAAGTATCCCGAAAGAAAGTGAATCAAACACCTAAGAAATGTGGCATGAGAGAGTACCATTCTACAAATACTTAAAAGTATGGGGGTGTTTGGCTAAAATGGCTATTTCTAGTCCTAAAAAGACTAAGATAGATCCTAAAACTATAGATTGCATTTTCATTGGTTATGCCATGAATAGTAGTGCATATTGGTTTTTGATTTATAAATCAAAACATTCTGAAATGCATGTAAATACTATTATTGAATCTCGGAATGCATCGTTCTTTGAACATATATTTCCAAATAAGACTAACAAGAGACTAGTACTAACAAAAGATCTTATGATACTATTACTAGTCATAATCAAGGACAAGATTAAGAACAAGAGTAAGAGATAGAACAAAATGAGGAAGAGGAACTTAGGCGTAGGAAACGTGTTAGAACCTCAAAATCTTTTAGTCTAGATTTTCTAACATTTTTTTTAGAAAATGAGCCTTTAACTTTTCAAGAAGCTATGTCCAGTCCTAAGCTCCTTTATGGAAAAGAACTGTAAACAGCGAAATTGAATCCATCCTGCAAAATCACACTTGAGAATTGGTGGATTTGCCACCAGGTTGTAAATCTCTTGGGTACAAGTGGAATTTCAAAAGAAAAATGAAAATGGATGGATCAATTGACAAATACAAGAAAAGACGTGTGGTCAAAGGATATAGACAACAAGAAGGTCTTGATTACTTTGACACATACTCACCAGTTACTAGAATAACATCCATTAGAATGCTAATTGTCATTGCATCTTTGTACAATCTAGAAATTCATCAAATAGATGTGAAAACCGTTTTCTTAAATGTAAGTTAGGTGAAGAAATTTACATGGAACAACCAGAAGGATTTTCTGTTCTAGAAAAGAAAAGAAAGTGTGTAAATTGATTAAGTCATTATATGGTTTAAAACAAGTGCCAAAGCAATGGCATGAAAAATTTGACAAAGCAATGATGTCAAATGGATTCAAAATTAATGAATGTGACAAATGTGTTTATATTAAAAACACAAACCAAGGTTATGTTATAGTATGTCTTTATGTGGATGATATGCTCATCATAAGTAGTAATAATGATATGATTAAAACTACCAAGAAAATGTTGAATAAACATTTTGACATGAAAGACATGGGGATTGTTGATGTAATACTTGGTATGAAAATTACCAAAACATCAGAAGGTTATGCTTTGTCACAATCTCATTACATTGAGAAAATACTTGACAAATTCAGCAAAGATGATGATCATCTTGCTAGAACACCTGTGGATGTTAATTTGTTTCTTTCTAAGAATGTACAGGAAAAGTATTTCTTAATTAGAGTATACCCAAATTATTGGAAGCTTAATGTACTTGATGAACTGCACTCACCCAGATATAGCATATGTAGTAAGTAAATTAAGTAGATATACAAGTAATCCAGAAGTAGAACACTAAAAAGCAATTATAAGGGTTCTAAGATATCTCCGATTTACTTGTAACATTGGGCTTAATTATACTAGATATCCAACAGTACTTGAAGAATATTGTGATGCAAATTGGATATCAGATACTAGAGACTCAAAATCCACCAATGAGTATGTTTTACTCTTAGTGGGGCGGCTATATCTTGGAAATCTTCTAAACAGACTTGCATTGCTAAGTCTACTATGGAATCAGAATTCATAACTTTAGATAAAGTTGGGGAAAATTGTAATAACCCTCACCACTGATTACTGGTTAATCACTGATTACTGCTAAACTGGGACTGATTATGATAAGTAATTGAATCGACTGAAATACTGAACTGACTGACTGAAATCTGGAACTGAATTGATTGAGTATATCTGTTTAATTGTATGTCTATCTGTTGACTGTTAAATGTTCATGTTTTATGCTTTAAACTGCAAATTGAAGGCCTTATCGGCGGCCGAATCCGAAATCGATCGATGTTTTATGATCATTAGAATTTATGTGATTTTATGGCATATTTAATTAAAATGTGATTTGGTATGATTAAATTAGATTAAATGGTGATAAATTGCAATAGTTGGCTTAATTACTATCTTACCACTTAGTGGCCTACTACATGGATCATTTTTTAGCCTTATTATACATTTAGCCAACATTTCCTCAGCCATTTCATGTCTCAACCGACTAGGGAGAGAGAGTGTGGGAGATTTGAGTGCAACTTGATGGTTTTGCTTGAAATCTTGAGGAATTGAAGGAGTTTTGCATAATTGAACCTCTAGACTTGTAATTGAGGAACCTAGGTATGAATTTTATCCTCTTAATTGTGTATTTAAGTTCTATCTAGCATGGATCATGGTAGTTTAAAGAGCTAAGTCAAGAATTGGTCTTTTAATGTTGAATTGAAGCTCATTCCATGTATGAATGTTGCCATTCATGAGTTTTGAGGTGTTTGTTCATGGAATTACTCATGCATGTTCATATTTTTACAATGGACCATGAATTCATCTTGTTTTTGGAACAATTGGCTCATTAGAGCAATTATTTGAAGCTTGAAAGTTGTTTAAAGTCTTGCATGTCCAATTGAAGTTATGTTCTTGAGTTTTGGTTTGAAATTGAGTTGAATTGATCTTCCTTTGGGGCTTTGGTTTTACAATTGAGCTTTAAATCATGTTAAACTATGAGTTTTGAAGTGTTTTCTGAAAAATTAGCCCAAGAGGATCGAAGTGGTACTTTAAAACTTGATTTTGAGCCTAAGGTTCAAATCTGGGAATTCCAGATTTTGAACTCACGCTCGAGCGGGGTGACTGGCGCTCGAGCGTGGAATTCGTGCTCCCAACACTTTGCACTGTTTTGCAGTCCGCTCGAGCGGGACCTTGTGTCTCACGCTCAAGCGGCTATCGAGCGCCCATCGAGCGTGATTTTCACACATCCAGTACTTTTGGCAGGTTTTACAGTCCGCTCGAGCAGAGTAAATCGCGCTCGAGCGGAGTATTTTGTTTGCCTTTACGCTCAAGCAGGGTAACCTGCGCTCGAGCGGATCCCCTGTTTTCTGAAAATTCTGAAAAATGTTGTAAAGTGTATCTTTGCATCCTCATTCCATCCTAGGCATTCTTAGGCCTAGTTTAAGGCATCTTAATGAGGATATAAATGTAGAACCACACCGAGTCTAAGTAGGGGCTAAGTCTTTGATTCCCGAATGTGTAACTTAGTGTGTGTTCGTTCTATCACTGTATAGGGTTGGCTTTCGGAGACGCGCTCTAGCTGCTTATAGCCCAGAACTCTGTGAGTAATGATGTCGTAAAGATATGTTCAAAGATGAATATTTTCTAACTGTTAACTGAACTGCTTTCTGAATTGTTACTGTTAACTGAATGAATGTATGTCCTCTATTTTGAACTGTATTGTGGCATCTTTAGCAGCTACTGTTACTGTTACTGTTACTGTTACTGCTACTGTTACAGAGATCTCTGTCAGTTCCTATCTTAGAACTTCTGTTTACTGTTATGATGGCCATCATTGACTGTTCGGTCTTTTAAGACCTACTGTTTACTGTACTGCTATGCTAATGGATGTACCACATATGACTGTTATGACTGAATGACTGATATACTGAATCAATGAACTGTTTTCATTACTATAAGGACATTCATTCTTAACTCTTTATGCATTATGTTATTCACTGGGCTTTAGCTCACTGCTCATATATATGTAGGTGTTCAGGCACCAGACCGGAGCTAGGAGCGTGGGTTAGACTCCCTTTTGTCAAAGCCAACTATTGTGCTTCACTGCGAGGTTCCGAGCCCGTTCAAGCTACGACTTTGGGGTGTGTTAGTTTCCCCCCCCCCCTCTTTTGTTCTGTTTTGTATAGACTGTTACTGTACTGTTTTAACAGGGATTAAGTCCTTGTTCTGAATGATTGTAAATGTTGTACATACTGTTTTGCACTGATTGTATATATGTATGAAAAGTCTTTTTGCATACAGACTATCACAGCTCATTGGACATTGTTTAAATTACTGTTTTGGCTTCCGCCAGCCCCTGTACTCTGTATTGCTGTATTACTGTTAAGCAGGCCTTCGGTAATCTCGAATTACTGGCCAGCTACGGTGCTAAACCCATAGGGGCGGGTTTGGGTCGTGACAGAGTGGTATCAGAGCGATACTTAACCACGAGTTATACCGCACACACGTGTCCAAATGAGTTATAGGGTGTCCTAGAAAAGCAATTAGGGCATCACATGAGCATGAAAAGTGTGTGTGGACATGACATGAATTTGTTAAGGTGTTTTCACCCAGAAGTTCAGCAAAATGAAACCGCCATCCTTTCAGGGAGGCCTTGAACCCTTAAAGGCTGAAGCATGGGTTCTTGAGACAGAAAAGTTATTGGAAGTATTCCCGTGCTTTGAAGCACATAAAGTATTGTTGGCCACCTTACCTTGCAAGAAATGCGAGAAGGTGGTGGATGCTAGTCCGTGACACCAACACCGTTATGACTTGGGCTCAATTCAAAGGAGCCTTCTTCGAAAAGTATTTCCCTCAGTGTGTCAGTGATAGAAAAGTGACTGAGTTTGAACAGCTGAGACAAGGCACCATGTCGGTAGCCGAGTATGAAACAAAGTCACCGAACTTGCTAGATATGCACACATATGGTGGACACTGACTACAAGAAGGCCAGGAAATTTGAAGGCGGCCTTAATGTTGCAATCCTTGACAGAATAATGTTTTAAAGCTACCGAACTATGTAAATGTTCTTGACCGAGCATTAATGGCTGAGTCAAACATCGAGACACTAAAACAAACTGAAACACCAGCGTCTGAATGGCGTGGTAAAAGGCAGAGTTTTAAATTCAAGAAAGACAAAAACAACCCGTTGAACAAAAAGCAAAATACAGGGTCAACGATTACTTCTAGTCAAGGAAACCGTTCCATACCGCCCTATTCTGAATGTGGTAAGAACCATAAGGGAGTTTGTTATAAAATTTCTGGTGCTTGTTACAAGTGTGGCAAGGTGGGCACATGGTCAAAGATTGCCCTTCCACTTCACAGGGCAATAGTAAGCTGCACCTAGTACAGCGGCATCAACTGTTGCACCAAAAACCTATCCCTAAAGCTACCGGGAAAGAGCCTATGAGGCAGGGTCGAGTGTTTGCACTAGTACCAGGAGATGTGCAGACTACCAAGACGTTGTGTCAGGTATTCTCTCTATTTGTACTCAAAATGCATATGTTCTGATTGATTCGGGGTCTACACATTCATATGTATCGCATGCTTTTTCGCGAAAATTGAATAGACCATTGGAACCCATGAATTACTTGTTAGCTGTATCTTCACCTGTCGAGGGATCTGTGACTTGTGCTTATATATACCCTGCATGTGAAATTATTGTTGGGGATATGCATCTTATATTGACTTACTGCCATTGAATATTGACCATTTGATGTAATATTGGGATGGACTGGTTCACAAAATATCATGCTACTATTGACTGTGTAACTGAACAAGTGATTTTCCGTCCACCTGGTTTACCCGAATTTGTGGTTTAATGGGGTTGGAGTAGTACCTCCCCCGTATCTGATTTCATCCATGAAAGCCTGTAAATTGATTAAGAAGGGGGTGTAAAGGGTATCTGTTTATGTATTGACTGTACCTACTGATGATAAAGCTAATGTGAACAGTATTCCTGTAATCAGAGAATTCCTAGATGTTTTTCCAGATGATCTGCCAGGGGATTTGATTGATAGGAGATTGAGTTCACCGTTGATGTAATTCCGGGTACACAGCCAGTATCTAAAGCTCCATACCGAAATGGCACCTACCGAATTGAAAGAACTGAAAGTTCAGCTGCAAGAACTGTTAGACAAAAAAGTTCATCAAGCCTAGTACTTCACCGTGGGCGCACCTGTCTTGTTTGTGAAAAAGAAAGACGGCTCACTGAGACTTTGTATTGACTACCGTGAACTGAACAAGGTAACTGTGAAAAATAAATATCCATTACCGCGTATGTGATGACTTATTTGCAGTTGACAGGGTGCTCAAGTATTTTCTAAGATTGATCTCAGATTCGGATATCATCAGCTGAAAGTTAAACCAGAGGATATTATAAACTGCTTTTCGAACGAGATATGGACATTACGAATTTTTAGTTATGCCTTTCGAGTTACCAATGCACCTGCCGCATTTATGGACCTCACGAACAGAATCTTTAAACCATTCCTCGATGACTTTATTGTTGTATTCATAGATGACATTCTGATTTATTCCAAGAGTAGAGAAGAACATGAACATCATCTGAGACTTGCCCTACAGACCCTAAGAGAACAGAAACTTTTTGCTAAACTGTCTAAATGTGAATTTTGGCTTGATCATGTTATGTTTTTGGGACATGTTATTAGCAAGGATAGAATTTCAGTTGATCCACAGAAAGTTGAAGCAGTGGTAAATTGGCCTAGACCAACAAATGTTACAGAAGTCTGAAGCTTTTTGGGATTAGCCGAGTATTACAGAAGATTCGTCAAAGATTTCTCCAAAATTGCCTTACCACTGACATAGTTGACTCAGAAAGGGATATCATTTGACTGGACTGACCAAAAGGAATCAGCATTCCAAGAGTTGAAAACTCGACTTGTGACTGCACCGGTTCTTACCCTACCTTCAAGTACGGATGGTTTTACCATTTTTAGTGATACTTCTCATAAGGGTTTGGGATGTGTTTTAATACAGAATGGGAGAGTTATTGCTTATGTTTCCCGACAACTGAGACCGCATGAAAAGAACTACCTGACCCATGACTTGGAACTTGCTGCAGTAGTATTTGCATTGAAAATCTGGCGTCACTACCTTTATGGGGCGACGTGTGAAGTATATACCGACCACAAGAGTTTGAAATATTTCTTCACATAGAAAGAACTGAACATGAGACAGCGGAGATGGCTAGAATTGATTAAAGACTATGACCTACAGATTTTGTACCATCTGGGAAAAACCAACACCGTTGCCGATGCATTGAGCAGGAAATCGATTGGAAACTTAGCCTGTTTGCTCACCGGACAGAAAGAGTTGCTTTTTGACCTTGAAAAATCTGAAATTGAGATTGTTTTGCGAGAACAAGGTGGAACAATAGCTGCTATTTCTGCTCAACCGGCACTGATTGAAGAAATTAAAGAAAAACAGCAACATGATGACTTCTTGAAGAAGATCATCAAAGAACGAGAATCCAAACCGAGGCCGGATTTCAAATTTGAGAATAATGTGTTGAAATTTCAGGGAAGATTGTGTGTACCGAATGATTCTGAACTGAAAAGAAGAATTCTGCAAGAGGGCCACAATTCGAAACTGTCTATCCATCCAGGAAATACGAAAATGTACCAAGACCTGAAACTGAATTTCTGGTGGCCGGGAATGAAGAAGGAAATTGCTGATTTTGTATCGAAATGTCTTCATTGCCAACAGGTCAAAGCCGAACATCAACGACCCGCAGGCTTACTGCAGCCCTTACCGATACCGGAGTGGAAATGGGAACATATCACTATGGATTTTATTGTTGGTCTACCTCGCTCCAGTAAAGGTATGGATTCAATTTGGGTTATTGTTGATAGACTGACTAAATCTGCTCACTTCTTACCTGTCAAAACGATTTATAATGCGGACAAATTGGCTATAATCTATATTGATGAAATTGTTAGATTGCATGGAGTGCCTGTGTCTATTGTTTCTGATAGGGATTCGAAGTTTACATCGAGATTTTGGCAAAGCCTACAGACAGCATTGGGTACTGAACTGAGATTGAGTAGTGCATACCATCCTCAGACAGATGGCCAGTCAGAAAGGACCATCCAGACTCTGGAGGATTTACTGAGAATGTGTGTCCTTGATTTTCAGGGAAATTGGGAAAGCCATTTGCCATTGGCTGAATTCGCTTACAACAACAGTTATCATTCAAGTATTGGTATGGCGCCTTTCGAGGCATTGTATGGCAGAAAATGTAGATCTCCGATTTGCTAGGCAGAAGTTGGAGATGGGCCTTTGCTTGGGCCCGAGATTGTGTATGAAACTACAGAAAAAGTGAAACTGATACAACAGAGACTGAAAACCACACAGAGCCGACAGAAAAGTTATGCGGATGTCAAAAGACGAGACAGAGAATATGAAGTGGGTGATCACGTTTTTGTGAAAGTGACACCGATGAAAGGCCAGACTCGTTTTGGAGTCAAGGGTAAGCTAGCGCCGAGATACGTCGGACCGTATGAGATTATCGAGAAAATCAATCCGGTGGCGTATCAAGTAGCACTCCCTCTTGAAATGGAGCATATGCATAACATGTTCCACATTTCTATGTTGAAGGACTACCTCCGGGATCCTTTCCATGTGATAGAGCCGACTCGTGTAGTGCTGAGTGATGACTACACTTATGAGGAACGGCCTATTCAGATTGTAAACAGACGGATCAAGAAGTTGAGAAACAAAGAGATTCCGTTAGTGAAAGTTGACTGGCAAAACCATGGTGGCGTGTATACCACTTGGGAAAGGGAAGATGACATGGCTAAAAGATATCCTGAATTGTTTCCACTGAATCCTATTTTCTTCCAGAACGAAGGTAATTCGAGTTTGGAGGACCAAACTCTTTTTAAGGAGAGGAGACTGTAATAACCCTAACCACTGATTACTGGTTAATCACTGAATTACTACTAAACTGGGACTGATTATGGTAAGTAATTGAATCGACTGAAATACTGAACTGACTGACTGAAATCTGGAACTGAATTGATTGAGTATATCTGTTTAATTGTATGTCTATCTGTTGACTGTTAAATTATCTGTTCATATTTTATGCTTTAAACTGCAAATTGAAGGCCTTATCGGCGACCGAATCCGAAATCGATCGATGTTTTATGATCATTAGAATTTATGTGATTTTATGGCATATTTAATTAAAATGTGATTTGGTATGATTAAATTAGATTAAATGGTGATAAATTGCAATAGCTGGCTTAATTACTATCTTACCACTTAGTGGCCCACTACATGGATCATTTTTTAGCCTTATTATACATTTAGCCAACATTTCCTTAGCCATTTCATGTCTCAACCGACTAGGGAGAGAGAGAGTGGGAGATTTGAGTGCAACTTGATGGTTTTGCTTGAAATCTTGAGGAATTGAAGGAGTTTTGCATAATTGAACCTCTAGACTTGTAATTGAGGAACCTAGGTATGAATTTTATCCTCTTAATTGTGTATTTAAGTTCTATCTAGTATGGATCATGGTAGTTTAAAGAGCTAAGTCAAGAATTGGTCTTTTAATGTTGAATTGAAGCTCATTCCATGCATGCATGTTGCCATTCATGAGTTTTGAGGTGTTTGTTCATGGAATTACTCATGCATGTTCATATTTTTACAATGGACCATGAATTCATCTTGTTTTTGGAACAATTGGCTCATCAGAGCAATTATTTGAAGCTTGAAAGTTGTTTAAAGTCTTGCATGTCCAATTGAAGTTATGTTCTTGAGTTTTGGTTTGAAATTGAGTTGAATTGATCTTCCTTTGGGGCTTTGGTTTTACAATTGAGCTTTGAATCATGTTAAACTATGAGTTTTGAAGTGTTTTCTGGAAAATTAGCCCAAAACGATCGAAGTGGTACTTTAAAACTTGATTTTGAGCCTGAGGTTCAAATTTGGGAATTCCAGATTTTGAACTCACGCTCGAGCGGGGTGACTGGCGCTCGAGCGTGGAATTCGTGCTCCCAGCACTTTGCACTGTTTTGCAGTCCGCTCGAGCGGGTATTGGACGCTCGAGCGGACCTTGTGTCTCACGCTCGAGCGGCTATCGAGCGCCCATCGAGCGTGATTTTCACACATCCAGTACTTTTGGCATGTTTTACAGTCCGCTCGAGCGGAGTATTTTGTTTGCCTTTACGCTCGAGCGGGGTAACCTGCGCTCGAGCGGATCCCCTGTTTTCTGAAAATTCTGAAAAATGTTGTAAAGTGCATCTTTGCATCCTCATTCCATCCTAGGCATTCTTAGGCCTAGTTTAAGGCATCTTAATGAGGATATAGATGTAGAACCACACCGAGTCTAAGTAGGGGCTAAGTCTTTGATTCCCGAATGTGTAACTTAGTGTGTGTTCGTTCTGTCACTGTATAGGGTTGGCTTTCGGAGACGCGCTCTAGCTGCTTATAGCCCAGAACTCTGTGAGTAACGATGTCGTAAAGATATGTTCAAAGATGAATATTTTCTGACTGTTAACTGAACTGCTTTCTGAATTGTTACTGTTAACTGAATGAATGTATGTCCTCTATTCTGAACTGTATTGTGTTGCATCTGTACTACTGTTACTACTGTTACTGTTACTGTTACTGTTACTGTTACTGTTACTGCTACTGTTACAGAGATCTCTGTCAGTTCTTATCTTGGAACTTCTGTTTACTGTTATGATGGCCATCATTGACTGTTCGGTCTTTTAAACCTACTGTTTACTGTACTGCTATGCTAATGGATGTACCACATATGACTGTTATGACTGAATGACTGATATACTAAATCAATAAACTATTTTCATTACTGTAAGGACATTCATTCTTAACCTCTTTACGCATTATGTTATTCACTGGGCTTTAGCTCACTGCTCATATATATATGTAGGTGTTCAGGCACCAGACCGGAGCTAAGAGCGTGGGTTAGACTCCCTTTTGTCAAAGCCAACTACTGTGCCTCACTGTGAGGTTCCGAGCCCATTCAAGCTACGGCTTTGGGGTGTTTTAGTTTCCCCCCCCTTCTGTTCTGTTTTGTATAGATTGTTACTGTACTGTTTTAACAGGGATTAAGTCCTTGTCCTGAATGATTGTAAATGTTGTACATACTGTTTTGCACTGATTGTATATATGTATGAAAAGTCTTTTTGCATACAGACTGTCACAGCTCATTGGACATTGTTTAAATTACTGTTTTGGCTTCCGCCAGCCCCTGTACTCTGTATTGCTGTATTACTGTTAAGCAGGCCTTCGGTAATCTCGGATTACTGGCCGGTTACGGTGCTAAACCCATAGGGGCGGGTTTGGGTCGTGACAAAAAGGCAGAATGGATTCGTCACTTCCTTGAAGATATTCCAATGTGGCCAAAACCGGTGCCTGCTATTTGCATACATTGTGATAGTCAATCAGCAATAAGTAGAGCGCAGAGTCATATGTATAATGGTAAGTTATGACACAGTCATCGTCGACATAATATCGTAAGACAACTACTCTCTAATGGAATTATTTCTATTGAATATGTGGAGTCTAAAGACAACATAGCGGATCCACTAACCAAATGGTTAGCAAGAGAGTTAGTTGAGAATTCATCAAGGGGAATGAGACTTAAGCCTATTAAATAAGAATTACCATAATGGCAACCCAACCTAGTTGACTAGAAATCCCAAGATCTAAGTTCAAACGGACAACCGAGTTGTGTATGACTCATAAGGATCACTGGGGAGTCAAACTCCTACCCATTTCTATGATAAAATAGTGATGTCTGCAGCATTTTAGGTTAAGTAATACTTTTAATGATTCTTATATCTAGGAATACCTAGTGGAATATGGCAGGATACTCTTCATAAGAATCACCTATATGAATGTGAACTGGACCTGTTCTATGAGATTTGTGAAGGACTACAATTCTTTAGAGCACTCATGAAAGACTAGGTTGTTCAGGGCCAAAATGAACACAATAGTGAGAACTAAACTGTGTCTGGTGATGTACTGTGTAAGTTCTATTGTCTTGGTTTATACAAATGGCTGAACAATTCAAGACATTATGTTCACTAGTTAACTAGTAAATCCGATAGTGTCTCACAAGGAAAGGTGCAAAGCCAAAAGCTACCTATCCTTTGTAGAATATTTCCAATTTCTGCACTCTCTGTAATTAGATCATGTTATTGCATTTGCTCTCCGTCAAATTCCATTCATGTGGGAAATTGTTGGAATTATGGTTTTTATAGGCTTATTTTGAGTAAATTTTGAGCCCAAAATTGAGTGGGTTCCACATGTCTTTTGAAGTGGGTCCAAAGAGGTGACGTGTTCCTTACCGCATGGCAAGTCACACGGTGAAGACGGTTCGTCAAAACCATTTATGAGTAAATGGGAACTTGACGTCGTTTTTGGGTTCGTGGAATGGACAATTAAAGAATAAGACGTAGGTTTCCTTGAATTGGGTTGTCCCACATTGAAACTTGAAGAGAGCTTGTATGTGTTTATAAGCTCTAGATGGGAACACTTGGGTTGGGCCCCAAAAGGGCACCCTAAGTTTGTAGAATGGATGAGTTATGGACAAAGTGACCTTTGGCTCAAACCACCACACATGCGCGCGCGCCGCCGCCGCCGTCCGTCAGACCGACCGACCGAGCCGTGCCAGGCACGGGTGTGGGTTGTGGGTTGGGTCGGTTCTAAGATTAATTTTTTGGACAAAACTTATTTGAATTTTTTCAAAAAGTCTTGAGGAAAATTATTTAAATTTCTAAACAAAATTAATTTAATTTTTTCTGTCCAAAACTGTGCCTCTTCTAGTCCAATTTCCAACTATTTAAACTTCTCTAAACTGCCTAGCAGTTTCGGACGTAGTCAATTTTTTCTAGACAGGTTTGAAACTGCCCAGGCAGTTATCTATTCAAACAGATTTGAAATTGCCCAACAGTTATCTATCCAAAAATGGTTTGCACCTGTTGAATTCAAAAACCTACCTGTTCGGCCCTATAAATACTATATCTATTCCAGCAATTTTTTCATTTTGAAAATCATCTTCTTGCCTTCCTTTTGCTCTCTTGCATAGATATATTCTTCATATTATTTTAGGAAAAAATTCTGAGAGTATAGAACATAGGTTTGGTTCGCCGTACAAATTGTTTGGAGTGCTACTACAATTTGTATAGATCATTGTATCCTGGGAGATAGACGCAATTTATCCGTAAGCACCGAAGCAGAGCAAATTTGTCTTAAAGACAGAGTGTCACACACTCGACTTGATCTAATTTTGTACTTATTCATTTTGGTAAAATAAATTTTGTAAGTAATTTAATTTTATTTGTTTGATTTGTTTCAATTTATTTATCTTTGCACAGAAGATTGTTCTAACAACAGCAACCTACCAAAACAGAATGAACAAACGTCTATAACTGTTATGTGTATCAACAATATATATATATAAGGGCATAATATTCCATTAAAAATAATAAAATGAGGAAAAAGGATCTCATGGAATAAAAAGATAAATACATGGGACAAATCAAACTATACTGTTTGGGAAGTGGGTTGGCTTTTTGGCTTTTTGACTTTTTTGGCTATTTTAGCCTGGGCTAAAAAGCTTGGTTTGGGAAGGGCTTTTTGGCTTTTTTTGACTTTTTTTGTGAGAGAAGAGTGTAATGATTATGGGTTGGATGTGATGTTTTGTTTGTTGTGGCTAAAATAGCCTATTTTGTCTTTTGTGGCTAAAATAGCCAAAAAAGTCCACAAAACCACTTCCCAAACGGTGCCGACCTAATGGGTTACAACAACTTTAAAATGGATTTATCAATAAAAATTCCAATAAAAATGGGTTTTTATTGATAAATCCTATTTAGGAGTGTTTTAGCCTAAGAAGTTCATAAAGGAAATTTATAACTCACTTAGTCTCATGTATTTATACATTTATTCCATAAGGTCCTTTTTTTTATTTACACTATTTTCTTAGACTCTTATACCATTATATTTAATGTTGATATGCATTAACTAACATCACTATTTAATGTTGATATGCATTAACTAACACCACTATTTAATATTGATATACATTATACAAAAAAAATTAAATATGGTTCTTTATTGATTGTCATTATGTTTTAGTAATTCCCATGCATCCAAATATTGACTGTACGTGATGACGTGAATGTGAATGTTCACATCAAATGACGTAAATGTTCACACTAAAACATAAGAATGTGAATACAAATGTTAATGTTCATAATGTTAATATTTATATTCCAGAATTTATGTGAACATTCACATTCATATGTTTTAGTGTGAACATCCACGTCATGTTTATATTCAAATGAAAGTTGAGGCTTGTGGTTGTGTAATTTGATGCAATGTTGATGTAAACCTTAACATCACTTTTATCACAACGTCATCTGATGTGAACATTCACATTTACGTCATCACGTATAGTCAACATTTGGATGCATGAGAACTACCAAAACATAATGACAATTAATGATGTATGGGAACTACCAAAACATAATGACAATTAATGATACATGGGAACTACCAAAATATAATGACAATCAATAAGGTAGCGTTTGGTAATGTTTACGTTTTTTGTTTATGTTTACAAAAATTTTATTAACTGGTTTTTGTTTATTTTTAGAAAAACATAAACTACAAATGCGTTTAGTTTGAATAAAATGTTTGAAAAATTTTAAAAACATAAACTAAACAATATATTTGTTCAGGCTTAAAATATTTATATTTATTTTTTATTATTTATGACAATAGGATCATACACATTATAATTGAAAATAATAATTAAAAAAAATTAATTGGAAAAAAAATTATTTGAAAAAATAATATTGAAAAAAAATTATTTGAAAAAAAAATTTGTTAGTCAAATTTTAAATTTCTGTTTAAAAAACAAATGTAAACTCATTTTTTGAGTTTATATTTTTTCCTCAAATTTATAAACTGAGACAACCATTTATAAACCAAAATAATTATCAAACAAGTTTTTATGACAGTTTTTTTAATTTTTGTAAATATAAACTGAAAACGAAATGATTACCAAGCATGTTTAATTTTTTGTGTGCAATAATATATATCAACATTAAATAGTAGTGTGTAGTTAATGCATTTTTTTGGAGTGAAGATATAATGGCAATCAACATCAACATTAATGGGGGCAGAAGAGATTTAGGGTGTTTTGATGTTCTTACCTCAAATAGAACCTAATGGAATAGTAAAAAAAAATATGAGTTGGATGAAATAAAACTCTTAAAAAGGGGATTTATCAAAAAAGCTCTCAATAAAAAATATGAGAAATATCAAAATAGTGTAATTTTGTAAAAATTATTATAAATTAGTAAGAAATTTTATAAATATTAATAATTGTAATTATAATTTTTCATAAATTTATAATTATTTTCAAAATCCAACTGGGGTGCAATTACCCCTAAAAAAATACGGTAAAAAGTAAATTAGTAAGAGAAAAATTAAGAATGAATAGAAGATAAGAAAAAATAAAAATAAACATATTTAATAAAAAGATAACTATAAAAAATAAGAATAAAGATTGGGACCCCCTTTCCCTCACCCCCTTTTGACCCCCTTTCTTTTTTGATTGGTCACTTTTTCTTTTTCTTTTTCTTTTTTTTCTCCTCCTCCAATCACCACCCGCCACGTGTGTGTGGGGTGGTGGGGGTTGAAGTTTGAGGGGATCTAAATCACTGCTGAAAAAATAATTTGATGTAAGTATATTTCGCACAGGTAACGCATAGCACTTTTCTAGTATATATTTTATATATGCTATCATGATTCACCATAAAATTCTTCTCAATTAGCAAAATTACATTCTCAACCTTAGATTGCTTAAACGATTTGAGTAGCTGTAAAATAAATATTATAGTATAATTGTAAATAAAATTGGTAGGATCACAATAAGATTATATAGAATTACCAATCAGATGGTTGTTGGGAAAAGGTAGATTTTCACCTTATTTTAACAAACAAACATCACTATAATTGGTGATTGTTTTATTTTATTTTTATTTTTATAATTTATGAAAAGCAAAATCTTGCAATTATGATCCTATCATGTGATAGGCAAAATCCTCTCAGCCAGTCGCACTTGAGATCCTGGCTTTGACAACAATGCCAAAAAATAAAATGATGGTGGTCCCGCTACTGTTTTTTGTTTTTGTTATCCTGTGTTTGGTGGGGGATTTGAGAAGGGATTTGAAAAAGAAAAGAGAAAAGGTGTGTGAAATTAAGTGAAATGTATGTATATTTTATTCACATTTTACCTAACTTTTTCCTTTCTTTTTCTAAATCCTTTCTCAAATCTCTCAACTAAACACAACGTTAAAATCTTTTCTTCTTTTGGGTCAGTTTGTTTCTTGCTAGATTGTTAAAAGAGTAACAACTGCGTCATTCACTTCCTTTGGACGATCCCATTAAACAATATTTTTAACAAATGCTACCAATTTAAAATATGAAAAATGATTTGGTGCCTGAATGAGCCCCGCCCCGAATGTCCCGACAGAGAGAGAGAGAAAAGATCAGGGAAGACGAGAGAGAGAGAGAAGATCGGGGAAGACGACCGCAGCTCGTCGCCTCGCCGTCCGCCGTCCGCCGTCGCAGTCGCCCGATCGTCGCCCACCGTCACTTGTCGCAGCAGCTCCAGCTCGTCGCAGCTCCGCCTCTGCCTCGCCGCCCCGCCTCTGCCCCTGCCTCAGCCCAGAGTTTGTTGGCCCCTCCCCTCCCCTCCCTCCCCTCCCCTCCCCCTCCTTCTCTTCTTCGTCTTCTTCCTTCTGCTGAAAAAAAAAACAAACAAAACAAAACAAAACAAAAAACAAAAACGACGACGTTTTTGTATATTAGGGGCATTCGGGGCTCCCACATTCGGGCTCCCAATCACAACTCTTAAAATATGTTGCTTGCATTTGTAGGTGATTGTTGGGTGCACTATTGATAAATATATCTCATTAATTAAATAAATTTAATTTGTACATAAATTGTATTTAGATAATGAATTTAGGTAAGTATTTTGAAAAAAAAATAAAAAAAATAAGTGAAATATGAATGAAATATTATTACATTTCATATACATTTTTTTTTCCATTCAAAATTCTTACTTAAACTCATAATTCAAATATAATCTAAATGTCAGCCAGCACTGGTATATTAAATTTCATTGTTGTTCTTGCCAAGTTAGACCAATAAAAATGTAAATCTGCCCAAATTATTTTTTTTTATTTTTTTTTTTCTTGGGTGTGTGTGTGTGATAAATTGGATGGGAATCAGTAAAGGAAATTGCAAACTTAGCATGATTTATCTTTATTTTTTAGAATAACTAAAGCAAATGGAATTATATAATTAATGTGTAGATACAAGAATAATCAATAACAATATATATTTTTTATTGTAAAAAATATGATAATATTATTATTTTATTATTAATGAATTACTAATCAAAATTAAACAAAATATATATGAATAAAACAATTAAGTGAGTACAATATATTTATAAAGCTTGATGTATTTTTCTGAACATAAAAAAGTTAATTATAATGCTAAGAATACAAATAAAAATACAAAATTGATCATGTAAAATTTAAATAATTAAAATTTATTTTAAATGTGACCAATTATATTTTTTTAACTGTTTTAATTATTGTGACCAATTAAATCAGTTCAAGTTCAATGTATAGTTGAATTTTGTGCAATTATAATAAGGGAAAATGAGAGAAACATTTTTCTCTAATTTTTTATAGTAGGAGAGGTCTAAGATTTTTTTATTATTATTATTAACTAATGTCTCTTAATATTTTCATATAGAAAATTTGACTCAGAGAAATTTCACTTGACTCAGAGAAATTTCGGCTCCGACTTAGAGAAATTTCTCTGTAAAAATTGAAATTTCTCTGAATCGGGCAAAATTTATCCGAGTTGAATTTTCTCTGTAAAAATGTTAAGAGACCTTAACTATTATAAAAATATTATATATCATTTATCTTATAAATTCTTTGGGAAATTTTTTTAAGGTTCCTGCTATTATGATTTTATAAAATAAAGGATATATAATATTTTTATAATTGTTAAGGTTCCTCAATATTTTTACAGAGAAAATTTGACTCAGAAAAATTTCAATTCTCACAAAGAAATTTCAAAATTTTTTTGTGATCAAACCGGAAAAATTTTGAAATTTCTCTAAGTCAGGGTTGAAATTTCTCTGAGTAGAATTTTTTCTGTGAAAATATTAAGAGACCTTAGCTAATAAAAAATATTTTAAATCTCTCCTACTATATAAAATTAAACAAAAATATTTTATTAATTTTCTTAAAATTTTAATGTCATGAATCTTAAAAAAAATTCCGTAATAATAATGAGAATATATGTCTCTTTTAAAAAGAAAAGTAGCCGCTTCTAGAGGGGATTCATCATCCATGAGGTCACATGAGGATGATGATTGAGGAAGAGATGTGGAGGATTGTTACTGGTCTAATCTACACCATTCATATTCTTATGTGATCTTGCTTTTGAAATCATTAATGCTGCCGAATGGGGGAAACCTTTTTTTTAGTATGGGACATGATAATGGAATGGGTTGGGAGTGGAATCGTGAAATTTGAGAGGTTAATATATATATATAGATTAATTTAGGTTTGTTTAAAAAAGAAGATATGATTTAAAAATAAATATTATAAATTGAAAAAATAAATAAATATAATACGAATTTATTTAAAAGCTTCCTAAATTAGTTTCTTTTTTAAAATATGTCTATATATATATATATATAATATACCAAATTCTTAAAATTTAGGATAAATTATAAATACATTCTTGAGATTTGCTTAACATATGAATTGTCCCATGTGGTTTAGAAAATTACAAATATCTCCCTATCAGAATTTTTTATTTAACAGAATTAATTTAAAAAGTGAAATATCTAACTGTTCACACAATAATAAAATTATAGGGCAAATTACAAACACCCCCATCGAGATTTGGTGAAAATACAGATTTCCCCATGAGGTTTGAGAAATTACATCCCGTCCCCTGAGGTTTATATTTCCATAACAAATTGCCCCCTGAGATTTTTATTTTCATACAGATTCCCCCCTAATTTCCCCTAATTTGTTATGAAAATTTGACCCTCAGGAAGGCAATTTGTAATTTCTCAAACCTCAGGGAATCTGTATTTTCACCAAACCTCGAGAGGGGTGTTTGTAATTTGCCCAAAATTATATGAATTATTAATTGAAATAAAATATTAACATTATTAAAAATTGTTAATTAATATGATAATTTATTAATAAAATAATTTATTTATTATGAAATTATAAACTTTATGAGACATAATATAATTTCTAAAATCACAAAAAATATTTTATAATTTAAATAAACCTCCGAAAATATATTTATAATTTACTTTAAATTTTACAATTTCACTCCATATCCAATCCCATTGTCATGTCCCATCCTAAAAAAAGGTTTCCCCACATTGGGCAACATTAATTTTTAAATCATATCAAAATACCTTTATCTACCTAACTTTTAAATCATAACATTAACCACCATTGGTCACCGTTCCCTCTAGTCATAGCCCCCTTTTGTTGCCTTGGCCCGCCTTCTTATTACCAATCTCCAACTTTATTATATATAAAAATCAAAAAAAAAAAAAAAAAAGAAGTTGGGAGGTGCGATAAGAAAGAAAAAAGGAGAGGAAGAGGAGGATTGAGGTTGAATAAGTTGAGAGAGAAGGTCATGGTGGTGGCGATGGTGTAGTGTGTACACAAAGATGATAGTGATAATAGATTATGTGTATAAATAGATTATGTTTTACTATTTTGTTCAAATGAATAATTTATTTAAGAAATGAAATTGTAATTAATTTTTTATTTTATTTTTAAATGATGGTGTATTAAAAGAATGTGGGATTGATAAATTAGAAGCTCTAAAAAAATAATTACTTGTATACGGACTTATACTTCCATAAAAATGGAGGTACTTTAATTTACTCTCACTTTAATTGCAATTTTTTCTATAAATTTATAAATTTTGTCACCTTTAAAGTAATTGTGTGTAATTTTATTTATAGATATACATTGACGTCCCATCTAAAAATATATATATACACATTGGCATCTTCTTGTTCCATGCATGCATCATCAACTAAAAATCCGAGAAGGCCTATAAAAACAATCGTAAGAAGTGACGTCACTTGATAGATGGAGAGTTTTGGACTGCAAGTTAGCTACGAGTCGGTCCATGACAGCGATGAACGTTTGTTTTGTTTGTTTGTTTGTTAAATGCAAAATCCAAAACGATGAATTGTTCTCTTTACAATAATTTTGTAGTCTTTTTAGGGTCCACCTTTAAAGTGATGTCTGATTGAATAGTTACGAGTATTTATTTGTTGGAGGCCAAGTCACGGAGGTTAATTTTATGAGATGTTATTGAGACTCGTCAATCATTAATCCCGATTACGTCACACATACTTTGGGATTGGTGATTAAAAGAAGAGAAAAAAAAAAAAAAATTTAACCAATCAATCCAAGAGGGAGTCATGGAGGTGGAGGTGGAGGTGAGGTGGAGGTGAGGAAAAAAGGGATCTGGATCATTTTTGTAATTTTATTTAGCATTTTGCACATAAATAATAAACATGATGAACAACACTGTTCGGTCCCCACACCATTGTCTCGCGACTGAGTAAAACCACGCATTCACACGTGTTTTCAAATGCATTGTATGCGCGGCTAACAATATCAATAAATATTCCCAACAACTTGATAAATAAATATATAAATATATCATAAAACATAAATATTAGAGACTCATTATTTAAAATTTTTAAATTTAGGCCTCGTTTGGGAAGCCACCCGTTTAGTCAAAAAGGCACTAAAAAAATTAAAAAACCAATAATCCATACCAAAAAGTCAAAGATTCTCTTTTCTCTCTACTTTTTGCACATCTTTTCGTAAAAAGCTAAAAAATCATCCCAAACATACTAGTTTTTTTAACTCATATTTTAGTCAAAAAATTACTAAATTAACCTGTTCTCAAACGAGGCCTTACTCATAATTAAGGATCGGTATTCGCATTGGACCGGAACATGAAAGTGAGTCCAAGTTTGTTTGTTGGCTAATCTCAATCAAATTTTTTTTCAGTGAATAAGGTTACAAATCAAAATTTGAGACTCAAGCCTTACTCAATAGGCTTAAGTTTAAACAGACTCGCAAGCCAGACTAGCAGACTTCCTCTCACGAGCCAATAGATTGGGCTATTGGGTTAGCCCATAAACTTAGCCTAATAAGCCAAGATTTAAGGCTTTTTTTTTTTTAATTTTTTTGTCAATGCTTTTCATAATTTTTGAGGAGCTCGTGGGCAAGCTAACAGACAACCAATTGGCTGCCTAAGATTTGCGAGCGGATTGGGTTGGGCTTCAAACCCAAAGCCTAGCCCCATTCAAGTTGGGTCGACCCACCTGGAATACGAGCTTGCGTTGGGTTGGCCCACAATAAAGTTAGGTCATATATACATCAAATTATAGAAGACATTTTAAAGTTCCTACTCTTGTTTTTTATTTTTTATTTATTGGTTTCCACCTCATTTTCACAAATAGCGAGCTCATTGTGTTGTCATGTACATTGTTAATACTTTTTCATTTGATTGATACCCTTATTTTGATACAAATATTACGTGATTAATAAAAATAAATAATATCTTATCATGTAATCCGGTAACATAAAAATATTTACGAAAAAAATAAAAAGAAGTGACATGTAAACAAATCTATGTGTATATAAAATACACATATAAGACAAAATATAAGTTTCACATGTGAGCCACACATGTATATCATGCCTCTTCGTGTCACAGTTATGTATGGTTTTATAAAAAAATTATATTTTCTTAATATAATTGTCGTTATAATTACACGTAAGTCACAAAACATTTTACATTTTATATATATAAATGACATTATTGATTTTAAATTAAGAAAAATGAAGTCTATGTAAGTTCATCATTTTCTGTTTTGTCATTCGAATATAAATACTATGAAACAAATAAAAAGATACAACAAATATTGAGATCCTCCCTATAATATAAATGAAAAAAAAAAATGTATATTTTATAATCGATGACTAAGAAAAATCCAAACATATAATTGTTAAATATGGCGCCAACAATAATTATTGGGAGACTTATTTATAAGTCCTTTTTCAGAACCTATGCTAGGTTAAGTCCTGTGTAATTTTTATAGAGTCTCAAGTCCTATTTTCATAAGAATATATTCCACAAGATCCTAATCTTTTTACCCATTTTCACACCTTCCCAAAATGCCATTCCCAACCACCGAATTGATATTCTGGTGCCCCTTCGAATTCGCCATCGCCTCAATCTGATGCAAAAGCTTGAGATCCGAAAAGAGTAAACGAAGTCTTCTGCTCCAAAACCACCACAATATGGTCCCGCCGGAGACGAACGCGCGATCCGATCGGAAAGACAATTCGCGATGCAGCGGCTCTGATGATCGTCCCAAATCATGACCTTATTGAGAGGGTACTGAGGATCGTGCGATCCAATATCTCACACACATACTTCACAAAACCTTATGAAATGCAAATATGTTTTGTGTTTATCTACAAAGCACACCTCTTGTATTCCGCGTCGACAACCCCAAGTTTCTTTAAGTCTTGCTCCATGCCCTTGTTGGCCATAGCCATGAAAGCCCTGCTGCTTAGAACCAAATCTGTCTGGTCGCTCAGATTCAGATCAGTAACTATCACTTGGGTCCCCTGTTTAGTACACAGACTTGGGTTCTTGCATCTTACCTGCCAAATCATATACACCCACAATATTCAAAATCAAAAATTCCACAGGTAATTAATAGCGAAAGTGAACACAAACCTTAAAGCATGCACCACAACCAGCTCCATTTTTGTAAAGACTGGAATCAGAACCTGCAAGGAGCCCATTGTTGAAGCCACAAGCCAGGGAACCATACCCACAAGTGCACGAGAAATGGATCAGGTTAATTATATAAATAAAGTATGAGAAGAAATGTAAATGGTGATCGAGAAATGGAGGAAAGAGTAGCGAATTTGTGCACGTTGGAATAGAGTTTTGAATATATTTTATATATATATATATATATAGAGAGAGAGAGAGAGAGAGAGAGAGGGGGGAGGGGATGATTGAGCTTGTTTGTGGAGTGTCCCTGTCAGAATAACTTTTACCCTTTTTGCTTTTTTTTTTTTTTTTGCATTCTTTATATATATATTATTGATAATTTTTTAAAATTTTACAATTAATAATACAAAATAAAATATATTAAGATTATATATCTATTTCAAAACAAACGGATTAAAAAAATAAAAACTTATTAAGTTTGCGAAACGTAACGTGACACATTACGTTACGTTTATGTAAATGTCACATTACGTTTATATAGGTGTCACGTTACGTTACGTTTATGTAGGTGTCACGTTACGTTACGTTTATGCAGATATGTCACGTTACGTTTATATAGGTGTCACGTTACGTTCATATTTGGTGTCACATTACGTTACGTTTATGTAGATATGTCACGTTACGTTTATGTCGATGTCACGTTACGTTTATGTCGATGTCACGTTACGTTTATGTCGATGTCACGTTACGATTATGTTGATGTCACGTTACGTTACGTTTATATCAATTTCCCTATTTATGGTTTTATTATTAATTATGATATTAACAATTAATATTGAGGGTAAATATGTCAAGAAACTGCCCATAGGACTTATGGGAACATAAGTTTTTTTATGGGACCAAATGTAGCACAAGTCTCCCTAATAGGACTTCTAAATAATTTTTCCATAATTGTTTTAAATACATATATTTTTAGAAACAAAATGACATAAAAATTATAAATAGTTGATTTTGAATTTCAATAATATGTTGCAATCTTGTGAAATAAAAAGGAGATGGAGATTATAATAATAAGAGAAATACATATCAAGAAAGATGTTTAATATAAGCATGTAGGTAATAATATACAAATATAAATTCTATACATAATTTCCATACAGAATTATGTGACCCTTTATCCTCCTTTCATTTTCAACTAAAACAGTTATATTATAACTTATAATTTCAATATTACTATTGTCACATTATTCTAATTGAATTTTATTTTATATTTTTTAAGAAAATTTGGGTTTTAATAATTTAGATTTCGTTGAATTTCAACCACACCAGTCTAATTTTTAATAATATTTAATGTGTTATCAATATATTAGTATACTGTATAAAATATAGGATTATAAAATTAATACATTAATAACATGTTAAATAGTATAAAAAATGACCAGCAAGGTTATCCTGTGGACTCTTTGTATATCATATGGGACTGTCAATATAAATATAGTCAAGTCCAGTGGGCTTTCAGTTTTTTAGCCTAATCCAGCTCGATGGCTTAGTAAGATATAGATCCTTTTGGGGCTTGGGTTGGTTCTTTTTACTTGTAATTCATATATTAGAAGTGGAAATGAAAAATTAAAAAAATCCAAGTAATGCGACTCTTTTTTTTTTTCTTTTTTTTCTTTTTTAAATTTTTGTATGGTTCATGTTATCTTCCATGGTCATTCCACTTGTATATTTTTCAATTCATTCCCTTCTATTTTGCTAATTAACATGAATTTGTAAGAAAATAAAAAAAGTCTAATAATAATTGTTTTTACGACCTTTATTTTTTTTCCCGGGCATGCACAAATTGTAAACATATTATATTTTTATTGGACCAAAACCAAGTAATTTTATAGGACCAATTTGTACCAATAATTTAGATTTTGATTCAATGAGACAAATGGAAATAAAATTATGCATAATATTTTTTATGACTAAAAAGCGACAAAAAAAGTTATTCAACTTGTTTGGTTTTAGTTTTTTTAAAACACTTTTTAGAAAATTATATCTTCTTGTTTTCCATATTTTTTTTTTTGTTTTTACTATTTTTTTTTAATATTTTAAGCAATTTTTTAAAATTTTTAGACACACTTAATAGAAATACACTTAAAAAGTATAATTTTTTTGATTTTTTTTTAAAAAAAATCACTAAATACAAAAAAAAATAAAACAAAACAAAACAAAAATTTAGTATATTTTGTATTTTTGTGTATTTATTAATTTTTTAAAATATTTTTCCACAAATATTTTACTTTTTAGATATATTTAATTAAGGTGCATCTAAAAAAGTTTAAAAAAAAATGCTTAAAATTTTAAAAATATTTACTAAAAATAAAAAAATACGAAAAATAAAAAACATAATTTTCAAAAAATTTAATTCAAAAAACTGAAACCAAACACACTAATTCATATTCTTCTCATTTTTTTGACCCAACCAACATAAATAGAGGAATTTAACTTCTTTAATCTGTTCAAATCTAAAATAAATAAATAAAAACTTTAATTTGTTTTATTTTTTTGGGTGAAATACTAATAAATTTCAAAATGTGGTATTATGAACTGTTTAGTCCTTTTTTTTTTTTTAATGGACCCAATGGTCCCATTAAAGTAGAAATTACATAAAAAAATAGTCACTTTCATATTTGAATTTAATTTTTTTGGGATAAAAGTGGTTTATTAAAATATAAAATTACACATTTGGACAAATTACACTATAGAAGTTTTAGATATTCCCTCGTTCTAGAACAAATCCCACATTACGAAGAAAAACCTAACACTTTAATGTAACACTCCAATAACGTAACACTTCAATGTAACACACTAAAAAACTCATTGGTGTATTTTTTCCAAACATAACACTCCAATATAACCAAAAAAAAATCCTTAGTGTACTTTTTCCAAACGTAACACTCAAATATAACATACTCTAATGTAACACACAAAAATACCAAAAAAGTTTATTAGTGTACTTTTTTTTTTTTTCAAATGTAACACTCACAATTTGAAATTATACATTTGTCAAAAACTTAATAAGGAATATTTGTACTCCTTTTGGAATGGTTTGAAGAATCTCATTTTTTTTTTTTTTTTTTAGTGTTACATTAGAGTGTTATGTTTAGAAAAAGTGCACTAAGAAGTTTTTTTTTAAGGGGGTTACATTGGAACGTTACATTTGGAAAAAGTATACCAAAGAATTTTTTTTTTTTTTTTTTGTGTTAAATTAAAGTGTTAATCTGAGGAATTTTTTTGAGTGTTATATTGAAGTGTTACGTTTGAAAAAAATACGCTAATGAGTTTTTTTTTGTATTACATTAGAATGTTACACTAAGGAGTTTTTGTGTATTACATTAGAGTATTACACTAAGGAGTTTTTTTAGAGTATTATATTAGAGTGTTACATTTGAAAAAACTACACTAAAATTTTTTTTTTGTATGTTACTTTAGAATGTTACACTAAGAAATTTGTTTTGAGTGTTACATTAGAGTGTTCCAATAAGGAATTGTTTTTGTGTGTTACATTACAACGTTATACTAAGGAATTTTTTTGAAGTGTTACGTTTGAGAAAAATACAGTAAATATTTTATTTTATTTTATTTTTTTATGTGTTATATTAAGGTATTACAGTAATTTACTTTTTTTTTTAGTGTTACATTAAAATGTTACATTTGACTATTACAGTTTGAAATTATATATTTGGCTAAAACTAACCAAATAGTTTTTGTACTTTTTTTGAAATATTTGAAAAATCCCACATCCTTTTAGAATGTTTGAATAATCTCATATTTTAAGTTATTTTTGTATTTCCTTTGAAATGTTTTCCAATTAAAAAAGATTTTTATATAAAAATTCATTCCAAATTTGATTCTCATATATTGTGTACTTACTTTTCTAGTACAAAAAAAAAAAAAAAAAAAAAAAAAAAAAGAAGGAACATAATAGAAATAAGAGTATAACCGTAAATTTAATTTTTAAATAATATATTAAATTTACATTTTCAAAATAAATAAATCTAATTAGTCTATAAAAAAAAATTTAAGACTAAATAAATCATTATTTCTCAAGGATTTATTATAAATTTTTATGTTTTTTTTCACTCAATCAAGACCAATATTATTAAATATTGCGTGTACTTTTCCTTAGTGGGCACCATGGAGGTTATCACTCCGTTCTTTCGGGCCCAATTAAAGAAGGCCACAGGTCTGTACTTCGCTCCAATTGTGGCCCAATATTGGGGATTCTCTTTATACTTAAAAAATTATTAAGTGCTTTTAATTTCTAAATATATTATGTTTAATTATTTAAAATTTTATTTTACTCTTATTATACCTTATTATTTTTTTCAAATTACTTTCCAGGTAAACTCAAATAATAAATAATAAACAAACTAAAAAAATCAAATTATTTCAAAAACTTTTCAATACATAAAATAATTCTCAAAAAAAATAAATAAATAAAATAAAATAAATAAATAAAAAATATCAAACTTATAAGCACATAAGCATTTATAAATATAGAAGAAAATCAAACTTTTACATAAGCATTGTAAAACTTTTCAATACAGAAAAAAAATTTACATTATAAATTATCTACAAAAATACTCGTAGAAAAGTAAAAATTAAACTTATAAGCACGTAAACATTAGCCACTAACAAGAAAGAGTAGTTCTCGAATAATGTACTATTTAAATGACAAAATAAGAATAACTCCAATAATATGATATTGTTAATCTAACTACTAGGTCCTTTCATTTTTGTCAAAAAACAATATAGAAAATAATTGATGGTGTTCTACAAAATTTGTGAAACCCCTTTATATGAATACTTCATTTTTGATAGGTTGTTTAAAAAAATTATTTTGATTATTACTCTCATCCATTATTTGATTTTGTTCAAACTTTCTTTTAGGGTTTAGGGTTTCAAAATAATAAAAAACAATGATATTGATGATAATGAATTTTGATAGGGTGGATTGGAATTTTGGAGGGAGAATGAAGAAGAAGGAGAAGAAGAAGAAGAAGAAATAACGTTAATCTCTTGGAAAATAAGATACAGAGATTTAAATAGGAATAACTGATTATGGTGTTGTTGGCTGTATAAATTGTACAAGTCAATCACGATTCAACACGTGGCATGAGAAGAGCAATTTAGGAAAGTAATATAAATCGCCAACCATAGTCAGACACGTGTCAACCCATACTGATAATAATGGGTCTGCGTAGCACTGGAATGATCGAGGGATATAAGGTGATGTGGCCTAACGGTTACTCGCAAGGTTCAAATTCAAAATCAGGAGGGAAGCCTAACTGCAAATATGGCGTAGCGGAGGTAACTGTGAGAGAGCATGATCAGTGATCATGAAGGGAAGTTTCAACAGTTAGAAGTCCATTTCGACGGTTATCATTGAGAAATATAAATAGCAGAGAGGGCCCCAGAAAGAAGCCCCCGAGACTCAAATCTAGAAATCAGTTTTATCTACTTTATTTCCTTCCAGTTTTTACATTTCTTCTTCTTTACATTTCTGTACGTCAAATTCCTATATCGCTCTTTATTCATAGGAGTAGTTTTGAATAGTTTGTTGCTGTAAACCTCTACAAGGCTGGATCAAATCGTTGTAAGTTTTTCATTCTTACTTAATGAAATGCTGCAATTATTCTTTATTTAATTGTTGTTTACTAAGTTCTCCTGAACAAGCCACCAGTAAAAGTCCTCTTCATTAAGGCTGAAAGAGCTGAAATACAATCGTCTGATAATTGGTTGGCAATTAATTTTCTGTAAGGACTGATTAATCCTTGCTTACACGATTAAAATTACAATACTAACCTTCGAAAGCCAAAACAGCCAACATATATTTTTGGCACACCCGGTGGAACTAATTGAAATTGCTAGACGTATGAGACAATGAGAAAATGAATGCCTAGAAGTGGAAGGAGAGGTGGAGGTACTTGATCCAGAGGATAATGTGATAACACATCCTATAGAAGCACCTATCTCATTAGAACCTATGGTCGAACAGACCAGTAATGCAGAACATGCACCATGTGTCCAGAATAGTGGACGATACCATGGAATTGGACCATTCATTGTTCCATCTACTCAACCAATGAATCCGTGGGGAGGCCTAGTAGATGCCATAAGACAGCAGTTAATGAACACAATGGAAAGATGGCAATATTCTTTATAGATCGGATGAATACCCATCAACCAACTAGCACAAGACATATGGAGGAAATTTCAAATGTCCCTCAGCAAAAATTGGCTAGAGACAAACAGCCTATGCAAAGTAATGGACATACTAATGGTCAACCTAGTAATCAAAATTATGAAAGACCATCACCTCAGTCTTGGTATGAGCCTCTTTCGAGGCCTATGATAAATCAAAATGCCTCATTACTTAACAGTGAAGCCATGCAAATTAGCAGATCTGGGCCAACACAATAAAATGGCATAAGGATGTTTCCAAATCCCATGTTCAAAGCGATACTTGGCACAAAGGGGTTCACTAATCCTTTGTTCGAATTTGTACCCGGGGGGTTAGAAGGGTTTCCTGCGGCTGAAAGAGACACAACACTTGTTTCTTCTATTATAGCACATTTTGCAGGTCCTTTTGCAGGGCATGCTCAAAGAGGTCAACTGTGAAAATCCACATTTAATTATTCTTAAAAGAAAATAAATAAATAAATTAATTAATTAATTTTATCCAGAGTCTATCTGAAATATATATTAGTGTAAAAGTTAGTTTTAAATTAATCCAATTCAATCACTAATAAAGACATTATTAAGAATAATAATTTTGTGGGTGTTCAATATTTGTTATTTATAAATTATTTTAATTAGGATTTAATATGATAATTATTCTTACTAAATACTTTAGTAAAAAATTTTAGTGTATCAATTTTAAGAAACCCACACAAATACACACACACAAAAAAAAAAAAAAAAAGAATCAAACCTTGCAGATTTTTGGTGGCAACTTTCCATGTTGGATTGCATGTTATTATAGGGAAGGAGAGCCCATTATACTATTGGAATTGAGAGAAAGTGAACTCATAGAATGAAGAGAGAATGATGAGAAAGACGAGAGAGAGAGAGAGAGAAAAAAAAAAAAAAGGGCTCAGCTTAATTATCTATATATACATAGGTATGTCTACTCCTCTGGATCAGTGAGGAGAATAGAAGCAAAAAAAAAAAAAGGAGGAGGAAGAAGAAAATTCTGTGAGTAACAAAGCAGTAGGAGAAGAAGAAGAGTGGGAGATTAATGTTGCATATTTTCCTACCATTTCACTATTCCATTTCAATCTTACAACTAAGTAAGAAAACCCTCTCAACCCTCTCATTTTTTTTAATTGTTGAAATTTTCAAATTATATTCATATGATAAAATGACTAATTTATAGATAGAAATTTTTATATATATGTATGTAAATTTTGTGATGTGTATATCAAATATTTGAAGATATTAATAGTCTTAAAGTCATGGTATTATTATGGAAATAGGCTTGCATGTGTAGTTTGTACCATTAAAGAGAGGATTGAAGAATTTATTCGGTCTTTGAATCTGCCAGAAAATTTGAACGAATTTTTAGACAATTTAATATTCAAATTTTGAAGATGATTTAACAATTATGGAGTTTTGTACGAATTTATACAGATTTTTAACCAAATCTGAAGCTATAGGCAGATTTCACTATGTGTTTGAAAAATCATTAAAAATTTTATATTAAACCAAATCTGGTAATTTCTAAACAAAAAATGAAATTTGAGAAGTCTAGTTTCATAATAAATTTTTAGATTATGGAATTGATTTATAAATTTAAGTATGAAATTAATTTAAGAAAATGTGATAAATCCATGTCATAAATTTTCTTGGAATTTTTCAGAATTATTTATAATTTATTTTTGGAAAATGCTTTCTGAAAAATGACCATAACATATTTATTGAGTATTCTGTAGATTTATATGAATTTTAGAGTTGTATAAGTAATTTATTTATAATTTTAATTACGAGTTAAGCATTCTGAAAATTCTGGTAGATTAAGGAGGAATCAAAAATTATCTCTTCAATTGTTTATTTAGACTAAAAATTTAATATTGTGCTAGTCTAATCTTGTAGATTAAAAATCCATGCATGTGTGTAATTATGATTTATTAGTAGCTAAATTATTATTTCCTACCATGGTTTAAATAAATTGTTTATTTAAATTTTGTACATTTGTTTACTATTGTGTAACATGTGTAATATTTTATGTTGGGAATTTTAATGAGTTGATATAACATTATTGGTAATTAAATGTTGAGTTATTGTGAATATCGCAACAAGTAAAGAAATACGAAATTTAACCAATAATATATTAAAATTTAAAAGTGATGGGGTGAGCCCGGTTTAGAATCTTGCGCAAGTGAGTTGCGAACCCTAACATGGCACGGGAAGGTATTTTGGCTTTTATCGGTATAGGCGATATAAGGTTGGTGGTGCGGGTGTCACAACATAGACCGTTCCCTTAGGGCAGACCGTGATGTCACGACCGGGTATGTAACCCTGGTGCGTGAGCATCATTGGTAGTTACAGTAAGTAACATTTGAACATTTGACCAAGGGAGAGTCAGAATTGCCCGTGGCCATTGCTTAGCGGTTGAGTGAAAATAATGCTCCGCGAGGAGTTACTTAAATTTATCTGATAAACTAAATCTATGAAAATTTAAAAAGAAAGGTGGGCATATTCCTTATGATGAAATATTGCTTCCGTTTGTTATATTCTTTTATTTGATTTATTATTATCTATTGTTATTATTTCAACTGATAACATTCCTTTTATGCTTACTAAATGTTACTTGTTATTCTGTTACTACACATTATTAATAAATTGTGAGTATTATTATCGGGGTGGGTATTTTCGGGTTGTAGTATCTTATTGAGTTCGTCGCTCACTAGCATTCCCATTGCCCTGGCGTTTTATGCCAGGTACCGAAGAAACCGAAGGAAACACCAAGGCCTTGCAAGGCGACACTCAGCCTTGGTTAGCTTGAAGAGTGCCGAAGATCCATAAACCATTTTTTTAAGTTTCTAGTTTTTTTTTTTTTTTTATGTTATATTCGCGTTGTTTTTATGTACTAAAACTAAGTTTTAAGTTTTTATTAGAGTTGTAACTTAAGAATTTTTAATTTCTGGGTTGTTAATTAATGCTAGTAATATTGGTGACAACATTGATGAGGGGTTAGTTATTAACAAAATTGATTTTAAGTTCTAAATCTTATTATGATGTCCTCAAATCTTGGGGCGTCACAATATGGTATCAGAGCTTAGGTCTAGAAACCCTTGAGACCTTGGGTAGACTTAAGCACACGTCTCTTACTGCGCTTCAATTAAAAACATTTTATGATCTAAAGCCTTACCAAAAGTATAATAGTGTCATATTTCCTCTGTAGGATGTCGAGCCCACCACACAACGACGACTGGCTTTCGGACCCAGAATCTGACCTAGAAGAGAGCCATTACTAAGCGATCCAGAAATATGGGCGGAGATTTCCGAGTCTGAACCAAAGGAAGAGGATCCGAAAGAAGAAATGATGGAAGAAATGGACGAGGAGGATGATGTGGAAATAAACTTTGTGGAACCCTTAACCGTCCTTCCCCTGAAGAGTCTGACGGAGAAGAGAGCGAGGTGGAGTCAGACCCCATCTCCTCCATAGAATATGCCTTCGAAAAAGATGAGGCAGACTCGGGAAATGTAGCGCAGGGGGTGGCATTCCCAATTGGACTTAGGGTGTATGTCAGGCTACAACCGATAATACCTTGCGAGTAGAAGCATCGAAGGGAGGATGACAAATACGTGGGACTTGTAAGGGTTGTCCAGGAATTTGCTGGGATCATGTACGAGGTCGACCCTTTGCGACCAGCCTTGGCCGACAATTACACCAACCTCTTCCACCAGCGGGACATTTTCTTTATAGCTCCATCGGCCGGAAAGATCATCCCTACGGATGGGACGGTGAACTTCCGCGACCCACTCACTTACAAAAAGGTCCCTGTGAGGATTCTGAGCCAGCGTGTGAGATGGGAAGGGCCTAGGTTGTTAGTCTGTTGGAGGTGCTACGGACTTTACAATGAGAGTTGGGAGTATACCTGGCAGGTGCATCAACACTATCCGTGGCTCTTCAATTAAGAGGGATAGAAGAGGGGTAGGCTAGGTTGCTTAACAATTTTGTTGCGATTTCATTGTAAAGGCCTAGTCTTATAGTTATTAGTAATGGGGTGAAAGAATCCCCTCGGTTATGTAGTAGAATGAAATTTTTTTTTTCTCTCTTTCTTTCTTTTATGAAAGTACTGATCTTTTATTATCATTAATGAAATTCTAGTATTTAAAAGTTTGTGTGTTGGACTATTTTACTTGCAGTTTATCTAAAATAATAATAATAATAATAAATAAATAAATGGTGTAACAATAATATCCTTCATACAGAAAATGGCAGGAAGAACTAGAGTAAATGGATCCAATGACAACAACAACAACAACAACAACAACAACAGTGACATCATAAATTTCGTTCGGGCAATTACTAATGAACTAAGAAACCAACCCAGGCATGAAAACAACATAGCAGAATTAATAGCGAAATTTCAAAAACTAAAGCCCCAAAAATTTTTCAGAGAACCCAATCCCTACGCGGCTGAGGCATGGATAAGGCAAGTGAAGAAAATATTGGAGACGCTAGAGATTCAGAACGAGTAGGACCAAGTGTCCCTCGCTTCATTTCTCTTCGACGGGGAGGCCGATTTCTGGTGGACAATGATTAAGGAAAGCCGTCAGGTGGCAGACCTCTCTTGGAGACAGTTCGAGGAATTGTTTATGAAAAAGTACTTCTCAAACTCAGTAAGGCAGGAGATGATCCAAGAATTTCTCCAACTGAAACAAAGAGGCATGACTGTGACACAGTATGCCAATCGATTTGAGGCCCTTTCTCGCTATGCCACAGCTATAGTGAACAGATAAGGTAAGGCGCTTTAAGAGGGGACTCGACTCGGGGATCTGAGACAAGCTAGTTGTAGTGCAGTTACCTACTTATGCACAGGTAGTAGAGGGCTCTTAGCTTAGAGAGAGAAAAAATGGACATTGCAAGACCCAAGGTCAGCAGTCTAGAGCCAACTAGTCAAGAAGTGGAGGACTCTCAAGGAACAACAGAACCCCTGTTGCCTCGGTACCTTATGCTAAGGGGCCACAACAACAGCAAGGGTATAACCCTGAACAGCGTAATAGGAAATGGGCTAGAAGGTGCTACGAGTGTGGCTAAGAAGGGCACTTCAAGAACAACTGTCCTCAAAGGTCAAACTATTACATCAATCAAGGAGGAGCCACTCAACAAAACAAATGCACGCCAACTCAGAGAACACGAGCTGTGCAAAATTCCCAATCCGGCAAAGGCCAACCGCCAGCTAATCGGAATGTGGGACAATCGAGGACTCAACAACCAGGAGATGCCAATGCAAGGAAACCTTGGGTGCCAAATCAAGGTGCTACCGGAAGAGTCTTTGCACTCCAAGAAGGAGAAGACAATGGAAATCCTTCAGTGATTCAAGGTATACTCATCCTTATGAACTCTTGCGTACAAGTCTTGTTTAATTCGGGAGCATCACACTCTTTCATATCTGCTTCATGTGTTGTAACTTTGGGATTAGAGCCTGAACGATTAGAAACACCTATAAGTGAAACTTCACCGCTAGGAGGTCAAACTCGAGTAGATCTCATATGCAAATCATGTGAACTAGAAGTCTCTAGTTTACGTTTAACTTGCGACCTATGAGTCATGGAAATGTCAGACTTTGACGTTATCCTAGGAATGGACTGGTTATCAGCCCATAAAGCCACCATTGATTGCTATCGGAAGACGGTGACTACTTACTCTCAGGACGGAACGCGATTCCAATTTAAGGGGGATAGACAAGATTCCCTATCACTGACACTTGGAAATTCCAAGTGGCACGATCACCTAGTTGGGTGGCTAGCCAGCTTAGTTCTGAAAGATAAAGATCGTATGGAACTAGGGTTACCTCGTGTGGTATGTGAGTATGCTGATGTGTTCCCAGAGAAATTACCAGCACTACCCCCAAAGCGAGAAGTAGACTTTACCATTGAACTACAACCTGGTACATCACCGATCTCAATGGCACTACATCGTATGGCACCAGCTGAATTGAGAGAGCTAAAGATACAGTTGCAAGAATTATTGGACAAGGAATTTATAAAGCCAAGCACATTCCCATGGGGAGCGCTAGCCTTATTTGCTAAAAAGAAAGATGGGATACTTAGGTTGTGCATTGATTACCGACAACTCAATAGAGTCACCATTAAGAATCGGTATCCACTACCTAGGATTGATGACCTTTTTGATCAGCATAGAGGGGCAAAGTATTTCTCAAAGATAGACCTCAGGTCTGGGTATCACCAATTGCGTGTTCGGGAAGAAGATATTCTTAAGACTGCATTTCGAACCTGTTACGGCCACAATGAATTCGTAGTGATGCCATTCGGCCTAATTAATGCACCAGGCGTGTTCATGAGCTTAATGAACAAAATATTCACGCCTTACTTAGATCAATTTGTGGTAGTTTTCATAGATGATATTTTGGTGTACTCCAAGTCTGAAGAAGACCATGGACAACATTTGAGAATGGTACTTCAAACTTTGAAAGAGAACCAATTGTATGCTAAGGCTAGTAAATGTGAGTTCTGGATGGAGGAAGTAAAGTTTTTGGGTCATGTGGTATCTGAAAAGGGAATATCAGTAGACCCAATTAAAATAGAAGCAGTTACAGAATGGAAGCAACCTAAGAACACATTCAAGATTCATAGTTTCTTAGGATTGGCCGGTTACTATCGAAGATTCATTCAAGACTTCTCAAAATTGGCCAAACCAATGACACATTTGACTCAAAAGGGGGTAAAGTTTGAATGGAACGAGTCTTGTGAAAATTTATTCCAAGAACTCAAGAAAAGATTGACGAGTGCCCCTATTCTCATAGTACAAGAACGTGACGTTGGGTACAACATGTATTGTGATGCTTCCAAAGAAGGTCTGGGGTGTGTATTGATGCAGAATGGCAAGGTGGTGGCATATGGATCAAGGCAATTAAAGAACCATGAGAAGAATTATCCCACCCATGACTTCGAGTTAGCAGCTATAGTTCACGCAGTCAAAATTTGAAGACACTACCTGTATGGTGAAAAGTTTGAGATATTCACCAATCACAAAAGCTTGAAGTATCTGTTCACCTAAAAGGATCTAAACGTGCGTCAGAGACGTTGGATGGAGTATCTCAAGGATTATCAATTTACCCTTTCCTATCATCCTGGCAAGGCTAACGTGGTGGCAGATGCGCTAAGTCGCAAGAATAAAGGGATTGTTGCTAGTTTAGCACTTAGAGAATGGAATATGGTTGGAACGCTCAATGAATTTGAGGTACAAATGGGGGTTCAAGATGAAAAGGCTTACCTTGGTGCTCAGATTGTTATGCTTAAAATTTTGAGCGAGATATTGGAATCACAAAAGTACGATCAAGAGGTAGCATTCATCAAGGCACAAATGGAATCTAGTAAAGCCATGCCTGGTTGGGAAATTCACACTGATGGGAGTTTGAAATATCAAGGTCGAATGTTCGTGCCAAGCGACAACTCACTAAGGGAAAAGGTACTCAAGGAATTCCACCATTCAGTATTCGCAGTACATCCGGGAGGTACTAAGATATACCAAGACTTAAAACGCCAAAATTGGTAGGGCGGAATGAAAAGGGATGTAGCAAAGTTTGTGTCTCAGTGCCTGACATGTCAACAAGTAAAAGCTGAACATCAAAGACCGACAGAAACACTTCAACCCTTACCAATTCCAGAGTGGAAATGGAAACACATAACCATGGATTTCGTGACGGGTTTGCCTCGGTCACCACAGGGACATGACGACGTGTGGGTGGTGGTAGACCGATTAACTAAGATAGCCCGATTCTGACCTGTCGAGTCATCAGATACGTTGGATTCACTCAGTAGATTGTTCATCAAAGTAGTGATCAAATTACACGGAGTACCGGTTAGCATCGTGTCTGATCGTGATCCTTGATTCACTTCTCAATTTTGGCAGAGCTTGCAGAAGGCAATGGGAACGAACCTATGCTTTAGCACGGCATTTCACCCACAAACCGATGGGCAATCTGAAAGGACGATACAAACCTTGGAGGATATGCTTCGAGCTTGCGTTATGGATTTTAAGGGAAGTTTGGAGAAACACTTATCTCTCGTTGAGTTCGCTTACAACAATAGTTTCCAAGCCAGTATTGGAATGGCACCGTATGAAGCACTTTATGGGCGACCTTGTCATCACCAGTCTGTTAGACTGAAGTAGGGGAAGTAACCTTGTTAGGAACCAGACTTGGTTCAAAAGACCACTGAAAAGATAAAACTGATCAAACAACGGCTAACCACAACCCAAAGTCGACAAAAGAGCTATGCGGATCAAAAGAGACGACCCTTAACATTTGAAGTAGGGGAATCATGTTTTTCTCAAAGTTCGACCTCGTCGAGGTGCTACACGATTTGGGAAGAAAGGAAAACTTGCACCTCGATATGTGGAACCCTTTGAAATTCTAAGCAAAGTAGGAGAAGTGGCGTACCGTTTGGCTCTACCACCTCAACTAGCTGGAGTACATAATGTTTTCCACATCTCTATGCTACGGAAATACGAGCCACACCCTTCTCACATCATCAATTGGGAGGAAATTAATCTTGATGAAGATGTGACATTTGAAGAGAAGCTTGTCAAAATTTTAGATCGTCGCGAGAAAGAATTACGAGGTAAAACCATACCATTGGTTCGAGTTCTTTGGAGACATCGTGGGACGGAATAGTCAACGTGGGAACGAGAAGATATGATACGTGCCAATTACTCGCAGCTTTTCGAGTCTAAAGGTCTGAATTAATTTCGAGGACGGCATTTTTTTTAGGAGGGTAGATTGTGAAAACCCACATTTAATTATTCTTAAAAGAAAATAAATAAATAAATAATTAATTAATTAATTTTATCCAGAGTCTATCTAAAATATATATTAATGTAAAAGTTAGTTTTAAATTAACCCAATTCAATCACTAACAAAGACATTATTAAGAATAATAATTTTGTGGGTGTTCAATATTTGTTATTTATAAATTATTTTAATTAGGATTTAATATGATAATTATTCTTACTAAATACCTTAGTTAAAAATTTTAGTGTATCAATTTTAAGAAACCCACACAAATACACACACACACACACACAAAAAAAAAAAAAAAGAATCAAACCTTGTAGATTTTTGGTGGCAACTTTCCATATGTTGGATTGCATGTTATTATAGGAAAGGAGAGCCCATTATACTCTTGGAATTGAGAGAACGTGAACTCATAGAATGAAGAGAGAATGATGAGAAAGAGGGAGAGAGAGAGAGAGAAAAAAAAAAGGGGGCTCAGCTTAATTATCTATATAGACATAGGTATGTCTACTCCTCCGAATCAGTGAGGAGAATAAAGGCAAAAAAAAAAAAAAGGAGGAGGAAGAAAATTCTGTGAGCAACAAAGCAGTAGGAGAAGAAGAAGAGTGGGAGATTAATGTTGCAGATTTTCCCACCATTTCACTATTCCATTTCAATCCTACAACTAAGTAAGAAAACCCTCTCAACCCTCTCATTTTTTTTAATTGTTGAAAATTTCAGATTATATTCATATGATGAAATGACTAATTTATAGATAGAAATTTTTATATATATTTATGTAAATTTTGTGATGTGTATATCAAATATTTGAAGATATTAATAGTCTTAAGACATGGTATTATTATGAAAATAGGCTTGCATGTGTAGTTTATACCATTAAAGAGAAGATTGAAGAATTTATTTGGTCCTTGAATCTATCAGAAAATTTGTACGAATTTTTAGACAATTTTATACTCAAAATTTGAAGATTATTTATTCTACAAAGTTGTTTAGAATGATGTCTACTTCATCCCTGAATTTTTTTAACAATTATGGAGTTTTGTACGAATTTATACATATTTTTAACCAAATCTGGAGCTATAGGCAGATTTCACTATGTGTTTGAAAAATCATTAAAAATTTTAGGATTAATTACCTAAAAGTCCTTTCTACATATTTTGTGGTAGCTTAGGTCCAATCTAAAAGTTTTTAAACCAATAAGTTCTATTTATAAATAAGAAGACATTTTTACCCTTCAATCCAAACAGTTATATATATATATAACATAAACGGATCTGATATTTCGTATCTGAGAGAGTACTGAATTTCTTCGTCTTTGTTGTAAGTAAAGAGTTTCACTCTCCTCACTCTGTTTTTAAACCTTCTCCATTTGTGGGTTCTTTTTCACTGTTCTTGTTTGGTTGCTGAGAAATCGGAAGAAAATGAAACAGATTGGCTTGACTTAATAATGTACTGTTTTATGGTTTTATCGGACTGAACTGAGCTTATGTTGTTCCTTTTGCCATGAAAAGTCTTAAATTTCAAACTGCAGTTTCAGGCCTCGTATTAAAGCGACTTTTTGTTTTTTTGGGTCTTGTGTTGTAATATGCTTGGATCATAGATCCTTCTATAAAATTCTATACAGATGTTTTATAATTAAAAGATATAGAAATTTCATGAGCTGAAAATTCTCTCCTCTGTTTTTTTGGTTGGTTTAGGTATGTATGGTGAGGGTTGTTAGTGCAGATAGATAGAAAGATACAGATGCAGTGATGAAGAGAGAGAGAGAGAGAGAAAGGTAAATAGCTGAGGCGAGAGAACGAATTAGGAGATTGAGAGAGAGAGAGAGTTTTTTAAAATTGAGAACCTCCTCAGTTATAATATTCTCAATTTTAATCATGAAAAAAATTGAGAAATTTTTAAAAATTGATAATTATAAATTTCTTAGAATATTCGCAGAATTATCTTTCTTTTCAATCCCATACTTTTCTCAGAAACCAAACAGAAATTTTTTAATTTTGATAATTATATACTGAAATCATTCTCTGTTTGAAAATTAAGAATATTCTCAGTTTAAAATTGAAAAAATGATAATATTCTCAGTTTTAACACTAAAAAAACTGAAAAATTTCTCAATTTTATTGAATATTTTTACAAACTGAAATCATTCTCAAATTTAAATTGAGAACATTCTCAGTTTTGAAACTGAAAATATCTCAATTCTTACCTACAAACCAGATCTCCTGTCCCTATCTCTTTAGTCGATTTCATATGCTCTGTTTTGAATCCTGTAATTGAGCAATCAAGCATTTTAAGGGTTGGAGTTACACACACACAAGGGATACACTTGAAAACCACAGTTTTGAGAATCTAGACTGTATCAAAAACCCAAAATTGATGGGTAAAAAGACACAGAAAAGACGAAGACCGAGTCAACCAATAAAGACAATAGTGTCTGGATCATTGTCAGAAAGAGAAAGCAAACGCTTACTGGTCTGGATTGGCCCTAAAATGAATTTGAAAGTGTAGGCTTTCGTATTCAGTTGAAATTCAAGTCTATGATTTCCACCGTTCCTGTTGTTGATCGTATATACACACACACACACACACACACACACACATATACGTATTTGGCCTTGGTTGAATCGGAGGAGAGAAAAACCCTACGGTATAGTATACCTGTAGAAAGAGAGAGAAAGAGTTTGTTTGTTTGTTTGGTGGTCTGAAAAAAAACTGCAAAAAATGTGAAGTGGGCAGTGAAAGCGAAGCAATGAATGCGAGTTATGGTGGAGAGATTGTGGTGTTTGCTTGTCTACTGATCAGAGATAGAGTGTGATCTCCGACGACGATGCTTCTTCCGGCTCTGGATCCTCTGACAAGCCTCGCGGAGCTTTCTCGAACCTGTTTTCAGTTCGTTTTCGGTGGAATTGTCAAGCCACTCCAAGCTCTAGGCCAGTTCTTGGGTCCCAAGAGATCGAACTCGGCTTCTTGTTCTTCTTCTTCTTCGCTTTCGGTTGGTACCAGAGCTTCGACTAAGGATGAAGTGGACAGAAAGACAATTCAGGAGAAACAAAATCGATTCACATTCAACTCACTAACCTCTCTGATCTTCTTTTGCTTCACATCAATGAAGCAAAACATGACTGACATCGTTTAAGAATGGATTAAGAGAGAAAGAGAGAGAGAGAGAGTAAGAGTAAGAGAGTGAATGAAGTACAGCAATGGATATAAATCATCTGTTTAATGTTTTGATTTGGTAAGGGTAGTTTCGTCATTTGAATGGATTATGGGACTTACTGGTTAAAAGTTTTTGAACTAGGACTTAATGGACCATTATTTGCTAAAACGGGACTTGGCTGTAAATCACCCAAAATTTTATATTAAACCAAATCTAGTAATTTCTAAACAAAAAATGAAATTTGAGAAGTCTAGTTTCATAATAAATTTTTAGATTATGGAACTGACTTATAAATTTAAGTATGGAATTAATTTAAGAAAATGTAATAAATCTGTGTCATAAATTTTCTTGGAATTTTTCAGAATTATTTATAATTTATTTTTGGAAAATTCTTTCTAAAAAATGACCATAACATGTTTATTGAGTATTCTGTAGATTTATATGAATTTTAGAGTTGTATAAGTAATTTATTTTTAATTTTAATTACGAGTTAAGCATTCTGAAAATTCTGGTAGATTAAGGAGGAATCAAAAATTATCTCTTCAATTGTTTATTTGGACTAAAAATTTAATATTGTGCTAGTCTAATCTTGTAAATTAAAAATCCATGCATGTGTGTAATTATGATTTATTAGTATCTAAATTATTATTTCATACCATGGTTTAAATAAATTGTTTATTTAAATTTTGTACATTTGTTTACTATTGTGTAACATGTGTAATATTTTATGTTGGGAATTTTAATGAGTTGGTATAACATTATTGGTAATTAAATGTTGAGTTATTGTGAATATCTTAACAAGTAAAGAAATAAGAAATTTAACCAATGATACATTAAAATTTAAAAGTGATGGGGTGAGCTCGGTTTAGAATCTTGCGCAAGTGAGTTGCGAACCCTAGCATGGCACAAGAAGGTATTTCGGCTCTTATCGGTGTAGGCGATATAAGGTTGGTGGTGCGGGTGTCACAACATAGACCATTCCCTTGAGGCAGACCGTGATATCACGGCTCGGGTATGTAACCCTGGTGCGTGGGCATCATTGGTAGTTACAATAAGTAACATTTGAACATTTGACCAAGGGGGAGTCAGAATTGCCCGTGGCCATTGCTTAGCGATTGAGTGAAAATAGTACTCTGCGGGGAGTTACTTAAATTTATCTGATAAACTAAATCTATAAAAATTTAAAAAGAAAGGTGGGCATATTCCTTATGATGACATACTACTTCCGTTTGTTATATTTTTTTTATTTGATTTATTATTATCTATTGTTATTATTTCAACTAATAATATTCCTTTTATGCTTACTAAATGTTACTTGTTATTCTGTTATTACACATTATTCATAAATTGTGAGTATTATTATCAGGGTGGGTATTTTTGAGTTGTAGTATCTTATTGAGCTCGTCGCTCACTAGCATTCCTGTTGCCCTAGCGTTTTATGCCAGGTACCGAAGAAACCGAAGGAAACACCGAGGCCTTGCAAGGCGACACTCAGCCTTGGTTAGCTTGAAAAGTGCCCAAGATCCATGAACCATTTTTCTAAGTTTCTATTTTTTTTTTTTTTTTTTATATATGTTATATTCGTGTTGTTTTTATGTACTAAAACTAAGTTTTAAGTTTTTATTAGAATTGTAATTTAAGAACTTTTAATTTCTGGGTTGTTAATTAATACTAGTAATATTGGTGACAACATTGATGAGGGCTTAGTTATTAACAAAATTGATTTTAAGTTCTAGATCTCATTATGATGTCCTCAAATCTTGGGGCATCACATCAACCATACCCTCAACAGCAGCCAGCACCACAGGGACAGGCAGTCCCAAATATACCTCCCTATGGACCAAGAAGAACTCAGGCGCAAGGTTTTCCACCAAATCCTGTGTTTGTTCCTCCAGTGATGGTTCAAGAAGCACAAAATATGGTTCATAGGGACCAAATTGCTGATATTGTTAGAGAAATGTGTGGACCTATGGCTTAGGGGGTTCAAACTCCTGTGTATAGGAAACCATATCCAGAATGAGTGGATAGGGTACATGAATACCCAAGAGGGTTTAGAATACCAGACTTTGCTCTTTTTTATGGAAATGAAAACCAGTCAACAATAGAACATATTGCTAGGTTCGTTGCCCAATGTGGTAAATTTACCAATAATGATTACATGAAGTTAAGACTTTTTTCCAAATTCTCTAACTGAGACAGCTTTTGTATGGTATATTAACCTTACACCTGACTCTATCCAAACTTGGCAACAAATGGAAGAGGCATTTCATGTCCAATTCTTCCAAACGGAGCTAGAAGTTTCCATGGCAGACTTGGCAAGGTTGAGTCAAAGGCCTGATGAGAAAGCTATTCAATTTATTGCCAGATTCAAAAGAGCACGAAACAAGTGTAAAGTTATTCTACCAGAGCCTGAATTTGTGAGATTGACTCAAAATGGTTTAGAGTTTAGGCTTCGAAAGAAGTTTGACTCAACTGAGTTTCGAGACTTAGTGGAATTAACCTATAAGATGTCCAGATATGAATCATTACTTGAAGAAGAATAAGATCGAAGTAATGCATCATACAAAACGTATTATAAAGATCCTAATTATGAGATTGATGCAGCAGAGATCATAGGAAAAGAGCCTGTGATCTGTGAGGCGTTAATTCATAAAGACACTACAATAGATCAACAGTTTAAAAAGAAAACCTTCATAGGAAATATTCTTTCGATTTAACAAAAGCAGATGACATTTTTGATCATTTGCTTGCAGCAAATTTCTTAAAGTTACCAAAAGTAGTCAAAATTCCTTCTCCAGAAGAACTTAAAAGAAAAATGTATTGTAAATGGCACAATTCTTGGTCTCACTCAACTAAAAACTGTATTGTTTTTCAGGACAGGATCCAAGAACATATTCGAAAACAAAGTTTAAAATTTCCAACTAAAGCAGAGAAAGCTATGGGGATTGACACTAATCCATTCCCAGAAATTGGAGAAGTTACAGCCAATGTTATTGTGCCAGACTTCCAGAACTTATCCTTGAAGGAATTGGAAGAGGTTAATGTACAGATACATGTTGCCAGTCAGACTACTGTCAAGAAAGATGCTAAAAGTTCACCAGCGAATGGACAGGGCTTTACAGACCAAATGGAAGACTCTGATGAAGATGCACGGGATAATGACTCTTTAGAGGTAGCTGTCGTGCAAAGAATGTGTCCCAAATGTAGGTTAAGCTACAAATGGTTGAAAGAGCTTTCGATTGATGGGAAGTAGTATTACAAGGATGTGCAGAGACGCCCTAAACCAACCAGTGCCTACAACAAAAGGCCATACCCAATTGGTCCTAGACAACAGTCATTCTTGGCTGGGCCAACAGCCACTAGAATGCATTCCAAGGGCAAGAGACCTCTACATGAGTTCAGACCACCCAACTATTACAGAATAGAAGGCAATCATCCTGAGAGGAGACCTGAAGTGGGCTTAAGTTATGGGGTCAAAGCCAGAGATTGGCCTCCTAGACCAGCCTCACACAAGATGGAAAGTAGCCACCATGGAAGGCTTGAAATAGGCCCAAGCCAGGGGATCAGGGCTAAACAAGGACCTCCACAGGCAGCTTCGAAGTTGGCCTCAAAGGTAGAAAGAGCTAGTTCAGCAATTGAGTTAGTGAGTTCATGGGTACCTGGGGTTCTAGATTGGTTTGTAATGCAAAACAAGCCTAGAGAAATGCCTGCCCAGAGAAGTGTTATTAGGGACCAGGGTAGAATGGTTAAACCTTCCTTAGTGGCTCCAAACAATTGGGTGTTGCTGAAGCACCCAAAAACAAAGGAACCAGAAATGGTTCTAGTAATTTCTAGGTCCCAAAGAAGGAAGATCCAACGAAGGTACACTCAGTACCAGAAGGATTTGAAAGAAAGTGGGGAAAGTTCTTCATTGGCCCAGCCAAAAGGCCAGACAGAAGAAAGAGAAAGTTCAAAATTGGACTATAGTCCAAAATCGACTCCTCAGAATAGAATAAGTTTCAAAAAAGAGCAGTTGGCTAAAGTTCACTCTAAACTGAAAGCTAAAGAAAGATCTAGCTTAGCAGGTCTTGAAAAAGCTTTAATGGAAAAGTGACAGTGAAATAGAATGAGAACTTCGCCTAGGCCAGAGGAAAGAGATGGTCGAGGGGGAGATGATTGAAGCCTTCATGGCTGAACAGGCATTTTTGGTCAAAAAACCAGCAGTAACAGACCATTCAAAGGAAGCCACTAGTACTGAAGTTCTAGAGTGTAGCATGAAGGATGCTTCTGAGGTAACTGAACAAGTTAACCTAGAAAAAGAACAAGATTAGCTGGTAGTTCAGTTTGGCTCATTTCCTCCAGTGTTAGTAAATATGGTGCATATATTGCCACAAGAGTTCCAAGCTGAAAATGAAAACCAAGAAGGTCAGGAGATTGACCCTATTCTAGTTTCTAGTGAAGATTCACAGGTTAGTATAGTTCAAGATGAATCCAAAGTGGCCACACCAATGGAAACTGAAGATGAGAGTGAGGAAGAGGTGAGTATTAATCTCTCATACCCTTTTGAGTATCCTACAACATCCATGACACAGCATGTCAAGCCCTTGTATATCAAGGCTTTTTTCGATGGGATACAGATGAATAGGGTATTGGTGGATAATAGAGCAGCGGTGAACCTACTTCCAAAATCTTCTTTGAAGAAATTAGGGAAAAGAAACCCCAGATTAATCCCAACCAACACAACCATCACTGGTTTTGCTGGAGATAAACAGATGGCTCAGGGTATTTTACCCATCAACCTGAGTATAAGAACCAAAGATTGCATGACTGCATTCTTTGTTATTGACAGTAATGCTAAGTATAATGCTCTACTTGGTAGGGATTAGATTCACACTAACAAATATGTGCCTTCCTCTCTACATCAGAAGATAATGATGGCCTTATGCAATGGAGAAACAGAAGAGATCAATACAGACCCTCAACCCTTCATAGCTTGTGCTGACTTTGCAGAGGCCAAATTGTACACTGAAGGAGTGACACCACTCAGTATACTGAGAAAACCTGATGGATCAGCCGAAGTGACGGTTGATGAGGAATTAGCACACCTGAAGCACTTGGTACAGGAGAGTGCTGAGAAGAATTTGTCGTCAAAGATAATAATGATGCCTGGTTGTAGGCAAGAAAGTGAAGCCCAAGAAGCCAGACCTTTGGCTTTAGTTAAGTTCACAGCATTGGACTTAAAAGTAATAGTCCAAAAGGTTCAGGAACAAGAGAAGGAAGCCGTGATAGTTGGCTGTAAGCATAAACAACGACAGGTCAGACCTTTGATCTTTGACAAATACTGTGCATTGGACATCGAAACAAAAGTCCAGGAAATACAGGAGGAAGAAGCCTTATGGACAGATTTTGTCTATGAGGAGGAGGGCAAAGATATTGAATCAAAGAAACTGGGAGCAGAACAAAGCAAAGAAATTGCTTCGAAGATAGAAGAAATCAAAAAAGAAGCACTAGTGAGTTCTCAGATACAAGATCCCTTGGAAGAGGTTAACTTAGGGGAAGGTCCTACACAGCAACCCACCTACATTAGTGCTTGGTTAAGTGCTCTTGACAGGGACCAGTTGTTGGTAGTCTTAAAGAGATATAAAGATTGTTTTGCATGGTCTTATAATGAACTGCCAGTGTTGGATAGGTCATTAGTAGAACATAGGCTCCCTGTGAAGCCTAATTTCAAGCCATACAAGCAAAAATTAAGAAGGATGAGTCCTGAAGTGATTCAGAAGGTCAATGAGGAAATTCTTAGGCTCCTTAAGGCAGGCCTTATTAGGACAGCCAGGTATGTTGAATGGCTATCCAATATTGTGCTTGTAGTTAAGAAAAATGGTAAATTGAGGGTATGCATCAATTTTAGAAACCTGAATTTAGCAACTCCAAAAGATGAGTACCACATGCCCATAGTAGATTTATTGGTGGACAGTTTAGCAGGGCACAAGATTTTATCAATGATGGATAGACACTCTAGTTATAACCAAATCTGCATTGTAGAAGAGGATATCCATAAGACAGCATTCAGGTATCCTGGGAACATTGGCACCTTCGAATAGGTTAAAATTCCATTTGGCCTGAAGAATACTCGGGCTACATATCAAAGGGCTATGAACACTATCTTTCATGATCTCATTGGAGGATATTTAGAGTGTTACATTGATGACATTGTAGTCGTAGAGACCTTAAATTTTGCTAATTACACTTGAAACCCTAAGTCTTAGGTTAATTGCATTTTAGTCTCAAATTTCATAAAATTTTACAAAATGGACCAATAAAGGATAATTTTTCCATATATTATCATAAGTAAATCATAGAACACCACTTTATAATTGGAAGTACCCTAAAACTCGATTTTTATTTATTTACCTCCTAGTTTATGAATTAATTCATACATTTTATTTTATTTTTATTTTTGTTTTTATTGTTCTTTCATTTATTATTTATTTATTTGAATATGTACATAGGTATTATAAATAATATTTTGGTGGAAAATTGGTTGAAAAACAAAATAAAAAAATATCTAGATATTTATGCCTTCATTAGTCATTAAGATAATTTTCTTAGCCATTAAGGAATAATAATTGAGTAAGGGTAAAATTGGCTTTTCAACCTAAATCCCTTGCCTATAAATTGAGAACATTTTCCACATTCCCTACACATATTTTCAGCGGGCAAGGAAAGGGTGAGAGGAGGAGATTGTGAACTACAAGGAAGTGAAGAAGAAGAAGAAGGAAGAAAATTTGTTTTCTTAAGTTAATGTAAGAACACACCCCTTCCATGTCTTCACCAATTCTTTCACCCATCTCATCGTATTGTCTAGATGCCCTCTTGGGTTGCATATTAATGGTATATAGGGTTTTTGATGTGTATGAAAGTGTGGGTTTGATTTAGTGACTTTGCCTTACAAATTTGTCAAATTATGCACTGCTGCAAATTTTCTAATTTAAAAGAAATATTAAACCTATTTATTTCTCAAATTTGAATTTAATGTAGGATATTTGGTGTGTTTAGAGCTTGTGATAATTCTATTGGCCCCTCCTTGTGTGATTTTATAGCTTGGATATTGTGTTTAAAAATCTGGTCCTAAGTCTCTGAAAAATAGTCCACTTTATTCAATTTTACAAAATTCCATAAAATCATCTTCTGTTAGTTCTTCTGTCAAAATTTAGAATTTTGAGTCGTCTTTCCAACAGAATTTATTTGGGTGAAACTCATCGGATAGATTGAGAGAAAAGCTAGTTTTCCTAAAGGATGACAAATCTGGACAAGTTTTAGAATATAACTTGTAAACAAATTTCTGGAGGTTCTATGCAAATCCTGAGAATTGGAACTGAAACTAAACAGGTTGATTATCATTTCTATGCAAAGCCCCTAATTTGACCTGGAAGTATTTTTACCAAAGCATTCTTGTTAGCCCTTCAAAACTAAACAGTGCTGGAAAAGGTATTTTATTATGTTAGTTGTCTCCAAGTATTTCAAGGCATGCCTAATGTTGTTTTCTTGCCTTACCATACTTATGTATGATTATTATGGGCTATATTTCCTCTCTTATGTTTGTCTCATGCTCTATTATATTACCAAATTACCAATTGTGACTAAATTGCTTGGCAAAAGATCTAATAAACGAGAAATGATAAGGGGTTGTGTCACGACCCAAACCCGCCCATATAGGTTTAGTATCGTAACCGGCCAGTAATCCTTGGATTACCAAAGGCCTCTGAACTGATTAACATAATTAAGGGGCTAGCGGAAGCAAATACATAAATATAATTGTCTAATGAGCTGTGCTGACTTATATGAAACAGAATATTTAAAACTTTACATACATATCCAATAGTCAGCCTTGTATTATAGCCACACACATTAAAGCAGCTTGAGTACAGCCAACAAAATAAACAAGTCAAATACATAAGTAACCGGAACTCATAACATGCGACACGTTCGGAACCTCCATGTGAGGCACAATGGTTGGCTGACAACAGAACACAGATCCAAGCAAAAGCCTTCAGGCTCAATCTCCAAAACACCCACCTATATATATATATATATATACACACAGTGAGCTAAAGCCCAATGAATAACATTAAGGTAAAAAGGTTAGTGAACGAAATTCAAACATGTCATAAGCGTAAAACTGATCATAGCACAAACATTCTCGTATCTGAACATAATAATGGTACATCCCATAGAACACATCACATATCGTCTTCCGACTAGAGTAATCAGTTCCGGATACCGATTAAACACATATCACCACAATGAAGTGGCTAACGAGATCTCGTAATTACATATATGTCATGGACCCGCATTACATGCCGTCCCCCATGACTTGGTACTATCTATAGATGCCATAATAGATTTCAATTATAAGACATTCGTTCACGTAAACAATATCATTTCAGAAATCATAAATTGTTTGGAACATAATTCATATCAACATATCTTTATAGAAATGTTACTCACAGAAACACAAACACAAAAGTACATAACAGAAACACATCTTTACAGAAACGGTCAATCAATCTTCGGATGTTGACCTACAAACACAAAAGTACATAACAGAAACACATCTTTATTACAAGTGTTCACATGGCCATTATGGCTTAGCGTTCTTATACAGTTCATTTCTCATAATTAGTACACGTGAATCACAATCTCGGATTTATCTCGTATCTTTCTAATTCACTTTACATATATCGATTCTTAGCTCATGACTCTTCAACATCTCATAATTCATGTCTACAAATGCTTAGAAATAGACGGGAATGAAATGCAGAACAACTTGTCAAAATGCACTGAAAATGGCCTGGTCACTCGAGCGGACCGGTCTGTCTGAAAAAGTACTGATTGCTCTCAATCTACGCTCGAGCCACAACTCCTGCGCTCGAGCGGATTAACAATATACAAAGGGTTCGCTCGAGCGTCCAAGTGGTCGCTCGAGCGGGCTGTAATAGCCTGCAAAACTACTGGATGCACGAAATGTCTGCTCGAGCGGCAAATCCCCCGCTCGAGCGACCTTCAAAAATATGGGTTTTCCAAAACAGAGTTTTGAGCTTCCAAATGCAATTTTAATGGCAAATTCGTGCATGGCTTGTTCATAAACCTGGAAAACTTATTCATAAACATGAATATGTGATTTTCACAAACTCTTTTTACTCAAAACTCATGAATTTACCAAAATTAGTCTCAAAACTTTCATGTATGTAAAACATACAACTCTTATCTTCAAAATCCATGATGTTTGGCCAAATTGAGTTCCAAGTCCCCATGCATGTAGAATATTCCTTCTCAAAGCATGAATTCAAGTGATGAAACATAGTGATTCTAACATGCATGTACCAAATAACTACCATAATAATTTAGATGCTTAAAATCAAACTTAACACGTCAAAACTCCATATTTCCATGCATGTATGCCTCAAATTCATTCAAATTCTTTCCTTCCACTTCCAACACATGCAATTGAGTCTCAAACCTTTATGAATTATGTATGCATGTGACTTCTAGCTTTTAATTTCATCTCTAATGGCATGAATGATGCTTAAACATGAGGGCTCTTCACAAATTCATACATGCATGTATAACTTAGCAACATTTCCTTCATTCTAAAACTTATTTTATGCATTTATACTCATTATCTTGATGAAATCTCATGCTAAATGACGTAGATGCACAATCTAGAGGTTGCAATCTTACCTAAAGTCTTCAATTAGCTAGATACTGCACAATCTTTGATCAATTCAAGCTATATCATCAACTTATTCTCAAGAACACTTTCTCACTCTACACTTGAACTCACTCTCTCTCTAGAATGTTTAATTTTAGAATTTAGCACTCAACAATGGGCAAAGATGAGCTCAAATGAGCTTAAGGGCTCATTTATATAGTTATGATGCCATAACACATTAATTAAAACATAAGGCTTGCCAAATACAACTTAATTAATCAGACTGAATCAATTTTTAATAAAATTTGCCATATGATTCTAAAAATTCTGAATAACATATTCATGTAACCAATTCCGATTTCGGATACCGATAAGACTTTCAATTTTCATAATAAAGCAGGATTCTAGACAGATATTTCTACAAGTAACAGATAGAAAGCCAAAGATCATGAAAAATACATAATAAACACATAATTTATTTTATCCACTTAATTAACATCCTTAATTACGGATTAGTACTTTATTACGGATCGGGGTTGTTACAGGTTGGCAATGGGTGACGTTCACATAAGTGTTGTGAAATAATTTATACATATGAATAACATGAATTATGATGGGACTAAAACCAAATGAGTTAAGTCTTGCGCAAGCGGTCTAAGCGAGCCCCTAGGTTGATACCGATGTATTCAGACTTTATGCGGCGGTTTTAGGGTGTAAACGAGCCCTTTGGTATGGTATGTACAGGGTGTAAGCAAGTCCTAGGCACGATTTGGCATGGTATGTGCAGGGTGTAAGCGAGCCCTAGGCATGATTTGGGTGTAAGCGAGCCCACTTGTTTGGCCGTCTCTTTTGAGGTCCATCAATGTCACTGACCGGCAAATAACCAGGAGGTGAGCATAGGTGGTAAGGTCTACAAAGCAGCAAAATGGAGAGTTTTGAATAGTCCGGTGTTCAATCCTTATGGTTGGGTAGAAGGATCTCTTTGGGGGATTCTAGATGTCTAGTCTAACTACTAATTCATAGAACCTTGTTGTAATACTGTTTGTTATGTTACCCAATTTGTTCTGTGTATGGTTGATTGGTTAATAGAAGATATGGAGGTATGTGTTTTTATTGGGCATTCCAAGCTTACGGCGTGTCATGTCAGGTGATGAAGCAGTTTACAATGATGAAGGTTATTTCGAAGGCAAACAAGATGAAGTGTTGGAGCTGTGGTTCATTTAAAAACTCAGACTAGTAGTTTTTTTTTCCTTTTGACTTTTGGTTTGGCAATATTTTGGTAATCCTGTGATGGAACATAAACAAATTATCTATGATATTAACTCTGGTTATATATGTATATTAAGATGTTTTGGCTATCTATCCTACTTGTGTCGTATTATTGTATGTATTTAACGGCTCGGAAGTTGGGGCGTTACAGTAGTGAAGTCCCAGTCCATGGAGAAACATTTGTTTCACTTGGAAACAACTTTTGAAAGAATGAGAAAGTTCAAGTTAAAGCTTAATCCTCTTAAATGTGTTTTTGGCGTATCAGCTGGAAACTTCTTGAGCTATGTAGTACACAAGAAGGAAATGCAGATTGATCAAAACAAAGCCAAAGCTATCATCGAAGCCAGGCCTCCATCAAGTAAGAAAGAAGTACAAAAATTCCTTGGACAGGTTAATTTTCTTCGAAGATTTATTTCTAATACTGCAGGGAAAACTAAAGAGTTTTCTTCCTTATTAAGGTTGAAAGATGAAGAGGAGTTTGTGTGGACAGCAGAGCATCAAACTACTTTTGAAAGAATCAAAGCCTACTTGGCCAAGTCTCCAGTGCTGATGCCATTAAGTAGTGAAAAGCCCTTGAAGTTGTATATTGTTGCAGCAGAAGATTCACTAGGAGTTTTCTTAGCCCAGGACAATGAAGAAGGCAAAGAGTAAGCAGTTTATTACCTTAGTAGGTTCTTAAATTCTTGTGAATGTAAATATTCAGCCGTAGAAAAGCTATGACTTGCATTGTATTTTGCTGCAATGAAACTAAGATACTATCTTTTGCCTACAATTATCTTGGTAATTGCAACTACAAATTTGGTTAAATATATGTTGTCTAGACCTATGTTGAGAGGAAGAATTGACAAATGGATACTAGCTTTGTCAGAATTTCATCTAGAATATGTCCCTAAAAAAGCAGTAAAAGGACAAGTTTTAGCTAATTTCTTGGCAGATCATCCATGTCAAACAGAAAGCCAATAAATAATGGATCTTGGTATGATTAGTATTGAACCATGGCAAATGTGGTTCGATGGATCAAAAGCTAATAGTCTAACTGAAATTAGTGTGGTGATTAAGTCACCACAGGGGATAGAAATCACACATGGTTTCAGAGTGGATGAAATTACTTGTTCCATTAATCAAGCTGAATATGAAGCTTTAATAATGGGACTGGAAATACTTATTGGATTACAAGCTCATGCAGTTGATATATTTGAAGATTCTCTATTGGTGGTTAACTAAGTGAAAGGAATTTTCAAATGTCAAAGTGTAAGTATGTTGACATACTATGTTATTGCTTTACATTTGCTTTCTCAATTCCAGATAGCAAATATGACTTATGTCCCAAGATTCATGAATAACAAAGCTAATGATGTGGCTCAGAAAGTTTCAAATTTTAGGAGAAAGGATAACACCCAAATGAACATAAGCCAAACAACATATCAAAAAGTAATACCATCATTAACTAAAAGGAATGTGGTGTTAGAAGTCAATCATAATGACTTACAAGAACAAGATTGGAGGCATCCAATAATGCGGTATCTAGCTGGCCCATCTTTGAAAGCCAGCAGAAAAATCAAATTGCAATCTATGCAATACATAATGTATGGTAATGCTCTTTACAAAAGGGAGGCAGACGGGTTATTATTGGAATGTTTAGGGCCAAAGGAGGCATTGACAGCCATGGTTGAGGTTCATGAAACAATAACTTCCCAGATTATTCAAAACTCTCAGAGAATTTCTCAGAGAAAATTCACAGAGAAAATGCCAAATTTCTCTGGACAACATTGAGGACTAGTTCAATCCAAACTAGAGAATTTCTCTGGATCAACCCAGAGAAATTTCAGTTCAAACCATAGAATTTCTTTGGACCAATCCAGAGAAAATTCAGTTTAAACCAAAGAATTTCTCTGGACCAACCCAAAGAAATTTCAGTTCAAAGCAAAGAGAGAAGATCATTTCATTGAGTGAATAAGCAATAATAGCAACCACCCACCATGATTCACGAACTCTTGTAACTCAGAGAAGCTTCTCGCCAATCCAAAAAATAGGACATAAAAGAAATATAACACACAAGATATTTTAAAAACACATACATACAGAGAGTAAGAGAGAGAGGGAAAGCATCATAAATAAGTGTTAACAGACAAAATCAAAAGTGATTTTGATGAAAAAAGTGATACAGAGAAGATGCATTGATGGGTACAACAAGAAACGTATAGAATAAATACAAAAAGCCCAAAAGATTAATGTACATGCTATACATGTCTAAACAATTGGAGCATGAACATAAGGTTAAACAGATATAAAATCATCAAAGAACTGTGTTTCTAACCCTTATTCTCATTATTGTAGCCTAAATCATGGATTATAAATGCCTTAGATGCAATGAGGATGCAAAAAATGCATTTTGAAACACTTTGCAAAATTTTAGAAAACAGGGCAGTTCACTTGAAAGAAGCTTTGGTCACCCGAGCGGACTCCTTGGTCTACAAAAGTACTGGATGCTCTCATTTTACACTTAAGCCAACTTCTTGGTTGCTCAAGCCAACCATCAAACTCTGTAAAACTTCTGAGAGCTTGCAAAGTACGCTCGAGCGAAGGAACCATCGCTCGAGCGAACCCTGCGAATTCTGGAATTTCCAGATTGCTGTACCAACTTCAAAACTCAATTTCTTTGCATCAAAACACATTCTTTTGGGCCAAAACTTTAGAAAACACTTGAAAAATTGTATAACATCATGAATTGGAGATCATTTCACAAAATCAAAGCCCAAAAGCAAGTCAATTCTTCAAAACTATGCTCTTCTTTACATGTTATGAACATGCATGTAATCATCTAAGTTCTTTACTTTGAAAACATGATCAATTAAGACAAAATGACATAGAACATGATGAATTTCAAAAACCAAGTTAAAATAATGACATGCATGAGAGAATTCTTGGAAATCAATTTCAAAACATGGTGAATTATGCATGCATGCATGAATCATGCTCAACCCTACATTCATAACTTAATTCTCATGTTTAATCTTCTAATTTTCTTGAATTCTTACATTATTTAACTCAAATTCGTAAATGAAGAGTTGAATTCCTACCTTAAGCCTTGAATTAGAAAGTGTTGAAGCTAAATCCTCAATTCCTCCAATTTTTCTCTCAATTCTCTATAATTCTCCTTTTCTCCCTTGATCTCAATCTTTTCCTCACTCATTCTCTCTCTCTCTCTCTCTCTCTCTCTCTTTCTCTCTTATGTTTGTTTTCAAAGGTGAAAAGGTGTATGGATGGTTCTAGAGCTCAAATTAGCCTTTCATAGGCTTGGTTAACTTAGCCTAATTAATTATAATTAAGACTAATCAATCTATTGTTATTTTAATTATTTGATTCCAAAGCGAAATCTAATTAAACTTGCCATAGGGTTCTAAAAATTCCAAATAACACATAAGCATAGTCAATTTTGTGTTCAGATGCCGATAAGGCCTTCAATTAACAGAACAAAGCAGAATTCTAAACAGATAGTCCTACGGCTAATAAATAAGAATACAAAACACATATAAAATGGACAATTAACACATAATCTTATTCCTAAAACTTAATTAGCATTCTTAATTACGGATTAACAGCTAATTATGGATCAGGGTTGTTACATAAGTCCTTGGAGAACACTTTTATTTCACAAAATTGCATAAATTTTCACAACTTACATAAGTGATTTCCCAAAAATGCGGAACTGACCTCAAATACGAGAAAGTCTTTGAAGAACACTTTTATTTCAGAAAATTGCATAAGTTTTCACAAAGTCATGTAAGTTTTGTCACAAAATCCATGGTAGTAAATACAAAATTTGCGTAAGTTTGTTCTTAAAAAATTTCAACAACACAAAAAAACGTACCGAGCTCTTAAATGCAGAATAGACGAAGATGACCAACAGGATCACACGGACAAAGTTGATCGGGGAAGTGTTTATGGCTGGACTTCAGAATGAAGTTGTCTACGTATCCCAAACATAGGAATCAAGCCTTACGTAGTTCGGCTCGGGTTCACTCGTGTATTAACTCTCTCCTTTTACACTCTAACTTTTGCCAAGGCTGCCCTTTTTGGGTTTTCAACCTTGCGAGTTCAGTTTTTATTATTTCAAATTTTCTGTGCTCTAACTTTTGCCTAGGTCGCCCTTTCGAGTTTTTGGCCTAGCGAGCCACTCAGGGATAATATTTCTTCAACTTGTGCATGTTGATCGGTTTGGAGAACTCTAGGCCATCTAGATCCATCAGAACTACAGCTCCGCCCAACCAGATAGACTTAATGATGTAAGGACCAGTCCAATTGGGTCTGAACTTGCCCCTAGGGTCGTGGATGGGAGCTCGGTTGTCTTTGAGTACCAAATCTCTTTCTTTCAAATTCCTGAACTTAACCTTCTTGTTGAAAGCCCTGGCAATTCTTCGTTGATAACTCTGAACATGGTACAGTGCTTTCAGCATTCTCTCATCAAACAGCATGAGTTCTTCGAACCTACTTTGCTGCCAATCTGCTTCAGCTATCGGAGTTAAGCCGAAGGATAGGGATGCAGTAATGCTTTGCCTCTAGAAAGGTATGAAAAGTGTAGGACCAGGGAGTGGAGTATTGCTTGAATAGGCTCCACATTTCGAGGTCTTTCAGTTTCAGATGAAACTAAAGGAGTCCTTATTGAAGGAAAAGGCAGGGTAGTTGTTGCTGCAAACGAAGAAATACAAAGTAATGTTAAGTTTCAGTATCAAGAACTTCAGAAAAGAAATTAAGACACGAAAGGAAATTATTGGTTTCAAAAGTGGTAGCAATGGTTGGAGAGCTGCGAAGGGTATAATGTTCAGCAGTTTGTTGTTTCCTTGTAGCTTCTCTTTGGAGTTCATTAGCAGCAGCAGCCTCATTCCTGAGCATTTGTTGTTGCCTCCTCTTCTCAGCCCTCTAAAATACAATAAGTTCTTTGGAGTGTTCTGCTTCCACTGCTTTAGCAGATGCTTCGTGAATAGGGTTCCCAGTGAAATCAAAAAGAGAGACCGTCATTTTATTCCTTTTTTTTAATGGTGTCTCTTGCTCTTTTTCTGTTTCTCCTTTTTCTGCTTCCTTTTCTTCTATATGAACCTCAGGTACCTCCTCTTCAGAATCAAGCCAGAGCTTTCTTTTCCTTTGTTGTTGCTGTTTGCTCTTGAGAATATTTAAAGCTTGAACTTTCTGGGGAGAATCTCCCTGTGAGGCACCCACACCACCTACACCAAAGAAAGAACTATAAGTAAGAGCAAGAGCATCATAAATGAGGAGAAAAGAAAAGAAACAGTAGTACATATTTTTCTTCGAGGTAGCTCGAGTAACTCTAGAAGGAGGTGAGGCAGCAGAAGCAGACTTTGTAGTAGCAAGCGCAAGAGCTGAGGTAACATGAGTAGTGGAGGAAATAACAACTCCAGTCCTTTTGGATTTGGCTTGAGGTACATCTAGTACCATCAATAAATCTTAAGGAGAAATAGCCAAGTGCACCTTCATGTTGGCCATCCACCAGTTCTGGTACCTCTTCAATGAATTACTTTGAGGAATGAAGTGTAGGTACTCAAAATCAACTAGGTCTTGGATAAATTTGGAAGTTGCTTCTTCCAATCTGGATCTTCGAACCTTCAAATCTCTGATAGCAAGGCTTAAATTGGACTGACTGCAGAGAGGGATAGGAACCCTTTGTGAGAGTCCAAATTGCCTAGCAAATTGGGCAGGACAATAGGGCTCGGAGATGCACTTATAAGCTCTGGGGTTCATAATACCAATGAATAATTCCCTGGGGATCAGAATAGAAGCCCACATGTTTTTGTGCTGAGGCGTAGAACATGACCTATTACTCAAAAAGGTCCTTAGCCAGGCTGGGCCAATATTGGTAGCTTCAAAGGGACGGAAAGTGTGAGAAGAAGTGGAAGCTGGGAGTTAGTGAAAGAAAGAAAAGTAGAAGGCGAAGTTGGAATGATAAACTAAAACATTGGCTAACTTCATACCATGAGTGGTAGGGTTTGGCTCCAAAAACTTTAAGCATTTAGACTGCAAATCAATAAAATATGCAAAAAGCCAAAGTTGGAGTATCCAAAATGGACCTTCTTGATTGACATCCAAGGGTTTTTCACAAAAAAGGGGAACAAGCTCTATAAACATGATCCAAAACGTATGGAGCTAAGGCCACATTTCTTTGTAAAACAAGGGCTTTGGCAAGCGGAGCAAACTCATGCATGATCCTCCGAAAAGAAGTATAGAAAAGGAATTTGCAAAGCCAATACAATAAAAAAGAGAAAAATTCTCTATCAGTCACAAGGCCTTCTCTTTTGTTCTCAACGTTGATAAAGTCACTATAGGATGAGTTCAGAAGGGGGAGAGAAAAAAGGGGTTTTGAGGTCAGGATAGTCTAGACTAATGGGGGTACCAATAGGGGATAATCCTAACATATGACAGATGTCAATGACAGTAGGAGCCATCATCCCACATCTAAATTGAAAGAAATTGAAAGCATAATTTAAAAAACAAAGAGCAGCAAGTATTAAAAATAGGTCCTCTGAAATGGTGAACCTGGAGAATTGAAGGGCGTCGAAGAGGCAAAACTCCTGAAGATCCAGTGTTCTATCAGGGACGACCCGATCATACCATTCCTCCTATTCTGGTCTTACTATGGGCCACATCGATGGGGTCGGTTCATCCTCCAGCTTCCTCAATCAAGACCGCTTTCATAAAGGAGGCAATGATCTTCTAAACGCGGATACATAGCTGGAAGCTCAGTGGGAATCTCCTTAAAAATGGGCCCAAGCACGTATTTTTGTTGTTCATGGCGACGGGGAATGAAGATGCGTCCGTTGATGGCACTTTTCTCACCAGCCTTGTATTTCTCACACTCTTCATCAATGATCCTTTTTAAGGCTATGGATGGACTCGCACCCTCCACAACCGATATTTTCAAGAAAGAAGAAGCCATTGATAGGAGTTTTTTCAGGAGACGAAGTTGAGAAAGAGGGTAAGGGGAAGGACAAGTCAATAGAGATGAAGGGTTTGTGTGTTGGGCGAACAAGAGAATTAGAAGTACGAAATAAAAAGGGTTTTTAAACATTTCTGTCCGAAAAATACCCAATCGTTTTAAATGGGTAGAATTCACAAAGAAGTACTAAAGGTACGGATGCGAAAAGTTTCTCTCAACGTTGATAATTTGGAAGGAAACGTATCTCAAAAAAATAATATTGGCTTCGAAATCAAATGTTTGGCTTCGAAGCCAAGCTTTAGCGCCAAAATTAGGTGACAAACATTCAGCTAGAGCTTCAAAAGCAGGAAGTTGACTTCAAAGCACATTTCACACCTAAGAATACAAGAGTGCCCAGGTATTTGTTTACTTTAAGATGATTAAAGACCTACTTTTAGGTTCCTTGTTGAAAGTAAAATCCTTCGAAGTAAAGTTTGAAGTACTCTGCGGTTAGAATTTGTTTGTTTTAGACTTCAAAGTGATATAAAACCAATATCTAGTTAAGCAGTGAAGGATACAAAGGGAATCACTTTTTAAAGGAAGTTTCCATACTTCGGAAAACATAGACTGTTTGTTCAAAGCAAAAACAATTGATTCGAAACTGTTGATTGTGTTGACAATATGATTTGGAAAAGAAGACCTAAGGTAAAGTTTGTCAATTACACTCCGTATGTTGGTAAAGTTCAAATTAGGTCTCCAGTATTCCATTTGGATATGTTCAAATTAGGTTTCGAATGACAAAATTGGTGAATTCGAAGCTCTGATTTTGTTTGTTTTAGACAAATAGAATGAAATCAGGCCATACCGAATAAAGAAATGAAAGCCTAGCTTTATTAAGATAAAAGTAATTACATCAGAAAGCCTTTTTGGCTATATATTCAATTTCATAAAAATAAAGAATAGAGAAAATGACGAGGTCATGAAACTTGTTCCAACAGTGGTCAATGAATTTATGTTCCTTTTTTATTCTATCTTCTATTTTTTCCAAGCTAGGTTGCTGAAGCTGATATGCTTTTATCTGATGAAAAAGTTGTTCGGCTTTTATTTCGAACTCTGTTTCCTTCGATCCTTGTTCTATCTCATCCATGTCCAAGTCATCCCAGTATGCAGAGTTTTTGTTCTTGAAGTCATTATATTCATCGATAAGGTTCTCTACTTCATACTAGGTGTGAATTCGACGGGCTGAGATGTTGTCCAAAGATTGAGTGGTGGCCACAGAAGTTTGATACCAATGAAGAAGCAATGGGAGTTGATCCTAAGAATGACGGGTTGTACCCTTGTGCTTCTTCTGGACGACGAATGGCTTGCACAATCTTCGTAGGCATGGAAGACGTGTACCATGCTATAAGTAAGTTGTCTTCCAAACTGTGTCGGCGATCGATAGATACATATGGGTAAACCACCGAGCTCCGAATGAAAGGAGGAAAAGATGGAAGATCAGCGAATTCGATGAAGTGATGATTAATGCGCTTTCTCAGCTTGGATTCCTCAGGTTCTAGCCAGCCTCTCCAGCCAGAAGTCATAGAAGAATAAAAAGAAGCTGCAGCCTCATCCCACGCAGAAGGTTTTTGGTTAGAAGAAGAGCTTCCAATATCCATGTTTGCATAGTTTTGGGCTAGAGAATTATGAACAATAGGTTCGTAATCCAAAGGTCGATAGTTTGCAAAAGCTTTCATGATTTGAATATAGGGAGATGGATAAGAGTGGCTAATAAATGCATGGAAATTCTTTTGAGGGCAAGCATTATTATCTGAGAACTCCTCGTATGCTCGATCTATGTCAAAGAAAGTTTGTTTGGCCATGCGAGCTGTATCAGTCCTTTCGAATGCTCAGATAATAGGAAATGTTCAAGGTGCAGAAAAGAATTTAATGTAGGCGGTTGCAGTTCTAAGAAGATATGAAACCCATGCACGTCCTAGGACGTGGGTGAAGTTTTTTTTTATCCACTAATATCACCAAGTATTGGGTATATTAGTGCGGGGAGTAATGTTGGCTATATAAATTGTACAAGCCAATCACGATTCAACACGTGGCATGAGAAGGGCAATTTAGAAAAGTAATATAAATTGCTAACCATAGTCAGACACGTGTCAACTTATACTGATAATAATGGGTCTGCGTAGCACTGGGATGATCGAGGGATATAAGGTGATGTGGCCTAACGGTTACTCACAAGATTAAAATTCAAAATCAGGAAAGAAACCTAACTGCAAATATGGCGTAGTGGAGCTAACTGTGAGAGAGTATGATCAACGATCATGAAGGGAAGTTTTGACGGTTAGAAGTCCATTTCGACGGTTATCATTGAGAAATATAAATAGCAGAGGGGGCCCTAGAAAGAAGCCCCCAAGACTCAGATCCAGAAACCAGTTTTATCTACTTTATTTCCTTCCAGTTTTTACATTTTTTATTCTTTACATTTCTGTACGTCAAATTTCTATATTGCACTTTATTCATAGGAGTAGTTTCGAATAGTTTGTTGCTGTAAACCTCTACGAGGCTGGATCAGATCGTTGTAAATTTTTCATTCTTACTTAATGAAATGTTGCAATTATTCTTCATTTAATTGTTATTTACTAAATTCTCCTAAACAAGTCACCAGTAAAAATCCTCTTCATTGAGGCTGAAAGAACTAAAACACAATCATTTGATAATTGGTTGGCAATTAATCTTCTATAAAAGACTGATTGATCCTTACTGGCACGCTTAAAATTACAATACTAATCTTCGAAAGTCAAAAAAGTCAGCATGTGTACTATGAAAAAAAAAATTATTTTTATTTTAAAGTTTAATATGTGTAATCCTTATTAATAAATTCTTTATAAATTTAAATTAAACATTTTAAGGTATATTTTAGTTTCAAATACAATCTCCAACACTGATACCGGTCTCTCAGAAGAAAATGTAACGCAATGTATCGATTTAGGTAAAGAGGCCTACAGGTTGGTCCAATCGTGGAGTTGTAATTGATCTTTATTTTTAGGTTCGGTTTCTTTCACTCAAGTTCAAATCATTGACAGAACTTTGGCAGACCATCGAACGGTTTATTTGTATATTATTCGTAATTTTTTTAGCAACAATGCTACATCCCCCTAAAAATATCCCCCCTAATCCCCCTAATTTCCATTTTAAGTAAACTGTTTTTTTTTTTTTTTTTTTTACTTTGCCTTGCATTTTTTTTTTTTTGCCAAAAAAGGCAATTTCGGGGGATTCGGGGCACCCCCCTCGAGCTCCCCCGCTTTTCCCTTTTTTTAGATAAATTATATTTTGTCCCTTTGATATTTAGGTACTTTTTTACTTTGGTCTTTTAAAATTATTTTTTTTCCACTCTAATCCTTTATGTTTTAAATTTTTTTCATTTTACTTTTAAAGTTAATTTCTATTAAAAAATAAATAAAAAATAACACATTATTAGTCACTTAATATAAAAATATTTTATTATATATAACTCACACTTCTAATATAAACTTAAACTCTAATATAATAATATAGTTTTTTATATTATGTGACAGTTATTGTGTCATTTTCTGTCTAATTTTTAACAAAAATTAATTTTAGGAGCAAAGTAAAAAAATTTTGAAACATGAAGAGTTAAAGTGGAAAAAAACAAACTTGAAAGGCCAAAATGAAAAAGTGGCAAAACATAAAGGAAAATTTACCCATAAGTCCTAGTTTTTGAAACGTTGAACCATTTAGTCCTAAAAGTTTTCTTATGCTCCATTTAGTCCCATTTTTACATCAGCATGATGTAAATGATGTAAATGATCTGATGTTTCATTCTATAATTTCAAAATTTATTGAAATCTGATGAATATTAGATGTTTTTCATCCTATATTTTCCAACATTATTGAAATTTGATAAACATTAGATGTTTGAAATCTAATGTTTGTAACATGACTCTGATGTTATTAACATTGTATCTGATGTTATTAACATTGTAATGGGACCTTTCAGTCTATAAGAAAATTTTTAGGACTAAACAGTGCATAAGTTATTAATTTGGGATTTATTGGTGCATCCCCCAAACATAAAAGGGGTAAAATATAATTTATAAAAAAAAAAAATTAGCATTTTTTTCTCTTGAAATTGGCCTTTCAAAATTATTTTTTTTCCACTCTAATCCTTCATGTTTCAAATTTTTTTCATTTTACTTTTAAAGTTAATTTCTGTTAAAAAATAAACAAAAAATAACACATTATTAGTCACATGATATAAAAATATTTTATTATATATAACTCACACTTCTAACATAAGCTTACACTCTAATACAATAATATATTTTTTATATTATGTGACAGTTATTATGTTATTTTCTGTCTAATTTTTAACAGAAATTAGTTTTAAGAGTAAAGTGAAAAAAATTTGAAACATAAAGAGTTAAAGTGGGAAAAAACAAACTTGAAAGGCCAAAATAAAAAAAGTGGCCAAACATAAAAGGGATAAAATATAATTTATAAAAAAAATTAGCATTTTTTTCTCTTGAATTGTCAGATTTTTTAAAGTTTAAATTATAATCATATTTAAAATTTATTTCAGCCTTGTTTGACAATATGAATTCGTAGTTAAAAAGTCAAAATGTCACTATAAATTATCACTTTACTGCTTCTATTTTTACATATATATTCGTAAAAAATTAAAAATTTAACTAAAATAATCTATTTCCAAAGGGGACCTTAATAAGCAAATAAAATAATTTAGTGAGTAAAACATATATGCATTATAAAACCAAGTAATTTGGGCTTTGTTTGTAATTGATTTGTTAAAAATATATTTGAAATTAACTCGTCTATTTAACTAAATTGGATTTATTTGGTTTGCAAAAAATATAATAACATAAATATTAATTATAGAATCGGATGTAACTCTTTTACATAGAAGTTATTATTTGCCAATAGATTATTTTAATTACAAATTTATTATAAATTATGACAATGTTCTCTTTATATTTTTGTACATTTTTTATAAAAAAATATTAATATTTAAAACTTATAAAAAATATCTCATAAGGGGATCTACAATAATATGATAAAATATATATTAATTGTTAATTTATCATTATTTCTCTTACCACATCAATATTGATCAAAATCAGTATCTAAGGCACTACTCACTACCTCCAATAGGAGTGAGGAGCGAGGGTACTTTCCTTGGCTTTTTACTTAGTAGGTCATTGAGTTCAATTTGAATAATTTAAATTGTTCACATTTTAAAATTTATTATGTATATTATATTTATAAAAAATTAAATTGATTGGATATCGAAAATTACGTTAACTAAAAATTTTATTAAATAATAAAATTATTTATTAAATTTTTTTAATAAATGATTTTTAATTCTTTTGATATCTAATTGATTTAATTTTTTACAGATATGATATACATAATAAATTTTAAAATATAAATAATTTAAATTATTAAAATTAGACAAAAAATGAGCTTAATAACCCATTAAATAGGGAGGCAAGTAGAGAATGTAAAGAGAGAATCGGGGAGTGCCTATAGTGGACATTGGTACACAGATTTATCCGTACCTCAAAAATTGGACCGTTGATCAATCAATGAACGCTTTCCAGTTTTCATTCCTTTGCTTTGCTTTCCTCACCCTCTCAACCTCAAACACACGCGTTGTGTCTCAGCACACCCACATTCCAGAAGTTTACTTTACTCTATCTCTAAAAGTACTACTATAAAACTTGTACTCTCTCTCTTACTCCTCTCATCTATGCTTCTAGGGTTTCAGTTTTTTTTCTCTCCTCTTCGTTTCCACAGTCACAACATCACAAACCAAACCACACAAAGATGAGGTATCTACTCTCTCTCTTCCCTGTTTTCGATCCTTCGATTTCGAGTCTCAGTCACTCCGATCGACTCTTTTACGATCTCTATGTTGTTCTTCAATCATATGCTTTTTTACACTTTCAATTTTTGTAGCTTTCGTATTTTGTCCTCCCCCCCCCCCCCCCCCCCCCCGCGCCCTGGGGGGGTTTATTTTCGATTGTGTAAATGTGTGTTTTTGATTTTTGCCCTAAAAAAGCAGAAATTTTTGATATAGATTCTGTTGAACTTGTATGTGATGGTGTTATTCTTTCCTGCTGTTGCGAAAGTTTGATCTCTCGTTCTATCTCTCATTTATGCATTCTGAAAGATCCAGTAATTTTAATTGTTGAATGAGATCATTGTTCAAGAGATATTAATAACATAGGGTTTTGGGTTTATGGGTCTCGAGTGAATTTGCCAAAAATTCTCAAAAAAATTTTATTTTTATTTTATGTAACATTTTAGGTGTTGTGATTCAAGATTGTGATAGTTGTGTTATTAATTACTTTGTTTAGTTGGATAAGAAATATGTTATTTTGGGAGTCACAAAGAATTGCTAGTGGCTATTGAACGGCTTTCTACTAGCAGAGTAGGTTTCTGTTGTAAAGATGAAGGTGAACTACTTGAATCGGTTGGTGGCATTTCTAAGACTCCTAGTTATTAGTTATTAAAGACACTGTGTGCTGATTTTCAATTGATACTTGGTCTTGTATTTTGAAACCTATATGTATCCGTAGTATACGGGTAGGCATTGTTTATTATTTTAAATATTACAGTAGCTAATAGAGACAATTGTTAAGGAGTTCTCAGCACCATCATCTTTATGGTTTTCTAGAAATGAATAGTGGAAAATAGGAGCTCTGAGTAATGTTTGTGGGAATGCAAATGTCTGTTGGCCATTTGTTGATGGACAGAAAACTGATGACATTGACAATATTATACTCCATGTCATGGAATTTTGTAGGGTACTGCATGAATTGATGATTGTGTCATGCTTCTATTGAAATTCTGGTTTTGTTTAGTCCACTTCATCAATCACACAACTCAATTCTTATTCTTCTACTTCTTTCTATGGTTGGCCAACATACTGGAGCGGGTCACTTTACCTTTGTAGTTGCTGCAGTGTACTCTGCATGTTAATATTGGTTGTGTTCTCCCAATATATATTTATATTTACTTGAGATACACACTAAATATTGTTCCTATGGTTTCTTTATTTATTTTGTTATTTTTCTGTGATTATCACTGTCCTAATATGTTTTGTAATTTCCAGTCGACATCCCGAGGTGAAGTGGGCTCAGAGGCTGGACAAGGTTTTTATCACAATTCTATTGCCAGATGCCAAAAATGCAAAGGTTAATCTCGAGCCTGATGGAGGTTTTACATTCACTGCTAGTGCTGGAGCAGAGAACCACCTTTATGAACTGAAGTTGGACCTTTTTGACAAAGTTATTGTCGAGGTAAGACATGGTTTGCCATTATTGCTACTCATTTGGTTCTTTCTGAATCATTGCGACGAGCCTGATGTACACATAAGCTGAGAATAAGGATTTGGTCACTTAGTTTATTACACTGGCTTAATATCTAATTACATAATCTAACTATCTAATGCGCTCGTCTACTCCTTTGGAAGGTCACAGGAAGTGGGTCCATCAGAAATAGTTTAGAATAGAATATTGTTTGTTATTATTGTATTTTGACTGTGATAGCTTTGTAGAATTTATTACGGTTTTGAGGGGATCCATTGACTGGCAAGTGCGCACTTGTTTGCTGTGGTTAGAGTAATGGTATGCAAAATATTTTTCTGATTTATTTTACTCTACAACTTCTGATTCTCATTTTTGCAGGAAAGCAAAATAAATGTGGGTGTGAGGAGTATATTTTGTGTTTTGGAGAAAGCGGAGATGAAATGGTGGAAGAAACTACTGCGTGGAGATGACAAGCTACCACACTATGTGAAAGTAGATTGGGACAAATGGGTGGATGAAGATGATGATACTAGTATTATGCCCTCCAATTCACATTTTATTTCTTCAAACTGTTCTGCATGATGTTGAATATATGGTCATCATTTGTTAATTTGAAATCTACTTTTTTGGCTTAGGTTCTACTCCTAATGACCTTGATTTGGGAGGGATGGATTTCTCGGTAAGGATGTTTAGGGCAGCTTTTGGCTGTAGATTTGAAAATTCTTATAGGACTTTCTGCTGATTTTTTGCTTATTGATGCATGCACAGAAATTTGGGGACATGGGAGGCATGGGAGGCATGGGCGGTATGGGAGGCATGGGAGGCATGGAAGGCATGATGGGCGGCATGGGGGGCATGGGCGGCATGGGAGGCATGGGCGGCTTGGAAGGCATGATGGGCGGCATGGGCGGCATGGGAGGCATGGACGACCTTGATGATAGTGATGAAGGTAAAAAACTTTAGGCAGTTTTTATTTTGATATACAGATCAAGCATTACATGTGTGTTTTTTTAATGCATCAAGTGTTAAGTAAAAGGGTGGTAAATATAGTGCCAAGATTGTTTGGTGTTGAGAGTGGTGTATAAGTAGTTTAGTTGCCATGGTCAATTGGAACACTGGCACTTCGTGGGCTCCATAAAGGCATGTTCAACATATCTCCAATGTACGTCCATGCTGACATTTATTTTAAACATTTGGAAGTTTGCTTCCATTCTTTTCCAAAATTTTAAACTGTTGTTTGAAGTTGACTTTGAGCAACAAGTTTTACTTTTGTGGAATTATTCAAGTATAACTTCCGCCATGAAATTAGTTTTTGCATGTGCAAATATATTGAGAACATAGTTCACATTTGTTTCAGTAATATGTAGAAAATTGAAACAATGCGAAGGCAGTTCATGAAAGTATACCTGTTTATTGCTTTTCTTAAGCCGCCATTTAATGTGTATAACTCCTCATTAAACCACTAGGTCAGGCCACCCCACGGTCGCTCGGTTTGGGTTCTAACTAGGGCTACAACCGAACCGAGCCGAGCCTAGCTGAGCCGAGCTTTGCTGAGCTTGAGCTCTGCTCGATAAGGAATTGGGCGCGAGCTCGGCTTGGCTCGGCTCGTTAATATTAATGAAACTCGAGCTGAGCTCTGCTCAACTCGGCTCGGCTCAGCTCGATAAATTTTTTTAAATATTATTATATTATTTAAATAAAAAATATTATTTATATTATTTAATATATACTATTATTTATTTATATATATTTACATATTATTTAATATACAATATATAATTTAAATAAAGATAAACGAGCCGAACTTATGCGAGCTCGAGTTCGGTTTGTTTACTAAACAAGCCTAATATTTGAGCTCGAGTGTGGCTCATTTACTAAACGAACCGAGCGGAGGCGAACCCTTGCCGAGCCGAGTTGAGCTTATTCATAGACAACTCGGTTCATTTGCAGCCCTAGTTCCAACCTAACTTGAAGTTTGACATCTCCCACTTGCCCATGGTTGGCATTGCGTCTCTCAAAATCCATCTTATAGGGCATCAACGTGGTTTATGAAAATGGCATAGCCCACTAGATCTCATGTCAGGTGCTGATTCTGTATCACTGATGTGAGAAACAATGTTTTTCTTTTGTTGAACTTCTGCATTTGTTGGTGGGACTAACAATTAGGTCCTCATCTATTTTCTCTGAGGGGCTTGGGCATTTAGAAATGAAGGGATCATGTCTCAGTCTTGCTTAGGAAGTGATTTGTCATTTTGCAACGAGTGTCAAGTTCAATTAGCTTGCTGCTGGGTACACAAGTGTTTGCTATATTGGTATCTTGGTGGGTGGGTCAGTAGTAACTTCTTTGCCATTATTTATATTCCTGGTAATATGAGCTTCTTAATTAATAGATCATGAATTCTGTAGAACAAGGAGTGATCCTTGAGTTTAGATGGGATCATTGATGTGGAGTTTGTTTCATAGACATGTAGAATTGGGTTCTTCTAGTCTACTGAGCGCTTGTGTTGAATGTGTTGGGAAAGAGTTATTGTGAAAGGTTTCTCTCTTCTGTGCTATAATCTATAGACAGCTCTTCTAGTTTATCCTTTTTCCACAATTTAATTTTTGGTGGGAGGTGGTCTTGTTTTATGTACTAAAGGTTTCTCTCTTCTGTGCTATAATCTATAGACAGCTCTTCTAGTTTCTCCTTTTTTCCACAATTTTATTTTTTGGTGGGAGGTGGTCTTATTTTATGTACTAATTTAATTTATGTGTAGATGAAGAAATGTCAAAGCCAGAAGAGAAAAACGCTGAGAAAGCAAAAGGGAAAGCAACGCCAGGGGAACATGTGGCCAGTAAGGTGGAAGGAGCTACAGAGGGGAAAGTTGAAGCTGCACCAAGCACATGAACTGTCTTAGTTGAGGGTGTTGATGGACACCTTTAGCACTGTGTTAGTGGGTAAATTTCTTCTCCATACGACTTGAAAAGCATGCCTTTTCCAAACTAAGTGAGTGTTAATTTGGCCCGAAGTTTCATGTTTACAAATATTGGCTTCTGTCGTTGGAGACACAGCAACTGTTATTCCATATATTGACTTGGATTTGGTGGTTGTATTTTATTTGAGGGTTTGGTGGATGATAATCCAATAGTAGGTAGCATCTGGATTCACTTCATGATTTCTTTTGCCTGCAGGAGTTTGATGTTTTTCTTTTCTCGTTTGGTTTTTTAGTAGCCATACTACTACTACTGGAAAATTTGAAACGATATGCCGTGCGTGTGTGGTTTTCAAGGATTTGGTCGTGTTGGGTTTTTGAATTAATAGTATTTTTGTGTTGGGTTTTGGTTGTATTTTTAACTCCCTTAAGACCATCTCCAATTCAGCACTTTTTGTTTCATCAAATTTAAATTTAATAAAAACATGTGTATTTTGCTGTGTCAACCCAATCACCAAATAAGTATTAAATTTAGGATTTCTTAAATCTTTTATCAAATTGAGGATGAATGGGCCTTTCACTATTGATAGCCGTTGGAATTGTAGGTTATTTTCACCATTAGACCACTGGTCAAATGTCCGGTTGGTTGTCTCCCGGGATGAATATTTTTTTGCAAAAATTTGTAAAAAAGTTACACTAACTAGTTATCTGTCTGGTCGTTTGATTGGTCAACCGGTGTTTTGATGAAAGTGCAACATGTTTAGTTGGAGTACTTGATATCATATTAGGTGATATGATCTAAAGGTTTTACTCAAATTTAATGAAAAAAAAATATATATATATATATAAAAATCAAAAACTGGTGCGGTGCGGTGTAGTGCCGTGACCCAACCCCAAACTTTTAGGTCTGACTGCCAGGAAGAGCCGAATAAAGAAGAGGAAGCTTTCAGCTCTAATACCCATCTATTGCTCTAACCCATTCAAATCAAACTGCTGGTTCAAAATTGTTAAAATATAGAAAAATTACAATTCAGTCCACTTTTTAAAAAATAATTATAAATTTATAGAAAAATTTATGGTTTTAATTATGGAAAATGTTTAATCCACACACAATATTCAACCCCGACGCACTCCAATTACACGTGGCAGCCTCTGAACGAAAAACATCCCGTGTTTCCTCGCTCTATTTCTCAAATGTAAATTCTCTCTCTTGAAACTCGTAGCAATCTTCGTCTCTCTCAAACAAGATTTCAAGTTTCATATTTCTCTCTTAAATTGATGCCACAGTGATTGTCTTTCTCACAAACAAAATTCCAAGCTCTGTCTCTCTCTCTCTCTCTCTCAAGCTGATGCCGGACCCAATCTCTCTCAAACAAGATTCCAACCATAGATTCAGCATCAATTCTTTCTTGCCTTCAATGACATTGCCACATTGTTTGTCAGATTGGGTTTTGTCGCAACCATAAAGGATCGAGCAATTGAAGTATGTAGAAGAGTAAAAGATCAAAAATTTATTGGAGAAAATCAACATGCAAGGGTGTAGAAGAGGAGAGATGAGATTAACCTAGCCGATCGAGGTGGCTCACTTCAGGACAACCTATTTGGTGACTACGATGATCCAATTGGAAAAGCCACACATCAAAAATTTGATGAGATCAATTTGCACTGACTTGATCAAATGAGTTTTCTGTTTCCACAATACTATGGCCTTGTTTGCTGTGATTTTTCTTAAATTAAAAGTTGATAATTAGAAAGTAAAAATTAAGAGTACTCATTTTTCAGTTTTTAAATAATCAATTTTTTTCGACTTATTTAAGTTATTTCTGCTTAATAAGTTATAAGCAGAAGTTACACCAAACAGTCTGGTATAACTCCTAAATTAAATAACTTATAATTATCCTTAAAAATTGTACCAAACAGTCTTTATGTGAATGTGAATATATCCGATTTTATTCATATATTATTGATAATTGAAAGTTTGACACTTCATTGTTTTATACCATTCAAAACTTAGCTCATCTAGATGCTTTACTAGATTATAAATATTGTTTTCCAAATTGAAAGAGAAAGAGAAAGAGAAAGAGAATAGGCTCATAATCAGAATAACAAATTAATACACACAACAGAGACAACAACCAAGGAAATGTGCGTAACGGGGATTTATGTTTGTCTAGCATGAGACACCATTGCCTTTATAGTTATCGCAACCGACAACACAATCACTGCCAACCCTCTGCTATAACTTGCCACCTCCCTCTCTGTAGATTGCGACAGCTGCCATCTATCACTGGACGTCCAAAATTAGGGTTGAGTAAGGAATTCGCAAATTCGTAATTTGATCTGATTCAGTTTAATTGATAGGTTTGGATTGATTTTTTTTTTAATCCATAATTTCGGTTTCGGATTAAAAAATTAAAAATCTGTAGTAGACGGATCAGTTATGGATTGAACCCCATGGTTTCGGATTAGAACTAATCCGGATCGTATACAAATAGCCTATATTTATATTATACACTCTCCCGCAAAGTATCCTCTCTTATTTCATATAAAACTTAAACCCAAACCTAAACCCCGCATAATATCTTCTTTTATTACTTTTATTTGTTGGTTTTTAGTTTTAATTTGTAATAGTTTAAATATTTATAGTGGAATTAGTTTTCTTATAATTGTTTAAATTTTAGAACAGTATGTCCTTATTATGGAAAAACATGTTGCTATTGTGAAACTAATATGATGCTATGTTTATATTTTTATAAAATTAAAATGTTATATATATATTTTTTTGTTATTTAATTATATGAATCCGTGATCCTAAATCGATCTAATCTGTGTTTAAATGGGTTGGTTCCACGATTTAAACAGATTGAATTGATTCCAATTTTTCAATAATCGTAAATAATAAATTAGTTTTGATTTTATCCCAATCCAAATCAATCCGGACTACGCTCATCCCTATCCAAAACTCCTCTCACTGTCACCCTTAGTTCTCTCTTTCTGGCCATAATCAAGTGGTTTTGGTGTTGAATGTGGGGATAGATTTGTAGCGTTTTTGGAGGTGGATTGGATTGGGTGGAGTTTATCGGTGGTTTTTGCAATGGTGGATTATGTAAGAAGACAGTGACGGAGGATTTTTTTTTTTTGTCATTAGTGATAAATTTATCAGCTATAATGAGTTGAGCTCAACTTTTAAATATTCAAACTTATTTATTAAGAATTAGTTTGAGTTCGAGCTAAGCTCTACTTGAGCTTAAAAAATCGAACTCGAGCTTGGCACGTCAAATATTTGTTGAACTCGAACTCGGCTCGAGTTCAAGTTTGAAAAAAAATTAAATTTAAATTAATATATTTATTAAGATAAAAAAAATACAAAATTATGATTAAAACATATTATAATTCGTATATTAATAATAAATTTTATTAATCAAATATGTAAATTTACACTAATACTAAATATAAATAAAAAATAAAATAGATTATTGAAAATTTATTTAATATATTATTAAAAATAAATGTTAATTTATTATTTTTATGTTCACGAGACTTAGCAGTGGTCGTAGTTCGGTTTTAGATGGTTTGCGAATCGGTTTGGAATGATGCAGATTGAATTTTAGAAAATAAGTATTTTTATTTTATTATTTTAAAATTAATATTGTTATAGAATTATTTAGTTATTTAGTTTCCTTATTTCCGTATTGCATTATGGTAGTTGCCAATTTTGATTGTTTTCTAATTAAGTTAGGTCTATATTTTGGTAGTTGCTAATTCTGGTTTTCCTAATTAAGTTAGGTCTATTTTTTGCTTATAAATAATGAATGTAAGCCATAGGGCAAAGGAAGAGATAGTTTTTTGATAATTAATATATTTTGAGTTTTATACTCTTTTGTCCAACTTTGGGTATTCTTTTGAATTAACTATTGTTGAACCTTTATTCTCGGTATTCTTTGCGAATCAACGAGTCTGGAGAGGAATCTTACTTCCGAAATTCTTGTTTGAATCAACGGATTTTAAGATTATTTTTATTACGCGTTTTCCGCTGCATCAGTTGGTATCAAAGCTTGCTACGTTCTTGCTTCATGCCTAGGAATCGCAGTGATACTCAGGAGGTTCCTGTGGAAGAGGAGAAGGCAATAGATGATGATTCTAAGCTCCTGAGCTTTCATAGTGAAAGACCGAAGAGAGATCATGCATTGAAAAATTATAAAGATCACGACGATGATTTGATTAAATGGCCTTTCACGTCAAAATTTATTCTGGATCCGATTGTGGATTGGAGTAAGCTACCAATTTTTGATGATGAGCCATTCATTGATGGAACCAAATCATTAAACACGATGATGAGCCTTTATTCTTAGTATTCTTTGCGAATCAACGACTCTAGAGAGGAATCTTACTTCCGGAATTCTTTTTTGAATCAACGGAATTTAAGATTATTTTTATTACGCGTTTTGCGTTGCATCAGACCCGCCTGCATGTATGCGGTTTAGGAAAAATTCAACCCGCAACCGCCTGAAGTGTGGGTTGCGGTTTGTGAGGATAGGCTTCGCGGATGTACGGACGGTTGCAGGCGGTTTGCAAATTAGACTTTTTGCTTTAAAAAATTATTTTGGAGCCTTTTTTTTTTCTTCCATTTTGTAAATATTTATTTTAGGCTCTTTTCTCCCCATTTTCTAAAATACTCCAACATTAATAATTAATGAATTAAAACTTATAAAATTAAAAACACAACAAAATCAATTCCTAACACAAACAAATCATTCAAAATTTTAAACTTTTAAATCAAATCATAAACTAACACAAGCACATATTTCAAAATTCTAAACTAGATTATCAATTTCATTCACTATCTACTATCCAACAATACAATTAAAGTAAAATCATTTAAAATCCTAAACTTACCTAAAAGTAATTATTCATTAACTTTTACATTCATAAAAAATGCAATAATAAAATAACAACGGATTTAACACAAAAAAAAAAAAAAAAGAAGTCCAGGTGCAAACGGGTTCTTACGGGTGCGTCGCAACCCGCAATCATGCCATATTTCAAACTACATCCATCCGCATTGTGTCTACGAAACCAGCCATTTGTATGCGGATCGATTCAGGTTGGTCGGATTACGCGGTTCGGATAAACCTATACCCAGTCCTAACAAGACTTATTGAGTCGAGTTTAAGGCTACTCGACCTCTTCATTAATAAATAAGTGTAAAAATTGAACTCAAACTTTTTCATTTAATAAATAAGTCAAGCTCAAACAAACTTTAAACGAGTCGAAATGGAATTGTTCATGAACAACTCAATTGGATTGCAGATTCACAAGTGTATTGTAAGGAGATGTTTGATTGGAAGGATTAGGGTGTGGGATTTGATTGAAATCCATTAGAAACCCCTTATCTAGCGTTTGTTTTTCTTTTACTTTGCCAAACATGGATTCCGGCTAGACTCCTTATTCCCTATTTGTGGGATTACACTGTTTAGGAGGAGTGTGGGACAATTTTTATGGGATAACAATCCCATGGGATTAAATCATAAAAAGTCTATTTTGCCCACATCATATATCGTTTGCTTCCTCTGTTTTGGTGGGGTACTGGGTTTGTTTTTTTTTTTTTTTTTTTGAGCCTTGAAACATAGTTAGGGTTCGTTTGGGAAGGGCTCTTCCGGGCTTTTTTGGCTCTTTGAGCCACAAAAGAAGAATAGGCTCATGAGCCACAACAGACAAAACATCCCATCTAACCCCATAATCATTACACTCTTCTCTCACAAAAAAGTCAAAAAAGCCAAAAAAGCCAAAAGCCCTTCCCAAACCAAGCTTTTGAGCCAGGCTCATATAGCCAAAAAAGCCAAAAAGCCAAAAGCCAACCCATTCCCAACGGAGGCTTAGTATGTTGCTTTTAATCGATGGGTGTGAAGGTTTTTTGTTAAAATCTCTTCAACTTTTGTTTTTTGTTCTTTTGATTTTTGGGTGTGTGCTCTTTACTTATTTTTCTTTGTTGATGTATTTATCTTTTGTTCATTCTATGTATTAATAAAGTTATGTTTTTACTAATAAAAAAAAATAAAACAATTTTTTTGAAGGGAGATGGTCTGTTTATATTGAAAGAATGTGATCATAAAAAATGTAATTATTGGAAAAATGGTTTGAACATTGAAAATTAAACATTAATTGTGATCTACTAATCATTATAAATAATATTAAATTTAAAGATAGATTTACTATTGCTATTACTTAATAAACAATTAAAAAATAATAAAATAATTTTTTAATCACTTATTCTTATTCAATCCGTTCAACTAAATATTAAATTCACTAAAAATAATCATTTTTAAACATCTAATCTCATAAAATAAAAAAAAAATTTAAAAAAAAACCCAAATAATCCAAAAAATTCATAACCCAAACATTCAAATATGATAAAAAAAAAAACATTCAAATATGATAGAAATTCCCTTTTCAGTACGTCCAATTAAACATCCTCTAAGTTACCGTAGGGGGCATTACTTGAGAAAGAGCCCAACCCTAATACACCATTGGTGGGGAGCTTCCACTTTCTCTTGCCCTGCAGCCGGAGAGAGAGAGAGGGGAAAATGGAGGCGACGGAGATGGATGTGGAAGAAGCAGAGGCAAGTCTGAATACAAACTCGTTGAAGCGATTTGGACTCAAAAACAGTATTCAAACCAACTTCGGAGACGACTACGTCTTCCAAATCGTCCCCAAGTATGTCCCTCTCTCTCTCTCTGTCTCTGTCTCTGTCTCTCTCATCACTGTATGTATGTATGTATGTATGAATGTTAGGGATGATTGGACTTTAATGGCGGTGTCTCTGTCGACCAACGCCATAAAACTCTACTCACCGATTACAGGTCAGTACTTTGGAGAGTGTAAAGGCCATTCTTCGACTATCAACCAAATCTCCTTCTCTGGATCCACATCCCCTCACCTCCTCCACTCTTCCTCTTCTGATGCTTCCATCAGATTGGACCGATATATCCCAGCAGTCATTCTCTCTCTTCTCTCTCTCTCTCTCTCCATATATATATATAATAATAGCTGTATGAGTTTATATATATATATATATATATCATTGTTTGTGTTCAATTTTGATTGTTCTTTACACTGCAGGTGTCTTGTCTAAGTGCTGGTCCTTCCCAAGAGATTTTCAGCTTTTCATTTGGAGGATCGGGTGATAATCTTCTCGCTGCTGGAAGTAAGTCTCAGGTATGCATGTATGTATGTATGTATTATTTTTTAGGTATTTTAAGTAATCAGGAATGGAATTTTGATGAGCAACAATCAAATGGCTTAACAAATTGGGATTTAGGGTGTGATAATGGTCTAACAAATTGGACAAATTGGGATTGAGGTGTAATGCATTGGTTTTTTTTTTTTGTTGTATCTCTTTGCCTGTCATTAATTGATAAATTCATTCAGATATTCTTTTGGGATTGGAGAACCAAGAAGCAGATTGCATGCTTAGAGGAATCTCATATGGATGATGTTACTCAGGTGCTATTTGATGTCTGTATATGCTTTTGCATTGCTAGTAGTTTCCTATAAATAGGCAGGCCATCATATCATTGTTCCTGCACTTTTGGTGGTGTTTTTTTGTGATATTTTTACAAAATAGTGCTCTATTTCAAGCTTTCATATTTTAAATGTGATGCCAGTTCTTGAGGTGAGCTTGTTTTGAAAGAAAGAATTGTCACTGAATGATTTTTTATAGGTTCACTTTGTCCCTGACCATCAAAACAAGCTTGTGTCAGCTTCTGTAGATGGCTTGATGTGTATCTTTGATACTGGTGGTAATATCAACGATGATGATCATCTGGAGTCAGTAAGTGCGGGAACTTTCTTTTATTCTTTTTTCCCTTCTTGTTTTAGTGTTGTGTTTTTATTGAGCTTTTGGGGAGGGATAAAAATATGAGCCCAATTTTTTTTTTTTTGGTTATAAATTTCTCAGTTAATTGTTACAACCAATGCAGGTGATTAATGTGGGAACTTCAATTGGAAAAGTGGGGTTTTTTGGAGAGGCTAGCCGAAAGCTCTGGTGTTTGACACACATTGAAACCTTAAGGTATTATTGCAAAGTGCATAATAAACTTGCACGAGGACATTACGGTCAATGTTTTTAGGAACATCACGAGATGAGATTTTGATTTCACTGTCCTTTTCAGGTCATAACACATGACTATACGCATGACTGTAGTGACAGTTTTTTTTTGTTTTTGTTTTTGTTTTGGCCCAATTTCAGTGTTTGACTAGTTATTTGCTCCATTGTAGATACAAATTTTGCCTTATCATAAATTAAAGTGTTCCAAATTGAATAGATGGCAATGGAATGGATTAACTACTTACTACTAGTAGGGAAATTTAAAACCCCTCCATTGGACCCTTGTTTGGTGAAAATGATAGCTCAATTTATTTTTCTTCATAAACCCCCAAGGAGAAGAAAATACATAATTAAGTAAGAACAAAGTAAAATATATGTATTTTTTCTTTTCTTGGACAATATTGTCAGAGTAACATGTTACTGTCAAATAAAGTAACATGTTATTGTTACTGTTTATATTTATTTCAACGATAATAATTTTTTTTTAATAAAGAATTACATAGTGAACATGGATTTTATTCGATAGATCTTGATGAGAGAATTCTAAAAATATTAATTTTATTAAAAATCGACATTTACATCAAAAGTTATATTATTTTAAAGTTTAATATTTTGATAATAGTGATATTTGTTGGATTTTTTAAGGAAATTTTTTTATGCCTGTCCTTAATGCATTAAAATTTTATTATGAGAGTGTTTTGACCAAATCCCCATAACTATAGTTAGCCTAACCTACATTACTGATGGGGTGAAATTATAATGTATATATTGGGTGTCGGGATGGTTTTGATCTTCATACTAGTTGATTACTGGATAACTGTACATGTGGTTTTATCACTCTCTTTTGATCTATATTTTTAGTCCTGATGTTCTTTCTGCTACAATTTTCCTGGATGGTTAGCATTTGGGATTGGAAAGATGCAAGAATTGAAGTCAACTTTGAGGATGCTCGTTCCTTGGCTTCTGACTGCTGGACATTAGATCATGTATGTGCATCTTTTGCACTTAATAGAGAGTCTGCTAAATTTGCTTTGCTATTGAAGGTTCTATGTTTCAAACATATGATTGCAATACCTTTTTAGTCTCTTTCCTCCTATGAATGAAATGCGCATTATATATATCAAAACCAATTGTTTTCAAGCTTGGAGCTTTGTTTGGGTTGAGCCCTTCAAGTGTTAAACTGCCCTGCATAAATTTAAGCAGCAATGCTGATATGGCTACAGAAGCACAAGTAAATGGGTCACAAGATCAAATTGGAGAGGGTGGCATTCAATCTTGTGGTTGAAGCCTTGAACAAATTGTTTTCAAGCTCCTTCGGTTTTCAAGATGATGTAATGTGGCCTTTCCCATCCAAATACTCATCTGCCACCATGACAATGCTTCTTTCGCATTAGTGTACTAAGCCCAGCAATATCTGTTCTAATTTCTGTCATTCAACCACGAGCATTTATGCTTTGTTACAGGGAGATGGATTTTTGCTTTGAAGTTTGTTGAACTTCCTTCTCAAACATTCACCCTTTGCAAATTTAGAATTACATACAAAAGAACAAATCAAAAGAAAGAACCTAGACCTATGGTTTCTTAATTCTGATCTAATTCTTCTGAGCAAGACATATTTTTCAACTTTTGGTACAAGTTTTCTAAGTAACACAAATTTACAACCCATATTCTAACTGACTTCATTTATTGCAGGTTGATTATTTTGTTGATTGCAACTATTCAGGTGAAGATGATTTATGGGTAATTGGTGGGACAAGTGCTGGCACCTTGGGCTACTTCCCTGTGAATTGTAGAGGAAAAGGAGCAATTGGGTCTCCAGAAGCTATTCTCCATGGTGGTCACACGGGTATTGTTAGAAGTGTGTTGCCAATGTCAGGTGTGCCGGGTTGGCCAACCCATAGCCGAGGCATCTTTGGATGGACAGGCGGTGAGGATGGCCAGTTATGTTGTTGGTCCTCTGATGAAACATCTGATGTAAATCGTTCTTGGATTTCAAGTGAACTAGTCATGAAGTCACCGAAGTCTCGCAGGAAGAGCAGGCATCATCCCTATTAGTAATGTTGATCGAATCATGTTGATTTTCTGTTTTTAACAATTTTTTTGGACTGCCATTTATTTTTTGCCCCTTTTACATCTGTACATTTTTTTTTTCTCAAAATCCAAAAGAAAGAAGGAAAAAAAAGGAGCATTGGCACAGGGTTTGTCTGGTATCTGTATTATATTACAAGTAATGAAAAATAATAAAAGTTTTGCCTTGGGTACATTGTAGATTTAAGCATCCATGAACAAATTTTCTGTGGCTTGAATGAGCCTAACTCGAGGAATATGTATTTTGTAGATTTCTACCCGCAAAGAAAAAAAAATTTAAGAAAGATAACATAAGAAAGAAAAAATTGATTTATAAAGAAAAAAACAAAACAAAAAAAAGTAAATTTATGGATCCTTGTAAAACCCAACCATGAAACAAAAATTAAAGACGCCAAACCTTTATAATCAAACTTGAATGCCTATCAATCACGTCTTCATAAAATTATTAATCCAGAAAATGGTGTCACTATACAGATAGCTGTTGTGGGGTTAGGTCCACAGTCTACCAACTGGCATGTCCACAAGCTCACAAACACACAATTAGAGAGCGAGAGATCTCAAAATTTCCACCTTCCGGGGTCTAGGAAAGAGTTTAAACTTGCAAGGGATAGATAGCTGAGAGTTCCAGCCCACAATTCATATGACTACACGGGTGCTATTTTTTCTTTTTCTTTTTTGTGGCAGAAAATGACACGAATTTACAAAAATCATACAAATAAGTTATAAAGATAGTGGCCACTAGACAGTGATTCACTAGGGCAAGATCCATCAAAAGGTCATACATCATCTTCATCTAACCTTTTATGGACAGTTGTTAAGTCAACCAAGTGACGCATTGTTGGTCTGCCGTGTGGACAATTCCAAGGAGACTTGAGATCTGCCAGATTTTCAAGGATCTGAAACAATCAAATGCAGCCAAAAATATGAGCATATACAAATCACATTCTGCAGATATTGAAAATTATTCTAGAAGTTAAAATGAAGGAATGAAAATGGGGGGAAATAGCTTCAGAAAATCCACAAGATCATATATTCCATTCAAAATGCATGGCGGTTGTTCCGGAAGGTTATAAAGAGATTAATTTGTTACATTCATACTCCAAAATAAAAATAAACTGAGAGAGATTACTTGTCCCAGTGGATGGTTTTCCTCCCCTTTAAATTTCTTGTTCATTGTTTCCCTTTTAACACCATGCAATACAAATATATATAGAGGGGATACCTTCTGCATCTCATTTCTTCCAAGTGGATCTCCAATCATAACAGATGATCTGCAGGCACGTGATGCTAGCATTGCACGAACTCTTGGCGGGCAAACTGACTCGGAAGTGTCCATTTTGTAGCTACTGGTCATCAAGCATTCCCCTTGGCTATCAGCAAGAATTGAAATGAGCTCCTTCACATCTGTTCAAGAAGATGAAGACATTTACCATATCCTTCATGTCACTTCACTGACATGTTCCAGTTCACAGGCAATAACAAAATGATTATATTGTAATAATAATGCAGAAACACAATGTATATCTGTGGCCAATAGACTATATCTTAGACCTGCATTGAAAGCAATTAGCTTCACACTTGTTTTATCCAATCATGTTTCAAAAGGTTTAGTTAACTTTATGCTATTGGGTTGAAGGTTTTCCAGGAAGCACTCCATATATGTAGTGAAAGGGGAACTGTTGACTGTTGAGTAATACCTGAAAATATTGGATGCTTGAGCCCCTATTTGATTATTGTAATGAGGTATAAAAACCACCTAATACTTCGAGATAGCTCAAGCAACCAAAGATGCTAAACAAAGAAAGCAGGTCTTGAATGGCTTGAGCTTGATTGACTGGTTTAAAGATTACTGAAGCTTGGTCACTAGCCTATGTACTATAACAGGATAAGGGTGACAAGTGCTAAGCAGTAGATGACAAAGAGGTATATTACATCTCAACATTCATTTATTTCATAATAAAATAGGGATGTATCACAAAAGTGTTCATGCTGCATATTTTAAGGATTAGCTATTGTTGAGGTGGTCATATCATGTAGCAGGACAACATTATCATCCCTTAACCAACTGCTTCCAAATACCCATCTCTGTCTGGGACCATACAACAAATATATATACCAAACAATCCATTTGTTGCTTAGATGTTCAAGTGAAAATAAGCTAATAGCCCTTCAGCTTTAGCCAATCAGCTAAAGAAATGACCAGAATCTCATAAGGACATGCATGCTCTCTCTCTCTCTCTCTCTCCAAAGTTAAAATTAGTTATAATTTATAAGAAAAAGTCATGGAAGTTTCCAGAACAAGGATTACCAGCAATTCCAAAAGTTATGTTTTTACTGAAGGGAATGGCCTTCAGTTCAAAACGATGGCCAGGTGGAGCATGCAAATCCTCTTCCAAAGCAAATCCATTTTTCCTGACAGTTGAAATGAGCAGAATGCATAAATCATCAAAAAAGAATAAACTCTACCCATAAAGAAAGGGTCAAATTGTAAAGCATCAGAGCAAAACCACTAAAGCATTATTATTATTTTTTTCTGTTTTCAAAAGTACAAACCACTAAAGCATTTGATGAATCTTCAAACAGAAAATTGGATATATGAATACAATGGATATGGAAAAGAACAAAAATGGCTAGGTGTATAGGCAAGTCGATCTTACAAACCACTAATAAAGCTCATTCATTTGTATCAGGCTGGACGAAAAACTGATGTTTACATCTCTACTTGTTTAAAAAGCATTATATGATGTGTTATCAGTAACCATGTGCTCATGATTTTTTTCCCCCTGATTTGGGCAAAATTTTATAGAGAAGTCTTATGAAGAGTACACATGAAAAAGGATTTCTCTCCACAAAAAAAATAAGTAAAAATGTTGCACAAACGGAAACAGTTAATATGAAGCCTTAGAATTATTTGCAACCAGAAATTGAAATGTATCAGGGAAAAGGAAAGAAAACTGAATGAATAAATGAGTAAAAGAGGAAACAGATTCGTACGGAATTTGTACCTGATAGTATTCATGTGCATGGAAGCAACTATTTCTTCTTCAGGAGATAAGTCCAACCTTAATGGTCTACAGGAAACAGAAATTATGTCTAATCAAAGAATGCCTTACATAAATGCCAGGGGAAAACAAAAATAGTCAATTACAAGGAGAAGATTAAATGTGATATATGTTTTAACACCTCAATATTCATACTCTTTACACACAATCTTATTTTGCTTTCCTCATTGGAAAATTCTAAAAAGTTTATATGATAGAATCCAAGGAATATTCCGTAAGCATGGGGGAAAAAAAGGTAAGCTTATTAAGAAGATTTGTAAAGGAATAATACAGGCCACATTATCTCTACTATCTCACCTACATGATGACAGAAAGAACAAAATACAATGATATGTTAAATGTTGAGATTTTCATAAGAGATGTTGTCTAAAGCAGGAGGAGAAGAAGAATAATTCGTTTTATGTTAACTGTTAAAATTTTCACAATAGATGGTAACTTAGTAAGAGAAGATTAATAAATTATTTTTCTTTCAGTAACGATTTCAGAACTCTGGAAAACATGTGGGTTATCCTCCAGTATTATCAATATTCGATCATCTAGTGACTGTGCCAGAAATCCTGTATTCTGATGTTTTATGACGTTCAATAAAACTACATTATATCAAAATATAACAAACTCCTCACCGAAGCAGAGGCTGTTGGTTAAAAATGGTTGACTGAGAAAGACGCTCATAATTATATTTCTCATCTGCAGCATGCTGAAAATAGAGAAAAAAGTAAGTTTCAATTTTAACTGAAAGTGCATGCTATTGAAATCTGAGAATTTAAACATGGAGGCAACCTGTTACATTACAACCGGATCCCACACATTTAGCATTTGGTGAGGAAGTTCCACTACACAGACATTGATCAAAACATGAAGTATAGAACTTTAGGGGCATAGAGAGAAATTACCTGATCCACGATAAACAAGTCTTGATCTAACTTGCCAATAATAAAACCAAGATTGAATTGCCCAATTACCTACAAAACAGAGGAAAAAAGAACAATCAGTTGTCACCAGGATAAACTTATCCCAATGTCCGCTACAGAACTATAATCAATAACACATGCAGTTATGCTAAGATGTGAATGGGAGATGATGAATTAGACCGCATGGGCTGCCACAAATCCACAATTTCTGAGTCAAACTTTACTTCCCAGGGTTAAGAGATCTAGCTGCCTGAATCCTTTCAAGTTTAATGCACAAGCTTGGAGGAGCATAGCTCTCCTCTAAACATCATAACAAAACTGATTTCACTACCACACATCAAAGAATAACCATAACCTGAGCCTTAATTTTTTTACCTAGGACGTTAGAGATTCAGTTAGTGGATAGCTGAGTGAAGAAAAGTACCGAGGAAGGCCCAAAATAAGCATAAGAGACCCATCAATGCAATCATCGTCAAGAAGCTTCCATCTGATTTATCAGACTGAATGCACCAAAATCCCAAACATACAGCTTTCCTGATTTTTTTTTCTTCTCTAAATTGATTAGAATAAAAGAAATAAGAAGCTTCTTTTTTTCTTCTCTAATGTATAGATGCCTATTCAAAATAATAAAAAATTGAAATTCAAAAAACTGCATGAACCATGAACAACTGAACAATAACACAAATATTGGCAGGCAGGCAGGCAGGCATCCATCTTTACCTTCTATCTGTGCCAAGCACTATCATATTTATGTGTGCTCTCAATGTGCATTTGAGATTGAAGGGTGAAGTAGACTAAACCAAACCATCCAATTTTTTATTGGGTTAAATATTCCTAAAGCCAACCCAAACATCAAAGCACCCCAACAGAGCAGATTTCGAAGTTGGAATTAGAATTTCCCAACTTAACAGACAAATTGTTTTTGTCCAATAAAACAGGATCAAAAGCCAGAAAGCATTTTTTCGAGGTGGCAGCCCATCTAAATCATCCCAAGAGATGCACACTCATGCATGCCCACACATGACATATCGGGCCACTCTTGTCAAGCGAACATTGTGCCTTGAGCTAATGTTGGAATGAATCTATTTGTACAAACAATTAAAAGAAGCACAAAACCTTCATTCTACTAAAGTCTTCCTTTTTGAATAGCCTTTCCAGCTCATTTGTAGCTGCAGCTAAAGCCTTAGTTTTCAATTCTTCATTTACCATTTGAGAAAGCTCTAGTGTTGCAGCAGTGAAGGACCTGTGACTGATTAAGAACTACATCAGTTACAAACAGAAACAAGCTCACGTTTTTCTTACTCAAAGTCTTTGAGGGTCAGTTTGATGTTTTAAAAACCTTTTAATTTTTATTTTTCGACATGTATAATTGCTGGACTGAAATCTTGACAGCCTCTGCTGCCTCCTTGTCCTCAAGTCCTTAAAACTAAATTGCAGGGTAGAACATATCTTTACACCACAAGAAGAAGGCATTGGAGTAACTGAAGGTGAAATAGAAGATTGTAATGGAGGAGCTGCATCTGAACGATCTTCTGACATATTCTTGAAATGTTCACTAGACGGAGCAGTTAATACATCAGCAAGAAGTAAATCTTTCTTCTGATTCTTTAAGGCCTGAAAATGAAATTATTCAACTCAGAAGCAAAAAGATGAGGGAAATACTAGAAGCAAACAATTAGATGATGAAGGTAATCTGTAGTTACCAACACATTAGTCTACCAGATTATACTTTCCATTGAACTTGGAATTAATTCCACCAAAATTCAGGTCAATCATCACTTACATAAGTCCCTAACGTAAAGTTTTCTGAATTAGTGTAAAAAATCAATGCAGAAAACCTTTTTTCCCCACTGTTTAAGATGGAAAGGAACATGTTATAAAAGGAAAGTACATAGACTGGCATACCTCTCTAGATTCTCCATTGTTTATGTTGCCTCCAGAACGGAGTGGAATGTCTGTTTCACCAAAGACTTCATCTGCTCCAAAACAACTAGAAAGCTCAACCTCAGCCTCAGCCTCAGCCTCAGCCTCAGCATCAGCATCAGCATCAGCATCAGCATCATGATCATTCTTGCAAACTTCAGAAGAATCATCAAGTTTGTGACAATTGATTGGATGTCTCAAACCTGCAGGATGCATTGTGGAATTGTTTTTCCTTGATTCACAAGGAATAGCTCTATTTCTCAGGAGAGGCAACTCAGATAAAGTTGTACTACTACTTTCATGTTGTCTCTTATTTATGGTTACAAATTTGGTAAGTGATGACTGAACAATATTTACGTGACTACGTGAATCTATAGTTTCATCAGTAACTTTCCCTATTGCATTGGATTTGAAAGGAGACTGTTGATCAGTTGTAGCACTATTGAGATGATCTTGCTCACTCTGGCGCATAAAAAAGCTATCAACCATCTTCTTACTGCCATGGGCTCTAAGACTGAATTCTTCTCCAGTTGAGCTTCCATCATTGTTGGTCGCCATTGCACCAGAAGGGTCCCTAACGTGCTCTTTGGCTGTTGTGAGAAGTATCTCACAATCTCCACATTGTCCATCACTGAATGAGTCTTCCTTCGGATCACTGCCAACAGAAGACAACTGTTTCAACATCAATGGTGATCTCTCATGACCAGAATACAACTTGGGCCTATTTTCTTCCTTACTGGTCTCCTCAACTTTATTAACAGAATAACTTACATGACTTGGTGAGTAGATATTTTCTAAAGCTCCCCTTAAGGAGTGTAAAATGGAGCCTTCATCAGAAAAGAATACTTTTCTTTTATCAGGAGTTACATTGACATCACAAGCTACAGTTGGAACTACAAAATTCATGATTGCAATTGGATATTGCCTGGAGTTTGCACTTTTGTATAACTCATTCACAAGCTTGCCAACTTTGGGCATATCCACTGGTCGACCATTTACAAAAAAAAACTGCCTATCTCCCAAATTGCGTCCGCTTCCATATCCAGACTTGGAAAGATAACCATCGACCTTGCAATTGTCTGATATACATATATTCACAGGTTCTAAGCAGGAAAAGGTACTCATGCCAAACACTGTAATGATGTTATCTTTAAGGGAACCACTTCCTTGTGTTTTGAGTACTACAGACTTCATGTTTTTCCCAGTTGTATTGGTGCAAACAAAGCGAACTCCTTTTGCAATAAGAGCATAGGCCTGAAAATCAAGAAATAACTTCAGATCAGATGAGACATGGTCACATTACTCCAAAGATAACTGGTTACTTACAGGCATACTGAACTAGTTGATTGATAGAAAACTATATTCATTTCAATTCATAACTCCATTATCAAAGTATAGCATACATGTAAACAATAATAGAACTTACCTAGTCAAGCATCACTCAAGCATATTAATAAAATTAAATCAAGTAATACACAGTAGTGCAACATGAAAATAATTGGTCATACAAATGAGTAACAGACTAAAGTTTTTCCAACCGGATGTCCAGAATCATAATGTGAAGTAGCATGTCATAGATCCAATGCAAGAAGCTTTGCACTTTTCACTAGATGAGGAGTCACGAGCACAAGCATCAAGCTTAGGATTTTTTTATGCAGGTAATTCCTATTAAGACAACATATTGGTTGCATTACTCCAAAGACTGCTACTCTCAAAATTTTTATTATCCCTATCCACAGCATATCTGAATTCTCAAAACTTTGTTTTGGTATATCTAATTTGCTTACCTACCAAAACAAAGTTTTACTTACATTCAATAAAGATATAAGTTTTCCGTATTCTTTGCGAATGTTGCGATGAAATTCTTTGCTCCTCACTGGCAAATTGCAAAACAACTTCTTAACAGTGACAGTAGTACCGATTTGACGCGCTGTTTTTCTTTCAGCTGATAAGAGACCAGAATGGTCAAAAGTCAAGTGTGTCGCAACCGATTCATTTTTTGTTCTGGTTTCAACTGTCAAGTCCCCTAAAGCACATAGAGAACTCAGTGCCTCCCCTCTGAAGCCAAAAGTGGTCAATGATTGAAGATCGGGAAATTCTGCTAATTTAGAAGTGTGATGCTTCAGTGCAAGAACCTGCAAAAAGTAATACAAGACAGTGAATACCCAATAAATATCTAAAGGCAAGCTTCTGAATTTGAGCAAATAGAAAGTAAACAGGCATATTTTTTAGGGAATCAGCTGAGGGTGTAAGAAAAATCGGTAGAACTGAACCGCCTGCTCAACGGAAATTTCAGTTTTTAAAAACTTTACACCAATTCAAATCGAACGAACCAAAATATTATATTTAACTACTTTTATATTTTAATTCTTTGAGTATTAGAATGTAAGTGACCAATGATACATTTTGTAATAAAGGCATATATAGAGCAAACTTCACCAATTCTCTTCATTTATTTCCATTGTGAGATTCTACAAATTGAATTTCCACTGAACTCTAGCATGCAATCATTTCGGTTACTCAAGCAACAAAATTGAAGAGTTTGCAACACTGACTGAACCGAACCGAACCCTTTACACCCCCAGAATCAACACTGGACAGTAATATAGAGAATCAATAAGACCGCATAGCTCATGGATCAAACGTGCTCTGAGATAGAATTAATTAGTATAATTCTGTATATTGTGAAAGCTAGACAATAGAGATCATCACTTTTCGGAGATTTATACATGAATTGGAGATGATTACCTTGAAATTATTAGGCGAAATGCCACAACCATTATCGATGACCTGGAAACATTCTTCACCATACTCTTTCAAGGCGATCTCGATGCTAGTGGCACCGGCGTCCAAGCTGTTCTCTACCAATTCCTTGACGGCGGACGAGAGGTCGAGAATCACTTGTCCAGCGCAAATTCTATGAACTACACCCTTGTTAATGGGCCTAATGGTTGGAGAAACGACCGGTGTAGCCACTGCGCCTTCTTCCATTGAAGGCCCACGAATCTAATGAAAATCACAGCATCACCGACAAATTCGAACTCATATGATCAGGATTGCGAATAATTTTAACGTAGTGTTCATCAAAAGCAACGATTGAAGGTGTTGGGTTCTGAATTAATCGAATTTCGAAAGAGATTTGAATCGAGAGAGAGATGTATAATATAATATAAACCCTAGTTCACAAACCTTTACCTTCGAGCCTTTGCCGCCAAAAACACAACCAAAAGCCAAACAGACCTGGAGTTATTTATATTAGTAATTTATTTGTACCAGAAAAACCAGACATGGGGAGGTGTCGTGGTGTAGTTGGTTATCACGTCAGTCTAACACACTGAAGGTCTCCGGTTCGAACCCGGGCGACGCCACAATTTGTTCACATGTTTTTGTTTTTTTTTTTAAGAAATGGTTACATGTCCGGGTCGGGCCACTTTTGAAAGGTGGGCTTGGACCCGGCCGTTAAATTATTCACTATGCTTAATTATCATTTTTTAAAAAATTTTACTTTTTTATTTTTCGTATTTTTTTATTTTTACTAATTTTTTTTTAGTATTTTGAGCAATTTTTTTAATTTTTAGACATACCTAACATAAATATACCTAAAAAGTAAAAAAAATTGAAAAAAACCTTTTAAAAATTCACTAAATACCAAAAATATAAAAAAAATTACGAAATTCAGTACATTTTTTATTTTTATATATTTATTAATTTTTGAAAATATTTTTTATAAATTTTTTACTTTTTAGATACATCTAAGTTAGGTGTATCTAAAAAATAAAAAAAAAATGTTTAAAATTTAAAAATATTCACTAAAAAAAAAAAATACGAAAATCAAAAAATCAATTTTCAAAAACTTAATTCAAAAAACTCAACCAACACACTAAATAGTACTTAAATTTTAGGTCGTATTACATAAATTTTTTAAGTCCAACTATAATAAAACCAGTCCATCTACAAATTATTTTATATAATGTAAGTGGTTTTATATTGTTTTTTTTTTTTTTAATAAACAAAAATTATGTATAACTAGTCTTGGAAAAATATCTCCATCAAATAGTCATCCTTTAAATACAACTTTTCAACAAACTCTTTATTTTCTTTTCTATTCGATTTTTTTTTAGAGATTTTTTTTTTAAGGTCCCTAATATTAAGATTTTATAATATAAAAGACACTTAATATTTTCATAATGTCTAAGGTCTTTCAATATCAATCTAAAGAAAATTCGATTCAGAAACTAGGGCTGAGCAAGGAATTCATGAAATCCGTAATCCGATCAAATCCAATCAATCCAATAGGTTTGGATTGGTTTTTTGAATCGTGATTTGGTTCGGATTGAAAAATTAAAAATCCGTAATTCACGGATTAGTTTCGGATTGAACCCCACGGTTTCGGATTGGAACCGATCCGAACCGTATACAAATAGTCTATATTTTTATTATACACCCTACTGCATAGTATCTTATATTATTTCATATAAAACTTAAATCCAAACCTAAACTTGCGTAGTATCTTCTTTATTACTTTTGTTTGCTAGTTTTAGTGTTAATTTTAATGGTCTAAATACTTATATGGAACTAGTTTTCTTATGGTTGTTTAAATTCTATAACAGTTTGTCGCTATTATGAAAAGACATGTTGCTATTGTGAAACTATTATGGTGCTATATTTATATTTTTATGAAATTAAAGTGTTATATATATTTTTTTGTTATTTAATTATGTAAATCCGTGGTCCTAAACCGATCCAATCCGTGTTTAAATGGATTGGTTCGGATTGGTTCCACAATTTGAACGGATTGGATTTGTTCCAATTTTTCAGATTCGTAGATAACGAATTGGTCCTGGTTTTACTCTAACCTGGTCCAATCTGGACCATGCTCACTCTTACTAGAAACTCTGGATCGAATTTTCTCTGGACTTCACAGAGTAATTCTGGTTCACAGAGAATTTCTCTGGACGAATTTTCTATGGACTTCACAGAAATTCTGGTTCACAAGGTTTCATTATTATTGAGAATTTCTCTGGACTATAAATTTGAATTGTTGAGAATTTCTCTGTACTATAAATCTATAATTTATTGCAAGGAGCATTCATAAGGCTTCAAAATTTCTCTACTTTGTTCTTACCTGATCCAGAGAAAATTCAAACCACTATAAAGAAATCAAATCAAGTCTCTCGCAATTTCTCTACTTTATTATTACCTGATTACAAAATTTAAACCACTCCAGAGAAATTCTTTCTCCATAGAAATTCTTTGATAGTCTTCATCATCATGATCATCATCATCATTTTCTTTCTACATCAAATAAGCAGCTGTAGCAACACCATGAAAGCCATAGAAGCAACAACCCTTTGATAGCATCAACACAAATGTACAACAAGACAAATGATTAACTGGAGGTAGCATGAGGCAATAACAGTATCAACTCCACCCATCAATGACTCGATTTGACCCTTCTAGAATAAGCTGGACAACAAGCAGATACAATAACTGCAAACTAGCCACCTATGATCTCACTTGAGTCAATAACAGCTCAAAGAAAAGAGAAAAAAAAAAAAAAAAAACACAGCCACGACTCTAGAGAAATTATGGGAATCCAAATTTCTCTAGACTAGATTTCTCGGAGAAATTCAACAGACTTGATCATCTTTAAACAATCTCTCCACGAGCACTTCTCTCCCAAGCTCTTTAACACAACGTGCAATTTCTTCGTCAATATCAATCCATTCACATCCTAACCCTAACTTGAGCCCAAAGCCATTAGTGTACTTGCAGGACAATTGCGTTTTACGGAAACGAAGAAGAGGTCCAAACCAGAGAAAATTGAAAATGTCCAGTAAATATCAGGTGGGCTATTCCAAGATGATAAAATAATAATTAACTCAGTTAATGTTATTTAGTTATACCGGAGAAATTTGAAGACTACCTGAATTTTAAATTTCAAAACTCATTAAAGCCTTAAAAGGGCATCTAACTTGGTATGTTGCCTTTGCAATGAAATTCTCGTCTAATAAAATATTGCTGGACTTAATGTCTCTATGGTACAGTGGAGGATCACAATAGAAATGGAGGTTCTCCTGCATGTGGGGATATCAAATTAGGACAAAGTGAATGTCACAAGATAAGAATTGGATTGCAAATGAATCTAGTAGATTTTGAAACTATAGTATATTGGCTCATAGGTAAGCATTATTCTGCAGATCACCAAGGCATTTGCCACATCAATGGCAATTTGAATTCTAGTCTGCCAACTCAAAGGAGTTCTACTTGGAGCTGCACATAAATACAGAGACATTTAAGACTTACTAAAATAAGCCAACTCCAAAGATTCAATTTCCGTTGCATGATCTCTGGACTAACATCAAAAACCCTTGAACCTTTCACAAATTTCTCTAGACTAACATTCAAATTTCTCTGGATCTCTGGACTAACATCAAAACCCTTGAACCTTTCACAAATTTCTCTGGACTAACATCAAATTTCTCTGGATCTCTGGACTAACATAAAAAACCCTTGAACCTTTCACAAATTTCTCTGGGCTAACATCAAATTTCTCTAGATCTCTGGACTAATATCAAAAACCCTTGAACCTTTCACAAATTTCTCTGGACTAACATTCAAATTTCTCTGGATGATATTGATAACAATCGTCTGTGCATATTTTGCATATTTTCAAAACAAGCTTGTGCAGAATCAGAATCAAGTATTTTCTTTGATGAAATATGATCATTTGTTCAAATTTGGAAAAGAATATAACAAAATTTCTCTAATCGGTGTGAGATGGTGACAGCAATGGATGAGACGTTCTTAGATTTGAGCCTTGATATTGAACAAAATAGTTCAGTAATGAGCTGCCTTAAAAATTTTAGTTCCACTGAAACTCTGAATGTTGAGGACAAATTCTTCTACGGTAAGTAATGCATGTAGAATATGCTCATTCCTTGCTTTTTAGTGGGGTAAAGAATTAATTATGCAAAATAATAATAATAATAATAATAATAATAATAAAGAATAATTAATTGTTTGTTCCTCAAATGCAATTTATAAGAAGCCTAGAAGATGATGAAGATAAAGAAACTGCCTCAGGTCTTGGTCATTCATCTGAAGCATTTCAAGTACGTGGAACAGCTTGGTCAGAACAAGAAGTTGTCTTACCGTGTTGTGTTCTCTCTGGAGCTGAAACTGAGCAACACCATGGAAGATGCCAACTCTGAATATTCCTTATTTGCTGTTGTCATTTATGTTGGGAGTGGGCCAAACCACGGGCACTATGTTAGCCTTGTGAAAAGCCATGACCACTGGTTGTTCTTTGATGATGAAAATGTAGAGATAATCGATGAGTTTGATGTTCAAACTTTCTTCGAATCTGCTCAGGAGTATTCGAGTAACACAAAGAGAGAGGGTTTGGTTTGGATAAAATGAAGATTGGAGAGAGAGAGAGAAAGAGGCAAATTTCTCTGATCTGATATATGGGTGTGGATTTAGGGACCTTGGATATCAAAAAATAATATTGTGGATCTCTTTTATTACTAAAAATAAGAAATGGACCTTAGATTAATTTTCTGGGGATTTTTTTTTTAAGGTCCCTAGTATTAAGATTTTATAGCATAAAAGACACTCAATATTTTCATAATGTCTAAGATCCCTCAACATCAATCTAAAGAAAATTCGATCCAAAAACTCTGGATTAAATTTTCTCTGGACTTCACAAAGAAATTCTAGTTCACAGAGAATTTCTCTGATTGAATTTTCTCTGGACTTCACAAAGAAATTCTGGTTCACAAGGCTTCATTATTATTGAGAATTTCTCTAGACTATAAATTTGAATTATTGAGAATTTCTCGGGACTATAAATCTGTAATTTATTGCAAGGTGCATTCACAAGGCTTCAAAATTTCTCTACTTTGTTCTTACCTGATTCAGAGAAAATTCAAAGCACTCCAGAAAAATTCAAAATTTCTTTGCTTTGTTCTTACCTGATCTAGAGAAAATTCAAACCACTTCTTACCTGATCTAGAGAAAATTTAAACCACTCCAGAGAAATTCTTTGATATTCTTCATCATCATCATCATTATCATCATCATCATTTTCTTTCTACATCAAATAAGCAGCTGTAGCAGCACCATGAAAGCCATAGAAGCAACAACACTTTGATAGCATCAACACAAATGTACAATAAGACAAATGATTAACTGGAGGTAGCATGAGGTAATAACAGTGTCAACTCCACTCATCAATGGTCGATTTGACCCTTCTAGAATAGGCTGTACAACAAGCAGATACAATAACTGCAAACTAGCCACCTATGATCTCACTTGAGTCAACAACAGCTCAAAGAAAAGAGGAAAAAAAATACAGCCACAACTCTAGAGAAATTCTGGGATAAGATGGTGACAGCAAGGGATGAGACGCTCTTAGATTTGAGCCTTGATATTAAACAGAATAGTTTAGTAACGAGCTGCCTTAAAAATTTCAATTCCACTAAGACTTTGAATTCTGAGGACAAATTCTTCTACGATAAGTGCTGCAGGTAGAATATGCTCATTTCTTGCTTTTTAGTGGGGTAAAGAATTAATTATACAAAATAATAATAATAATAATAATAAAGAATAATTAATTGTTTGTTCCTCAAATGCAATTTACAAGAAGCCCAGAAGAGGATGAAGATAAAGAAACCGCCTCAGGTCCTAGTCATTCATCTGAAGCGTTTCAAGTACGTGGAACAGCTTGGTCAGAACAAGAAGTTGTCTTACCGTGTTGTGTTCCCTCTGGAGTTGAAACTGAGCAACACCATGGAAGATGCCGACTCTGAATATTCCTTATTTGCTGTTGTCATTCATGTTGGGAGTAGGCCAAACCACGGGCACTATGTTAGCCTTGTGAAAAGCCATGACCACTGGTAGTTCTTTGATGATGAGAATGTAGAGATGATCGATGAGTCTACTGTTCAAACTTTCTTTGGATCTACTTAGGAGTATTCAAGTAACACAAAGAGAGGGGGTTTGGAAAAGATCGGAATGTGCACAGAGAGAGGGTTTGGTTTGGATAGAATGAATATTGAAGAGAGAGAGAAAGAGTCAAATTTCTCTGATCTAATATATGGGTGTGAATTTAGAGACCTTAGACATCAAAAAATAATATTGTGAATCTCTTCCATTACTAAAAATAGGAGAGGGACCTTAGATTAATTTTTCCTTTTTTTTTCAACTCCAAATTCAATATTGTTCATTTTATTATTTAAATTCATTTATAGAGACTTTCCAACCGTAGGTTAGATGTAAATGAGGCATTTGGAGCTCAACTAAAAATTAGCCAGCAAGGTGATCTTGTCGAAGTACATTTTCGATTGAATGAGTTTGGTGGGAATGCTTTAAAAGAATTTTGTTAGAAAAATTTAAATTAGAAGTGCAAATATTTAATTAAATAATAATAGTTGGGTTGGCAAACAACCATTAAAATAATTATATTAAATATTTAAAAAGATTTTTTTTTTTCATTTTTAGACAAGTTTGAGAATAACGTATAAGCTAAAGTTTAAAGTGGGCAGACGGACCTTCAATAATTATTTCAAATGTTGTTATGTAATAGTCGACACAACAGAAAGTATTTTTGTTTTGCAACACCTCATCAGACAAACTCGTCAACCCACTATGGAAAACAAAAAATTATCAAAATATTATTCCAAAATGACTCATCCAGAATAAAAACTAACTAAGCAAAATACGTGGACAACTAAAAATTTTTTTTTTTTTTTTGCTGAACTCATAATCTTCACTCTCATTACTGTTCGTCTTCCCCAACTTTCTTCATTTTCAAGCAAATACATTAATATATCCAGTTATTCAATGTAAAGATGGCTGCTAAAATTCCTACAATGGCAGCTAGAAGAATTTTGGATATGAGAAATTTCCACCCCCAAATTTCATCTATTAGTGTAACAATGTACTCAAGGGTCCACCACAGCATACCATCCCAAATAAAGCCCAAATCTGCACTTCCATGTTGAAAAAACCCTGGTCACTTAACCCGAATTGCAAACTTTGCCCCCCCAAAAACACAAAACAAAACAAAAACAACTGCGAACTTAGATTACATTCTCAAATTACATATCACGGTCACCTTCATGTTCAATTTGCACACATGGATCAGAATCTCATTTGAAACTTGTTTACAAGTGAACAATAATACTCGTACATATATAAAATTCACAAAATGGGGATCCTCTGTACATCAAGCATCAAGTACGAATTATGCTAGAAAAATATAAACAATATCACAGGTCTAAACAAACAAAATAATAATAGTCATTCATGTGATTGGAACTGAAATCATCTAAAATAAAGGTCAGTTTCCTTGTAATTTTTTGTCATTTTCTCTTTTGATTGATCAGCTCCACGAGATATAATTTTGTCCCAACGATTGTTTCTGTTTTGCACCAAATATTTTCCCCTTCTAGAATGAAGGCATCCAAAATTTTAAGAAAAGAAAAACAATCCAGTTTCAGAAAAGAGACGAGCTTCAATAGAAATCAAACATGAAGATGCTTATTAAATAAATTAAATTGTATATACAGACAAAAGGGAGACTTGAGTAGCGAAAAAAATGTCATAAAGCAAGCCTACAAAATATTTTAAAATTTCCAATGGAACTAAATATGATACATGATGGCCTGAATAGGGACCGGGGTTATAGGTGGGAGGGAGCTGCAACGAAATTTCTCAAAGCAGGTCCCAAAGATCACCGAGGGGCTTTGATTGTGAAAAGGAAAAAGAACCATAAACTAAACAAGGAATTCTATACACTTAAATACCTCCTCTCCTCTACATGAAGTAGCTGAGGGATCTCTTCTTCCTTGATCCACCTTCTCCATATAGATCATTCCACTGAAGGAGCTCATTCATGTTTGCAGACTCGGATGACACACTCGCACACAACTGCATTGGAGAAAAAAGAATTGTAATGAGGCTTAGTGTACCATTGATACAGAAATAAATCATGCAAATCAAGGAAGAGAATAACTCCATTACGCCCATGAACATCTACAGCAATTGAATGATCAAAGAAGAACGATAGATGTAATTCTTACAGATCCACCAAACCCACACCCAAAAAATGCTTGTAAAACATATTTTTCCTCTATAGAGAAGTTGATTAACTTCTTTTGGGCAATCAAAAAATCATTCTATATAATAATTCCCAGTAGAATCCAGGATAAAATTACGAGAAAAGAAACATAATGGCTCGTCACTTTCCAATAACCACCAATCATACCTGTTCATGTGCATATTTTAAATCCTCCATGCTTAGAGACCGAACGTCTGCACTGCTACGCAATGCAGGTAATGGAATGTTCTCTGCCAATGCCAAAGCTTTCTCCTAAAATTGTGCAAATATATTATGAGGTTGACTGTTTAAAGGAGAAATAATAATAATAATAATGTGTAGTCAATAGCATAATTTCATAATCCAATCCAATATGTAAACTCTGGGCAGTCCTATATACAAATGCCAACAAGTGAGCTAAAATTAAATTCAAATTAATTTTTTTAAAAATGATTCATGTAGCCAACCCCACTTGATTGGAACACAAGGTTTAATTTGGTTTGGTTTGGTCTGGTCTCCTTGCTTAATAGAAGCCTAACGACTATGAAGGTGTTGTTAAAAATAACCAATTAGAGTTGGCTTCTAGATTTTTTATTTTGAAAATTTTAAAATCGGATACACCAATAATATGCACGCATACTTGCATTGGACCACGAGAGCGTGACCTAGCTTTAGGCTTGAGTCGAGATGCCCCTCAGATGACTGGCATCACCCCTAAACTTGACTGGGGATTTTATGCTCAAGCACATTGCCTGTCGCTCGTGGTGAACACATTCCAAGTCCCCTCCGACCGACCAAGCAGTCTGACCGAACGTGTCTCCAATTCTAGAATTATATGCTCACTCCTAAGCTGAATGACCCATCTCCACAACTGTTCCGACAGCTTGGCTTGCTTGAACAGTCCCACCAAACGACATCATGATCACCTCTAAGAAGGCTTTGATGACAATTATCTAAGCTGGAAGCAAAGCCTAGACACCCTAACTTAGGATCACTTGAAGACTTATGGTTTGGAGTAAGGATCTGGCCTCCCCCTCTCTCGAAGGGATCTCCGCCACCACTGATCTTAGAGAAAGATAGGGGGACAACCACAAGAAGACTAAGAATTTTGGCCAAGGCGTCACACCTCAAAATTTGTATCATAAACAATATTGCAACTCTCTTGATATAGCCCTTAAAGTTAAGACTTAACCTGCCTACCAAATGAGAACCCATGATAGAAATTTGAATTCAGATCATGGCACAAAAGGTAGTTGGGACACCTCTAGATTGTTGAACCAAGGCAGTTGAGCCACCTGTCTAGGAATGGGCTGTCCCCTGGACTCAACCCAATGGAGACTATGCATGCAAGGTATACATATCACCATTTATACTCCCAACCGAGTATCTTTACTGCCTTCTCTTCTCTCTTAGACAGCCTTGGCTCTCTCCTCCATCTCCAGTAACCCTAAGCCATCTCAGTGCCCACCATCTTTCCAAAAGGTCCCACCTAAACACCTCATCACCATGCATTCACAAAACTATTTTCAATATTAAAAATAAAACTAAACTTTGAAGTTCACTTTAAAATATTTCGATCTTTTCTACAGAACACACCCACCCCCACCCAGTTAACAAACACACTCCATTGATAAAACAAAACAGAAGAGGTAAAAAAGAGCTTGTTTTTTAGGCAGAAAACATACAGAAGATGTCCAAAGGGATCTATTGACATCAAAGTCAACATATCCACAAATTTATCTAAAACTAACCTTCTTTTCCTTCTCCAAAATTTCTCTGATGGGACAATGAGCTGCTGCCACACACAGATTCTGCAACCAAAACCTTAATCAGGGGAACTGAATTTGCCAGAGGCAAAGGAAAAAATTTTAAAATTGAAAAATAGAACTCAACCTTTAAATCACTTCCTGAATAGCCATCAGTCATATTAGCAACTGCTTCAAGATCAACATCAGGAGCCAATTCTTCTTTTCCCAATATAACTCTCAAAATTTTTTCCCTGTTTGGAGCATCTGGCAAGTTTACCATCAATCTGCAGGAAATAGGTGTGTATATTAGACCAGCAATTAAGAGACTTTCCATAATAAGCAACAAAAGAACTGAAGAAAACATATTTTTACCTCCGGGGCAGTCGCCTGATGACAGCCTCATCAAGGTCAAAAGGCCTATTGGTGGCAGCAAGAACCAGGACACGTTCCTTATCCTTGGTACGCAGACCATCCCAGTTCACCATGAACTCATTTTTCATTTTGCGCATCGCTTCATGTTCTCCGGGATTTTCACGTCGTCCTAACATGCTGTCAACCTGAAAAAAGAATTTGAAATGGAAAAAGCATTTGAAAAGGGAAGAAGGAAAATGACGAAGTAAATAAGAGTTAACACTGAAAATTACAGGGAACAAACTTCTATCATCACTGGAAGAAACACAAGATGACAATAGACTAGAGACTAAACTAACACCATCAACAGGAAAAGAAGCCGAAAGAGACGAAAAAAATAGATGTCTTCATCAAGCAAGAAAGATAAAGAGCAATCTATCAAGGGAAATGATTCCACAGACTAGTTAACCAACCTCATCAACAAAAATAACACTAGGAGCAATTTTACTAGCCAGACTGAACACTGCTTTGACATACTTCTCTCCTTCTCCAAACCACTGTAGTAAGCAATATGAAGATGCCGGTTATTATGCCAATGGAAACACATACAAAAAGTACTCCAAACTTGCCAGTCAAATACAAGTACCTTTGAAGTAATGCTCGACATTGATATGTTGATGAAGTTTGCACCAGCCTCAGTTGCTACAGCTTTTGCAAGCATTGTTTTACCAGTACCAGGGGGTCCAAAAAGCAGTATTCCTTTGCAAGGCTGAAAAGACAGTACCTCGTTCAGAAGCAGAACCAACTTGACAAACTAGCTCAAACTCACGACCAATTTCAAAAAAAAAAAAAAAACTTGAATACCATTTTAAGGAAATCAGTAAATAATTTATGCAATTTAACCTTAGTCAGATGTCCTCTACAAAACAATTCTGGCCTCTGAAGAGGTAGCATGACCAATTCCCTCAGCGTATCCTTCACATTCTCTAGGGCTCCAATGTCATCAAAACTAACCCCAATATCACTTGCTGGAATTACATCTGCAAGAAGCCTCTTCTCAAATTCGTTCTCAGTAACCACATCCTGAAAATGTTACAGTTAAATTACAAGATCAAGTAATAAAACACACTCTGGATTATAAATTTAAAAAAAAAAAACAAAAACAAAACAAATGCGTGCGTGCGCACACACAAACAAACAAACAAAAAAGGCAAAACAAACAAAACCAGAAGAGAGGAACATACTCTTAAAAAAATGATCACACCAAATCGACAATCAACTTTACCTTGAGTGATTTCTTCAAACTCTTGGTTTCATTTTGAATTCCTTGTAGAATGTTGATCCCATACCTAATACTGCAAAATTCAAGATGAACGGTAATGTTAACAACCCAAAGAAACCAAATCAGTATTTTCTCTCTTACAACATTGTCAATAACATAGTTGAAAAAAAATATATTGCAACCTTTCACTGGAAATTGTGAGTTTGGCATCTTTAACTGACACTCCAGAACAATGCATAAAGTGATGACTTAAAGCCCAGCCAATAATTTTCTCCACACCTATTCAAAACAGTAAGAGGACGTCAGTAAACATCAGCATTGAGGTCAAAATATATCCAAACTGTAAAACTGAAAATTATAATTCATGATAATACAGACTTTCACTTGTCAGGGCTTGATCCTTGATGCATACTGTTTCAAGATCAGGGCACTCCAGCCGATTCCGGTTAAGAATCTGAAATCAAGAAGTTGGTTTCAAATATTTATAGCATGAACTTAACATCAGAAACAACCAGTCTATTCAAATTGTAAAACATATCCTACATTCACCAGCCAAAACCTCTTTGGTGCAAGTTTGTATCATCCCAAACAAATCCATAAAGGATAATCAGTATTTGCAAAAGAACTTCAAACATTTCATACTCTGTGCTAACCAACCACTACTTCTCAAACTTCATGTTAACCACCTTCTCTTTCTATGTGGACAGAGTTGGCAACATTTAAGAGGCCAAATGACATGCAAATGCAATTCAATGTTATTGAAAAAAGCTCTGTATAACAAACTTAAGGATACACTATATGAACACAAACTAACACAAGGTACAAGATCTAGCCACCCCACCAGTCACATCAATCAGGCATCTCGTGTAATACTACTCTTAAGTAAACTTTCAAGCACAGAATGATTTTTTTTTATATGTACCTAGTACATAATGAAGTACCAATACATATATACACACACACACTAGGTTGACTAGGTAAAGACCTAGTGGCACCACTATCAGCCCCACGGTGAGTTGCTTACCTGGGTAACAACTACATTAACTGAAAAAACAAGTGTCTTGCACAAGAAGGTTGAGATTACTTACTGAGCGAATGCTGACAATGTTAGACTGCAATTTCAGAATCTCAATATCACGATCCAATTGATGTTTCCATTCTGAAAGTAGAGTTTCATCCTGCCATAGTTTCAACAAAATACTAACTGCTTTCCACATATATTCATAGAAGATAACACTGAACCATACACGGTATGTAGGCTCAATACCTGAGGCATCTGAATAGTCACTTTATTTTGGAAAAGACGGGTGAGTTGCTTCATTGTTTTAGGTGTTTCTTTGCTTCTATCATGCAGTCTACCCAAGTTATCCTGGCAACCCAGTTACATCAGTAATGCATCTTTTGCCTAAGAAAAGAAAGACTTTGGCCTCATGCATCTTATGTTAAAAATATGGCAAAGTTCAAACATAACTGGCAGTTGATCAGAAAATACAATTTCACAATTAACCCTTGAGCACAAGGATTAGGGAACTATTAAGTAAAAGAGCAAGAAAAAAAAGTCAATATAAAGGTTTAACACTTAGAAATTAAAAAGCACTAAAAATATTATGTTAATCAGATAATAGAACGTCATATTTCATCCTACAGCACAAAAATTAGAGAGAGATCAGACACTAACAGTAAAGTTACAATCACCATAAAAATTAACACTTCATATAAAAAGTAGTAGAAATAATAATTTAATGAATAATAAAGGCCACATAAGCATAAAACCCAAAGCAAAATAGCAAGTCTACAGTTTGCACTAAAGTGAAATTCAATTTCACTTAATATAGAACAAATGAAATTGTTGGCATTCAATTAAGCCCGTACAAACATGGAATTTCAAGCAAAATAGAATCCTGCAGAACACAAAGAACAAGACATACAGTGAAGCTGTAATTAACATACCGGAAAGGCTAGGTCAAGTAGTGCTGTTTGGTTGCTCCCAAATTTTGTAAACAGAAGACCACCTGGATGGGACTGGAAAATATGTATAGATAATATACAGAGTTAGATATGTAATATAGAATCACAAAACAAGAAGCCCAAAATGTACTATTCTTACTTTCTCCTTGCGGCTGTCCATCTGGGAATGGGAAGCAATGACAACTACATTCTCTGGTATATTATCCAGCTTACTCTTAAGGGCTGCATAAGCCTCTGGATTCCCAGTGATTGATTTCTCTATGTCTTTCAGAAATATAATTAACGGACTGTTTTTACTCTCATTCAAGGCAACCTATAAAATGACACACCTAGGTCATGATAAATAAAATACGAACGAGACACTTCAGGATTTAAAATATAAAACAGGAACACATAAAATGATGTATCCTTCCATACGAAAAACCAGCAAACCAGAATTTACCTCAAACAGTTCGTTTATGGCAAGCTTGTCAACATCATCAGCACTAGAACTATCTAGGCGAAGTAAGTCAGCTGCAATGAAAGAAATCAAATTGAGGGGCAGCCCAAAGGTTTTTTTTTGATATGCAAGGTGCAGCACAAAGAAATAGAGAGAGAGAGAGAGAGAGAGAGAGAGAAAAGAGCTGTCAAAAAATCACCAGCACAAAAGAATCCGTGGTCTTCCTCGCAAAGGCCCCCAAGATCATTGCCTTCTGGAATTGATCTATCAAATCTAACCCCAATTTTTGAAGACCCATTTTCTTCAAATGGAAGAAATACTTTGCCTCTGAAACCATATGTTGGGCCCCTGCAGACACCCACGATGATATTTAACATTTTACATTAATAAAATGACTGCATCAAGTATCCAACATTTTATCTTCATCCTATCTAAGCAGAGGCTAGGCTTTCCTCATAGGTATGGCATCATTGCTCTTATACCTGTCCCATCAATTTGAGTGAAACTATTGTAAATTTGTAATATGTACATGGCCCCATGCACACAAAGATACATACCAACTCCTCCCCCCTCATGGGAGCTCACTTCATACGACACAACACTGGTATATGCATGAGCCATAAGCCTGACAGAACCAAGCTATATAGATATTTAATAGAGAGAGAGAGAGACAAGCACAATAAAAATTGCCGAGATATCAAACTTAACAGAATGTCCAATCAGCATGTAGTTAGATAAGCCTATCTATTTCACTATGGAAAACAAGATTAAAAACTTAAACAGTTCAGTCGGGTCAAAGTTGGCATAAAATTTGACGATCAGAAATACACATCTACTGCTGACAAGTTTGCCAAAGTCAATATAACATAACATTAGATACAATGGACAACTCAACTGGTTAGTTAGTCCTATAAAGCATGGACACCTCTCCGGAGGTCACACACTGGCCATGAAGCACGGATTCATCAAAAAGGGAGTCATATATGTATTGTATACCGATACTCATCAAATATTGCGGATACGTGTCCGATACTTCCTAAACTTATCTAATACTTGATGTTAATTTTTGACAAGTATCAAATACTTTTTGAACAGTTTTCGGTCAAGTATCCAAACTATTATATTACAAAATTGAGATAGTAAATAATTTTTGTATAGTATTAGAATATAATTGTTAGCACCCTGGGGTGTTGGCTAGCTCAGTGGCAATCACTTGGCCCTTTGGTGCCTCATGAAGCATCAGGTCTAAGGTTCAATTCCCACTAGAGAGCTATCAATTCCTTAGGGGCCACGCCCGAAGGCTTTAGCCCGAGCTTTGCCCAACCCACGTGAAGGGTACGCTTCGCTTGGGTCTCAAAATTAGTCAAGGCATTGCCTCAGAGACCCGATTATCAAAACAACAATATACTTATTGAAATAAATATAACAAGTTTTTTAATATTTCCTTATTTCTTACTGAAAAAGAAAATAGAGATTAAAATAGTACCATATTTTATCAAATTAACGTATCCACGCACACACAAAAAGTAAACTGATTATTGGCTCCTCATTATTTTTTGAGCTCACATAAAATAAACACTAAAAATTATATTTTTTTCAACGTATCCTGGTCGCATCATGGACATACTTTCCAAATGCAATTCTTATATACGGATACAACCTGGCATGAGGTTCCGAGAGCAAAATATATCAGATAATTTGTCTAGTAGCAATTATGATTTTATTTGTCCCGGTTGAATAGATACCTTAAAGGAGGTCGCAGAGGAGAAAATCCAGATGGTAAAGAACCCACAAATTTTACTCTATCACCTGCCAAAATGACCATTGTTGATGCAACTAAGAAGTCAAAAGCAGACTAAAAGATAAATAGTTCAACAGTTTAAAACAGAAAGAGAAAAAACAAGGAAAAAATAGAAACAGGAGAGGAGTATTGAAACCATAAGATAGCCTAATGTGTTCTTTATGAATGCATTGATTGAGAGAGGATTAGATACCTTTCTTGAAAGTGTAGTTCTTTGATGTCGCAGTAGATGCCTCCTGCTTAGGCTGGGCCTGAGAACTTATGGTAGACCCGCCAGTTATATCTGCCTCAACACTTGAAGCTGGTTTCCTGAGCTGTATTGAAGCTGGCTTCCTGAGCTGTATTGAAGCTGCCTGTCCAGCTCGTTTAGCAAACACACTTGCTCTTTCAGGCCTTGAACTCTCTTTTGAAGAATCAGAATCCTTCAATATCACTCCCTGAATAAATTAGAACAACAAAGAAGCCTCATGATGGTCAACTCCTTCACAGCTAAGTATGTATAGCATAAAGACCAAACCAAAGTTATATATTCATTGAAAATAAAATAAAATTATTCACCCAAAAAAAATAAAATAAAATAAACTTCTACTACAATGGGTACTAAAATAAAGATGTCGAAGAAGCTTACACCAGGCAGTAAAAGAGAATCAACTATGAGAAGTCTAGCATCAAAATGTTTGGCAAGCGCCTTAGTCAGCGTTTCCTGATATATTTCAGAACCTAGAAAAAAAAGATCAAGGGTAACATAATGTACAAGATTGGAATCAAATATGTGGGAAAAGAACAGAATGTACCAACAGAAACTGGATCATACCTGCAGGACCAGATAACAATATTCTTGGGCACACAGTAGGGAGATCAGAAGTGTACTTTGCAAATTTATTACACTTCAGATGTATATAGGTAGATGTAATCAAAACATTCTTTGTGGTCTCACTGTTACACAGAAAATGATAAGTAAGTCCCTAAACAACATAGAATAAAGCATGCGGATTCCAGCAGTCCAGTCAGGGAAAAATACACTAGTGTATTACACATCAACACATGCATATATTTTAAAAACTTAACAAACTGTTGACATATACAGGGGGGGACAGGGGATTCAAATCATAGCAATCAATAGCAACAGTGGATGGAATAAATACCCTTCTAATATAAATCGACATCATAACTAACAAATACACAAACTATTCAGAACAAAGTTCAACAGAAAGAGAACGCAAGTATTTATCCAAAAATTGTTTTGATTTTTACAATTAATTGATGATGAAAGAAAATACATCAAAGGTTTGAGGCATGCATGCAGGTAAGAAAAACAAACATGCTGTGCAGAAACAGAAAACAAATTGCTAGACTTTCAAAACCAAAGTAACTAACAGCTATAAGGACAACAACAATAAAATAGAAAAGCAAATTTATAGTTTCTATTAATTATAATGTCATATTTAAGTTTGCTCGTGAAAGCGGTGCTTCTCACATTTTGATTACCAACTACAAAAATATGAAGACACGATGTGAACTGAAAAGCATTAGTTTAAAAGAACATGTAAAACAGTCTGAGAATAGAAACAAACAAAAATGTAAGCAGAAGGCTATGCACCTCAATTAAGATTTATAAATTATACATAATCAAGAAGCATACATATTTTCTACACGTCCAAAATGATACCATTGCAAACAAAACAGTCACAAATTTTTTTTACAAGAAATACAATAATTGTCAATAGCCTATCTTTGAGGTCAAAGGTCAGCACCTTAAATAATATGGGAAGTTTTCAAATGAAACTTCAATGTTGTTGGCAGTGAAAATTCCTTCTTGTAACCCATCTTTAAATGCTTGGCGCATCGTTGATGCTAACATTGGGGAATCAAAATCCTTGAGAAGTTCTCTATTTTCCCTTTGCTCATCAAGAATTTTAGAAATGTTGCCACTTAAGTCAAACTCGGAAGCAGGTGATCCTGCAAGCATCTGCAGAAGTGGTCTCAATTCATGAGTTTCCCCAGGGATCTTTCCAATATCAGCATCCCCAGCATCCTCCAATCCAATGGTATCAAGATTCGGGTTTTCAGAAGTAACATCAGAAGATGGAACAACAGCCTTCTCACTTGATGAACCACCGGTCCCATCATCACGAACAGAAGCATCCTTCATTTCAGAATCCAGAATAAGATTATTAGATACGTCGCAAGCAGAAGGTAGTGTAGGGATTTCGGAACCTTGTTGCACATCCTCATCATTTCGAGACGGTGGTGGAAGAAGAGACAACTCTTTTTGAAGATTCGACAAAGATGCTAAAATTGATGCTCCTGCAACAGCTGAAGCATCTCCTGCTCTTGTCTCAAATTGTAATCCCTTTATTGGACCACCATGGGCTTCTAATATGCTTAACGAAGGTGGCATGCCAGCATCAGCTAGGTCATCATTGATAAGTTGCTGGAAAATCTGACAAAACCGTTAAGGAAACTTGTTTTGTCTTCCTAAATTGGTTTTGCCTTTAGTGTGACAAGGAGTCAGTTTCTCATTTTCTTATGGTTATTCATTGTAAAGTAGCGAGGGATTTGTGGGGGTTGGTTTTGGCATTGTTCGGCATGCATTGGGTTTTCATAGAAATGTGATGGGTTATGTTTGGATGGTGGGGAGGTAGGACAGGGAAGAAAAGGCGGAAGGCGTGACAACTAGCTCCTTTGTGCTTAACGTGGCTTTCATGGAGGGAGAAAAACAAGAGGACTATTCAAGGAGCGAAGGAGCCTCTTCATAGGTCTCAAGAGTTGTTTTCTGGCCATATAGTTGGGTCTCAAAGAAGGTAATGCCTACCTATACCATTTTGTAGATTTGATTTCTTCATTTGCAAAAAGCTATAGGTCTTGTTATCTTTCAAGTGTACAGGCCTCTTTTGTTATGAGCGATATAGGTTATCACTATTTAACCATTTGTATATGGGGTCAAATATATTTTAAGATTACCTGAAGCAATATAAAAGCGAATAGTAACTAGAATAAAATGAATATCCATGCAGCTGCTTTGGTGATAAATACAAGTAAAAGAAGGATACATATGCATGTCTACCAGATGAGCTGAAAACCACCTCATCGCCTCCACTCAGAGGTATAGTAGAATTTTTAGCGTAAACTTTGCCATTTACTTGGACAGCACCTTTTCCCCCAATAATCTCAAGTAAGGTGCTAGGAGAACCTCCCCGCTAAGCATAGTAAAAGAGAAATGTAAGTATTATAACTAATTAAGCTGACTGAAGAACAGGAAAACCAAGGGTGATTTTCACACTGCTATGCATTATTTATTGACCTAATAATCTGCACAAACAAATACTGCAGAAAATAATACCTGCAGTTCAGTTGGCCTCAGATTACACAAAGATTTACTAATAGACGGATCTCTGAGCCACAAGTTGCATTGACGGCCTTGACCAACAGTAAAAATAGGACCACTCATAACCATGTGCGGATTCTGTAGCAAATGAATAACTTGAAAGCATTAAACACCATAACATAGTAACTAATGAAGATGCATTCAAATAAAAAGATTTTGCATTGCTTACCAAAAAACATTTACTTAGTAATAACATTATAAAACAAAACATACCTAACATTTACTTGGTGATAACTTTATAAAACAAAACTTGAGAACCATTAACTAAGCCTAACCTTTTCCAATCTTAATCCAGCCAAGTCAGGCTGCCTCGAATAGTTAATTGGGTACAAGCCTAACCTTTGACATCATTTGCATGATATACCAGATCTATTTTCTATCCATTGGAAACAAAAAATAACATTCTATCCCTGAAAGAAAAAAGGTCAAACAAATGAAAATTGATTTTCCACAAGAGCCAATGCACTGCATGCATCAAACCAGGACTCTTGGAGGTTAAACAATAAAAAGGGAACTCCACCTTTATTAAGAAATAGCTGTTTTGTTGAAATGTTGGCATAGAATCAAGAGAGATTATCTTCTTGAGGGAAAAAATAAATAAAAGAGCACACACATCAAAATACCTAAATCATGCTAATCTTATACTCAGCGATGTTCCACTCTACTTTTTCGATGGGCAAGTCTCCTAGAGGAATAAGTCTGGCAATTTGGCAAATAATGGAATTGATGTGAAAGGCACACTTGAGAACCCTTGAGTCATGAAAGCTTGAAAACGAACGAGAGCGGGAGGAAAAGCCCCTGCCCATGACATCAAGATAATTAGGACATAATGTCTTCAAGATCCATCAAGGATAATGAGGAGTGAACTCCTTGAGTACCCCTAGTTGAGTCCCCCTCTCTTCCAAGACTGCTTGTCCAATATCAGTTAGAGCATAAAGCAAAACATTACTCCCTCAAACATGGGAAGAGTGAGATCCTCAAGAAAGGAATCTCCTTCACACTGATAGTACCCAAAAAAATGTCCTGCCTAGTTGGCTGGGAAAACCAGGTTGGCACCTTCAAAGCTTGGTACGCGATTATAGTACGGCCTAATGGTTACCTTATAGTCTAGTCCTTCCTAGGACAAGTGAATAAAAAGTTCGAAATAGAGGCAAGTACATAGTCACAATATTCTTACCAGAGGGAAACAAACCAATTTCATGAAAAAGCAAAATAGCAGACTGAAGCATATAATTAAAATACTCAAGATACAAGAAAAATATAAGTCTTACTATGCCACAATTACAAAAGAAATTAACATACAGAACCATCAATTTAGTTGAATGCCAAACCCATGACATAATATTTTAGTTGTGGTAGATACCATAGAATTCCAAGCTTCTTCTTTTTTTTTTCTTTTTTTTTTTCTTTCTAGCAAAATGTTCACAAGAAACAAGAGAATAAAGGAGATTGAAAACTGAAGACCAACCTGAGAGCACTGAGAAAGAAGTTTTCCCCATGCGACCTTGACATTTGATTTCAGTTGCCGTTTCCTTGGCCAAATAAGCTTCGTCTTCTTTGTAAGCTTCGTCTTCTCCGCATCCATGGCGGAATCACCTTAAATCCCATTAGCCAAATCAAAAAAAACGCCATATACCCAAGAAAGTCAAATCACAAACAAAAGAAAAGAAAAGAAACGCACCTGGAGACACCAAATGCTCGCCTTCCAGTTGAACATCTAGGGATTTTTCAGGCACAGTAGCATCAAATCCATCGACACGAGGCAGATCAGATCGAACCTCTTGCTCTCGAGATTCACACCCCGATTCCTTCTCCGGAGCTAGGGTTTGGGCCGGGGGTGAACAAGGTGTTTCGGTAGTCGACGACGAGGCCTCCACCGCCTACCATGCAAACACATCAAATTCCCACAAATCCAAAAAAGATACACACAAATTCATAAACAAATCGATAAACCTTGACCTAGATTGGGAAGAAAAAGGAAAAAAAAAAAAAAAAAACGAACCTTGGATCGTTTGCCGTTGGGGAGAGAAGATGAGGAAGGAGAAGAGAGCGGACGTTTCGAGGAAGATGAGCTCCGCCTGGTTTCAACCATGTCGATCTTTCTCTGATCCAAAGCTTGTTGAGAAGAATCAGAAGAGGGAGAAGAGAAAACGGAGGGTGAAGATTGCGGAGGGAGATCAGTTATAGAGCTCCCTGTTCTCAGATTTTTATAATATTGCAGAGAGAGAGAGAGAGAGAGAGAGAGATTATGAAGCAGAGGGAGTAGGGAACAAAAAAAATTTGATGAGATGAGAAAATATTAAATGATGGGTTGGTGTTTGTTTGGTCAAAGTAGTGGTTCGGATCGGATCCGGTTTGTATTATGAAAATTTTATATAATCTTTTTAATAAAATTATTTGACAATAAAATTCACATTAATAATATAATAAATATTATATTAATAAACAAAAAATCATTATACAACATTGTTTACATTAAAAGGGGTCCAGTAGTTCTTATTAACAAATTTTAAAATAGTTATATAGTATTTATAAAAAGATACATATAATAAATTATGTCAATAATCATAAGTCTTATAAAACTGATAAATTTGTTTAGTTCGATGCTTTAAAAAAAAAAAAAAGAATCCTTTAAAATCTAAAAAGTAATTTGTAACAAATGAAAAAAATAAAAGGGGTAAATTACATTGATACCTTCTGGGTTTCTATTTAATATAGATTTTTTTTCAAGTTTGAAAAATTATACTTATTTTCCTGTCAGATTAAAATGAAATAGTTGTCTCTTAGCCTTTGTACATATAAAATAATAAAGTAATACTAATATTTTGTTTATATCATTTTAAGAGAAATAATTGTCATCTTCTTTGGTTAAACTCACATAATTTTTTTTTTTTACTATTTTTTTTTTTAATATTTGAAGCAATTTTTTTATTTTTTAGAGTGTTTTGTTCAAGCAGGTAAACAAGTTGCTGACAGAAGGAAACTAGTAAACAAATGACATCCTACGACCAAGGTTACATTAAAGCGGAATTATAGAGTACCTTCAAAATCTGAAGGGTGGCATCTTCTTAAATCCATTGCATGTTTGCTATTAGATGATGATTAATTTAGATGTGCCACTTTCCACAAGGTAATACAACTTCACAGAGCAATTTTAGAACTTTGTTTTGTTTTTGTTCTTTTTTTACTTGCAATATTTGTCAAAAAACACAAATCTGAAAATCAAATATTGTTGCTTATCATAGATTACTTTTGTTTTGTGATAGGGTTGCCAGATTAGAAGGGAAAGCTCTCATAGAGAGAGTGTGTGCTATAATAACGCAAGAGCTTTGTTTGATGAGCTCCCAACTCCACACTTGGTTGTGGACTTGACCAAGCTTGTTTCATCTTCTCTTCTCAATCTATTCAATTATCATTTCAAGTTTTTCAAACCCTTTAATAAGTTTAAGAGGTTTTTGGGTTTTTGAATCTTTTTGATCTTTTTTTGTCATGTATTTCACTGTTATTTTGTTTGATCTTGTGGATTAGATTGGCTAAATTTGATAGAAAGAATTGGAGATCTTCATACAATGCTCTAATTGTTCTAAAACACTTGTTGACCCATGAACCAAAAAGTGTATCAGAGAACTTTCAAACTGATAGAGATTTTAGGGCTGAGCAAGGAATCCATGAAATCCGTAATCCGATCCAGTCCAGTCCAATCCGATAGGTTTGGATTGGTTTTCTGAATCCGCGGTTCGGTTCCGGATTGAAGAATTAAAAATCCGTAGTCCATGGATTTATTCTGGATTGAACCCCACGGTTCTAGATTGGAACCAATCCGAACCGTATACAAAGAGTCTATATTTTTATTATACATCCTCCCCCATAGTATCTTCTCTTATTCTATATAAAATCTAAACTCAAACCTAAAACCGTATAATATCTTCTTTTATTTCTTTTGTTTGTTAGTTTTTAGTTTTAATTTGCAATGGTCTAAATACTTCTGCTGAAACCAGTTTTCTTATGATTGTTTAAATTCTAGAACAGTATGTCACTATTATAGAAAAATATGTTGCTATTGTGGAACTGATAAAGCGCTATGTTTATATTTTTATGAAATTAAAGTGTTATATATATATATTTGTTATTTAATTATGTGAATCTGTGGTCCTAAACCGATCCAATCCGTATTTAAATGGATTGGTTCGGATTGGTTCCATGATTTAAACGGATTGGATTGGTTCCAATTTTTCAAGAACCGTAGATAACGGATTGGTTTTGGTTTTATCCAAATCCGGTCCAATCCGGTCCATGCTCACCCCTAAGAGATTTTATCTCAAAGATTGGAAGCTTCAACATATTTCAGATTACACTGGCCGGTCGACCGATGGTTTAATGAAAAGCTAAGGGTATGTTTGGTTTGCATTTGGGAGATGAGTTTTAGAAAAAAATTTCTAAAAAATTGTTTGGTTTGAGTTTTTCTCAAAAAATTTCCAAAATCACTTTCTCTCTCTTACACATCAATCAATCACTTTTTCTTTCTCCTCTATCCTTCTCAATCACTTTTTCTCTCACACACATCTACTCAAATTCTCCCAAAATATCAAATCATCCCAAACTCTCCAAAAAAAACTCTCCCAAAAATACAACCAAACAAACCAAAAAAAATTTCTAAACTCTCTCCCTAAATTTTTTTTCAAAAAGAACTCTCCCAAAAACAAACCAAACAAGCCCTAAATCTCTCTGTTAGAATAGGTGATATCAAAAAGAGTTTTTACTCAAATTTAATAAAAAAATATATAATGCATGTTTGTCTTCATTTTTAAGTTAGTTTCCTTACAATTGTAAACATACAATATATATATATATATATATGAACAACTATTAAAAATATAAAAATAATAAAATTTAATATGAAGGAATGAATAAAAATAAATGATAGAGAATATAGTATATTTAACTTTTTTATACTGAATATGTACAAGTTTTTTAATATTTGGACCCGTGACTATGAATTGGGACCAAATGCCTTTCCCTTTTTTGTCTTTTTATTTATTTATTTTGGACTCTTTATAACCTACACTAGCCTAATATAAGAGGAAAAATTTATTTATTTTTCCTTTTTTTTTTATATATATATTTTTATTGCTTTGGGGGAATGGCTTTCCTTGATATAGTTGAATTTGATTTGGTTTGGTTAGTCCTTAAATTATTCAATTTAAAAAAAAAATAAACATTATAAAATGAAAATATTACAAGTATTGAATATATCTAATTATTTTCATTAATTACATACATAAAATGAGCTACAAAATAAATTATTTAAATTATCAAAACATAATTTGTAATAAATCTCATAAGTCCATACCACACTCTTCAATCTAATTTTTTGACTAGAGAGGAGCCCTATTCATATGTATATATATATATATATATGTGTATGTGTCGCTTATGTCCATTAGGCATCCAACAAAAAATAATTAGTTGACATAGACTATATAATCAATTAAAACTCTCAGATCTTTTTAGATCTATCACATTTTAAATAGAGTTTATTATACCGTTTAATTATCAGTAGTAGCCATGGTAGGTTACTTTGGAGGTTTTGTAATCACATGCACCTTAGAAAGTGGAGGAGGAATCACAATGACTAATTATTCAAGGAGTTAGATTAGGTACAATCATTAATTGATTGTTTACATATATGATCTAACATTTAAAAAGTATAGAATAGTAAATTTTACAATTTATTCTTTCAATTTAAAAAAAGAAAAAGAAAAAGAAAAGAGTGATACAGTTTTGAAAGAGTATCAACATCAAACTTGAAAAGTATGATTAATGGTACAAAGTTTGACTAGTATAAACACCATATGAGATATATCTCATGTTCCAACTCTTGAAGAAGAATGATACGTAGTCGAGAATGACCCTTCTATCTATTTTTTCCAACTCATGCTGATTTGTGTAATTATGCATTGACTTCTTAAACACATTTAGGGCATGTTTGATTAGGTGGATTAAAGTATGGGATTGAGATTATTAATCCGTGAGTCCAATTATCCCATATTTATTTTAACATTTTGGTTTAGGATTATTAATCCAATGGATAATTAATCTAACAAATTTGTAGGATTATTAGTAATGGGGTAGGGGTGGGATTATTAATTCAATGAATATTAATCCAATTGGATAGTGAATATTACATTAATTTAATAAGATTATTAATACTTCAATATTAGTCTTTTAAATCAAACATGACCTTAAGAATGTCTGTGGATGAATTGTCAAAAAAATTATCACATAAATGATGTTTTCTATGACTTTAATGTGGACAATAAATTATACCGTTGTAGGACCAATTTAAGTCAAAATTTGAAAGGAATCCAAACAAGGATGGCAGGTTGTTCAAACTATGAAGTAGCCAACTTAATTTGATTAGCACAATATTATCCGCTTTGATAAGAGTTTTATAGTTTTGCTCTTCTTTAAAAAATGCCTCATGTTAGTTAGGAGGAGTTAGTCAATTTATTAAGTGGATTGTGAACACCTCTCAAACCGATGTGGGACAAATCCATTTCGGGCTTCCACAAATTATATAGTAATTATAAGAGCATTCATATCAGTTTCTACAAAATTTGAGACAAATTATAATAAATTTTTTTATTTTTATTTTAGTTATTATTATTATTATTTTTGTATGTATATACTATATCAAACTCTCTATTCTAAAATTATATGTTATAAAATATTCGTTTTGTATTGTTAAAAAACAGGCAAAGTAGTATAGGAGAAGTTGTTAATTTTGTATTTTTTTTTTGTTTTTAACTTTGTATTGTTATTATATAGTTTCATATTCCTTAAAAAAATAAAAAATAATATTTGTGCCAGCGGTTGTCCGGCCGGATATTCAAGGATTTTTGTTGTTTATATATCATATTCTTAAAAAAAAAAAAATGATGGTATAGGAGTCAGTTATTCAACAGTATGTTTGGTCGGATGCCCGGTAAATATTGTATTTCGTATAAAAAAAGAAAGAAAAAGGGCAGCAGTGTGACGCCCCAAAATTTAAAGACATCATAATAAGATTTAGAACTTAAAATCAATGTTGCCACCAGTATTACTAACATCCATTAATTAACAACCTCGAAATTGGAAGTTCTTAAATTACAATTCCAATAAAACTTAAGACTTAATCTTAGTACATAAAAATAATAATCCAAATATAAAAAGAAAATTAAAGAAAAACTAGAAAACTTAGAAAATAGTTCATGGAACATGGGCATTCTTCAAGCTAACCAAGACTGAATGTCGCCTTGCAAGGCCTCGGTGCTCCCTTCGTTTTCTTCGGTACTTGGCATAAAACGCTAGGGTAACGAGAATGCCAATGAGCGACGAGCTCAATAAGATACTACAACCTGAAAATACTCACCCCGATAATAGTATTGACAATTAATGAATAATGTGTAGTAACAGAATAACAAGTAACATTTAATAAGCATAACAAGAATGCTATCAGTTAAAATAATAACAATAGATAATAAAAAAAAACAATGGCAAATGGAAGCAATATTTCATCATAAGGAAAATGCCCAGTTTTTTTTTTTTTTTAAATTCTCATAGATTTAGTTTATCAGATAAGTTGAAGTAACTCCCTGCAGAGCACTATTTCCACTCAATCGCTAAGCAATGGCCACGGGCAATTCTGATTCCCCCTTAGTCAAATATTCAAATTTTACTTGCTGTACCAATGATGCCCACGCACCAAGGTTACTTACCCGAGTCGTGACATCATGGTCTACCCCAAGAGAATGGTCTATGTTGTGACACACGCACTACCAACCTTATATCGCCTAGACCAATAAGAGCCGAAATACCTTCCCATGCCATGTTAGGGTTCACAACTCACTTGTGCAAGACTCTAAACCGGGCTCACCCCATCATTTTTAAATTTTAATGTATCATCGATTCAATTTCGTATTCCTTTACTTCGTCGAATTCACATTTTGATGCATATGCGAGTTTCAGTTTGAAAACCACAATGACATAATGTTTATATAGCACACCACAATCATGTATGGCAACCAAAATAAATATGATAGAATGTCTTAGGAACCATTAGGGGTGAGCAGCGGATATACCGATCCGCCAAAACCGACCGAACCGAACCGATCCGCCGCATTTTGGACGGATGCGTGATGACGAGCGGACGGTTGCGGATTGATTTTCTCCAATCCGCCAATTTGGCGGACGGATGGCGGATTTGAGGTTCCTTTGGCCGCAACCGAACCGCCAAACCGCGAGCACCCTTAGTAATTTATAAGACTTTGTGTTTTCAATTTGTTTAAATATTTTATTTGTGTTTTCAATTGAAAAATAGTTTAAATATTCTGTTGAAATTTTTTTTTCAACTTGAATATATTTTTTGAATTGAAAAAATAAACGTATTGTTTATCTATATTTTTTGGTTTTTAAATCTAACTCTAAAAGTAATAAATAGAAAATATGATATATGCTGGTTGGTTTTTGTTTTCAAAAACATATATAAATGTAACAATACAGAGACACATAGAGACATGCTGTGATTGTAATATGTGGATGAGGTATGCAGTGATTGTGATAATCTAAAGTTTCAAACTTTCTTTCTTTGGATGTAATTGTAATATTTTTTTTAGTCATTGACTGTAATACTTTTTTTTTTTTTTTTGAGGAAGTGCACAAGTTGAACTATATTGAAAATTTATAACATTTCAAACCACCAAACCGATTCGCATCCATCCGCCAAACCGCCAATCCGCATCCGCCGGATTGGCGGACGGATGCGGATTGATTTTCTTCAATCCGCCAATCTGGCGGACGGATGGCGGATTGGAGGTTCCGTGGCCGCAACCGACCCGCGCCCACCCCTAGGAACCATCACAAAATTTCTTAAGAATTCACACACTTCTTCTTTCAGCACTATATGGTCAGACAAAAAAAAATATGAAACCCATACCAAACGAAGCTCGATCATTACAATATTTTAACTGGTGCCAGTTCATTGAGTTAGGAAAATATTTTGAAAAGAATACCAGGGCTAAAAACGATTTTAAAATAGCAAAAATAAAATTTGGAAGAAAATTGGTTTTTGGGATAGTGAGTTACAGTAACTCCCAGCACAGATGATCTGTGTTTGAAAAATAAAACAGGGCATCAAACGATGTCAAAAGGAGGTACGGTCAGAACGGATTAGTAGATATCTGAGTTTAGAACATATTTCTAGAGAGTTTGAAGATTGAAAACCAATGGAAGATGGTCAAATATTTTTTCTAAGAAAATAGGACAGATTCTGTCGCATTTTAATAAAACTACAATTTCTCCTTTTAGACTTATCCATTTTTTATGAAATTGGCAAAAAATGAAAGATAACTCCTATATCTAACTATCCCAAGTGGTCGTGCAGAAAAATATCATTTGTAGAGAAAATGGGACCTGTTTGAAGTCACTGTTTCTGTTGTGTTGTGAACAACACTTAGGATAAATATTTCTTTCAGTAAGAAAATAGTATCCAATGATTTTATAAAAATTTACATGTGCATAGAACACTTATATATACTTCCAATACCAACAAATTTTTTACACAAGTTATTTTCACTTTATTAAAGCTTTTTACCTTCGATAAAATCCAAAACAGTGAGGAAAATATAGGTTTCGAGTAAAAATGAACCAACCTTATCTCATTTTACCCACCTGCAAGATTATTTCAAACAAAGGAGAATATTTGAACACATAAGGAGATGAAATCAGTAGCTAAACCATCTAATCTATGCTTGCAAGAAGGTAGAAATCCTATAATCATAAGATTATCATTCTATCAAAATGTAAACATGCATTGAGCTATTCCTGCTATGTGTGTATTAACAATGCACACTCTTGCATATTTTTAATATATAGATTCAGTTAAAAAAAAAATATCTAAGAGATGATAGAGGTTGAGTATTCTTACCTCAAGAGCTTTTACAAATTATTCTCAAGGTTAGTTATGAAATGGTGATCACCAAGTATCCTCTCATCTTCCTCTCTTTTTCTTTTCTTTTCTACTCTTTCTCTCTTGTTTTTCTTTGCTCAGCCATGTATCTCTAAGGTGGCTGAAGATGGGGTCCTTATGTAGGAGTTTGGAGGCTTATTTTTATTTCTTTTTATTTTTATTTTTATTCCTCTTGGCTTGGGAATATTACCTACAATGTATAGGTTAGGGTGTGGTTGGAAGCATGCTTCAGCATGCATTGGTATGCTTGCCCAGTAGCCTCCTTCCTTGGGAAGGAAGGGGCAGAATTCCTCTACCCAAAATCAATTTTGATTTCATTTTTTTTTTTTTTTTTTTTGTGTATGAAAATAAAAATCAATGAATATACTAGATTTTTGCTCCCTACTATTCTCTACTAACTTAGTTATTATTTATTTAACTCATTTAGTTTACACAATTATATTTAGATACAAAAATTTAATCACATAAATAAATTTATTTAAAGGAATTTACTATTGGTATTAATTATGGTGCAATTTACATTATAATTCGATAATTTAATAATCACTGTTTATTTGACTTAATATTGTTATTAACAAACTTAATTAGTTGTCCAAAAATTCAGATTCTTACAACCTATCCCCCTTAAATAATTTCGTCCTCGAAATTTTAACGCGTACCTTTATCTTCAAACAACTGAGGGTAGTTGGCTCGTACTGCATCATCTATTTCCCAAGTAGACTTCTCCACTCCTCGATGCTGCCATAACACTCGCACTAAGTGGATGACTTTGCCTCGCAGGTTTTTTTCTCATCAATCCATAATCTTTATAGGCCTTTTATCAAAACTTGCATCTTCATTGAGATCAATCTCTCCCCAGTTGATAACATTGGAAGGGTGTGGCTCATATTTCTGTAACATTGAGATGTGAAAAACATTGTGTACTGTTACAAGTTGCGGCGGTAGTGCTAAATGGTATGCCACTTCTCCTACTTTGCTCAGAATTTCGAAGGGTCCTACATAACGAGGTGCAAGTTTTCCTTTCTTCCCAAATCGTGTAGTACCTTGATGAGGTCGAACTTTGAGAAAAACATAATCCCCTACCTCAAACATTAAGGGTCGTCTCCTTTGATCCGCATAGCTCTTTTGTCAAACTTTGGGCTGTGGTTAGCCGTTTTTTGATCAGTTTTATCTTCTCAGTGGTCTCCTGAACCAAGTCTGGTCCTAACAAGGTTGCTTCCCCTACTTCAGTCCTACAGACTGGTGACCGACAAGGTCGCCATAAAGTGCTTAAAACGGTGCCATTCCAATATTAGCCTGGAAACTATTGTTGTAAGCGAACTCAATGAGAGGTAGGTGTTTCTCCTAATTTCCCTTAAAATCCATAACGCAAGCTCGAAACATATCCTCTAAGGTTTGTATCGTCCTTTCAGACTGCCCATCTGTTTGTGGGTGAAATGTCATGCTAAAGCATAGGTTTGTTCCCATCGCTTTCTACAAGCTCTACCAAAATTGCAAAGTGAATAGAGGATCACGATCAGACATGATGCTAACTGGTACTCCGTGTAATCTGATCACTTCTTTGATGAACAATCTACTAAGTGAATCTAACGTATCTGACGACCCGAAAGGTAAGAATCGAGCTGTCTTAGTTAGTTGATCCACCACTACCCACACGCCGTCATGTCCCTGTGGTGATCGAGGCAAACCCGTTACGAAATCCATGGTTATGTGTTCCCATTTCCATTCCGGGATTGGTAAAGGTTAAAGTGTCCCTGCCGGTCTTTTGTGTTCAGCCTTTACTTGTTAACCTGTCAGGCACTGAGACACAAACTTTGCTACGTTCCTTTTCATTCCACCCCACCAATATTGGCATTTTAAGTCATGGTACATCTTAGTACCTCCTGGATGTACTGCGAATATTGAATGGTGGAATTCCTTAAGTACCTTTTTCCTTAGTAAGTTGTCGCTTGGCACAAACATTCGACCTTGATATCTCAAACTTCTATCTGTGTGAATTTCCCAACCAGGCATGGTTTCATTAGATTCTATTTGTGCCTTGATGAATGCTACCTCCTGATCGTACTTTTGTCATTCTAATATCTTGTTCAAAATTTTAGACATAGCAATCTGAGCACCAAGGTAAGCCCTTTCATCTTGAACCTCCATTTGTACCCCAAATTCATTGAGCGTTCCAACCATATCCTATTCTCTAAGTGCTAAACTAGCAACAATCCCTCTATTCTTGCGATTTAGTGCATCTGCCACCTGTAGACACCCTATTTTTGACCGTCCTCAAGACTTGGACATCACCGCTTGAACACCCGGTGATTATCCATGTTTGTGTTCATTTTGAGTTCCCGGAGGTCCCGACTGCGCGCCGTGCCTCAGGATCTCTTAACCGGTTTGTTCTGTGCTTGGTTTTCCACCAAGGCTTGTGTGTGTTTGCATTTGAGGGTAGGGGAAGGCCTGTTAGCCATCCCTAGAACCCACCGGCTGCCTCACACCTCCACCGGCTCTCCCTAGTAGCCATCGGCACTCTTTTATCCAGATCCTTGGCCGATCGGCACTGTATGATGCCGGCCGGCACTTTTTGTGCCGGTGACTGTTTGGCCGGCCGGTGACCCTTCTGAACCCCTCTGAGGATGGTGCATGACAGCTGTGCCAGCTGGATTACACCATCATCCTCCCCGTGCATAACATTGCACCCTTTGCCCTTTTGAACCCCCTTGAAGCTTCTAGAAGCTTGAACCCTTGGCCAAGCTTCTTGGAGAAGCTTGGCCAGCTGTCTTGGCTTCCCTTAGAAGCTAGGAACCCTTTGCACCCCTTGAACCCTTTGGCCTTACTTAGTCATTAAGTTTTGGCTTAGTTTTTGGCCTATATACTTGCATTCATCTCCATTGTTTAGGGTTAGCAACTTTAGGTCAAAAACCAGAGCTTAGGCATATATTCTCTGATATACATCCATATATATCTATATCTCCCTTCTCCCTCCTTGTGTGTGTGTGTTTTGGGACCAAATAGTGTGATTTACCTTACTTTTGCACTAAAACACACACTAGTACACCTTAGCTCGAGATTCGGAGGCTTGGAAGGTTGTTTGTTGAAGCTTTGGGCTGGTTTTGATCACTAGAGGGTGGCTGGAACCTTTGTTCTTCAAGTGTTCTTCAAGGGTAAGCTTGTTGCTTTAGATTCCCCATTCTTGCAACCTCTTTCTACCCTCCTTACTTTGTGTTTTTGAGTTTGTGTTTAAGATAAAAAAGTCTTGTTTTTACTTGTTCTTGAACCTTCATTGAGGTCATTTTATGGTTTGAGTTAAGCCTCATCACTTTAAGCCTTGTTTGGCCATCTTTGGTGCCTTTTTCTTAGGCCTTCTTGTTTTGGTGTTCTTTGATCTTCTCACCACTGAAAATCAGTGGATTTTCAGTGGTGAGGATGATATTTTCGAGCCTCAAATAGGGGAGGGACACCCCTCTCCCCTTAGCTCTTTGTTTGCCTTTGTTTTGGGCTCATAGCATAGCATGTGTGCATGTTTGCATTTGGCTTCATTTCAGGACTTTTTTGGGCTGTTTTAGGTCATGTTTGATCTCTGTTTTTGGTTGGAATTATAGCCTCTAACATGCTTCTCATACTTCCTTTGAAATGCTCTTTTATGCCTAAAAGCATGCCATATGTCCAAGCCATATTTCTCGCATGTTTTAGCTTGATTTTATGAAAATATGAGTATCATCTTGTCATGCATAAGGGCTGTGAGCCACTGTTTTGGCCATGTTTGGCATGCTTAGCATGGTTGCCTTGTTTGTTGACTTGTAGGCCTTGCTTGTATGGAGTTATAGCATGCTTAACTTGACTTTATCCCATGATTTGGCATCATATTAGACCCTATTCCAGTCCATTAGTCATGTTTGTATGTTGGCATATGTGGCTTAGTTCATACTTTAAGGGTGTGCTCTTGTATGCTTTGAAGTAGGCCTTTGCATGCTTACATGTTTAGTGCATTTTCGGGGATGCCATGAAGGGGGTTTGGGTGCTATTTTGTATGCTAAAAACCTGTTTTGGTTGCCTCACATGTGCCATGTTTGGTCTTGTTAAGTGGTGATTCAATGTCTCACTTTGTGCCTTAGCCTTGAGCCTTATAGCTTGCATGCTTGTGTAGCATTTTGTTCATGTTTTGAGGCATATTTTGCCACTGATATAGGGAGTTTTGAGGGCTGCCTCATTGAGCTTAGTCCACCTTTGCATGCTCACATCATGGTTGTTGCATGTTTGATTGATGAAACCTAGTATACATGCTAGTTCCATGCTTAATTGGTCCATGTTACATGACATTTGTACCTTGCATACTTTAGCTCTTTGCATGCCTAACATGATAGGTTGCATTGCATTTGAGCCATGTTGCATGAGTTGCATTCCATGGTTTGGTTTGGGGTTGTCAAACCAAGCATGAAGATTGAGAGGAGTTCACACTTGAGTGGTGAAACTTGTCTCCATCCTCAAGTCCCTAAGGCCCTTGATCTCCATATGATAGGGACTTAGTCTTCATTTGTTTGTGTTGCATGCATTTTCATATCAAAAGAGCAACCTTGATTCCTTAGGCTATCATGCATCAAATGCACAATTGGTGGCCCTAGAACCAAGAGTCTTACCTCCTTGAGTCCCCAAGCATGATAGGAGGCAATGACCATGCTTACATGTACCCCAAAACCCATGCCTTGCATTGCTGTCTTGCTGCTGCTGTCAATCTGTCTGCTGCAGGGACTTTCTGCCGGCCGGCAGTTTAATGTGCCGATCGGCACTTTATTTGTGCCGATAACCACCACATGCAGCCGGTGGTCAATTTCAGCAGCCGGTGAGCTCTCCCCCCAGCCGGTGAAGCATCTCAGACCACTTGGGAGGTATTTCAGAGCTTTGGGAATTTTTGGGGAGGCAGGGCAGTAAAAACAGAAGCAGCAATGCCATGACACGGGTTTTCCGGGCAAGTCGCGACGAGCATACATCATTCGCGCATTCTGAGGCAGGGCTGAGGCTCCATTTATTTCATTTGTTTAATTTAATTTGATAATTAGAGTTTTGTGATATTTATTCATTTATTTTTGGACTGTATATTATTCTTTTGGTCCCTCCGTGTGAGGGCATGTTTGTAATAAGTGTGTGTGAGTGGGTGTATGTCTTCCAATCCCCACTTCTTTCTTCCCTTTTATTTACCTGCTTATGATGGTAGATTAGGGCATATTTAAATTAGCATAACAGTATGAAAGCATGTTTGCATTCATTCATTTGTTTACATGCATCGGGCTCGGCACATCATACAAACTGCATCGTACTTTCAATTCCAAATTGAGTACGTGTTATTTGTAGCATTCCATATGCCATGTTTAGGATAGCCGAGCCTGCCTTAGATTACATCTTTGCATGTGTTGCATTAAACATTTCAGTATGCTTAGGTCCATGCATGGATTTCTAATAAGCTTCTGTTTTGGCTTGGAGTACTAGGTGAGCTTTTATGCTTTAGCATATCGCATGCGTGTATATGTTGCCATAATAGCATGACTACCATGAGGCTAAGTGCTTATGTGATATAACTGCATGAATGCCTGTGGATGGGGGTTGAATTACCTAAATTGGGACAACGCATTAAAACTGTGAGTTTTAAAGCCCACTAGATAGTGGCAAAACCGTCTTTTCTAAAAGCCCGCTTGAGAGTGGCAAAATCTGCATTTTAGCCTACTTGTGAGTAGCAAATCATTTTCAAAACAAACATGTGGTGTTTTGTTCTAACTTAGGCGATTTGGTCTATACTCGTTTGCTGTGCGCATAATATAATAATTCTAGGCTAATAACCGGAATAAGAACATGTAATGTTTTCAAAATCGGATATCACGGTTAGTAGAGGCCGGTCTTCGGACCGGGCGAAAGGGTGTGCTCATAGCTGACCTTCCCCGATCGTACCCAAGCTCCCGAGCCAAGACCACTTTGGTGATGACGGACATGTGGCCTTCGGCACCGAGTCAGGGTTTCCTAAATTTCCCATTTTAAAATATTTAGGTGGCGACTCTGTAATCTGGCAAAGCAGTCCATGTTTGGCACTACTTTTTCAAAAATCCGTTTTTCTTCAAAACGATTTGCCGGATTTGGACTCTTTGGTTCAGATTTAGAACCGCGACACAAAAGGGAGTCCGAACTGTAGCCGAGGTCCCCCGCGGGCGCGTCTACAGTTTCTGGCGACTCTGCTGGGGAGTTTAGAGAGCTTGACTCGAACTCGTGATATCCTGTTTTGACTACGCTTATGTGTTTCTTTGCATTGCATGTGCATTGGTGCGCCTAGGACACCGTGTTGGCCATCTGCTATTCCTGAACGGTTTGCCGGAGGCTTGTCTTGTCAAGGCATGTCCATAAGGCTGACCGGTTGCGGGCTCTGCCAGTATGGGAACACAAACCCCGGTTTTACCGGGGCACCCTTTTTGACCATTCGACCTAGTGCATATTCGGATCCATAGTGACCATTCCAAATTAGGACTGGTTGCTTACCCGTTTATAGGTTGTTTGAAACCGCTGCGTGCGTAGTGAAACCCTAGCTCCTGACAAAATAGGACAGGGAAACCCTACCCCAACATAGGGGTGTATTGGCTCTCATTTACTTGCTATGTGCTTTTAGAGTGTATCTCTACAGGAAATGCGCATGTCAGTTTGCAAGTTTTATCCGGCCTGAGGGCACCCGTAACAGTATTTTGGGGGAATCAGGTTATCTGTGGATACGGGATTCAGACTTGGGGGTAATGATTCAGAAATAGTGATCAGTATTGCAGGGACAGTGAATCGAGTTCAGCATATTATCCGACTGTGTGTTTTTTTATTTTATGCCGTTATGCTGTCCGATTTTCTGTTATTTATACGTTTTTTTTTTACTAGGTAGTTGAGCACGATTGCTTCCGACCCAGTAGATACTCCCCAAGCACTCTGGACTAGAGGTCGCCGACTCCATCGATCTGAGGATCTGATAGACGGACAACCAGTGTATTATTCACTACCCCGGTTACCAAACGGAGGTCAGTCAGGCAAAAGGCACCGGTTCAGCATTCAGTACAAAGGGCTTTGTCTACCCCACCTGTGTACAGTAGGGATCAGGACTCCGCTCCCACAGAAAGAGAATATACACCGATAACTCAGTCAGAGCAAGGCAGTATGGCTAGTTTAGAAGAGATGGTGCGCCACCTTCAGGAAAACATGAAAGCAATGCAGCAGGATGCCGTCCGTCAGGCAGATTTCGCCAGGCAACAGGCCACAGTTGTGAGGGAACAGGCAGAGACAATTGCCAGGTTAGAGCAGCAGACCGGAGCGTCTGCTTCGCATCCAGTTCCTCCTCCGCCAGGAGTTCCTAACGTCGGGGAGACAGCCGATGTTCAAACTAATACAGAATTGCCCACAGGACCACCCCCACCTCCAACCCTACCTCAGATCCAACCTCAGCTATCAAAAACACCTACCAACCTACCGGACTCTCCCTTTGAGTTCGAGACTGATCCTACCGCACTAAAGTTGAGCAAGCTTGAAAAGCTGTTCAAGAGATCACAGGGGGTCAAGACTATCCCTGATATTGAAGACGGTTACACTGATGCAGCTGTGACGCTGCCCGACAGATTCAAAATGCCTCATATTGATCGGTTTGACGGGTCCGGGGACCCCATGGTGCACTTGAGATTGTTTTCAGATGTCCTAAGGCCAATGGGCCTCAGTAGGCTTCAGAAGTTGTCTTTGTTTGGCCGGACCCTATCAGGTGTGGCGGCCATTTGGTATGCCAAGTTGGAAGATGACGTCAAGAGAAATTAGGACGAAATGGCTGAGGCCTTCATCGCACAGTATTCGTATAATACACAGATTGAGATTACGACCCGTGATCTCGAGACGACTAGGCAAGACCCTAAGGAGAGTTTTTCAGAGTTTGTAACCAGGTGGAGGGCCAAGGCTTCGATGATGGCCTTAAGGCCTACGGACAAAGACCAGATTCGGATGATTGTGCGCAATCTTCAGCCGAAGTTGATGCAAAAGATGATAGTTTTCCCCTTCCCTACTTTTTCTGACCTTCACGAAATGGGGGTGCAGATTGAAGACGCCTTAAAGCAAGGCTTGATTGACAACGACCGGGAGCAACCCTGACGAACTTTCAACCGTGGTAGCAATGCAGGCCCGAGTGGCACCACT